>CM060881.1:93442500-94642500 GCA_030762935.1 Hymenopus coronatus | reverse complement strand
AAATACTTTTAGTCTTAAAACCTTAAAGTGGATGTCAATGGTCAAAATAGGCACTTTAGAAACCATAAACCCGCTTCTACAGATTTATATATTATATGGAACGTTAAAATATTTAATTAGTTTTGGTTTATTTGTGCACTTAAAATCAGGAATTTTTGCCGAGATCTACTGATACCATCAGTCCTATGTACCTAGTTGAATGAACACATCCCAATCTCGCAGATTACAAGGAACAGTTATTGAACTGCGGGAGATTTCTGGATACGTTCAGTGAGACGAGTGACAATGCAGGAAGAAGATCCCGTAGTGTAGTAGTCTAAATGTTCCCTTTGTGATATTTTTAGGCTCTCACTCACGGCGAATTTATCTCGACGGCGGGCAGACAGTGTCAACTGTGAACCCCTTGGGCCAACCCATGGTTTCCCCGACATACCCACACGTTCGCGACGTGGCTTTCTTTTTCATTACCGGCAGATTACATCTCTCCTCGCATTTCACAAACTGACTAATTCCCTCTGACAGCCAGACATTACTAGAACAGTCACTTTTTTGCCCCTTCAACTTTGCCAAATATGGTACAGTCGTCTTTATTCCTTCACTATCAGGTGCTACCGGCACATCCACGTTCAAGTAGGAAGAAGTCGCCTTCTTTCGTAATAATTTCTAGTGCAAACATGCGTACTCTTTTTTTTTAATTTTATTTTACGTCGATTCAACAACTTAATGTCTTTCAAATGGGATGAGGTTTGTCCTTGAGAGCCACCAGGCCGGTAGCCAATCGGAGAGCTGCTGTGTTGACATTTACATTCCCGCTTAACTGGGAAGTAACGTGCTAAGTGATTCCGTCTCTCATAAATGTACCTTCGCTAAGGCAAAATATTCAACTTTTGCAAAAAATAATTTACGGGGAAGATAACGGAGTAATGTTCGTAGAGAATCGTAAAAGCCACAGATTTTTAGCTCAAATAGTTTTCATAATACACATGAGTAAACATTATGTTACCAGGCAGATATGCATGCTCAGTATGCGACGAATCAGAGAGAAATATGAAAAGAGTGAGGGTAGCGACCTGGCAACGCAGAGCACGATAATGCATCTCATTCGCTTCAGAGGAGAACTCTTCCCATTTGAAAAACATTATAGTTATATCGCGAAAGAACTGCTCGGTAAGGTAACTGGTTCATGGTATGGGATGGACAATAGCCTTTCAACATCTCATCCCCGAGTCATATACCATAACATCGCTCCAAGCAGATGGTGTTAAGAGCTCCGTAGCCTTTTAAGGTCTCATCTCACACCATACTTACCATCCACGATAGGCAGATGGGATTAGCGGTACCGTCCAATCTGCTGTTTACAGTATCAACAGATAGATGGCAGCATAATGCAGTGCCACCTATTTTCAATTTTGCAATTGTTTTAGATTGAAGGTGGAACTTTGAGTTGTGGTATCAAATATTCATCCCGCTATTTACCTTGGTGGCTGAGGGAAACCACGAAAAAGTCCCAGATAGATTGGTCGCCCCATGGAATTTGAACCCAGGACCTCCGAATGCGGGCCACGGCGCAACTTTTGTTCCATGTCCTGCAAATCATTCAATTCAACACTGGTCATGACTTTAAATTGAGGACGCTGACCAGTTATATTTATGGTGCTCTATCTAAATATTAACATTCATTGGGCAAGAATATTTAGATAATTGGCTTACACACCTTTCATATGTATGCTGTCACGACCCACTTATCTAACGAAGAAATTAAAATCTTGCATTTCACTGGAAGAATTAAGAAATATATACTTCACATTGTCTCAAAGTCATATTGGATACATATGAGATACATTTATGGGATAATAGTCCCCATGTCAAAGAAATATTGTTGTGTCAGTAAAGCATCATCAAGATAATGCTAAGTGAGAAACCAGATAAGCATTGTAAATAATTCTTTTACCGACTGAGAATACTTACTGATTTTAGTTTGTTTATATTTTATGTTGTGATATAAATACATGCTCATCTGCATCAATATAACTGAAGACTAGACACTCATACTGTTGATATCAGAAATAAACATAAATTAAATATACCTAACTGTAGACTTGCTTTGACGAAGGAGACTTATTATTTTAAGGGTGTAGACTTTTATAATAAATTAGACATTAAATTTAGATAACTGCGCATGAGTGTTTTTAAGAAAAAGCTTTTTAATTGGCTAGTTGAAAGGCCATCTTATTATATTAATCATTTTAATTACTATACTGTAATTGAGTATTAATTTATGTACCTATGTATTTTTATGTCCGTTTCTTATATTCCTATGATTTTGGACAAATAAAATTGATTGATACGAATAATCCGCAGTACTTTGGTCAGCTTCCTCGCTCAGATTTCGGGAGGATAATCTATACCACAAATAAGTGTATACAGTTTTTATTAAACAAGAACAGATTTGTGACAGTTACTGGAGGAGCATGCTTACGTTTGATTTCCATGGCAATCTCTCCTAGCCAATAAGATTGTACAACCCTCCTTTCTCTTCGCCTAAGAGTTGAATTTTGAAGGGTGGCATGTTACCATGTTAACTACATTGTAGCACATATTTTCACATATTTTCTAATACAAACCAGCAACAATGTTCTCCAACTTTCTTGCTATGGTGTACTGTCACAAGCTGTTTCTGGTTTAAATGCTAGATACTGTAGGCGTCTAAAAGTATTCGTCACGAATTTTTGTGCATTTAGATATCCCGCTCTGAGATATTAAGGTAATACACGTGTGAACTTTGGAAAATTCACAGTATTCAATATATCTGATTGAAATTTGTATTAGTTATTATACACAATACTGGTGATTATTTTTCAATGTATCAAAATTATAGCTTCCATGGTTATCCAAAAAATAATTTTGTATTGTTTAAATTGATTGTGCTAATAAAACTATGCCACGTGGTGCATTTTCAAAAATATTCGCATACAAACATCTACTTTTACAGAAACTGAGTTTATAAATAGATCTGTCATTTTATATGTTTAATATTAGCCCTAACTAGTGGAGACCTGGGTTCGATCCCCAGTACCGGCGTGGGGATTTTTCCCCCGCTGGGAGACCTGGACCGGGGTGCACTCAGCCTCGTGAGGTCCCTGGGGGGCCAATTGAGGAGCTACTTGATGGAGAAGTAGCGGTTCCAGGTCGTGAGGACCGCATTAACCGGCCGGGAGGGGCTCGAGGCGCTGACCACGTCTCACCCTCCAATACTGCACCCCATCCATGACGTCTGTAGTGGACCGAGATGGGGGACGCAGCGGCCGGGCGGTAGGCCAAGGTTCCCCGTGAGCTGTCGTGCCATGGAGTTATGTTAGTGGAGAAAAAATTATTACTTTTTGCACTTTCCAAAACTCACGATTTTTCACAGTTTGATAATTTATTTATAAACATTGGAGCATTATTTCGATAAACTAATATGACCATTTTCTTTAATGTTCTTTTAAGAGGCAGTATTAAAAAGTTGGAATATATTAGTAAAAAATTGCATCGTATGGAACATTTTGAATATGGATAAGATTTGGAAAAAAGTTTGCGAGAAAATAAGGTTTGAAGTTGGGGGTGTTCATTAATAAACATGCGCCTACCCAGTTATAGCTTCAGTTAGTTGGTAGTTATAGTGTACAAAGTGGGGAACATGATATATTTTCTTAAAGTTTAGAATTCATACTATTTTATTATTAAACAAAGTAAGTTTTTAATTTTCCACAATATTTTATCAATTTTCACAGATGCTTGGCCTTAAAGCAATTTAGTCGCGCATCTTATGTAGTGGAATTCCAGGAAGTCCGGATTCGAGACGTAATTGAGTTATTGCTCCCAAATTATTGAAATATGGATTTATACCTAAGATAAACGTTATATATGTAAACAAATATTTCACGGCAAGGTCTCCTTGTTAGTTGGTAGATACGAAAAGCTTCATGATTAGACTAATCAAGCAGATTCCCTTACAGGATAACGAGAAGAATAAGAAGAGAAAGAAGAATTGGAAGATGAGAATTGAATGCGATGCCCATTGCCTCACCCAGTTGACGTTTAAAACTTCTAGAACAGCTCTCTCACAAAATAAGAATCAAGGTCATAGTTGCTTAATATAAATTTGTCTTCTAAAACATAAATCGATAAAATTCATATTTAGATCCCTCTCCCTTTTTGAGTAATATTGTTATAACTTCACTAGAATACGTTTTTGCTACCTACAGATTTAGTGAGACAAAAGCGATAATAAATTTATCTAGAGAGAATGAAAAATTGAATGGGAATACATAAGATTATTTCACGACTGAAAGAAAGTATATAATTATTATTATTAGAAGAAATAAATAGTTCAACGAAATAAAATCCTAAAAGAACTCCCCTATCGCTTATGGGCATACAAATTATTCTTAAGAAAGTTCATTTGTCTACTTTATTTTAATCGAAATAAACCTTTGAAAAAATAGCTGCATTATACATTTTGCTATAGATACAAATGGAATAGTGATAGTCATAAAATGTTTAAGAACTGGAGCTATATGCTGACTTAAAATTCCATGCTCTTTCCATACAACCGGGAGAAACAACTGAGCATCGAAAGGATTTAAAAAGAATGGTAAACTATTGAACAATTTGGACTATTAAAACGAAAACTCGGTAATGGGTCGCCACAAAATTGGTTAAGAGATCTACTTTATTTCTCAATCGCTATTCCTTCCGATCGAAGCGAACGTCACAAGCTATTCACAGAAAATTAAAGATATACATTTTATTTCTGATTTAAATAACTGTAGTGTATGGTATTTTAATCAAAAGCCATTATAAAGAAAAGCATTAAAAGATTGCAAGTAAAGAGTAATTGGGATATAGGGAGGGGGGGATTATTTGAAATCTTCGTGTCGAATCTTCGGAAAACTTAAACGTCAAGTTTGGTATTCAACCGAAATGCTGTCCACAGCCCCGGCACATATCTGTGTTTAAAAATGTTTTTGTGTAGGGTTCAGGAGGCCTCAAAATATATTTCTGGTGAATTCTCGACATCGAACTTTTTGGTGAAGTACAATACTTTACGTACTAGATTATGGAGTAAAGTAAAAATTCAAAACGTGCTGACAGAAATAGGGAAAGCCCCAGATTTAAAATGTTATATATGTATCGTAGCAGATAGAAATTCATTTTAAAACTAATAAACCTTGAAAAAGAACACACACAAAGAAGTAAACCAGCAAAGAGCAGACGAAAGTAGGAGGAAGCTATACATTTTCCTTCTCTCTGTCCATATTTTCGTCTACATGCTACAGTTAACTCTTGAAGAACGCCGTCTCTTGCAAAGGCTGCTATTTCGGAACACACTTTAGAGGGTAGTAATGGTGACAGCTAGAGTCAATACTGGCAATAATAAGCGGGGTTGCAATTAAACGCCGCCGTGGCTAATGAAGAGAGGTCGCCACCCCGCCGGCCTCTTTGAAATACGATTTCCCTTGCAGTGTGATCCACGCGTGGCAATAACCGTAATATCGCACGTGGGTGGCTGGGAAAGGGGTGAAATATTTAGTTACAGGGCACCAGATAACAAGTCGTCTTAGGACGGGCTTAGAGATTTATAGAAATGGTGCCAACAGCCTTAGGTGGCGGCAGGGGGAGAGTTTACAAAGGTCTAAACTAAAGCTTCTAGACTACTACTATAAAAGGTCGGCCATTTATGCGCCTGTGTCTAATATTCCGATATCTAGAGCAAACCTTCTCGAACATGACTACTGTTTAGACTACGTTGGGGTATCTCTCTCTCTCTCTCTCTCTCCTCTCTATCTCTCTCTTGCACATACACACACATACAGACAAAGACTTCAAGATTATAATTAAACTACACCAAAAGAAAAGGAATTTGAAAATTAGATACAAAATAATAGATATTATATTTATTTTGACTCTCGAATATTAATTGCGGGAAAGTGGAGAAATAGTTTGAAAAGGCGACGAAGTCGGAACATTTTTTATTCACGTTACACACATATTTAAATTAATTTTGCACGGTTATTTTTCCTTTCTCTAGCACGTATGGACAATGCACTTAGCGCATAGAGAAGGTATTGTATTCCACCCAAAATTTCACCGGAAATAAATATTTTGGGCCCCCTGAATCCAAAACAAAAAAAAAAAAATAGAAATATACCAAACTTAGTATTTAAAAGTAGATCTTCCAAGGATGCAACACGAAGATTTTCAAGAAAATCCTACACCCCAAACTACTGTTTATATGAAGAAAAATAATGAAAATTTTGTATCTCCTAAAAATGGCGCTATAATATAACATGTACATCTTGAATTTTCTGGCAAGTTTCTGAAGACCTGTTCATTCTGTGTGCATATTGCAGAACTAGTAAACCATAAGGGATAGACAAAAATTTACTACACAAAAAGTAGATTCTTTAAAGCACACAACTAACGTCATATACATTTTTGTTGTTCCTTGTTATTGGTTTCAATTTTAAAGTGTGTATCTTCTCAAACGGCGTCCCCTTTTGATTCATTTGTCTTTTGTTTTACTAGCAATACAGAGTAAACCGAACTTCAGTTGTTCACTTATCAACATCTTTTAAAAACTTCACTATCGATTTAGCCTAGTGTACTCCTTTATTTCCCTTCTACTTACAAAGAAGCAAGTAATAAGACCAATTCTGCTAATGCTTATTTTGATTACCATGATGTAGATAAAAGAACGTTTTTCTTATGAATAGTTTGTATATAGAACAGCTAGAGAAAGTTATGTGAATGGAGCACATCAGATTTTTTTATATTAATCATGCTTCAACTTTGTAATAGTCTATCATACCTTTTGTGTGCTAAGCCACCATTCCTTTGTTTTTCTGAGGTAATGCAAAGAGCATGCAAAATGAAACTCAACATTTAGTAAACTGCTTTTTAAATTCACCCTAGCCTCGTGCATTCCTTTGTGCAGGCACTTTGAATTAATTTTAGAATTTTGGTCAAACGTTTATCACTAAAAGAATATACAAAAACTTCCTACACAAAACGTAGATCTCGTTAAAACACACCAACTCGATAGGAACACAAGCTGGATAGAGGTAATTTTATCCAGAAATAAAATACAAATGCAAACTGCACAATACATAGACTATAGGTAGAATGCTTTGCAAGATAAATGTTTACCGAAATAAGAGATCCTTTTCCTTTGTGTTTTCTTTATAATTGCTACACGAGTTCACTCACCTGACTGAGATACCAAAAGCGGAACGTGAAGCTAAAAAACGAGCTAGGTCTGCCAGCGTGTGAATCCCGAAACAAAATTAAACAGCGAGCTGAAACGACTGCTTGTAACGAATACCTCAACTAGAACGCACAAGAATGCTTGTTATCCAACATTTTCTCATTCCTCACATCATATTCTCCTCCAGATCTAAGAATTGAGTAAAGGCGAATGAATGAAGACCGCTTCCCAAGCTCAAAAGCGCTGCGACCTTCTTTAAAATATTCCGGGTCCTCATTATCCATGTAAAACTAGGATAGCAATTAGAATAAAAGGCAGCTGCAAAATATTTGTAATTCTAATTAACAGCAACTAGGAAGTAATCTACATACAAAGAACGTTAACTATATGAATCTGCTTGCTTTTATGTTTCTTTGCTAATCACACCACATATTTTATTCTAAAACAAGAAAACAGGAAAGCATTTAATCTGACTGCAAACCGTTGCTTATCGTTGTTGAAGTTAGTGTGGTATATTTTATTCAATTGCCACTTCACTTAGTTCTCACTGATATTTCACTAATGTGATCTACAAAGTCAATCTGTCTTCACACTTACTAGCTTCCACGGTGTAGCGACGTGAAGCAGCCTCTACGCACTGTCTCAGTTACCAACTGACTCACTAAGCGCTCGCTAATATGCCTTTGGAAATTTCCTCAGAACATTCTAGAGTGGAGAAAGGGGAAACTTCCAGAACATTTGTGTTATCTGATGATAGTTCTTCCGGTGTTTACACTGGACGAGAGAGCTATTATTTCTATTTATCTCCCCAAACGCGCCGCTGCGTTACTATACTTAGCTAACTTACATCCTGTGCCTTTGAAATAATAAAAAAAAAAGTTCACAGGCTGAACAAAAAAGTACCAATATTGGCCATAGCTTTTAAGTGGTTCAATAAAGCTAAGTGTTAACTTTTTGGACTCTCATGGGAGGTATAAACCCTCCGGACAGCATAGGGAGCAACGCCTCAAGGGGTTCGAAGTCGGGTAGGGGTGAACTTTAGAATTTTATGCGAAACCATGGGACAGTTTTAGATATTCTGTGGTCCTTAAAAAGTTAAGAAACTTTTATTCAAAACGTTATTTTTTTCTAAAATGAAACGGATTTGAAAATAAAACACCAATTTCCGCTGCAATCTTCACATGTAATTTTAGGGTGGAATGAAATACTTCCTCTAACTACTAAGTACATGGTAGAGAAAGTAAAAAAAAAAAAAAAGGATAATCCTTTTTAACTAAATTGTTCAGAGATTGTTGAAAGTAATGAACTATTACTCAGATGAGTTCACTTTCCTTTTGAGTTGAGAGCGAAAATTATTTTATGCGTATGAAGTAGAACTCCGGAAGCAACCTTATCGAGGCAATTCTCCCAACTCACGGGTTTTACAAACTTAAGCTTTGGACATCCACTGGAAATGCGAAAATGAATATACATTTATAAACGCACCACTAGTTATTCTAAATTCTGGAATACTAGCCCAAGATACGCCGGGAAACAAAGCACACTATATGCAGTACCTTAAATATACGAGATTATCTATGGGCTTTTAAAGGGGGGGGCGATGGTATATTAAATCGAACGTGCTTTGAAGATTTTAATTAATATGAAGTAGTAAATAAGACAAATAGTAGAACTAAAGGTAGTAGTTTCGTTTAATTCTAAGGTCTTTCACCTCTCTTTTGGTTATCTGATAATGATGAACAGTTTGTTCCTCTGATACGAATACAAGGCTAACGCGGAGGAGTACAACATGTTTTGCTTACATCAAGTGCGGTTCTAAGGCTGGTTCGACTATATAAGTTTCTAAATCTACTTTGGCTTTGATATTAACAAACCTTAATGCGTGTCGTGAATTTACATTAAGCCACTCTGTCTTTCTTTTTATTTTATTTTAATATACTAGCTTGTGTAATTAATTTTCAATTAAAAAAAAGAAAATGCAACCAGCTAGAGTATATATATATATATATTGATAATTTCAAGTAATACATTAAAAATATAATACAATTTGGGAATTCGAGGTACCCATAAAAAAATAAGTCTGACTTGAAAGAAGGTCAGTCAACCCCACCATTATCATGCAATGCTTCTTTTTGTAAATAGTAGTTGGAAATAATAATTCAGGTATTAAGAGGATAATTTTGTGACTTGAATTATTAATCCACTCGTGTCCAATTATGATATAATATCCAGGCTTAATTTTGTGCCGAAGCAAGCAGGTTTGCTCAGCACAATCCTGTGGGCAAACACGTAACAGCAGGGATTATCTCTCTTACTTTTAGGCAGAGTTTCAGTTTATTATGTCGTAAACAGAAAGCAATCCAACATGCATGCCATCGACTCCTACGTTTGTGCTGCCTAAGAGGAATCTTTTTTTTTTATTTATAGAAAGTGGCGGAATAGGTGTTTAATTTACGACAAAGTTGTGCACTCAACAAAATTTAAATTATAGCATCATTCGCAAACAAGCAGAGGAATCTTTCTTTCGACAGGTGTTCGATACCAATTAATTGGCAAGATGCTTGCTTTTTTCACTATTACAAATGCGAACATTTATCGTTACAAATTAATTATTGTACTGTGATTACAAGGTATTAACCTAGTTAAGGAACTTGCTTTATTAAATTAATACTTGACTATTGCCATTTTTTGAAATTTTGTATGTTACGATTAATTACCACCAAACCTATGAAAATATATATTGCAGTATAAATACTAATGCAGAGACATAACAGAGCAATTGTTATACCAATCATTAATCTGTAATAGGTGTAATAACATGTAATAGGTGGATGACTTATTTCAATCGCAAAATGGTGAACATTGGCACCGCACTGAAGCAATTATCTGTTCTTACTTTCCGCGCAGTGGGTCACGCAGTGCACAGTAGGCGATTCGCAGGAGAATCGAGTAAATGTATCTATTCTCCATGATTTACTCGAAGGGCAATCAGTTTTTGACACCTGAAATAACCTTTGGCAGAAATAACCAATTATTTATAATGTATAGATGGGTATAGTGTGTGCAGATTTACTGTAGAAATTGGGTTGTATGTGTTTAATCAGTGGCGGCTGCTATATAAGAGCAGAAGACCCTAAATTTAGACACCTTGTCGATTTATTGGATAGTTTTTGTTTGAATGTTGTTAACCGTAACGTATATGTGGCAATTTCAAATAGACGGCTTTTAAATCTACCGTACTACTGCTCTAAACTCGATGAAATATGGCATCAATGTAGGTAGCACAGCATGAGTTGTGCACGTTTTAAGTAGCTTTTGCGCATGCTCGACTGGTATGACATAATTGCCATATGGTCTAAATATAGGGCTACTACAAAGGAAATAGACAACTTCAACTGCCTGTAAAACAAAAACTATTAGAGATAGCAACCTAATTATTTTGGAGGTATGTTGAGAAACTCTCAAAGTTTCGTTTGTTACTATTGGTAGCGCTGTAGTGTTTTGTTTGTTGTTGTTGCAGATGCTGAAATGGCGGAAAATCCTGTGGAAAAGGCACATCGCGTGTTGGAATTTGCTAGAACGCAATCAGCAACTGTTGTCCAACGACATTTTAGAACACGTTACCAAAAAAATGAAATGATGCACTCACAAAAACCAGCATCGTCTTCATCATGTCGCAACATGTCGATGCAAAAGTCACGCCGTATGACCTTATCTTCTTCACTCAGAAACTGAAACATCTGTAATCTGTAAGGCATCATGTGCAGTCGCTTCCGCAAGATTTTCCATACAGTTTGCTGTGGAATTTGTAATTGCATGCTTGCCCTAGATGTCGATTTCTGTGGGCTTCTTATGTAGGCAGAACGAACACGTTCAACGTTTTCTTCCGAAACTCTTGGTCTTCCCGAGCTCTTCCCTTTGCACAAACATCCCGCTGTCTCGAATTTTCTATACCAGTCGTAGATTGACTGTCTAGTCGGTGGCGTTTTGTGGTAACGTGTTCTAAAATGTCGTTGGACAACAGTTGCTGATTGCGTTCTAGCAAATTCCAACACGCAATACGCCTTTTCCACAGAATTTTCCGCCATTTCAGCTTCTACAACAACAAACAAAACACTACAGCGTTACCAATAGTAACAAACGAAACTTTGAGAGTTTCTCAACATACCTCCAAAATAATTAGGTTGCTATCTAATAGTTTTTGTTTTACAGGCAGTTGAAGTTGTCTATTTCTTTTGTAGTAACCCTGTATATACATGGCGTGCCTCACTGGAAAGCGTACACGAATGACTAAGCTTTTTGCCCGCGTTCTATCAGTGCAGTTTAACATTAATGACATCAGATGGTAGCTCACTGCGGTAGAAATCAAGGTCGCTAGGGTGCAGTAACGTTAACGCTTCTTAGCACCCCATTCCTTAATACATGCTGTCGTCTTTCGACTTTGGGATAGGTGAGGAACTTCGTTTTTTTTCAGTTAATTTTATTGTTGGCAGATCAGCATTTATGCTATACAGGCCATAGATAACAAAACATTAAATACATTAACAGAGGAACGTCGTATTTCAGACTACCTATATTCTCCACTGCAACTTAATTTACACATTACTTCGTTCTTACCTTAGAACGCTGTACTTAATGATGTACATGATGTAATGATTCTTTCGTAAGACACTTATGCTTTGTTGTTTTTGTTGTTGTGGGGGGCTGCAGTTGTATCAACTTGTTCGTAATCATAAATCAACTCATAAATATTATAGAGCAGATGCAATTCACAAATTTAGAACTATCCGACTCTCAAATTTTTGAATGTAAACTCACGAGCCGCTACTGTGTTTTGTCTCTGGTGAACGTTTCCTGAAATTGTACTTGCAATAACAGCACCAAAAGCTCTCCGTATTACAGCACAGCCGACATGGTTAGTACCTAACGTACATCAGGGATTACTTTGGTATGCTGGAAGGGGGGAATGTTCCCGCCAAATCCAGATAGTTCTAAAAGAAAGGGTAAAGAAGGAAGGTTCCAACCCTCCGCGAATTATCCGCCCCGTTTGAGCAACTATCATTCTTCCCCTTTGCTAACCATATAACTACTAGCATCCCAAGTAGAAAGCGACGCATGCGCATTTATTGTCACGCAGATTAGAGGCGGGAGGGCTGGACCCTCCCAGCATATTTGCATTGCATGTTGCATAACACGGTCGGCGAAGTTGTAATGAGATTATGATGCCAAAGGCATGAAGGGGGATCCAATGCAATATGGCGGGTAACGGTAAGCCATATCTAGTGCAAGATACACCGGTTTGCTAGCGGATATCACAGACCGTAATTAATATCTTTGAAACAAGCGAACGTAGAACTAGCACAAAAATAGCATTTGCATGGCTTTCCTAATCATTCTTCTACAGTCTATTCTTTCAGAAGCTTATTCTTCTATTCAGATAAACTGTTTACGTATTTCCCTTCAGATGAGTGATACATTAAGCTAAAGAAATATTCAGACTTTGACATTCCATGCTTCTTTTATGGCCAAGGTTTAAAACAAAAAGATGTGTCTCGATTCACATGAATTTTTCGACCTATAATGTACAGGTAGCGCACCAGTTCTTGACGAATTACATTTTAAACGAGAGATTAGATGCGAGTCACTTACTCACTTTTCTTTCTCGAAACGTAATCATAAGGAAACAGATGTGTTTGTTATTGCAACATAAACTGTTTGTTGACCTGTTTATCAAGGGTAGGCTATTCACTGTATCTTTGCTAAAGGTCATTCATCTAGAATTAACGAGCAGCCTATACAAAATCTTACTCTTTTATCTGCTGCATTAGCAGATAAACACTAGCAGAAATCTTATTTCTTGGCTTTTTACAAGCAGAAGCGAAATAAGGGAATACACTAGGCTAAAGCAATAGTAAAATCTTTTTAAGAGTTGGTTGCTATGTAATTAAAATTCGATGCTCTTTACATGGCCAGATGTAAAACAAAAGAAACAGGAATGACAAACTTCCATTTGAGTAAAGTTTGAGTATTTTAAAATTGTTTGCTATGCCACGTTACCGAAGGGAAGGGGATGGACATGAAACTTAGCTTGCGACAAATAAAGTTTTGAGTTGTGCTGATCTCTAAACTTTCTGGTTGGACAATTATCCGTCCTTCTCACCGGGTGATATAAAAGTAATCGTATCTCTGCGCTATATATTGAAGTTTGAATGCCAAGCTAATTCGCCCACACTGAGGCAAAATTAACACACTGCTTATACAAGTCAATTTGTTCTGGTGGAGGTATGAAGTGGTTTGTGGATTGTCCAATTGCCTTTTCTTATTCGCATGGTATGTTGTACCAGAATGGCACCAATGAAAATCGTCGTAAGATCCGAGTCTCCGTCAAATGCTCACATTTTCCAGCAAAATAACAGCGGCAGGCGTATTTTTATTGACTTTGAGTCATGACGGAGTGTTTATATACTTTTTACTGCCTGACCTTCCACTGCATAAGAACTGACTTTAAAAAAAAAAAATATTTGGAAACAGTTAATGTAATAACAGACACGTTAGATTGTCTACTCCTAAACAATGAAATGCTTCCTATTACTTCGTCATAATTCCGAGTAATTTTTTTGTGTTTTTTATTTTTTTTTTAATTTTTTTGTTTTTTAGAGAGCTGAAGGACACAAATTAAAGCATACACGAACTGTTCTGGATTTCGTCCCAGGACCCACTTATATATATTTTTATAAAATACGGTACCGGAGTTTGATCGGGACTCCGGCACTGTATACCCTACTTTTATTTACCTTTATTTTCATTTTTATCTTGTTTTTCTGTATTATTACTAGATTGCTGTTTTCTTACTTTTACAACACACACATAAACACAAACATATAACACCCATGCCCAAGGCGGGACTCGAACCCATGATCCCCAGCGCTACGAAGCACCAAAGCGGGACGCCTTGGCGAGCGCGGCCATGGGGACCGGCAAAAAAAACCTTATCCGTGTAACTCACCCTAAGCGAGATTCGAACTCACGACCTTTTGAATGAGAAGCAGACACGCTACCACCACATTACCCAGGCGGGCTCTATAAGTAGCAACTTCGTATAATCTTATCACGACCGACGTCAAGGGACAGCTTCACAAGGTCGTTCATTGGCTGATAAGAGTTATGCGTGTTTTTGTAACAATTTCCTGCGGTACAATCAAATATGCATATTTGTGTTGTATTAGTCAGGACTTTGTTTACTTTCTCCACTCTTTGCCCACAGTAAGCAAAAACAGTGTTGCACTTCACCAAGAAATTGATATCAAAATTTCACTGGAAATATAAGTTTAGAGGCGCCTTGAATCCATACACAAAAATATGGATGCAGCATAAAGATTTTAAGATACTCTCTCCACTCCTTTAGGAAGAATTTTTCTTTCATAACTTTAATTTTGGTTTTATCAAATATAGCTTTAATGATTTTGAATAAAATCCTTTAAAATTTCAATACAAACTTTCATTAAAGTAGATACTAAATTTGTATTATATAAAATATTTGTAGTGTTAATCATTTCCGGGTTATATTTTCTTTTTACTTTCTCTACACACAATGCTTCCAGTAGGTGGTATTGTGCTCTACCCAAAAATTCGATGTCGAAATCTCATTGGAACTACATCTTTTGAGGTTCACTGTTTCAAAAATAAATAAATAAATAGAAAACAAAGGTTCGTGTGTGTGTGTGTGTGTGTGTGTGTCTGTGAACAACCAGGATCAAAAACGAAAAGGTCGTTAAGCACCTTAAGCATTTGGTATTTTAGTTTAGTATCTTACAAGGATGCGACACGAAAAATCTTCTAACCCAAACCACGCTTTACATGGATAATTGTTTAAAACTTTTGTTTTCTCAAAAATGGCTTTAACGTTTTTGATTAAAATATCGTGTAGTAAAAGATTTTAAATGACAAACAAACCATATATCTTGAATTTCTGGGAATAGCCTCTGAAGACCTCTTCATTCTGGATGAATTTTGCATAACTGGTAAACCGTAAGAGATGGACAGAAGTTTACTACATAAAAATGTAGATCTTGTTAAAACACTCAATTTATGTTCTTTACATTTTTTTCGAGTTTACCGTTACAGTTATTGCTTGTTATCTATTTCAATTTTAAGCTATTTAAACTTTTCCTAAATGGGAGGATCTTTCGTTTCATCTCTCTTTTGTTTGATTCCTGACCGTGCACAGCGAACTAAATTTCAATTGTTTCACACAGCGACCGGGTTTTTAAAAAATATGACTATCGCTTCATCCTAGTATATTACCTTGTTTCCCTTCTACTAGAAGGAACTTTGCTAATGTTTATCTCGATTACCACGATGTAGATAAAGGAATGATCTTTAATACCCTTAGTTTGTAGAGAAAGACATGCGAGTGGACCACAACAGATTTTTCCAGTTATTTCCTTTAATTGTTGCTATTAATACGTTTATATATAAAACAATACTAGCCTTTGTATTGTCAGAACTAGTTATTCCTGTATTTTTACAGTATAAGCCCTGTATTAATTTCTCTAGCACGTATGTGCATACAATGTACATTATAGCTAGAGAGATACCTATATTGTATTGCCTTAAAAATTTAATGTCGAGATTTCAAGGAAATGTTTTGAGGTCCCTCATTTTTAGAAAAAGGTCTGCGCGCCCTTGTGTCATACCTCAAAAACGAAAAGACCATTAAACACAAAACTTGGAATTATTTATATTAAGTATCTTCCAAAGATACGGCACTAAGATTTTCAAGAAAATCCCCCACCACAAACTAACCTTACGTGGAAACATTTTTTTTTAAGATTTTGTTTTTCTCAAAAATGACTCTACGATTTTGTTAACATATTAAAGATATTTATGTCACAAATAAAATGCATATTTTCAATTTTCTGGGAATAGCTTATGAAGACCTCTTTATTCTGGATGAGTTATGCAGAATGTTGCGCAACGGTTAAATCTTAATTAATAAACAAAAGCTCATCACACAGAACATGCAGATCCCACTAAAATTCATAAGTTATGTCACATTGGAGTTTTTTTTTTTTTTGTAGATTTGGTAGTTTTTGAGATATTCTTTGTTATTGTTTCAATTTTAAACTACCAACTTTTCTCAAACCGTAGCATGCTAAGCGAACCGAGCCTCAATTGTTTCACATAGCGACCAACTTTTAAAAGATTTTACTATTGCTTTAGCCTAAAGTGTTCCCTTATTTCCCTTCTATTTACAAGGAAGCATGTAATAAGACCAATAGGTCTTCCAACTTTTATCTCGATTAGCATGATGTAGATAAAAGAATAATCTTTTGTAAGATTAGTTTGTATTTGGAACAGTTTAAATAAGTTGTGTCAATGGAACACATCACATTTTCTACAGTTGTTGCATTCGGAAATAAGTTTCGAGTACGATGCCTTTTGGCCGATTCCTAACACAAATTTTACAGCTTAGAGGACAAACCGAGAGGTCGTATGTAAAGAAGTTGGCAAAGGTATTTGGAGGCAGATCAGAAACGGTTTACAACCAATAATGGGGCTTGCAGCAAATCTATCAACAGCTAGAAAACGGCTTCTTGTATCACAAATGATCTTATAAGATAAACCAACAATGTTTAGGTATGCTTAGAATGTAAAACAGCATAATAAAGATAAATCAGAGTATATACAATGTAAGAGAATACAATAAAAGAAAACAGAAAGATAAAGCACATGATCATGCTTATAATGGCGATAAAAAAGAAATTCATGCATACTGATCTCTCTCTCATACTATAATCAGTTATTTGCTGTGGAAAGAACGCTTTATTTAACTCTTCAAATTATTCACGGCTTTGAATCTCTGCTTTTCGTGCCTCAAAGATGGAGAATATTTGCATATAACATGTTCAACCGCTATATGCTAAAGGCCAAGGCAAGGTTTGAACTCACGAAGCATTTCAACATAAGTATTGGTGAATGCGTTTGTTCTTTATGCAGGCATTTTATTTTTCAGCAAGACTGAAGAATGCGGTGGACTGATTTAAACACCTACTTTTATTTCATTTTTCCTTATTACTTTCTCTACACGTACTATGCACAAAGTGTAAAGAGAAGGTACTGTACTCCACCAAAATATTTGATACCGAGATTTCACCGGAAATATATGGTTTAGGGTCCCCTGTATCCAAAAAAAAGTATTTTCAGAAAAAGGTACACGTGTGTGTGTGTGTGTCCACGTGTCTGTGAACACGATAACTCAAAAAACGAAAAGCCAGTAAAATACAAAACATGGTATTTAAGTTTAGTATCTTCCAGGGATACGACACGAAGATTTTGAGAAAAATCCTCCCACCCCAACAACCCTTTACATGGAACTTTTTTCGAAAATTTTGATTTTCTAAAAAATGACTAACGATTTTGATTAAGATATAATGTATTAAAGATATTTACCTGACAAATAAAATGTACATCTTGAATTTTCTGGGAAGAGCTTCTGAAGACCTGTTTATTCTGGATGAATTTTGCTTAATTTGGCATAACTACTAAATCGTAAGAGATAGACAAAAACTTACTATACAGAACATTTAGTCTTGTTAAAATACACAAGTTATGTCATAAACGCTTTTCTCGTGGAGCTTACCGTTTTCGAGGTATTCATTGTTATTAGTTTCAGTTGTGAAGTACTTATACTTTTCTCAGACGGGAGTGTCCGTTTTTCTTTTGTTCTACTCCTGGCCAAGAAAAGAAACTATTTGTAATGACAATCGCATAACGACAGCCTTTAAAACATTTGACTATCGGTTTAGCCTAGTGTATTCCCTTATTTGCTTCCTACTTATACGGAACTAAATAATAAGAACATTGTGCTAATGAGTACCACGATTAGCAAGGTGCAGAAAGAAGAAGAATCTTATGTATGAAGTTTGTAGAACAGCTAGAGAAAGTCATGTGAGTGTAACACATCAGATTTTTATAACTTGAGATTTATGTTAAGGATTTATGTACACGTCGGCAGTACCTAAGATTTAAAAATATTTTAATTAATTAAAATTTAATATGTCAGACTTTGGCTATCAGTTTGTTTTATACATTCCAACAGTTAGAAAAACCTCTCTGCAGCGGATATATTTGAAAAAAATCACTCTACACAGCAGTTAAACCCTTAAAAAGCTGTAACGAGGTTTCTTTCGGAGACGAACAAGGCAGAGCGTGAAGGTAGCAAGCCGAATACTATAGTAAGGATTAATAATGAAACATCTACCGCGTCATTATGAACCAACACGCATTTTTCAAGCCATGTCCGCCCACAACGTACGTACGCGCGTTTTCTGCCTTCTCCAATTACGTGGACTTCTGCAAGCGGTCGCCTCCTATTATGAATCTGGTACCAAGCTAAATATTTCACTGCATTCCAGGCCGCAGCCGCAGATTTTTACATTGTTCTCTGGTCTGAATTTTGACCTCTCCCTTGTTCTCTTCTAGCTATGATGGAGGTTCCATTAGGGACTTTGTGCGCGATTCATGAATATGCCAAGCGAAGCCGTGCTTCCTGATAACCGCGGCGTCATCATAAATTCAGGACCACTCCTGGCAAAGGCCATTACGGTATCCATACAAAACTTGGCTACATACACTCATTTTATTTTTATGCTTATTATAACAAAACATGCCGCTTCCTAATGTTGCAACATTCTTAGAAATGTGTGTTGTAATGAGATACGATTGTCTCTAACTGGTTTAAGTAACAAAACATTAGTCCTTTTTGTAAAAATTATTCTACCTCCTGCTGTTATCCGTTAAAAACTATCTAAATGTTTTCTCTCATTTCTCATTGGGGTTTTTACTTATCAATATAGTTTTTCTCAATATTCAATTTGTTGGTATATAAAATATTGGAATCGTAATTAAGAAACTAAAACCACAAATAGCTCTGTTTATACTTTCTGGCTATAATAAATATGAAACATTATGTCCCACCAAAAACTTCGATTTCGGAATTTCAACAGAAATGCTTGTTTTGAGGTCCTCTGAAACCAAAAGAATTATAGCAGAGCCCCCAAATGAAAAGTTTTATAAATATAGAAAATTAAGTACCTATAGATTTTTTGTTGTTGGCATTTTCAATTTTCTAAAAATGCTCTACCGATGCTAATAATAATATTACGAGCTAACCTCGTACCTCAGTCTGCAGAGCACCTACCTCTGTACAAAGTGTCCCGGATTCAATTCTGGCTGAGGGGTAGGAATTTTTTTCTCTGGCAAACATGCTTTCTATCCGTCCAAAGTCAGGAAGTATAAATGTGATCCATAAAATCAGCTACCTGACGTATAATTACTATATTTATGCATGATCGAGCATAAAATATGTATAATAAATTAAATGGGTGTATAAAAAGTATTTTGGTGAGAACATGAGAGTGCAAATCAAACAATAGGTAATTATAATATAGTCTCCAAACCAAACTTAAAGTTTTATGAGCTCGAGATCGGCAAGGTTTACAGGCATCACAGATGTCCTTTATGAGACCATTGATTGAATAAACAAGACGGAATAGAATCAGAAATCAAGATGTTCATGCATATTTAGAGGCAATGAATATGGCAATTTAAATATGTAATTTTCAAAACAAAAAAAATGAAAGAGAATGATATAAGAATGCTCACTTGCATATTTCCTAAGCGAGACTTAGCATATAAACCAGAAGGAACAAGGTTCTAGGAAGTCCTCGAAGAAGATGGATTGACCAACATGAATTTAATTTTGGCTCTTGGAACGTGTCATTGGCTCACATCTTTTTAGAGAATTATTATTATTATTATTATTATTATTATTATTATTATTATTATTATTATTATTTTACTATTACAGCGCCTTAAAAATCGATATATTAGAAACAATACTTGTGTCATTATTTCCTTTCGGAACAATATTTCCCCATACCAACAAATGCTTGAACAACATTGCCAAAGGCACAAAAGCACTCTATCTATTGTAATTATCGTGGTAAAGCAAAACACACCAAAGGATTGTATTGTAAAACGGCAGGTGCTCGTCTAGACTGGCAACATGACGTATATACTTGAACATTGATATAATAAATCCATTTGTTGGTAGCATTGTTTAGATTCTTACCAGTCATGCACGGGAGAAATTTGTGGGAGGAAAAAAGATGACAGTCGCACAACTAATCGATTAGTCTCGTGTACGTGCGTTCCCCAACTCGTGTTTCTGCTACTGATGTTGCTGCAGCACAAATTTTTCACTTTTCATTCCACCTCTCCGATATAACAAAGGAATCGGTTCGTTTGTCATCGTCATCTTCATGTTGTAGATGATCGTCATTTTGTTCTTCTCACGTCGGAAAACAACCACCATCTCTTTTAGTTATGGCGTGAAATGAACCGTGATGCTGGCGGTATCACTTGTGAAGGCTTGCCTGAATCACAATAGCTTTTTATTTCTTCTGATAGCCGTGATGATTGACCGTGGTTTCAGCATCTTCGTCGTCATGCGCAGCTCAGTGATTCTACACATATTTATAATTTAGCTAGCTTACCCGAATGACAATTTGGTTGATTTCAATGGATTAAATACAGAACAGTGCATCCCTATATTCCTAATAACGGATGAAAAATCTCCTGATATTCGCGCAGGAATGTCTAAGTAACTTAATACCCCTCCAACATCTTACGACCTGGAAATGCTGTCAATACAATACCTAATCCTTGGTGGTGCAAGAATCATTGACACATAATAGATAATTAATAAAATAATAGAAAGGAGTAGAAGTTAAAAACATATACTATTTATTCGGGGAAATTCTATAATCAGGTGCTCCTAATATTGAAGGAACTGGAACGGTCAAGTAAGTGTTTAAATAATTACAATAGGTGAAATTTTAAAGTTTTTTTTCTTCTGGAACTCATTGGATGATTTAATGATAATGAATGATCCTCAAATGATGAACTCAAATCACTAAATGGAATTTGTGTAATATGCAATAAACTAGGAGTACTATTAAGCAAATCAATGCATTGAAATACTCTTAAAAATTAAATTTTGAACAAATTAGGACGATAGAGATTAAATTTACCTGACATTCGTGTCCTCAAGAAATAAGGGAAAACCCCGAAAAAAAGCCTTATTACCCTAACCAAGATTTGAACTTGGGACTTCTTGCGATTAAGATACGCTAAATCCTCAACTCAAAGGTGGGCTTTTAAAATCTAGTACTATACATCTTTTCTTGGGCGTCCGGCCCCCTTGTGTAGGTTTCGCGCAATTTCGAAAACAGAGTGACACCATTGAGGCATGATGTACTGTATACACCCTGATATCTAATGGCTTCAATGCTAGGCTTTCATTTTGTCTGTAGTTCTCAGAGTTCACGCTAGTTCGCGGTAAATTAGATGATCAGCTGCTCTCTATAATAGCTGAGGGCTCCAAAGAAAGAAAGAACACTGCAGAAAGACAGTCAGGTAAGCTCTGTTCATCCCAGCGGCCCCCGCTTCTCCGTAAAGCTAACACCCAAGAAAAGGTGCGCACACAATACCTTTTTAGTCCCGTATCTATTTAATAACAAAAAGTTACATAGTATGCAAAAAATATACAACGAAACAGATGTGAAGCTGGTGAATATCATTATTCTCCACTCTCAGTTAACCTCTTTGGTAAAAACATATAGTCTGCGAGAATTGAGAAAGTAAACTTTATTTGAATACAAAATAGCGGTCCATTGATTTCAAATACTAGCAATTTATTTTTATTTTTACTGAGCTCTGACCAGCCGCCACCGGATCACCTGTGAAGATGCCAAGCGTAGCCTTTGGTGAAACGTCGGGGACTTCAAGAGTCAATGCACCACGGCCTACAAGCCCGGAATATACTTTCAGTGTTCATTTTCTTATATTCTTAATTTTATATTCATTTTCTATGGATTAACAAGAACTATTTTTCTACTCTGGTGATCTCATTGAAGATGCTTTTTTTGCAAATATGTTCTTTTATAGTTCCTATGTGTTTTATATTTTAGTAACACCTTTGTAAATCATTTTAGTTGTTTAGTAACATAAATTGACATTAGGTGGTTTATATCCCATGTCCGTCAGAAGGCTTCCCACTAGTAAAAGAATGATTAAAATCGGTTGTGATTTGGAGATTTCCCTACAAATACAAACATTCATTCTTATAAATTGTTTCTCTTTATAATATCAGTACCGATTTTACGTTAGTTGGCAATGGCATCGGGAAAACACAGTCTTGTACCAACCTACTGTAATGAACAAGGTACAGTATTCCTTTTACGCAATTCTAGCGTCAGGTGTTTTAAGGTAACAATTACCCTCCGTGGTGTAGCGGGTACCATGCTAACATCTAATACCTAAGGTTACGGGATCTAACCGGACAGGGGAATGGTTTTCTTGGACATCCTTAGTACGGCTTCCTTCAGAAGGGGAGTAAAACCGTGTAATGTTTATTTGCACGTAAAAGAACCCCATACCTAGAGAGAAAAGGTAGCTGAACTAAATTCTGCCATCAATGGGCGATGAGTTGATACTTCGTCACCATGTGCGAATAGTGGCGAACTAGAAATTCCATTGATCAAGAAACCAATGTGAAAAGTAGCTCAATACGCCTACATGGCGTGACGGAACTTGATTATGGTCAAAATTGGCTCTTTCAGGTACGCATGCCATAAATCATATCTAAGCAAATACATTCATATTCCATTTCCCCTTAAGCTGCAACATAAAAGCCCTTTATAAGAACAATCTTCTGAGTCATTCTGATCCGAGTTGGAAACGGAGATGTTTTATCCTAATATCAGAATAACTTTCTGATCTGAGTTGGCAGTAGAAACGACGATGTTATATCCCAATAATACAATAACATTACACTCATTCCTGGAACTAATACTGCATATTACAACCGTCTTCGAGTGAACGAGTACTCGTGCGTACACAGCAACAGTGCTCGGAGTCCGTGATAGCCAACACGTCATTGAACGATGGTCATGGCACAAGTGTCTTCCCTTCCTGTCAGCTTCAGGTTGTATCTTTTTCATAATATACGTCACTATGTCTAGCCAGAAAGGCCTGTTGTCTATTTCCTGGGAAGAACAGTTTCTGTTTACCGAAAAGGTTTGACTCGCGCAGTGTGCTCAATTCGATGAGGAAATGCAACCTACAGCGTCATTGCATAACTCTTCATTTAGCGTGATGACATCTTGACACAATGCCTAGCTGTATTACATACTGTAGGCAGACTCCTATGAAGCTGGCGCGCACTCAAGCTAGAATAGCTTGTACTCAGGTATGCAAGATAATTGTTGTTCTCTCTTCTACAGTGTCATCTCCGAGGTGTGGGAGTAAGATGCTGGCATTTGGTTCCAAAGGTTCGCGAGTTCCAATCTGGCGGAATGTGATGGTTTTTCGGATGTAAAACTCCTTAGCATAGCATCCTTCGGACGGGATTTAAAGCCGTTGGTCCGTAACGTATATTTACCCACGTAAAATAATCTCAGTCCTGATACAGACAGCTCTGAGCAAACCTAAGCGGTCCTTCACGCCCAATATACAATAGGACGCTAAAACCCGTAGCAGTTAAAGAACGTCCATAAATAACACTCAATTTCATTTCATTTCTCTTTTACATTCCGTCATCCTCTGCGAACTCAATGATTAGTGGTGAGAAATGTTGCACACTAGAAATACAACCAACGATTTCAGAAGCATACATACCTACTTGCAACATCCAATTGAAAGCTATGGATAAATTGTGATGCTGTGATTTCAAAGAAGTTGTTATATGAAACCACCGTTTAATCTTACGATAATCATGTAAGTGGTGCCTAACCTTCACTGTTTAAGGTAAAGGTAAACGGTGAGGACATCTCACCTCCTGTGACCAATGGAAATCTAATGTATGCTAACGCCCCCCCAAGGAGGAATGTAAGAAATGAGGGAATCACAAGATTAAAATTGTCAATTGCTATAACTTTATTATTATATTGAATATCTTTATTGTTTATAAGTTTTGTAATATAAATTTCTTGGTGGAAGACTTCTGTGATAAAATACCCAAAAGATAATACAAAGAAACAATTTCTGAAAAGATAAAGAGCAAGCCAGGCCGACAGTAGACCGATCACAGAGACACGCGGAAGTCCCTAACACAGTGGCTGAAAGTCATCCCGGCACCAGGATCCTCTGTGGAGAGGTCAACATCATGCAACAACCACAATGCCATCTCAACGCCGAGAACGATTTAGAGCGCATGCAGCAGCGCGCTATTAGCCAACACTGCCACACATCGTGAGCCTAGAAACAATCGGCATTAAAGGAAAATGATGAAAAGTAAGTTGTAAAGAATAAGCATTCCAGTATATCTATGCCTAACTGACAAGGGTATCCCAAAAAGCCTCAAGACAGTGTGCTGACGACCGGAATCGAACCCGCGACCTCCCGAATGC
The DNA here is from genome assembly GCA_030762935.1 of Hymenopus coronatus. Lineage (NCBI taxonomy): Eukaryota > Metazoa > Arthropoda > Insecta > Mantodea > Hymenopodidae > Hymenopus > Hymenopus coronatus. The sequence goes on along the minus strand of CM060881.1, from coordinate 94,617,777 downwards.
AAATCGCACACGTTACTGCGGCATCACCTACCTTGGTGGCTGTTTATTAAATGTAGCAATATTTAATTTTCAACATTTATAAAACATCATCCTGAAGGATCTCAAACCCGCATTTCCAACCAGACCACATCACGGAGGCAGTCAGAGAGTACATATAGTGATATCAAGAGCGCGGTTTCAAACACGGAAGTGAAGTACCAATTAAACACGTACCTATGTGCGGCTTGACAGGTTTCATTGCATCAACAGAATGCAGTAGCGCATTCTTCCCGTATTGCACAGGGGCTTACAGTAACGTTCGGCATTTGTTTTGTTACATAACTGAGTGTCCGGAACGCTTTTGTTTCCACTCCTATTAGAGGTTCGGGAAATTAATGAAACGATTGTAACAGAATTCTAGAATAAGCTCATCCTGGAAATGGTAAGCTAGCTAAATGGTTAGAATTTTTTAATTTCTTTACGTTATTAAATCGTTACTCTGAAATTTATATTCCACATGTGGCTCAAGCATTTTATTAGTTAAAACAAACTTATTATACAATCTTTTCGCTTTTACCAAATCTTTAGTGAAACGAATATTCTTACCGCTGCAGTGATTTCAAGCCGTATCTTCAAACAGCTACAAAATTACATTTGCATATTATAAATAATTACTGTATGGATTCGGAAATATATAATCCTTTGTTTAAACACCTCTGATTATAAAATTAACTGCTTTATCGAATTTAAGTTTGGCTTAGCGTTTTCAAATTGTATGAAAATATAATAAGAATGTTATCGCTAGATAAAATAAATTACAAAACACATGTTATAAAACGTTAATTGGAATAAGCAATCAGGACCACAGAATATTAAGGGCGGTTTTTAAAAAAACACGAAATATCTACTTTTTCAATTACATACTGGCTCATATATTTACAAGAGAAACACCAAAATACTTAGAGTAAACTGCAATAATTTGCTTTAATAAGGGGTGCGAGGTATATATATAAAGGTTTTAGAAAATAATATAAAATACATAAAGTAAAATAAAAATAATTGGAAGGAAGAGGATTTGTGTTATTCAAGTTAAGCTTATTTGGTTCCAGAAAATGAGTTGTAATTATTCGGGAAGGAACCAACACCGTTTTGGAGCATTTGGAATCATAATTCAATACCAGGATTGCGTTAAAAGTATATAAAATACTCCAGAGCAATTAAGACCTTAAGTGATATAATGTTTATTATTTAATACGCATTAGTTTAATTTTCTAGAAATATGCATATATTGGTTGTGGTAAATGTATCTTCTAGCTAACCATGATCGATTATGCTAAGGAATGCAGAATTTGTAGTATATTATGCTCAAGAATAATTGGAAGGTTAAAATAACATATTTGTTTTTTCTTAGAGGACTGAGCATGTTAACGTTGGGGGACACCTCGGTAACTGCGACCAAGTATCGATTTATTGCGGCCTTATAACCCTCGGGGAAGGGTTGAGAGGCCTGCACACAGGAAACGATAGCGCTAAACGCAGAGATGCACGTAAGTCCCTAACAGTCACTAGATGGCAGCCCTGGCGCGCCGCAGAGGCTATATAAGCGCCGGGAGGCCGAAAGGAGGCCTCTTCAGATCTCTGAGGCGAGTGCTTACCCACTGAACGCCGTAGGAGGCGGTTCCGGGTTCCCCGCATGGCTTATGGGCATCCCCGGTAACAACGGCTTTAAACCAGCCAACAGAGTAATAGCTGAACAAAGCACTCCCCCCTCCCATTGGGAGTGCTCTATCAAAATTAAATAACATAATTAATTTAAAAAATAAACACCAGCGGAGCAGAGGAAAGGATGCTGCTCCTGAAAAAATGCAACCGCTCGAGGAGCCTATTAGCGCTACCTCCTTACCACCAACACCCGGAACCTCAACCTTCACCTCATTCCTCTGGTTAAACCCTTACCAGGTACACAGCAACAACACCTAGACTCACCGCGAGCCTACCAGACTCGCACGCACACACGCACGTACGCAGGAGGCCTCTACAATGGTACTTAGCCTCAATCAGCGCAACCAGAGAGAAGGGGGGTTCTCTTGGAGTAAGCACCCTGCCCTCATAATGCAAAACCTCAAGCCACACCTGTGCCGACCTCAAAGATGAATGGAGGAATGAAGGGAAAAGAACCGTGGTAGCTATGTAGAACCCCAGCATTCGCCTAAGGGGCCCCAGGAAACCCACGGAAAAGTCCAGGGCCAGAGTGCGCGATAAACGGGATCGAACTCTGACCTCCCGAATGCCAGTCCCAGACAAAACGCTTGAGTCACCTGACTAGGTTCTGTTTTTTCTTAGAGAGTTTTCTTAGTATTATTGATAAGAAGTGATATGCAAAGGACTATTTTTAAAAATCTGATGTGTTCCATTCACCTGACATTCTCTATATCACTGCAACAAATTATTCTATTTACTTCATGTAATGGAGCAAAAATTAGCAGAAATAGTTTTATTACTTGCTTCCTTGTTAGTGGAAGCGAAATAAGGGGGTACCATAGGTTAAAGTGATAGTCAAAAGCTGGTTGCTATGCAACTGAAGTTCCTTTGTTTGTATGGACACGAGTTCACAAAGTCCTGTATGAGAAAAGTTAAGTCTTTATAGCTGAAAAAAAAAACAAGGAATATCTCAAAAACAATCAACTCCACGAAAAAATGTATATAACATAAATTGTGTGTTTTAAGGTGCTCTACATTTATTGTGTGGTAAGTTTTTGTCCATCTCTTACGTTTTAGCAGTTATGCAAAATTCCGTAAAATTTACCGAGAATAAAGTAGTCTTCAGAGGCTATTCCCAGAACATTCAAAATATACATTTTATTTGTCATGTAAATATCTTTAATATACGATATTTAAATCAAAATCGTTAAAGCCATTTTTTAGAAAATCAAAATTTTCGAAAAAAGTTCCATGTAAAGGGTAGTTTGGGGTGAGGGGATTTTTCTCAAAATCTTCATGTCGCATCCGTGGAAGATATTTAACTTAAATACCAAGTTTGGTATTTTACCGACGTTTCGTTTTTGAGTTATCGTGTTCACAGACACACGGACACACACACGGACCTTTTTCTGAAAATACTTTTTTTTTGGATACAGGGGACCCTAAAACATATATTTCCGGTGAAATCTCGGTATTGAATTTTTTTGTGAAGTGCAATACCTGCTCTATACACTATATATACATAGCCCGTATAGAGAAAGTAAAACGCTATATACAGAAACCCACTCTAAATGTTAGCGGATAAAGGGCATTTTAAATATTCATTTTACTGTCGTTGAGGCTAACGAAAATATTAAAACAATCCATTTCTTATTTCCAAATTATAAAATCTGTTCTTAAAGAGGGCAGCTGGTTGTTCAATCCGCCAGATAAGTTACTTACTACATCGGAACAGCTGATTCAGATCATACTGCAATTCATAATGGTTATATATGACACAAGTGTTAACAGTGCAGTTTCATTTGAAAGTAGGTTTGTTTGCTGAAAGAGGGGAGAAATGAGTGTATAACCTACGAGAAAATAAAATCACTTTTAACAAGTGATAAACTGGTTTTTAGACAGCCTTGAATATTAAATTATAAAGTATCTAACTGAAATGCGTGCGTATACATTCGGTCATGCCTAATGGTAGCCTCTTAGTCTGTTGTTGTTTGGCCTTTGTCGTTGTTGTTGTTGATTGATCTTCTTAGCATCAGTGCCTTCAACATACTAATTATTTTGTACATTTATTACCTTGAAATATTGAAGAACACTGTTGTATGCAACGTCGTGCCGTTTCCTCAACTTCTTTGGCACAATTCCAACGTTATCCTCTCAGCTGTCTGATTCTACCGAATTCACTTCCGAAGTATAGATACAAATAAAAATTCGTCATTACATTAATCGAAACAAGGCTTCCGATTAATATACATATTCCATCGCAAGAAACAACGTAACAATGGAGTGTCATAAAATGTTTATATTCCACTGTGTCTTATAATCTTCAGTTTCTAGTATGAGCTTTAATGTTAGCTGCCATAAAAATAATTATATTACACTTACCACTAACTATACTAAAATTAAATTGTACAACTAAAATTAAGTTCTAAGGCAGCTTTTAAAATTTCTAATTCGCCTTCTATCCAGTGTGGAACGTGTTTTCTGAGTTCTACGTTTTGTTTGAAATATAAAGCCGAAATACTGACCTTAGTTTTTTTTTTTTTTTTTTTTTTTTTTAATTTCATGGACTAAACGTTAACATTGTGGTTTGATTTTAACATGATCTAGGGGTAAGTTTGTGAAGAACTGATATTTATTCTTTTCTATATGTGTCTTCACCATGCGTTAAGTTGGTAAGGATTTAGCAAAACAGCGCCCCACATTCAAAGATTCTACTTGTCGGAATAATCAATTCAGTGTCATGATTGTTAATTCTTAGGCTGGAAAAATTAAAATGGAATAAAAAATATGTAACTCACCAATGGAGTACAAAACCGCAAGTGAAGTTGAGAACACCTTGAAGTTTAGCGGAAAAATTTGAACCACAATTTACCAGCATAGATTTCGTAGCTCAGATTGAAGAGCAGCGGCAAGAGAAACCAAATACCTATTGGTGATTCGGAATCTGACCATGACACTGGATGTTTTTATTGCGGTTCCCCCTTTCAAAATTACTTCATAACTTTAATGCATATTATTATCAGAATTTTGCAAGAAAATGAGAATAAAGAAGGTTGCTAACCCCTTTCAAATAATGCGAAATTGCGCAGTTTTGGTAATGCTTCTTCGTTTTACGTGGTCCATATATGTAGATATCTTATAGTTCTTTGCAATGATTTTTACTTTCTCTATACGTACTATGCACATAGTGTATAGAGAAGGTATTGCACTCCATCAACAAATTCGATACCGAGATTTCACCGGAAATATATGTTTTAGGGTCCCCTGTATCCAAAAAAAATATTTTAAGAAAAAGGTCCGTGTGTGTGTGTGTCCGAGTGTCCATGTGTCTTTGAAGACGATAACTCAAAAACGAAAAGTCGGTAAAATACTTAAGTTTAGTATCTCCCAGAGATGCGACACGAAGATTTTGAGCAAAATCCCTCTACTCCAAATTACCCTTAACATGGCACTTTTTTCGAAAATTTTGATTTTCTAAAAAATGGCTCTAACGATTTTGATTAAAATATCGTATATTAAAGATATTTAGCTGACATATAAAATGTATATTTTGAATTTTCTGGGAAGAGTCTCTGAAGACTACTTTATTCTGGGTCAATTTTACGGAATTTTCCTTAACTGCTAAACCGTAAGAGATGGACAAAAACTTACCACACAACAAATGTAGAGCACTTTAAAACACACAATGTATGTTATATATAGTTTTTTTCGTGGAGTTGATTGTTTTTGAGATATTCCTTGTTTTTGGTATCAGCTGTAAAAAACATACTTTTCTCATACAGGACTTTGTGAACTCGTGTCCATACAAACAAAGGAACTTCAGTACATAGTAACCAGCTTTTGACTATAATTTTAATCTATGGTACCCCCTTATTTCGCTTCTACTATCAAGGAAGCAAGTAATATGACTATTTCTGCTAACTTTTGCTCCATTAGATGAAGTAAATAGAATCATTTGTTGCAGTGATATAGAGAAAGTCATGTGAATGGAACACATCAGATTTTTTACTTTGTTGTAGGACACAACTTCCCCCTAAGGACTTACGAACTAACGCCTGGAGTCAGATGCATGTAGGACAGAGAACTCTGGATCAGAGAGAGAAGCCAGGTTGATTGATAAGCCTGATGCCTGGTAGGAGAGCGAGGAAGAAAATCATAAGAAATTATGATGGAACGGATGAAAGAAAAGATGATTATGGAGTAGGTGGTGGAACGATAGATGGGAGAAACCGCAAAGCGGGAGGAACCCCTCCCAGACTGCTTTGTTCACCAGAAATTCCATATGCAATCCTCTGGGGTCGAACGCGTCTCCCTTGTGAGAAGCCAGGGGTCTAACCACTCGACCACGGCTATAGCCAAAATCTTACTACACCAAAAATATAGACCTCATTAAAACAAGTACCTACATACTTTAAGACAAATATTTTCAAATTAAAAGCAATAATAAACTGATTATATAATTTGACGTTTTTCTACCGCGGATCTATATAGTAAAATTAATAAAGGACTGAAAATTATGTAGAGGTTTAATGGATTTTATTACACAGGCACTTCTTCTGTGATTATTTAAGCAAACTTTATTTCAAATGTAATATTTACTCTTTTCAAATGACAAAACACTATACCTAATATTTTTTCTTCTTCAAAATCATGGAAATTCACAGCTATCACTTAGCAACTCGTTATTCAAAATCTGACTAGCACTTTAGCCTAATATATCCCTTATACTACAATGTTGTACCTATGATGGAATATTACTTTAACAGTGAGTATTTGGAAGTATAGCTTTTGTAGTAATAGTTTATAGCAAGTGAGCAGAGACGGTTATTAGAATGCACATAAAATATGTTTCTCCAAAGGGCTGTTGAGCAGCTCAAACCCTCAAAGGGGAGAGATGAGACAATCAAGTTATGCCCTGAGGTCTTCTGAGGCTGTTTCATCAAACAAGGCAGAAAAATAATCTGAAGGGCTGTCATAATATTCAATGACACTATTCATTTTTCATTCTAGCTTTTGGTTTGCAAAAGAACTTTAAAAATTATAAAGGAAAGTCTGCAGACACTTTCTGCAGTATTTTCTGGCAAAATATGCCCCTGCATCTCGTTAAAGTTTTCTTTTCCTAATGAAATGCCTGCGGTCTGAGCTGCATGGTCTGCAGATATTCCACAAACTTGGCACAAGATGGGAGGGATGGAGGGAGGGGGAATATCCACTTGTCAAATACCCGCAAATTCTTCGCCGGACTTCTCTTTCGGAAACTACGGAACGTGCTTCACAACACTAAATAACAGAAAGCACTTTACAGTGGGAAAACGTATTTGGGCTTGAGTGTTGTGGTTATTGATAACGCTCCAGGCTAGACAGTAGAGCAACAAGAAAAAGTACAAGTACGGTTTCTCAAAGAGTTCACTAGCGCCAAATTTGGCAGCAAAGTTTTGGCTCACATATCAGTAAAATCTGATATGTGCCTTTCACTAGCTATTTTGGAACAGATTGTTCTTACAAAAGCTGATCCTTCTCTGTACTTAGTGCTGATCAACATAAACAAAAGGCAATAATTCTAGCACTTTCTAAGTAGAAGGGAAATAAGGGAATACGCTACGTTAAATCGATAGTCAAATGTTTCAAAAGCTGATTGTTATGTGATTGAAATTCATTATTTAGCATGACCAGGAGTTAACAAATTGCCGTATGAAAAAAGCTTAAATATTTTAAAATGGACTTAACAATTATGCAAAAGTCTTCCAAAATGAAGAGGTTTTCAGAAGCTAATCCCAGAAAATTCAAGATATACCTGTAAATATCTTTAATATGCGGCATTTTAATTAAAATTGTTAGAGCCATTTTTTTAGAAAATCAACATCTTCGATATTTTTGCATGTAGTGAGTTTTCCTCAAAATGTGTCGCATCTTTGAACATATTAAAGGTATTACGTGTTCCACAGTTTCTGTATCTGTTCTGCAAACAAACTATTCTTACAAAGGATTATTCTTCTATCTACTTCATAAACATTAGAAGAAATGTTCTTATTACTAAGTAAGTGGAAGAGAAATAAGGGAATACACTGGGCTAAAGCCATACTCAACTATTTGAAAAGCTGTCCTCTACGATTCACGCTACATTTGGTTCTCTTTTTATTGCTAGGAGGAAAACAAAAGAAGAGCGGATGACAACTTTCTGTTTGGGAAAAGTAGAAGTATTTTAAAATTGAAACCAAATAACAAGCAATATCTCCAATATGATTAGTTATAAAAAAAGTGTATAGGAATTAAATTGTGTGTTTTGACGAGATACACATTTTTAGAAAGTAAGTTTTGAAAGTTTTTGTCTTCTATTACGGTTTACCAGTTAGGCAAAAATTACCCAAAATGAAAAGGACTTCAAAGGCTATTTCCACGAAGTTCAAGATATATATTTTATTGTAATGTAAATATATTCATTAAATGATTTTAATTAAAATCACAAGAGCTTTGTTTGAGAAAATCAAACATTTTGGAAACTTTTTTATGTAAACTGTAGTTTGGAGTGTGCATTTTCTTGAAATTCTTTGTGTAGATGCTTGAAAGATTCTGAACTCGACTCAACTTTTGTTTCTGACTTTTAGTTTTTGAGTGATGCTATTTACAGACACGCGGACACGAACTTTTTTTTTTTTTATTCAGGGGGCCCTAAAACTTGTATTTTCCGTGAAATCTCTGTATCGAAACTTTTAATGGAATGCAATACCTTCTCTACCTGTGTACTATGTATGAAATAGAGAAAGCAATAGAACTTTCATAACCAGCTATAAACGTTTTTACGGCTTTGTTGAATCAACCCGTTTACAAATTGTGCTGTTTATTATTTTTGCTATTTATCTCGTGTGTTGGTACACTTAGATAAACATAAATAACTGGACTCAGAGGCTATTTCCAGGAAATTCAAGATATGTATTTTATTGTAATGTAGGTAAATATCTTAATATAGGATTTTAATAAAAATCACAAGTTCTATCAAATATTTTGGAACGTTTTCCTTGTAAAGTGTAGTTTAGAGTGGAGATTTTCTTGAAATTCTTTGTGTCGCATGCTTGAAAGATTCTGAACTTAAATATCAAGTTTATACTTAAATGACTTTTAGCTTTTGAGTTATGCTGTTCACAGACACGCGGACACACCCCTAAAACGCGTATTTTCAGTGAAATCTCTGTATCGAATTATTTAATTAGATGCAATACTACCCACCTGGACTTTAAGCTTCATGGACCCCGAGATCATTTGAGCATCATTTCACCAATTTTATTCATCATTCGATATGATCAACGAGGTTAAAGGACGTTAAAAAAAAAGAGAAATCCTCTCTCTATGTACTATGTACGAAGTACAAAAAGTAATGAGGTCTTTATAGCGAGCTGCAAACGGCTTTGTTGAATCACCCCGTATACAAATTATGTTGCTTATTATTTATGCGATTTTTCTCGTATGTTGGCACACTTAGATAAACATAAATAACTGGAGCGTGAAGCTAACTAGCACCCCACGTAAGGAAAGCTCACTTTCCAAACATCTATTCTAGATTAGGAATCCCCACAAGACCTGTACTTGGGTTACCCTGACCCCTGACACCTCCGTGCCATTAGTTGCCTCGGGTGACAGATCTGACTAATTGTGTGCACGCGAGCGCCGACCCCAAAATATCGGGGAGGGGAGAAGACCTATCGACATGTTTCAGGTAACTTAACGCCTCCTCGACACCAGACTTAAGCATCAGTATACAGCCTTCGGCTCAGGAAGTCAACGTGAGTAAACATCATTTGATACGCTATTCCAAATGAAATACTACGAAGTTTGCAGCAACTTTTTACTTTCTCTAGCTCGTATGTACATACAATGTACATAGTAGCTAGAAAAGGTTTTGTATTCCGCCCAAAAATTCGATGTCGAGATTTCACAGAAAATATATTTTGAGGTCCCCTGGTCTAAAAACACATTTTTAGAAAAACGCCCGAGTGTGTGGACAGCATAGCTCAAAAACTATAAGACCGTTAAATTTCAAACTTAGTATTTATGTTTAGCATGGCTCTAACCATTTTGATTGAAATATCCTATATTAAAAATTTACAAGACAACTAAAATGGGAATAGCCTTTGAAGATCTCGTAGACAAAACATTTCTACCCAAAAATATAGATCTAATTGAGAAAACGCATAATTTATGTCATATGCGTTTTTCATATAGAACTGACCGTTTTCGATATTCTTTGTTATTGGTTGATTTTAAACTAACTTTTCTCAAATGGGACCATGCAAAGCGAACCGGGCCTCAATTGATTCACATAGCGACCAGCTTTTATAAAATTTAACTATCGATTTAGCCTAATATATTCCTTACTTCCCTTCTACTTACAAGGAAACAAGTAATAAGAACAATTACCTTGATTAATATGATGCAGATAAAAGAAAAATCTTTATATGGAACAGCTAGAGTAATGTGAATGGAACACTTCATTTTTGTTTTTCTTCTGCATCTTTCTTCTACAATCTCTGAAACTGCACTTTCTCGTTAATTTTCATTAAATGTTTAAGATATTTTGTAAGTATAATAATTTTCAGTTTATTATGCAATTATTCCATAAAATTATATAATCAGATAATTATTGCTTCTAATTTGGATTTAAGTAATCATGAGAGGAAGCGTCCTGTGTAATAAATTGTAATAACTGATGCTATAACTTTGTCAATATAGGACAGTTTTATTTATTTCCAAATATTAAAATATAATCGCTCCCTCCCCAATGTGATTCATTTTCTTGATGAATATTATAATCTCTCCTGGCATGGCAGATTTGAAACCGTCCTCAGAGAATGCGTGCCTATAAGACGCGGCTAACAGCTATTAGACGAGAAAGATGAACAAGTAAACAATATGCCAAATGAGTCATTTCTATGAAAGCTCCAGAAAGTAACGAACAATAATATAAAAGATATCAGTACTTTATTTACATCAAAACTTTACTTACAACATTAGAGTACCTTACTGAATTTTTCATTGTAATCACGATTCTGTCAAGACATTTATTGTCACGTAGTACCAGTTTTTTAATTCGATTCTACCCATACTTTTCTACCACCAAAGATCTTATTCTTTTTTTGTTGTTCTTTTACGCACAAAATGTTCGGCCAATCTAATTTTATAGTCAAATAACGTAAGTGTATGGTGATAATGCAATGAGCGAATTTTCAGTGAGGAAATGGCACATAATTAACGAGTAATCAAGGAAGAACCATATGCACGAGAGTGGAAGTTCATCAATCTTTGAGGAGGTGTTGAAAGCAAAAGAATTTAGAAAAGCAGATGTTTCCTACTTTGGACACCGTACATGACTTTTTGGGTGGAAAAGATTTTCAAACCGATGAAGACAGTGACAATAACTTTTTGGCTCACATCTTTAGCGGTGGAAGAATAAAACTTCCATCTGCGTTGAAAAACTGACACCACGTGACAGTAAATACCTTGATGGCAATGGCGATTGTGTTGAAAAATAGAATGAGGTACTGTAACTTTGTAAATATAGTTTTGTATTGATATCTTTCGTTGTTATTTAGTTATATCAAATCGTTTAATCTTCTGGATGGTCCTTGAAATTTAGCTTTGAAAAGTTTTTGTGAGCTGTGCTTCTGTTGAAGATCGTATAGTTATTGTAACGAAAAGAGAGAAGTGATGTAAAAATGTTATTTGGTGTAACATAGCAATAGAAAACCACCATAGGTATTAAAAGAGGTCTGAGAATTGTATTGCTTAGGTTGTATGACCACTTAGAGAAAATCCTAGGATGTAAACGAATTATTGAATTACAAAACCAGTAAAATAAAGGTAGGTCATACAGAATAAGTGATTATACCGACTATGTTGTATGATTCTAGCGTGAACAAATAAAGGAAAATAATCATGTAAGCCCAGACAACAGAGGAGACACTTCGAACCTCGACGCAGGCTACAGGCTACAGGCAGGACGGCCGACAGAGATACGCAGAAGTCCATAACATTTCTAGCGTAATGACTCGTCATACAGGCGGGCTGCTTAGAGAAGGCGCAAACGGGGAGAATGGGCTCGTGAAAGCTCCCACTAGTAGGATCAGAAGAAATTCCTAAAGAGCAAAAATTCAAGAACTATCCGGCACTGATCAACACTGCACAGCCCCTAACCGACCTGAAACATGAAGGGGAAGTAAAGTGACAGAGAATGAGGGAAATGGAATTCTTTGTAGAAAAGAAACCACTCTTACCGACCAGGGGAAATCACAATAATTGCATTGTGTTTTCCAGGTCCTCCCGAATACTAGCCTCGCTCAGTAAAAGTAAACAAAGAACTAAAGCGGGGGAATAAGGTTTATCAAAACCAATAGCTACAGTTTCTACACCAATGATATGGGAGAAGAAAATTAGATGTTTAAATTTTTTAATATTGGAGAATGTAAAGAGTAGGTGAACAAGTGGACACAGCAGATTACATCTGTAATTGGTGTAATTGGGGATAGCAGATAAAAGCCCCCAAGAAAGCGATGCGCAAATGAAATCTAAACCAGTTTGAAGTCGAAGCAACCATAAGGACTATGCCGCATAGTAAACAGTGAACATCACGCCTTCCTTAAATGACTTAATAATTGCCCCAATAAATGCAGAAAGGATAATTATAATTTGAATGTAGTAATTATTGATTAGTATAAGCAGATCACAACGGCAATTTAAATAATCCTAATCAATTTTTTTCTCTTGGGCTATTTAGAAATTTGAACTGCCCGAGCCGCCCGGGTACCCCAAGAATAGCAGCCAGACATATTAAGTATCAAGCCAAGGGGATAGCCAGAAATTTTCAGTAAATTACATTAGAAGTGAAAACTGCATTATTACTAATTTTATACGAGCATTGTTTAGTTCTTTATTGTGGCGGATAGCAAATATTTAGCTCGTTTCTGGAACAAAGAAAATCAAGTTGACTCAGCACTTTTTTATTTTATTTTATTCTATTAGGTTACATGTTCTTTACTAAGACATGTCCAATACTTTGTAAAGACGTTTATCCGGTACATGTATAGGAACAGGCATTCCTATACATCTAAAACACTACAACTATAACCTGAAAGGTGGGAGAGAATGGAGGGGGGGAATTAAATGGATGAGAGAGGAGAGAGAGGAGGGATAGTGGGGGGAAGATGCGAGAGATGAAATGTGGCCAGTAAGGGAGAAGGGATGAAAAAGAAAAGGGAGGGTAAGAGATTTACATTATATGATATTTGAAAACTAATAATGAAACTACTTTTTCCCCAATGTGCAAATATTAAAGCGCAAATCAAAACCTCACATAAACTGTGTCTCATACTTGAATTGAAATAATTAGCTATTATGCTTCTCCTCGGTTACGTATGTGAATATTAGTAACAAAGAATTTTTACTGCTTCTTAAATATTCATGTTATCGAAATGTTTAAATAACAGGCTTTGTTACAGACATATTTACAACCATTTGTTATCTAATGTTTTTCTATAACATGACAAGTATACTAAGTATACATTTAAAAATGTCTTTATTGACTCAAAACTGCTTTCAAATAAACTCCTAAATTCACTGTTGGAAATATTCACTCAATGTTTCGATGCGTAGAGTTTTCGGCTGCACGCCATCCATGGCTCGCGCACCACTTTGAGTAAACCTGCAGTCATTCACGACTTAGTAAAATTCACAACACCGGCTTGCAATTTTTCCTCCTTTTATAGCTAGAAAATGACGTCACAGAACTTTATAGAGGCTTGTCGAAGATACTGGACGCTTCTATAGACGAATCTCGAGTGTACAAGACGTGTCAGTTTCGAAGTCTCCTGTTTCCGTCGCATTGCACTTCTTTGTTTACCATATTCCAGCTGCACCACCGCATGTCAAAGCGAACGTGGGAGCAGTCACATATGGCACTGTCACGATTCACTTTTGGGACAAAATAAATAACATGACATATGATTGTTTTCACAGTTTAATGACACTAGGTTCTACCATTCTTATATAAATAGGTTAGCTATGTATTGTGACGCAGAGACCTTGGCAATTTTAAAATATGTACTTATATTATTCTCAAATGGCTACTCGTTATTCGATTTTTTCTCCATCTCCCTCCTGTTCAAGTAAAACAAAAGGAATTTCCAATCCTTCGTATAGCGACCACCTCTTGTAATATTCGCATGTGCAATAAAGCCATTTCTCTAATCTCATCAACGCGAAGTAGGCAGAAGAATAAGCTTTTAAATAATAGTTTGTTGTTAGTAAATGTAGCATACTTCTTTTTGGTTTAGGAAACTGCAACAACATGAAGATTTATATCTTGAGACTTCTCATTATTAATTCTATCGTATATTTTTACACATTGACAATCGGTATATATACATATATACATACACAAATGGCTTAACGTCCTTTAACGGTTATATTGGAAGATGAATGAAATTAGTGAAATGATGCTCAATTTTATTTCGGGGACTATGGAGCTTAAAGTTACTCCACACTCGTCTTCGCGGTTATGGGACCTCCCTCACGACCTCTTGAATGTGAAGCGACACATTCGCCAGTTTTCGAGAGTATATATTTTAGGAATGAATGAAAAATATATATTCTTTTTTATTTTGCATTGACAATATGAATTTATTTAAAGTTACAAAAATAAAACTTTAATTTAACACTTGCGTCTTCATACCATGCAGCTAGAAATTGTGAAACAATGTTTAGAATTTAACGAAAAGGAGCTATTTCAGAGATTTACCTGTCATTGCTTTCAATTGAAACATTCGTGAACATTCTCAAACGGGAAGTTCTGGCAGTTACAATACTTACAAGATGGTCAATTAAGTTACTAGTTGTACTTTTGTATCTTTTCTGTCTACATCCTCCAGTAAATCATAAAGTGCAGTATTTGGCAAAATTGCAGAAACGGAATAGTGAGTGATATTATATTTCCAAATTTCATGTTTAACCTATCCCAGAATTTGAGATTAGGCAGTAAAGGATTGCCAACTACCGGGTGGAATAAATTGTTAAATGTTTGTGATTACCAAAGTTAAGTTAAAGCAAATACACAATAAGTGCATTATTTCTGATTTGCTTCTTTGTGACAAACAAATTTGTACTATTCTTGAACAGCTAGGCCTTAGAGTAACAGTATATAACATGTAGTTAATAACAATCTTTGCACTGAAAGAAAAACTCAAGTCTTTTATTTTTTTTTGGTAGTGTTTAACGCCCGCTTTAACTACTAATGGCACCGCAGGCGGTGACACTGACGATACATGAATGATGATGGAGCACCGGTGGAATGCGATGGGGGGGAAACCGGAGTACCCGGAGAAAACGCGCCCCAGCCCCGTTTTGTCCACCACAAATCTCACATGCGGTCGCTTGGGATCGAACCCCGGCCGTCTAGGTGAGAGTCGAGTGGTCTAACCACTCGGTCACGGCGCGGCCAAACTCAAGCTTTATCAAATATTCTCTATTATTGGTCTTACAACGTTTTTTTTTTTTAGCGAATCAAATGCTGACAGCGAGAGATTATTCTCCGTGTATAACTTAGTTTTAACACACAGAAGGACAGCAGTGAAAAACGAAAATGTAACAAGTTTGTTCTATGTTGCAGTTTAGTTATGTGTGATTTGATTATATCCTTGATATTATTTAAAATAAAGTGTTTTGAGTTTGAAAATACGGGGTTTTAACATTAATATTACTCTAATTACTTGTCAATTTTCTTTTCAGTCATGTCATTACTCATTAATTCTGCTCGAAATTTAGCATGAAATTAATGTGAATTTATGTAGAATATTTAACACATTTGATTAACATTACTAATTCGAATTTTTAAAATAATTTTAAACACATCTTGCTCTACTAATATTATTGTTGTTCTTGTTCTTATTTATTCTTAGAATATACAAGGATCAAGACACCGCTACCAAATACAGAGGCATATAAAAAAGCAGTAACAAGAAAAAAACAGAACCAGAAAGAGATAGACTCTGAATTCCTCGGTACGGTTACCATGATAAACACTGGACGAACAGCAGCTTAACGCAGAAACACACACTGTGATACACGGTTTCAACCATTTAATATGTACAGATAAAAAATACCATGAAGTTCAAGAACAATGTTGTTTGCAAATTGTGTGGGCATAAATCTGAACTATACCAGTTCAACTAGTAAAACAAAACAAGTAAATAGTCAAAAGTCTGTATTTGTATTCAGATAGATACTGTTTATTACCAAAAACTATTACAGTATAGCAAAGTCAATATTTAGAAGTTACCAAGCTAAATTATAAAATTCACTCACAGAATATAATGGATTAACCACCAATGGCGTATAGTCCTTTTGAAAGTTGAAATAGGGAACTCTCTTTGGTGTAAAATGCTATAAAAGTTGACGGAAACAACATAAAGCTGTTCTGTATTTTCGTATGTTTAAATTTGTTTACACACAAATTCAGACAATTTCGTGTCGTATAATTATGAATATTCGAAACCTGCCGAAATGTTCTTTGATACAAGAGGCAGTTCAGCACATACATCGATGGCAAAGTTAAAATACCTAAATCATTAAAAAAGTGGTTTACAATATTCTTTTGGACGAACTCCACAAATTAATCCAACAGCCTTTTTTTGCAATACAAAAATCTTCGTTGCCAAGGGGTTCTTCACCCAAAGAAGCAAACCATAATTAGCATGCGAATAAATATGAGCATAGAACGCTTTCATCAGTCATACTTAGTAGCATTGTGGCTTAAGATTCTCAGCATAAAAGTTCCTGTTTTGATTCTTTTAAAAATATTATTAATATGTGCTAATCATTCAAGATCTGAATCAATATGAACACCTAAAATTTTTATGGAGCTTCCAAAAAAAAAAAAAAAAAAAAAACAATTCTAAATTTATACTGAATATCAGTAATTTGTTCAGTGTTTATATTCAAATTATTGGCATTGCACCAATTGTTAACAACTGGTGTTACCGTAGTTTAGGTTTAGGACTTAATATATGTTCAGTTTTTTCATAAAAAGTAATTACTAGATCATTCTGTATGCTCATTCGAGCGCACTTTAATTTAAATAAACAATTTAAAAAATCTGTGGTGTTTAGTCAGTACATGAATGCTCCAAAACTGGCCTTATAGTTCTAAGACAGTAGTGATATAAAACAAATAATCCTGTATCATTTGGCGAAGCCCTGATTTCTCCAGAAATAATCCTGTATCATTTGGTGAAGCCCTGATTTCTCCAGAAATAATCCTGTATCATTTGGTGAAGCCCTGATTTCTTCACAAATAATCCTGTATCATTTGGTGAAGCCCTGATTTCTCCAGAAATAATCCTGTATCATTTGGCGAAGCCCTGATTTCTCCAGAAATAATCCTGTATCATTTGGTGAAGCCCTGATTTCTCCAGAAATAATCCTGTATCATTTGGCGAAGCCCTGATTTCTCCAGAAATAATCCTGTATCATTTGGTGAATCCCTGATTTCTTCAGAAATAATTCTTTATCATTTGGTAAAGCCCTAATTTCTCCAGAAATAATCCTCTATCATTTGGTGGAGCCCTGATATCTCCAGAATAACGCCACAGAATAATAACAATATATTTATTATTATTATTATTATTATTATTATTATTGTTGTTGTTGTTGTTATTGTTGAACTGTGGCTTAGCGCGCGACGGTACTAGCAGTGAACGGAATTCTGCCGATGTAGTAACACCGCTCGTGAGGTTATCTCAGCCGCAATTCCTGCCCACGAAGTGGCTTGATCATGTGGCACTTTGTAAATGCCAGTGTTCCAGTTAGTCATCTGAGATACGACTTTTTTTTTTTTCGCTCTACACTTGGGTGAGGTTAGGAACTTCCTTCTCTTTCACTGAAAGCATTTTGTCTCTGTATCCTTTGCATCTGTTTATTTGCTCGTTAAGACATAGATAATACAAGCAATTATATTTGATCTTATGAGTTGAATGCTTAAATATTTAAATTTATATCTTCTCTGACGAAAGCGAAACTATATTTACCTTAGTGTACACTTTTGCTTTGAGATGTTAAATTTAGAATAAGAGTAGTTTCGATTGGTTTGCTAAACAGACCAAGCATATTTATGCAACAAGTGGTTAGCCTTGATTATCATTCCTGCAACATTCACTCGTGCAAAACAAAAAAAAAATCATAATTCATTTTAATATACCTACTCTGATACGCAGGATGTCATTATTAAAATTACCGTTATTTAATTATATAAACTCATTAAAATTTCCCAGACAAAAATTGCTCAAAGTCCTTTTTCAGCATGATTACCAGCAGCAATAGCGGCTCTATTTCTGTGCATGATTATCCACAAGTTGAAGAAAACTTTTATGCGATATCAGCATTATAAATTTTAGGAAATAAATCATTACATAATTAGGCATTCATACCTGATTTAAGAAGAGGCGTCTTTGGAAATTGGTCAAAAAGTGCCAACAATTTTGTTGTTTAGCCTATAAATTATTTCATATCTTGTACTTCAACAATATGATTGTTGTGTAGTGTCACATGACAACTGCGTTGGACTTAAACTTAAAATAAAGTGCCATTTGTTATAATACTGACATAATGACGCCTAATATTTTCATACTATATTGTATTTCCTATAGCTGTTATGCAAAGGAAAGTGTATATACAATGTAACGTTTCAAAATGTATTCCATACCTGGTCAATTTTATTGAATAGCAGTCAGAAAATAGAGATTCTGTTTAACTTTAATTTTATTTACTCTGATATTTTCTTAACTTCAAAATGTTCCATACGATGCAATGTTTTACCAATCTGCATTTAAGACTAATCGTAGAATATAAGTTGTACCTTTATTTAAACATTTTTCATTTTATTTCACTGTGCTAAATTACAAACATATTTGTTTTATTTTAAAAATTGTCAAAAAGACGAATTGGACACTACTTTTTCTTCTCTTAATAGGGAAAGAAACCCGGCAGAGTGGTGAAACTGCTCGCCTCCAATCCCAGAGGACCACACGTGTATTTGTGGAGGTCTGGGCGGTCATTGACCGGGTACTCCGGTTTCCACCGCCATTCATTCTACCAATTGCACCATTATCGCTTTTCCTATCCTACATTTCATATCATTTTTTTTGTCGCGTTCATACATGCTTTGGGCTGATCCCCCATCCCTGAAAACTCTCTCTGACCCTTAGCCCGTATGCTCCTCAACAGGCGTTGACTTTTAAGTCTTCCATATGAGGAGGATAAGTCGAAAAGAAGAAGAAATAAGGAAGGACCAAAAGGTCCATGTAGGTACAAGTGAGTATATACTGAATTAAAATTAATGTAAAAATCCGATTCCTATATGTTAGTTTTCAAAATTACATTGTTTAGGACAAATTTAAAATCGCTTTAAAAATCTGAACCTTGGGAGTATATATCAAACAACTGGTAAAAACTGAAGGATGGCTCTCCTTAAATGAGAACGTCTTCATATGTATGTTCGTAAATGAGAGTTTAGCTTTTCTCCCTGCATTTCATTTGTTATCTTACATGTTTTAACGATAGCAAAACTTCCCCCCCCCCCACCTGTGCAAGGAGCTGGTGTTATCAGTGCAGTATAGCAAGAAATTACAAATGCATTTCTTCATTATTGTGCATTTAAAAATGTACAGATGTCTTGCACATTCGTTGCTCAAAGAAAAGAACAACACAAAATGGTTTCATCTTGTCTCTGTTAGCGACAGCAACATGGAATTCCTATATTACGACATTGCTATAGAACATATGAACATTGGCATTATAGAAACAATTATGTTCGATATTAAATTTATCAACTATGTATGTATCTATGATATTGCGGTTGTGTTAAATATATATATATATATATATATATATTTTTTTTTTTAATTGACAGTGTGATTAACGGTGCATAACAGAGTGCCAGCATGTAAGTCGATTTACTGCGACCCCTAATAAAGTTAAAATGTCTCATATTACTTTCTTTACCACACACCTCTGAAAGAGAGAGTTATTACATTTGGCACAGAAATGATATCGTAATTTCAGCGAAAATATCCGTTACAAATACCTCTAGAAAAAGATCCACATCCGAAAAAGCATTAACTAAAATTTTCTGATGGTATATCCACACGGCTTTCTCTATCTACTATCGTTTATTTTTGTATACAGCCTCTACAAGCTATTTTATGAAGTAATTTATTTCTATTTCCCTAAAATTAATGAAGATAAACATTTAAAACATGCAGTTGTGGATACCAGGGGAATAAAGAATAAGGATCGAGTTAGATGTTTAAATCGGTCCCTATATGCTGGCCTTAAATTCTCATAATTTTTCCATAAAACAGTGAGAAACAACTGAAAGCACATCAGTTTTAAATGTTGATGTGTTACACTTTTCTCTGCTCAGTCTTCTAATTTATTATTACAAAACTTAGTTGACATCTACTTACTTTTACTCTAGATAACGCTTCATTAAAAATATACATTTTCATTATATCCGATGATTAACACTGCCTCTGTGATGTCCGCCTCTGAAATAAGACAAGTTACATATTCCCTTACCTATCCTGAGACTTTCTCCTATTCTGAGAAGAAGTAACTTATCTTATCCTTAAAATAACTTTAAGCATAAACTAGAAGCAGTTCACCATTTCAGTTATTCATCCTCCTATATGAAACAGGTTAAAGGTTAAAAACAAATGGGAGGAAAGGAGTCAGAACTATTTATAAAACAGATCGTTATGTGATGAACAATTACCATGCTCTTTGCATAACCACAGAGCGCCTTGCCGCTTGAAAAATGTTTAAGAATTTGAGCATTTAAATCAATAAAAAAGAATATCTTTGAAATCGTTAACCCACAAAAACTGTGTTTTTTTAAGGAAATCTACATGTTTTCTGCAGCATGTTTCTGTCTAACTAAAGTAATTTAGAATGATGTGGATTCAAAGCTGGATACTAGAAACTTAAAAATTCACATGTTATTAGTGATGAGAACATCTTAAACATATAACTTTTAATAAAAATCACTAGAAACATTTTTGAGAAAATCTTACATTTCGAAAAATATTCAATGTAAAGGGTAACTTATGGTGGAGGGATTTTCTTGAAAACTTTGTGTCGCACTCTCGGAAATTTATGAACTTAATACTAAGTTAAATGTTTAACGCTTTGGAGTTATGCTGTCAACAGAGTTACACGCACGCACTCACATACACACATCTATAGAAGTGCATGCGTATCTTTCTGAACTCGTGAACCGATAGGTTGATATAAGCCATTTCTCTGTCTCTCTCTCTGTCTCTCTCTCTCTCTCTCTCTCTCTCTCTCTCTCCCTGTCTAATAGCCTATGAAGCAGTGAAGCAGTCTCCATTTTCAAAGAATTTTATAAACTTACGAAAATGTATGAGCCACAACAGCTTTACATAGAACATTTGTGGTGCGTATTAAAGTTTACAATTTATGCAAAATAAATGTTCTGTCACCTTATTAATTCCAAAATATATTAGTGCTTTGTGTCATAAGTTCCTCCCCCCCCCCCCAGCTGACATCATTACCGCTGCTGACTCCGGGTATCAGTTGGCATGCAACCAGATCTGTATGCAGTGTAGCCTAATTTGAAACAACCTCCAGAAAAACGGGTACCAGATTTGGGTTTTATGAGTTGCATATACAAGTTGTTAACAAATTCTTAGATTCAGAGATATTTCCTTTGGTTTTGTAGTAGTTACCAAATAAGAATACATGCGTTTATACACACCTTTTAAAGTGTATCCAATCGTAGTAACATTAGAATACCAATTTACAATTATCGTTCCATTGAATTTAGTTGCAAACCAACTTATATATTGCCCAGAGTAAAATTAAACCGCCCTAAGGCGAGAATGCTAGAAAGGCGTTTGTATATCCGAGCTTCAAATCACGATAATCGAGATAAACATTAGCAGAAATGGTTTTATTACTTAGTTCCTTGTAAGTAGAGGGTTTAAGGGAATACACTTGGCTAAAGCGACAGTCAAATTTCTTAAACTGGTCGCACTGTGATTGAATTTTTTTTTTTTTTTTTTTTTTTTTTTTTTTTTGCATACTCGGGAGTTGACAAATTCCTGTCTGAGAAAAATTTTAAGTATTTTAAAACTGAAGCCAATAGCAATACATATCTCTAAAAAGGTCAACTCCACGAAAAAATGCTTATGACAAATTGTGTGTTTTAACGAGATCTACATATTTTTAGAAATACATTTTTGTCTATCTTTTACGGTTTGCTAATTATGCAAAAGTCATTCGGAATGAAGAGGCCCTAAGGGGCTATTCCCAGGAAATTCAAGAAATATTTTTATTTATCATGTAAATCTCTTTAATATATTCTAATCAAAGTCGTTAGAGAATTTTGAGATCAAAACTTTTGAAGTGTTTTGCAGTTTGGCAGTTGGGCAGTTTGGGGTGGAGGATTTTCTTAAAAATCTGTATGTCGCATTCTTAGGAGCTATATGATCAGTGCTCTATTTTAGTGGAGTATTACTTTCTCTACACGTACTATATACATAGTGTAAAGAGAAGGTATTGAATTCCACCCAAAAATTCGATACCGAGATTTTACCGGAAATACATGTTTTGGGTCCCCTTGAATCCAAAAATTTTTTTTTTGGAAAAAGGTCCGGGTGTGTGTGCGTGTGTGTGTGTGTGGACAGCATAGCTCAAAAACGAAAAGACCGTTAAATACCAAACTTGGTATTTTCCAAGGATGCGACACGAAGATTTTCAAGAAAATCCACCCTACCTTTTACATGGAACATTTTTCGAAAATTTTAATTTTCTCAAAAATGGCTATAACGATTTTGATTAAAATAACGTATATTAAAGATATTTACATGACAAATAATATGTATATCTTGAATTTTCTGGGAATAGCCTCTGAAGACTACTTTATTCTGGGTGAATTTTGCATAATTGCTAAACCGTAAGAAATGGACAAAAACTTACCACACAAAAAATGTAGAGCACATCAAAACACACAATTTATGTTACATAATTTTTTTCGAGGAGTTGATCGGTTTTGAGATATTCTTTGTTTTTGGTTTCAGCTTTGAAACAATTTGTACTTTTCTCATATAGGAATTTGTCAACTCCTGTTCATACAAACAAAGGAACTTCAGTCAATAGCAACCAGCTTTTGACTTCACTTTAACCTATGATACTCCCAAATTTCGCTTCTACTTACAAGGAAGTAAGTAATAAGACTATTTCTGCTAATTTTTTCTCGATTAGCATGAAGTAAATAGAAGAATAAGCTTATTAACAATAGTTTGTTGCACAGAAGTAGAGAAAGCCATGTGAATGGAACACATCAGATTTTTTTTTACTTGTATTTTAATTTGTAAAATTCATTATTTATTGAAAAGATCTATTGCCACTAGGTGTGCTTAATGATCAATAAAGGAAACTATTTAACTAAGAGAAACACGGATTAGGATAGCTGGCGCCAAAGAGAACTTGCGCGCACAGTACGTAAATGGGGAATCTACTAATGAGAAATGTAATCAATTAAAACACAAACAGACATTTCCGTAGAAATAACTTGATATGACGCAAACGATTAAGGACATACCAGAAGAGGAGACGCCCCACAATACGGCGAATATGACTTTGAAATATGCAGGCCACTCCTGGCATTTCCCGGAGGGGCAGTAGCAGCCTAGTTACTCACTATAGGTAGATATCTATCACAATGTCAATAGCGCTGCGTTTGAAAATATGTTAGGACACGTAATGCGCTATGCATTTACGTTTTATTCCTCATAAAGAAAAGTGAAATATGACAGTTGAGCCATTCAGTGGTTTTTCAGACTTTCTGCCTTCGCTTGTATTGTATTAACTCTGGTGGTTCTATGGAGTGTTTCTCGAGCAAGGTGAGATATGAATTATATATGTGCCTGCAGAAGCTTGCAAATCAAATGTTTTACCAACGTTTGAGGTAATGCTACCGAATATAAGAGAACCAAGAACATCAGGAGGCGCATAGCTTAAAGAAACGAACAATCAGTACTAATGACTACAAGAAGATGTAAATAGTTAATACTATAATATAAATAAATACGTAATAATAGAAATAAGGTTATATTATTAGTTATAAGAGCTAAGCTTAGTTATAAGATATATGAAATAACGTCCTTCAGCTAAAAACAAGTATAAGGGGATGGTGAGATTCTGAAAGTTCTGTAAAGTTACTGAAAGCTAGCAGCCTAAGTTAAATAGTAAGATAGTTTGTATTGGTCCATGAAAAGAGACGCTCCTGTGAGTGGGAAAGAAAGCCAATTACAGCACAGTTTTAATGTTTAGGAAGAACAAGGCTGTTCGAAAATATATTTACAAAGACTCAGTTCTCAACACAGCTCGTTTGAATTTATTATACAACGCAGTTCGTGTTATTTAAACGTGCATTTAGTTGTTCTCCCCCAATATTTTTGGTATTACAGATTACTCATGTAAGAAACGCGATAGTACGCGAAATCTAAGTTTCACGTGTGAGGAACGCGTGATAATGTTTCAGCTATGATCGCATAGAAACATAACGTGTATATAAATTATGAAATCTCTTGGTAACATTTTAAATTCACTGCTTGAATTAAAAGTTACAAATGTTTTCTCTGAAATAATTCCTTCTGTTCACGTTCTGTTAAGAGATATTTACTCCACCGAGGAGGCCAACTAGCCGGAGTTATATGAAACTATGGAAAGCATAATTTACAATAAAGATTATCAAAGATAATAAGGTGTAGGTTGTGACCGTCGCAATTAACTTCTTGCTTACAAAACAAATACTGTCGGTAGAGCATCTGCCTGCGGTGCTATGGTTCCCGAGTTCAATTCCCGGCTGGAGGGGTAAGGATTTTTCTGTAGCTCAGATTATTATCTATCAATAGGACCCCGATACCAATGACATCTTATTATTGTTTCACCATGGACAATTATTAACCTGTACCTACATAAATACTTATCATTAATCCCAGATTATGAAACTGCCTGTAAAAGGGCAACTATCCTTTTTGAATTTTATCTCTAGGTCATTTTTGGTTATTTTGCCATATTCTACATTATGACGTTTTTTTTTCTGGATTTTACGTCTTGTTCTGATTTTCCCGCCATTTACGTCAGTCTTTTTTTTTTCTCTCTCTCGAAAGGGTTTGTTAGTTATAGATCAAACTGGGATTTTTACAGTGAAAAGAAGATCGAAAATAAACACCCTTGTTTAAAAAAAAATTACAATTTAGACTGTTTCACCAATAATAATTAAATGTCCGCACATATTGGTGTTTAAAAAAGTATGAAACGATAGAAATAGCAAAAACCTGCAATGTTTCTCTCTTCAATTTGTTTCTTCTTTCTTAGAGGCACCCTAATTGGGAAAAAATGAAACCTCTGCAGTCGATTATTCCTATTATGAGCTCTTGGCTTTAAGTTATCTTGCAGATAACAGCTACAAATACAGATACTTGTAGTCTCGGTGTGGGCAAAGTTCACTATCAGCGCCTGGCATAGCAGCAGTTCGTTGAGCGGTAGATAGACCTAAGGCTTACAACTTGAAATTTTATAGTTCTTTACCGGTGATTAACCTATAGGGGAGAAGAATATTTTTTGTTGTGTATTTTCATGATAAAAGTTGCAGCTAAATATGTCACATCAATTTTGAGAGCTATTTTATATGTGATGACTTTGAAATTCTATTCTTTTTACTTGATCAGGGAAAAAATTAAGAAAGAATGGAAGAAAGACGAATAACGACTTACCATTTGAGGAAAGAAAGGAAAAAAAAAAGAATAATAACTTGCGCTTTAGAAAAGTAACTAACTATGAAACTTAAACCAATAATAAGGAATATTTTGGAAATGGTTAACTCGACAAAAAAATATATTTAGCATAAATGCCTTGCATTAACAAAATTAACATTTTTTGTGTGTAAGTTTTTGTCTGTCTCTTACAGATTAACCGTTATGCAAAATTCTGCAAAACTCATCAAGAATAAAGAGGTCTTCATGGGCTTGTCCCAGGAAATTCAAAATAGTATTCCATTTATTTGTAATGAAAATATCTTTAATAAACGGTATTTTAATCAAAATTGTTAGAGCCATTTTTGAGAAATTCAAAATTTTCGAAAAATTTTCCATATAAGGGGAGGTTGGGGTGAGGGAATTTTCTTAAAACTCTTCGTTTTGTATCCTTGGAAGATAATTAACCTAACTACCAAGTTCGGTATCTAAAGGTCATTTCGTTTTTGAGCTATGCTGTACACACACACACACATACACGGACAGACCCACACTCGGACATGTTTCTAAAAATTCTGTTTAGGATTCAGTGGATCTCAAAAATGAATTTCGGTATCGAATTTTTGGATGGAATACAATACCTTCTCTATCCACTATATACATTGTACATACGGGCTAGAGAGAGTAAAAATCGCAAAATTTCTTTAAACTTTTCTATATGTATTCTCTCTCATGTATGAGCCAAGAAATGTCTTTTAAGAGGTCTGAAGAAAACGCAGCAGGTGGACGTGTTGTCGCTTTGCATACGGATGATAGGTGCATGAAACATCAACCAATGCAGGACACGTTGTGTCTGATTAATACATAAGAACGCCAGTCACATTGTTTGATATTCAAGAGACATTGGACTTCTATCTGTTGGCAAGATGCTGGGTGACATCATAATAATAGTTGACGACGCTTCAATCCTAATTAAAACCAGGAAATCCTTAACGCCCTCAAGCGCAGATTTCAGTGAGCTGCAAATTCTCCAAGTTTGTGTTTGCTGTTGCTGTAGCGCAGAACGTCCAATTCAAATTAATAACATGACATAGAATCCTATACATCGACATTGTAATCCTCGCCCCTTTTGAATAAAGGTAAAAGCCAGAAGGTAGTTTAAATTTTTACTTTCTCCAGCACGTATGTAGGTAATACAATGTCCACCTGCTATAAAATTTCAAGTTGTAAGCCTTAGGTCTATCTACCGCTCAACGAACTGCTGCTATGCCAGGCGCTGATAGTGAACTTTGCCCACACCGAGACTACAAGTATCTGTATTTGTAGCTGTTATCTGCAAGATAGCTTAAAGCCAAGAGCTCATAATAGGGATAATCGACTGTAGAGGTCTCATTTTTTCCCAATTAGGGTGCCTATAAAAAAGAAAAAACAAATTGAAGAGAGAAACATTGCAGGTTTTTGCTATTTCTATCGTTTCATACAGTTCTTTACCGATCTTTTCGTTTTTGAGCTATGCTGGACACAGACACACACGCACGTGCGAACCTTCTTCTTAAAATGCTCTTCTCGGACTCAGTGGATCTAAACATATATTTCCGGTGAAATCTTGACATCGAACATTCTGCGATTTTTACAGAGAAAAGAAGATCGAAAATAAACACCCTTGTTTAAAAAAAATTACAAATTAGACTGTTTCACCAATAATAATTAAATGTCCGTACATATTGGTGTTTAAAAAAGATCGTTAAATACCAAACTTGGTATTTCTTGTTTAGTATCCTACAAGGATGCGATACGAACATTTTTAAGAAAATCCCCCTACCAAAAACTATCCTTTACATGGAAAAATATTTTGAAAATTTTTTCCAAAAATGGCTCTAACGATTTTTATTAAAATACCGTATATTAAAGATATTTACATTACAACAAATGGTATAGTACCTTGAATTTCCTGGGACTAGCCTCTGAAGGTCTCTTTATTCTGGACGAGTTTGCCAGAATTTTACCAAACGGATAAACCGTAAGAAAAGACAAAAAACTTACTGCACAAAAAGTATACTCGTTAAAACGTATCAATTATGTTACAATTCGCGAAGCTTTTTTCTACATTTTTTTTTTCTGATTCGGGGACTTCAAAATATATTTCCGGTGAAATCTCGCTATCGATTTTTTGGGCGGAATACTATATCTACTCTAACCTATGTACATACGGGCTAGAGGAAGTAAAAAGGTGTTAATGCACGAAATCAGAAACGACAGGTGCCAAGGCATGGCAAAAGGAAAGTTTCCAAAGCTGTGTAGGTAAATAAACATATTATAAATATCCTTTATTTATGCATTTGTTGATCTCTGAAAATTGAGGAATGTTCACACGTAGAAGCAAAAATTCACGAGTTTTACTTTTTCTCTACTGCATATATTTTTTATTTATTTATTTACTTTTTTTTTTTTGCATTCCTTGCTTATACGCGCAATTTATAGTTTTTTCATCGTAAACACTTTTCAGTCAAATCTTTCAAAACTTTTGATAAAAACTAGCAAAGCCAGCGGATTTCTCGCGCTAAGGACTTTTTTCATTATTCTTTCTCCTGTCTTTTTTTCTTTCTTTCTGTTCTTCAGAAGAAATAATAAATTGCGGGCGAGATGTCTCGGTTATTATTTTGTCAGCTCTTTGTATGACTTCTCACATTTTGCAATATAGTTTCTCGCATATCTATAAAGTTGTGTGGTCAAACAACACAGGTAAGGGAGGCTTCAGAATTACCATCCGTGCTATTCCTTGAGAGCAATAAAACACATCAGATCGAAAAAAAAAATTTCCTATCCAGGTATTTCCATAATCAAAATATATTTCCAGCCCTCGGATCCTAAAGTATTCTATCCATTACAAGAAGGTGATACAAAAAACTTGCATTTATTAAGAGCATTAAAAGATGACAAAAAGTCTCTTACGTATATGAAGAACATTAAAAAGGACGCATTGAAGGTATGTCATTTGTCAACTTAATAATTAGTCTAATGTATTATTAGATTAAAACATATGCTGCACCTTAAAAATTACATTCTCTAACGAAAATCTAAACTGCTTCTTAAGACGATATACTAGTTGGAAAGATAAATGAAATGTAAAAAAATCTAATATTTGACGAGGAATAGTCCTTTTTATTATTTCAGAAGTATTTTTCACTGTGTGATTCTTTTGAACATTTTCAAGGCACAGACCATAGATTTTCTGCTTATCGGAACGAGGGTCAATTTTGAGCCATCATGAGCAATGTCTCCGAATGCACATCTAGATTTTATGGAGTTTATTTAAACTTAATACTATACTCACTTCTATTTCATGAATTAATGTGTTAGTTCCTTTTATTTCAAATTTTTGCTGCGTTTGAGGAAGCAAGCAAAAAATCAATCCGAATTAATAATGCTGATAATGATAACAACAGTAACACTAATAATAAAAAAAAAATAATAATAATAATAATAGCCCATAAAAATCTTGCACAAGTATGGATGAAGATGGTCAAGATAAATCAAACCTAACTGGGAAGAGAAAAAGCAATGGATACTTATTTCTATTCCACTAGATCCATTATTCTTATCTGAAAAGTTAAGACTATATTATAGGATACAGGTGGTATATACTATTCCGAAAAAGTAGGTAGGTACTCCGTGTGCAAATGATATTGCAAATGAAGTCGTTTAAATGCTCTCAGATAATTTCGTTATCCTTTCCTTTATATCGCATTTTAGAGTGATTGATATATATCATGCTCCAAAGTCATTTACCAATTAAGAACAAACTTAATTAACATATCTATATTATCTAATGTTTTAAACTTTTCCTTGACTTTCCAATAATATCCCAGTGTTATTCCAAATAAAAAATGACACTTTTGTGCATTTTATGGTAGGTTTCTGACTTTGCAGGAGTAGCTTTTTGAACTCAAACGACAATTTAACTTAATGCTTCTCACTTCTTTCTTAGTGAAATTATTTCACGATGATCTAGAAGATTTTTACGCTGAATCCCCTCCTTTACCCATTATAATAATATTCCTAATAACGAATGAAAAATACATACCTGATGCTCACGCAAAAGATTGTGAAACATCGGCTCAACGTCGAATCCCTTAACCTTTCCGTAACAGTCTTCTAAATTCTGATTATGTCGCATAGCCTATAAATACTCTTTGATGGTGGGACAGTCAACGTTCGGAAAAGTAGATTTTAGATGTTTTTTAGACAATTACAGTACGTAAAGGTTTAAACTTTTGAAGTTTCTCTTTATCTTTAGTTATTTAATGACATAAAAGCTACATAATTTTCACATAATACATAGGCCACTAGCATATGTGATGCTGGAGAGGATTCTTCTCTCTCGGCCACAAAATTAATAGTCTTGGAATAGACGCGTAGTCCGGGACCATCAACAAAACTACTATTTTCAGCTGTTAATTATTAAAGTTAGTTGGTTTTTAATTTTAATAATGTTCTCTCTTGTCATAGTGGTATTATTTAGCGTACCCTGCTAATAATATATCATGTTTAGGGGTCATAAAGTATCACTTTCTTTCCTGACGTCCATTAAAATGTGTTGACATTGGCAGATTCGTTTTGTGTTTTGCTGTAACCACATATATCTACGTATTTCTTGGAATAAAATATTCACGGCATTTGTCTTATGTTTCATCATGTTATTAATTCATGAAATTAAATTAGAAGTTGAGTTAAGACCATTTACAGCAGAGAGGGCTGAGTTTTATAATGGTGAAAGAACTTTATTATCAAACGGTCGAGTGGTTTTTGAGATTAACCTAGTTAGACATACCTGTACAATTTCTCTATTTATAATATTAATATAGGTATCAAGAAGGAAGTAATTATGATGGGCTACATTCACTTGACTTTCTCCAGCTATTCTGTTACAAGCACAAAAGCTTATTTTTCTATTTCACATTATAAATTAAACATTTGCAGAAATAACTTTTATAACATAGTTCCTGTAGATACGTGGAGATCAGGGGATGCTCGAACCTTTTGAGAAGTGTATAAGTATTTTAAATTGAAACCAATAACTAGGAATACCTCGAAAAACGTTAACAAAGCATGTAACATAAATTGTAATGTTTTAACATTTACATTTCTATAGTAAGATTTTTTCTAACTCTTATGGTTTACCAGTTATGAAAGTCAGGACTTCAGAAGCTATTCCCAGAAAATCAAGACATACATTGCATTTATCATAAAACTATCTTCAATATATATTTTAATTAAAATCGTTTAGAGTCATTTTTGAGGAAAACAAACCTTTAGAAAAATGTTCCGTGTCCGGGTAGTTTGAGTTGGGGGCATGTTCTTGGAAATCTTCTTGTCACACCCTTGAAAAATTCTGAAATATCAAGTTTGGTATTTAACCAACTTTTCATTTTGAACAGAGACAGAGAGAGAGAGAGAGAGAGATAGATACACACACAGAGGATCTTTTTAGAGTCCTCAAAACATGCATTTTATGAGAAATCTTGAGATCGAATCGATTAAATCAAGCAACCTTCCAATTAATTTGTTCCAGAGTATTTTATGGACAATGCTCAAAATCTGTGATGTAATAAACTATTCTAACTTCATTTATATATACCTTTTTAAAAATATATTCCAAATACTTTCTCCACTTACTATGTAGGTACATTTATGTACATGGTAAAGAACGTAGAAAATAAATTGTAAAAGCCTAAAAATCCACTCCAATAGTCCAGTAGAGTTTCTCTAAATCATGTTCTACTGCAATTAAACCAAATAAAGATGACTCGGTGACAGAACAATTTTCTCTTGAGATATGTACTTCTTTTCCTCGTCCACTTTCAGAAAATGCCTAGTTCACACAGAGATTCAGGTTAGTAGTTACATACGTGAAGTTGTAATTTATGGAAACACTAGATAACCTCGCTGAGATTTTTCAGTCGAACGCCGCTATCTAAAGACAATGCGTCAGCGCTGAAGAACATGTTTTAATCTCGCAAGAAGCGATCTATATAAAGCATCTTTACCTCTAGTAACTGCATCCCACTTTCAGCAGACAAATCCATTACTCCGTTCTTTCTCTTATCTTACGCCGACACAGTCATATACAACGGTGACTACTTTCAATAACTGTTTCCTTATGAACAAGTCTATAAATCACAAAATATAGTGATAAACATAATTTATGCCTGCCCATGTTTGTGTTTTTCGTCGTGAAAGGGACGTACTGCGTGCTACAACTTAAAACTCTAATAAATGGACGCTTATGCAATGATTTTAATGGAGTTTGTCCAGTAAACAAAGGTTATTACTTTCTCTACCACATACAGAGTAGGTAGAGAATTGATACCGAGATTTCTCCGAATACCCCTGAATTAAAAAAAAAAAAAATCTGATATGTTCCATTCACATAACCTTCTCTAGCTGTTCCATATACAGACTATTCTTCAAAATATTATTCTTTTGTCTACTTCATGCTTATTAATTGCTTCCTTGTAAGTAGAAGGGAAATAAGGGAATACCTACTAATGCGTCATTCAAATCTTTTAAAACTTGGTCGCTTTGTGGAACAAATGTGGTTCGGTTCGCTTTACATGATCCCGTTTGAGAAAAGTTACTTTAAAACTGAAACAAATACCTAGCAAGGAATATCTCGAAAACGGTCAACTCTACAAAAAAAGGTCTACGACATAAATTTTGTTTTAACGAGCTCTAACTTTTTTGTGTATCGCGTTTTTTTTTTTGGCTTATCGCTTATGGTTTAGCTGTAATGCAAAATTTTGCAAACCTCGTCCAGAATAAAGAGGTCTTCATAGGTTATTCCCAGAAATTCAAAATATAAGTTTTATTTGTTATATAAACATTTTTAATATACGGTATTTTAATCAAAATCGTTAGAGCTATTTTTTTAAAAAAAAACAACATTTTGGAAACGTTTTCCATGTAAAGGGTAGTTTGTGGTGGGAGGATTTTTTTAAACCTTCGTATTGCATCCTTGGAAGATACTAAACCTAAATATCAAGTTTGGTTTTTAATGGTCTTTTCGTTTTTGAGCTATGTTTTCTCTCCACACGCACACACGCACGCACTTTTTCTAAAAATGATTTTTTGTGAAAAGGCTTTTTTTCCTCAAAACATATATTTTCGTTGAAATTTCAACATCAAATGTTTGCGTGGAATACAAAATGTATGTTTAGAGAAAGGTCCGTGTGTGTGTGTATGCCTGTATGTGTGAACGGCATAACTCAAATGCAGAAATTCAGTTCAATACCAAACTTGTTAATTAAGTTTAGCATGTTCCAAGATTTAAAAATAAAAATCCTCCCACGCGAACTAACATTTACATGAAACATTTTTCGAAAATTATTATTTTCTAAAAAATGTCTTTAACGACTTTGATTAAAATACCGTATGCTGAAGATAATTTTATGGCAAATTAAATTTTATCTTGAATTTTCTGGAATAGCCTCTGAAGTCCTCTTCATTCTAGATGAACTTTGCTTAGGTGGTAAACGGTAAAATAGAGAAAATCTTATCACAGGTACAAAAAATGCAGATATTGTTATATCACATTAATTTATGAATATCATGTTAATACATTTTTAGTGGGGTTAAACATAATCGAAATATTCATAGTTATAGCTCGATTGTACAAGACAAATATAATAAAAATATAATATGTAATACAATATATATATATATACAATACGTTTCTCAAATGGGAAGCAGTCTTTTATTTGCTTATTCCAGGTAATGCAAAGAAAACGGAATTTCAATGTCAGCACTTAGCGACTAGTTTGTTTTTAAAGATTCCACTATTGCTTTAGCCTAGTGTGCTGCCTTATTTCTTTTGTACGTACTAGGAAATAAGCAATAAGACCATTTCTGCTAACGTTTAATTCGATTAACATAAAGTAAATGGAAGTATAACTTTAGTAGGAATAATTTATTGCCGAAGAGGCAGAGAAAGTTATGTGAATGAAACTTCATTTTCGGTATTATTATTATTATTATTATTATTATTATTATTTTTATTATTATTATTATTATCATGGTTATAAAGATACAATCCCTAAAGAATCAGCAGCAACAGAAATGCATTTTTGAGAATAATTGCGGATTTCACAACATGGAGTCATAAAACGAATGGAGAAGTCTGAGAACATTGACAATATCGCCCTATTACTCAACGTATATTTCCAACAATCTTCATGAATGTTACTTTTTATGAAAAAGCTGCTGATAAGAGTTCTCCGAAACTAACTATGGACTATAATGCAATAGAAAGTACATCTATGATAGTCATTTATGTTAATTCAGAGTCTACGTAAGAATCATGGTTGATAGTTATGCCAAATTTGAAATAAAAACAGAAGAAATAAACTAAACAGTAATGTCCTTTATCGCCAGCATCATAGATGAATCACTAAGAGTAGACAAATTTTACTGGAGGTACCTAATAAATAGATGCATGCTGAAAACAATTATATTCGCTGGTTACCAGATTATTTATGAAGAAACTAAAGCGTCGAAAAGCTCAAAAACATTAAAGATGTAGATTTCAACACTCAAGACAAAATCAATGTATTTCAGTGGATAAAATACAGAAATAATAGACCAAGTCTCTCGCTTTAATTACCTGGTTTTAACGCATGATATAGTGCAAATGAAGACCTGATTATAAAACTAAACAAATTAAGAAAATTAATGGAACAATAAGGCGAATCAAAAGTAAGACAAATGATATTCTTTATAGTACTAACAGTTCCAATAGCAACGTATGGAAGAGAAAATTGGACAATAAATAGAAAGGAGAAGTGGAGAACAGCAGCTATGAAATTTCTAAAAGCAGTAGCAGGATGTTTCCTTTTAGACTAACAAATGAAGAAACTCACAAACTGTTAAATATATACAATTAAATGAAAACGTTAACACAAATAAAAATAACTGGTGACAGTATGTATTAAGGTTTAAAAAAGAGCGTATACCAAAAGTAGGAAGACTAAGAACAACGAAACAGGTCGACAAGCAAAGAAGCAAAAGAAGGAAACGACCTCTTAGGATCATAAAACGAATAAAGAGATTCTGAAAACATCTTAAGTGATGTATTCACGTGACTTTCTCTACCTGTTCTGCAAACAAACTATTCTCACAAAATATTATTCTTCCAGCTACATCAAGGAAAACGAGTAAAAATTAACACAATTGGATCTTACTATTTATTTCCTTGTAAGCAGAAGGGAAATAAGGGCATATACCAGGCTAAAACGTTAATCAAATCTTTTAAACGCCGATCGATATGTGAACAATTGAAAGTTGGTTCGCTTTGCATTTCTGGAAAAACAAAAGAGAGATGAAAGAAAGGTGATCCCTATGAGAAGAAGTCTAAGTTAAAGAAGTTTAAAATTAAAACCAATAACAAGGCATATCTTGGAAACGATCAACTTTGCAACGAAAATGCAGGTATATGACATAAATTATGTCTTTTAACAATATCTACATTTTTTTGTTAGTAAGTTTTTGTGTATCTCTTCCGGTTTACCAGTTAAGCAAAATTAAACCCAAACTATTCCCAGAAAATTCAACACATACATTTTATTTGTGATGTAAAAACTTTAATATATAGTATTTTAATCAAAATCGTTAGAGCCATTTTAGGAATAACAAAAGTTTCAAACATGTTTCCATGTAAAAGTTTTTTGTTTTTTTTTTGGAGTGGGGGGATTTTTTTTGAAAATCATCGTGTAGCATCCTTGGAAGATAAACTTAAATACCAAGTTTGGTATTTAACAGACACACACGTCCTTTTTTCTATAAAATGCTTTATTGGATTCACGGAATTTCAAAAACACATAATTCTGGTGAAATCTTGATATCCAATATTTTGGTGGAATACAGTACTTCCTCTATACCTTTACTACGAGTATTTATATAGTACGTGTAAAGAAAGCTAAAATTGAATATGGAATCAAATTGACCATACATAAACCTTTAGAGAAAAATTGGCAAAACCATGTTAAAAGAACAGATGGAATAAGAATCTTAAGATTAGTAGGTAATTCACCAATACCTCATGGCAGAATATAGATAGATCGTCCTCCAAAAGGGTCATCATCTACAAGGTAGGCAACTGAGCTCATTCCGTCTCAAAGGTCATCTTACCATCTACGTTAAGGATGTCTGAATTCCCGAATTCCTTTTTAGGTTTATTGTAATGTTTGGTGTGTTATTCTGTCGGGTACACCATTAAAATATCCTCATACCTTCTATATTGTTTTGAGTTATCCTTTGGTTTAAGTTAAACATTTGCAATTATTGTCTGAAGGTTTCATTTCTGATGAAACATCCAACAACTTCTCTCAGAATTTCATTTCTGACGTTTCTGTTTTTTTTTTTTTTTTTTGTTTTTTCTACCTGACCTGTTCAGGTGTTTGGGTGTCTACTAACTTTGTAAAACTTCTTCACGGTGTCCTTTCTGGCCCTTACTACTGTCAGATTTTTCTTTTATTTACCTATTTATTTTGTGATTTATATCTTTCTCAGAATAAAATGGACAACGCATCCTAAATAACTGAAACGCTTGACTTTTTCAATAGTTGGGTTATTAATTGTTATTTTACATGTTATTGATGCTTAGTCCGGAAGGTAGTAATTTTTACTTTCTCTACATTATGCACCCAAAAATTCTATACCGAGATTTCACCGGAAATACATATTTTGGGCCCCCTGAATCCAAAAAAAGCATTTTTGGAAAAAGGTTCGTGTGTGTGTGTGTGTCTGTCTGTGGGCAACATAACTCAAAAACGAAAAGACCGTTAAATACAATACCTTGTATACAAGTTTAGTATCTTAAAAGGATGCGGCACGAAGATTTTGAGGAATATTCTCCTTCCACAAACTACCCTTTACATGGACAAATTTGCGAAAATTTTTATGTTCTTAAAATGGCTCTAACGATTTTGATTAAAATCCTGTATATTAAAATTGTTAAGATCCCAAATAAAATGTATATCATGAATTTCCTAGGAAGAGACTCTAAAGGCCTCTTTATTCTGGATGAATTTTGCCAAAGTTTTCATAACTGGTAAACCGTAAGAGATAAATAAAAACTTACTACACAAAAAATGTAGATAGATTTCGTCAAAACACACAATTTATATCCTTTACGTTTTGACTATCACTTCAGCATAGTGCGTTCCCTTCTACTTCTAAGGGTTTAAGTAATAAGAACATTCTGCTAATGTTTATCTCAATTAGCATTGTGTAGAAAGAAGAATAATATTTTGTATGAAGTTTATGGAGCAGTTAGAGAAAGTCATGTGGGTGTAACATATCAGAATTTTGTTTTCTACCTGACCTGTTCAACTGTGCGGTTTTATAATCCGCATAAATTAGTGTGGATATCTACTAAATTTGTAAAACTTCATCACGCTGTCCCTTCTAGCTGTGTTGTTATTGTTACTATTGTCATAGACTTTTCTTTAACTTACCTATTTATTTTTTTTATTTATATCTTTCTCAGAATAAAATGGACAACACACCCTAAATTACTGAAATGCTTTATTTTTTCAATAGTTAGGCTATTAATTGTTATTTTACAAGTCATTGATGATTATTCCAGAAGTTAGTAATTTTTATTGAGGATGTGTAAGTTGAACACCTTCATGGTTTTATTCACTGCCATGGTTGTCAACTGAAATTGAT
The DNA here is from genome assembly GCA_030762935.1 of Hymenopus coronatus. NCBI lineage: Eukaryota > Metazoa > Arthropoda > Insecta > Mantodea > Hymenopodidae > Hymenopus > Hymenopus coronatus. The sequence continues at coordinate 94,580,555 of CM060881.1, read as the reverse complement.
ATTTTGACGCTGTAATTATTAACTGGTTGTCCGTAAACAAACTTGTTTTTAAATCTATGCTTCTTATTGGAAAATTTCCAACCATCGTCTCTACACATAAAAGGTAAAGCAAAATTTATACCACACCTAGATTCGTAAACCACGTATCATATCATATCTTGTAGCTGCAAGTTTTGTCAGCCATTTAGCGGGGGCAAACCTTAGACACAGCATTATTTCATAGATTTTCTCTTAGGTACGATACAGTTAAAAATGACAAACCAGCATATATTGAATTTTCTCTCTTTTTAAAGCTTAGAAGAAGAAATCAGAAAGAAAGAAAAAGCGCCAATGCGAGTAAGTATTTATATGGGCCTATATTTGTAATAATATAATTCTATAAGTCTGAATAAAGCATAAATCTAGCCGTTAATAAACAACAATCTGCTTACTGACTACACAACTTACTCAATAATCTGAACTCCAGTTGGATCATTAGACACAATACATTACTTTATTATTTACACGTAATCATGGAATATGACTTTATGGCGAGAAGGGATTAATTTAGAAGGGATGTTTAAAAAAAAATTGGAAGGACATGAAACATTTTTTTTCAAACTAAATAGCATGATTTAAAGTAGAAATTAATAATACACAAATTCATTTCGTTTATATAATTAAAACATTTGATTTATACTGTTCACCAGTATAATTATTTTTCAATGTTCATTAATTATTTTGTAGCGTTTTGAAGACATTTCAAAGCATTATGAGCCTAAATAAAATGAAATTTTCGTTGCAATAATTCACAATCCAAATCTTTCAGATGAAAGTTCGCTCTACCAGAATTAGATTTCTCCATTTAAGAAACAAATGGCCACGTCATCCATTTCCTCTGTTTTTTTTTTTTTTTTTTCCTTCACTAGTACCTACAAATTGAAGTTTTGCGAGCATGATAACCATGTTTGACATATCCGTGGATTGTTTCATTGGACGAGGAGAGAGTTATAGAGCATGCAATTTTCTAGTTGATTGCTTTTTTATCACACACAGAAATAAACAAAGTTAATAATAGTTTCAATAAGCCAGTAATTAATTTTAAAATATTAATTTAATTAGATATAATTCATCAATCAACTACTGCAGAAACATATATAAAATCTGAAAGGCTTCCAGAAAAATTCTAAGCTACGTAAAAGCCTTTTATCCTTAAATTACATTGACAGAAGTGTGCCTCAAAATGTATTAAAATGTATCCTTACAACGGGTTCCACCGCTGCTCTGTTGTTATTTTGTTGCATTCAAAAGTTATCAAATGAAACAATTGAAATAGTGTGAAAGTATCAAATAAATGGCATAAGATATTAAAAGGAATAGAGTTTATAACTGAATTGATAATTTGGAAAAGGGCAATTAATACCAACATTTTGAAAACAAGATTTTTTCTTGAAAATCAGGTATATAGCTCGCAATTACAGAGCTTGAAAAGCAAAATAGACCATTCCATAAAATAGACGTGCATTTTCACATGAGACAGTTCTTATGAACAATGTTAATTACACCTTATTTATGTTTTTGTATTGTATATGTGTCCAATTATAATTACAAAGGTTATTGAATGTTTCCTTCTATTTCTAGTCATGTTCTATACTAGGAGTGAGAAGGAAACAATATTTTGATTATAAATATTCAGAATACTAAACTTGAAAGTACGTTTTAAACACTGCAAAATCTTCAAAATAACTTCGGCGGTCCAGTAAAAAGTTAAGTTTTCCTAGAATAAAAATTAAATTGCTCATATTTAAATTTCTCAAAAAACAGTTACCTACTGATTTCAAATACTAATGGAATTATTTAAATTGAATGAATAAACTTACATTGCATATATTGTATCTACGTTTGAATCAGAAAATCTAGGTATAGAAGTTAAGAATACTAGATAGTTGAAAGTCAAGATTTTGACTGCTGTTTGAGTGCCAAGTTTCAGTTTAAAAAAACAAAACAAAAAAAAAAAAAACAACAACTATTTAACAAGAAAATCCCCCCACCGCAAACTACTCTTTACATGGAAAAAATTTCGAAAATTTTGATTTTCTGAAAATCGCTCATAACGTTTTTGATAAAACTTTCTTATATTTAAGATATTTACATGACAAATAAAATGTATATCTTGACTTTTCTGGGAATAGTCTCTCAAGACCTGGATGTTTTTATTGCATTTTGAATAACTGGTAAACTGTAAGAGATATACAAATACTTACTACACTAAAAATGTAGATCTTGATAAAAACACACAATTTATGTCATATACATTTTTTCGTGGAGTTGGCCGTTTTCGAGATATTCCTTGTTATTGGTTCCAATTGTGAAGTGGGCACTTTTACTTTTCTCAGACAGGAGAATTCTACACCTGGCCAAGCAAAGAAGCGATTTGCATTGACAATCACATAACGATAGCTTAAAACATTTGACTATCACTTTAGCATAGCACATTCCTTTAGTTCTACTTATAAGGAGTAATGAGAGCATTCTGCTAATGTTTATCTCGATTAGCATTTGTGGAAAGAAGAAGAATCTTTTGTAAGAAGTTTGTAGAACAGCTACAGAAAGTCATGTGAGTGTAACATATCAACTTTTTTTTTTACATACATCGATAACTTACTTGGACAATGTTTTGACAAGATGTTTTGAAAAGCTTAAAATCAAAATTGACACTGAAACAACAGTCAAAAACTTGATTTACAAGTACTCAGTGTCCTTAAAATCTCCACAAAAACTATAAATTAGAAAATGAAAATACTTTTCTTACACAAGAGACAAAGGTTTCGATACCTATTATTGCTGACCACAAAGTCTGTATTTAAAACCGGTCATGCTTAGGTATACGAATTTTATAAAAATTAAGAAGCCCTTAGGTTTAAGCACTCTCGAAATCGAGCCGTTGAGGAAAGGGGAGTTAGCGCGACAAACCCTCTATTTTAAAACGAGAGTGTTGAAGAGGCCGAGAAGGGGGAGGGATATAAGCGATGCAGCCGCGAACGCGGTATGAGATCTGCGTAGCATTTCGCACCTCTGTCAGCGGCGCCACCTTCTTGTGTTCTATAAAATCCTTGAGAGATGACGTGGCTGCTGCAATTGCTGAAGAATGTGAAAGTTGCGCACTTTTAATACACAACACCTTTACGAGAAACTGAATCGTGGAGGAGACTACAAAACATAACAGTCGTTTGTTACAGACTTTTTTTTTATAATAAAGAAAACAATCATAGTATAATTTTTATTATTAACGATAAACTAATAAAATAAGGGGTTACAATTATTTGCTTTTATATACTTTCTCAAATAACTGCAAATAGTATCGTAATAAATGTACAGAAATCCATTTTGATCCTTATGCTATCCACTTTTCTGGGCACTATTTTTACGAGGAAGCGAGGGTTGCCTTTCCGCAGTGTTGCCAACCAAAGAAAGTTTCTTTTTATGAGGCCCTTAGCCGCAAACTAGCTGAATTATTAAACAAAATACAGCGCTCATGCATCTGCGCGAACTCTGAGATCTACAGACAGAATAAAACCTTAGCATTGAAGCCACTAGTGTATAGCGTACTTCATATCTCACTCCTCTGCTTCCGAAATTACGCGAAACTTACCGAATGAAGACGAAGCGAGCGCCCAAGAAAACTTGCGCGTTTAGTACTACAAACTGTGTGTTTCCCTCCTACAATTTGCATATTAGTGCAAGTGTTCTTTATTTTGTTATCAATCCTTAGATTGGTATGCAGTGATTCCACATTATGATCTCTCTGCCTTCTTGTTTAATTCTACCTATGTTTTACAGTTCATGTCCTTCTCAATTTGTTGCATTTAATGTAGTGTTATTCTTCCTCTGTTATTGCTTCAATAAACTTTTGATTTTGTTTTTAAAAATACTTTAATATCTCAATAAATGTAGATGCATTTTATTCTTTTTTATTTGATTTCAAATCCTCTTTCTGCTTTTTCTCTCTCAAAAATGTCACTGTAATTTTATCAGCCCATTTAATTTTTAGCATTTTTCTGTAGCACAATTTCTGATTTTATGATTGACAAAGTTTCACATCCATATAATGCACCATTCATGTCGGTTCATGAGGGGTGTATACGATTAGTTTGTGAGGGGTGTATAAGGTAAAAAGAACAATGGTATATCCTTTCGAAATAATTAAATTTACTGTTCCTAATTTCTAAACTAATATTATTGGATCTATATAATTTATTTTTCTTATTGAAGGCAAGTTTCTCTTTATATCAGATGCTATTTGCGACCTGTATACTGAAAATCTTTCCGTTTAATTTTATTTGTGTTTCAGTATTCTTTTTTATCGTTTAGTGTAACCAAGTAACACTTTTTAATTTTTTGTAGAAACCACATAGATTATCGACAGAAGTGGGTGTAACAGACGAAAATATTAAATCGTACATTTTCATCCCTTATAAAATTCTGTTTTCTGAGGCAAGAGATATTCTTATTTTCAAAAGATGCCATAAGCCGAACGGAGCATATTAAATCAAATATATTTTTTCAATATGATGAAAAGATTGAGTATATTTCGCTAGTGATCGTATGGGATGTTAAAGGTCAGTGATTTTTAAATCATTTGTTTGAAATCACTATTTAATTCCTCTTAACTTTATTAAAACAAAATACAAATTACAGTGAGTTATAGGTATTAATATTCTTACTTATTATAAATTAAGTAAGAATCAGATTGATTATAATCAGAAGGAAATAAAGTATATTGGTAATAATATATAAATTACCTGCCGTAAGCATTTCGGTTCATATTCTCATCCAAAAATTAAAAATAAAGAAGGAATTAAACTTCTTTCAATTAAAAAAGAAAGAAAAAGAAAAAATATTTAATCTAGAACCGCTTCGCAACATTGAAAGTTATTCAACATTAATTGAATGACGTTTTTATTAAAACTATCTCATAACGACAGCTAATTTATCATCTACTACAAAGCTTGGAGTGTAACTGGAATAAGCAGTTTCTAGAAGATCAACATTTCTTTTACAGGAAACTTAACATCGATGTTCACTCTTCACGGGAACCTCAGATCAGTTTCATAGGTTCAGGATATTGGTAAGCCCAAGATGTACTTGTGATAGCGAGACCAAACAGTTGATCTTTTGTTATTACCTCTTATTAACCTGAGAACGAGCATAATCAAGAGGTCAGCTAAAAATGTTAGAAATTGACCAAATAGTGAGTACAGTAAAACTACTAAAAGTACTTGATCATTTTCTGCGTTTCGTTACTAGATTACTTCTGAACATTTTTAAGCACAAGATTAACAATAAATATGCATATTTATATTTTAATTTATTAAAATAATATCTTTTGAAAGTTATGAACAGTATTAATAACAGTTATGCCAATGTTAATTCAGTATTTAAATATTGAATTAATGTGTTTCTATTAATCATGCGAATTATTAAGTTATGGGGCATGGCGTTATATATATATATAAATTAAAAATAAAAGTGTTCCTAGATCACTTCTTATACTTCAAAACACGCTGTTCATACTTACGGAAATGCGAAGTAATAAAATACTCCATTTCCCATTATTGTTGCTCTATCTACCGTTTACCTAAGCAGGTGAAAGCAGTATTGCGTTTCAACCAAAATTCGTTATCGATAAATACATGTTTCGAGGGTCTAAAACAATTTTTAGAAAAACTCGAATGAGTGAAGTCTCTTGGTCTCTCTCCCCCCCATTCTCTCTCTCTCTCTCTCTCTCTCTCTCTCTCTGTGAAAAACATAATTCAAAAACGAATGTCAGATCAGATAAATACCAAACTTTGTGGCAAGTTCGGAAACAGAAATATTTCACATCCCAAACTAAGTTTAATTGAAAACTCCACGTTATGGCTTATTTTCTCATAATCAAGGACTCTGATTAAAATATATACCATACATTTAAGATGAGTATATCACTGACAAAATGTATTTAATTTCTGAAAGGTCCTCTTCATCTGGGATGGATTTTCCATAACAAGTAACTAAGAGACAGACAAATAAGTAACACAAAAAAAAAATGTAAATGTTGTTAACAGACACGATTTATACCAAATAATATGCTGCCACATTAACCACTTCCAAGAATATTCGTTGCTATTGATTGAACCTTGGAATACCTTTATCATACATTTTAAATCCTGACTATCCAGCATCTCTGTTGCACCTACAATGTAATGTGTAACAAAAATTCCTCGACTGACTCGCATGTTTTAATTTAATGCTACGCCGGCATGTTGACATGGTAGCTCAGTGGTAGAGCAACCGGCTAGAGACCGGAAGATCCGTGGTTCAAATCCCAGCTATGACATTAAATTTTTTAGTCTAACTACTTATCCAACTCCTGTCCTACACACGGTTTGTGTGGAAAAAAACAATTAAATTAACTATCGACATTTATTTTACCTATCTTTCAAACCATAACACAAAAGGTGTTATAAGACCTTACAACGTTTACGTTGAAATAATTATTTAAAATATTAGTGTATTGTTCTTCACTGTCAAATACTACATTTTATGTACAGTTCTGGAGAGAGCTAATAACATTGAAATTCTCCTTCGTTTTAAATTGAGAGGTGAATTCATAAATGGAAATGTCCGTTAAAAAAGATTTGATCTGTATTATTTTTACCTATTTTTATTATTTACATTATTGTTAAGCTTTGTCACCAGAAAACTTCTTATTGAGAAGGCAAAAGGAATTTATATATAGTGATGCGATCTTTGTTTGCTACACTTAGGCATTATAATTTTTACTTTCTCTACATAGCGCATGGTACATAGGTAGACAAAGTATTGCATTCCGCCCAAAAATTCGATACCGAGATTTCGTCGGAAATACACGTTTTGGGGTCCTCTGTATACAAAAAAGAATTTTTAGAAAAAGGTCCATGTGTGTGTCTGTGAACACGATAACTCAAAGGCGAAAAGTCAGTAAAATACCACACCACATCATTACACGTTACAGTTAGAGTTAGGTGCAATTAGTCATGTAACACCCAAACTTTATTCTTTGTAAAGGAGTTAAAAATTACAATTAAAATACTCTGGTTAATAGAACAAAATTCAGTACGAAAAACTTATAAATGAAATGTTTCTTCTTTCAGTCATATTTTTTATATTGTTGCGATTGTTGCATTCTGTAACAAATTATTCGAATCCACGAGTCTACTATCCTCCACTACCTTAAAAGCACAGTTTATTTTCAATTGAAGGTATTGGATTGATGGTTGTATTAAGAGGGACTATTACCTAGCCACTCTATTAAATTTTGTAAAAAGTTCAATCTATTGGCCAATTTTATGTGCAACATTACAATTTTTGCCCTAAAAGGTTCAATTAAGATTCTCCAAAATTATTTGTACTCAAATTAATGTACATACTTTAGTACCTATTGTTTAAAAGAAGATGAATCATACTTATATTTATTCCGTTGATCTCCTTTTAAAATAGCATTTTTCTTGTTAGCTAAAATATGGATTCCACTTCAGTGACAACTGTTTTTTTATGTTATTCTTGTTGTATCATTTGTAAAATATTAAGCTTTATATATTTGGAAATCCTTACGTTTGGAAACCTGAAAGTTTTCTTTATGAACTGAATATATATTGTGATACAAATTTAATATTTTCAAATAATGTTAACTTAATTATATATTAAAATGATTAATACATATAAATATAATAAATTATTATACATCAAGAGTCCATAAATAACACAATTAGTGAGAAATGGTAGATAGTATTAACGTGTAATGTCATTCATTATACTCGTTAAGCATGTTACATTTGTATCACAGTGCACGTTATTTTTCCAGCTATTAGGATATCTTTAGGTATTTTATAGATATTTTAATGCAATTTATACATCTTATAACTTATGTAATTAGTAATAAACAAGTATTTATAAAACCCGTTTATTATAATTTTATCAAATTTAAATATGAATGATTATTTTCTTACATTCTAGATAAACAGATACTTATATTTTATAGTCGGATTAGGATTTATTGCGGTTTCAATGCTTCAACTTTTTGTTGGAGAACTTATGTTTCGAAACATGCTCGTCAATTGCTTTTAATTGAAAGGAATGGCAAGGAGCTGCGTCAGCTAAGCAGATGCTGTATTAAGTAATTAGGTTATCTTAAGATTTTTCTTTGTGTATTCTGTTGTCAGAGCAGATGCTTTCTTTTCTAAACCAGTTGTACACAACTCTCTTATCGTGAATAATCATGCAAGAAGATTGCCGAAAAACGTGCATCAAATTTGATAACATGGGTGTGGACTGTTGTTTACCAGGAAAACGAAACTAGCATTAGTGTGTTTTTCAGTGCCCCGTTTGCTGTTATTTTTCTAATTTATGTTGGTACCTTTATGCATGCTGTCATCAACGACTTGTACCTTCTTTGTGAACGTATTTCTCTATCCTCATCAGTTTGAGAAGGATAATAAATTGCGTTACTAGTATTCTCTTTGCTCCACCAATTAGCACTCACAAAACAACTGAAGAACCCATGCAGCTGTGCAATTCAAATCTGATAAATTTTGGTCGAACATTTCATATATAGTTCAGACAACTGGATCTGTTAAGAACTTCTGTCCTCGACACGGTTTGTGTGGAAAAAATAATTAACACTTAACTGAGCCAATACTTGATTAAACTATGAAGCCCGGGACTTAAAGTATGTACTTAAAATTGTAAGTGGTCATAGGGTATGTCATTCGAGTCAATTGGGGATTTCAATGCCGTATCGACATTTAGCCATGGTAGCTCAGTGGTCAGAGCAACCGGCTAGAGATCGGGAGATATGTGGTTAAAATCCCGGCTTTGGTATTGGAGTCTGGCTCTACCTATTTAACTCCTGTTGAAAAAATGAATTAGCAATGTGTAGATGTTTTTATTTTTTGTTTTGATTTTTTACTTAACTTATAACTTGCACTTACATGCTATACAATTTGATTTAACAATGCTAATACTTAGAATCACATTAAGCGTTAAACTAAGCTTTTCTAATACCTTTTTACTTTCTCTAGCACTTTCTACATAGTAGATAAAGAGATGCCACGATTTCAGCGGAAACACATGTTTTATTGTTCTATGAATCAAAAAATGAAGCTTTTTAGAAAAAGGTCTGTGCATGTGTGGACAGCATAGCTCAAAAGGAAAAGTCGGTCTCATACCAAACTTAGTATTTAAGTACAGTAGATATTTTCCAAGGATGCGACACGAAGATTGAACCCCCATCACCAAACTACTTTTATATGGAACAGTTTTCGAAAATGTTGTTTTTTTTCAAAAATATCTCTAACGATTTTGATTAAAATACATATGCTTAATATTTTTATGACAAAAGAAATGTAGGTATATCTTGAATTTTCTGCAATAGCCCCTGAAGACCTCTTCGTTCTGGATGCTTTTTGAATAACTTTTGTATAACTGGTAAATCGTAAGAGACACAATTTATTTACTTTTTTTTTTGTTTTTTTGTTTTGTAGTCAACGTTTCTGAGACATCCCATGTTATTGGTTTCAGCTTTAAGCTACTTAAACTATTCTCAAACGGGAAGTCATCATTTTTTTCGTCTCTCTTTTACTTACTCCTAGCAAGCAAAGAGAACCGAATATCAATTGGTGCACATAGCGATAGCTCTTAAAAGATATGAGTATCGGTTCAGCCTTGTGCATTCTCTTATATCCCTTCTACTTACAATGAAGCAAGTAATAAGACCAAAACTGCTAATGTTTATCAAAAGAATAATCTTTTGTAAGAAAATTTTATTTGCAGAAGAGCTAGAAACAGTCATGTAAATAAAACACATAAGGTTTTTTTTCAGTATTTTTTAGTATTGAAAACTCTCCTAGAACCACAGATTTATTGGAATTTTCGGAAGAATTTATGGAATTATAAATTTAAAGTTGGTATTCACTGATTAAAAATATTAAATAAGACAGACGGAGAAAAATTATTTTCCATAACTCAGACAAAAATAGTTGAAACATTTAATAACACGTATACATACATATTTTCTCTTAAACTAAGAATCAACAAATAACTGCACAACGATTTCTTTGTTTGTATACGAAGTTCAAGGCAAGCATTTTGGAGCGATACGGTAGGAACCAAGGGGCATTTAAAATTACCATATCAAAAAATGATTATGAATAAAACAATTAGTGTCTTAGCAAAAATCTGACACAACTCATTAAAATTGTGTGTGCACTACAAGTCTTATTTTCTGAGTATATATGTGGTAAAACTTTCAAAGCAATACTTAGGAAAAACCTGGATTTATTTTCTCCAAAAATTGTACTATTTTGAGAATTATTTCCTAACCACACTATTTTCGCAAAAGAAGAAGAAGCCAAAACTGAGGTAGTAGGAAACATATTTGAGCTTTAGAATTCTAGTGTGAAGGAAAAATGAAAACAAATTTTTATTGCAATGTTGAAATGTTGCTGCTATATCTCACATTGATACTCGGTTTGCTTATTAGCTTTGGCGCACGTGACGCTCGGGGCTTTTTTCAATTTCCTAGGTTCCGCGTCACCAGCTTCATAACACATCAAACGTTTGCTCTCTCTAATTCTTTTTCCTGTCTATGTCATTTTTGTCCTTAATGTGACAGAGGAACTTTAATATATAGATTTTGATACTGGATCAAAGTATCGGAAGAGAAATGTAAAATAAAACTATTAATAAAATGTACGACCTTTCAGTTTCCAAACTATAAATTCTGAGTATTATGTAAAAATAGTACAAAACTAATTTTTAAAACAGCTCCAAACTTTTTAAACGAAGTAAAATACATCTCGAAAACTTCACTGACAGGCCAACGATCACCTATAAGATAACAATAAGTTATTGTTCTCAAATTCCTTAGGGAGCTGATTGTGCGGGAAAGAAACATAAATATTGCTATAAACATAGTTTTTCTTTTCCTCTAAATTCAAATACCTATCATCGTTTGTTGGTAGAGCAAAACGTTTTACAAGAATTACGACAAAATTTAATTTGCAGAATTTACCCAGGTTGTTTTTATATGTATCTACAAATTTCGAATACTGAGTGTAGTAATATTTTTTGTCAGAAATGTTCTTTTCGACTGACGGTAACTGCTTCCTAGCAACTTAAAGCTAAACTTTAATACTTCAAAGCAAATATCATATACTTTCGGGTTGATAACTGATTCTTGAAAATTTTTATATCTAGTAAACATCTAACCAGATATTAAGAAATCCGTCGTTTTAAGCGTACGGAAAACAATTTTTCCAGCATTTGTTATGAGTAGTTTAGCAATAAATTGTCATTAGAAAGCTGATAACATCCGTTCCAGCATATCTCTCAAACATTAGTGCTTCTAGAGCATTACTATGTATAATTCTCCAAAGTAAAAATGAGAACTTACGCTTTCTCTTTAGTTAAAGAGAAAACTTCTGCCCCGGTTATAATAATTAATCGCCTTATTTAACTGTAACGTGGAAAAGGTGATGCGGCAAGTTTTACAGCTCCTGTTACCTAGGTTTATTTATTTTCTCACAGTTAACGTTGTTCCACCACGTGATTTAGAAACTCGTCTCCACAATATTCCTAAATTGCTATAAAATAATACAATTTTGAGGCATTTGCACTTTGACCTTCAATGTCGAGAAAGTGCCAAGCATTCCAAATGCGCGGCTTCCTCCTTTGTTTTCACTCTGGTGTTTCAACTGTGCAAGCATCGGCTGGTCACAGGCCGCTCTACGGTTAAATTTATTCATATCAACCGGTCATCACCTCAAATGCTCACCGGTTATCGATTATATACTTTGTCTCGGCTAAAATTAGTATTTAATTTAAAATAATCATAAGCTCTAAGTTTAAGAAAATGCACAAAACATATATTTTATTTTGAAGTACACAAATTTACTTTTAAATTTTATATATTTCCTTCTTTCTTTCTTTTTTTCTTTCTGGATTTTATCTTCAATTTAGGATTTACCTTGCTTCTTCTATTCTTTTCCTATTTTTGCTCATGACGTTTCAGAAAGAGAAAAGAAATCTGAGATCATACGCTAGCATTTTTACTTACCCACAGTATTTCTGTAAATTGAACTGAAATTAAATTAGCAATGTCATAAGTTTTAATTTTACTTTTTTAGGGCCTCATAATTTCTCTCTTTCAAAAGAATTATTATTTAAAAATGCTGAAATTATATCTGGAAAAAACATTACAGGTTATTCTCTTGGTCTATTAGGTACTATGTATTTTTTCTCAGTTAATATTTTAAAATAAACAAACTAGTAGGCATTACTATTATCTTAATATTAATGTTATTTTTGTGGTAATTTAAGGTATTTGTTTTTGCTATCGAAAACCTTGTAATTCTGAAGCCTAAAATGTTCTAACTAAACAATAAAGAAAGTTTAGATAAATTTGTTTTAAGACACATTAAATTATGTATTTAAAATTGGCACATTTTAATACAAAAAACGGAACAAAGGCTAAATTGTAGCCAATGAAGTAATTATGAAATTATTTCAGTAATTAACGTACACGCATTGAAACAGGACATGTATTATTCTAAAACTACAAAGAATTATTTGGTACGTTCCTCTTATTTCTAAGCGATGGCAACGCTTTCGCTCGGCCCCTCTCTGACACTTCAATATTTGCAGCATTAAAATGTGAATTAAATATTTCGCAATTCATTCCTCATTTATCATTATCGAAACAAGTTAGCTTTGATACTAGTGACTAGCCTTTTTATATTTTTTATTACTACTGTATAGTAACTAGAGGAGTTTTTGCATTCCACCCAAAAACTTGGAAAATGCCCCGAAAAAAGACATTTTTAGAAGAAAAAAAATCCGCTCTCTAGAACAACCTTCATAAACAAAAACCGGTGACACACAAAAGATATTATTATTAGAGTTAAGCGTCTTCCAAGGATGATGCACGAAGATTTTCAAGAAAATTTGCCCACCCTAAAGTTACTCCTTACGCGGAAACATTTTCGTTATTTCAGTTTACGATATTGCATAATAAATAAAATATATATATATCTTGAATTTTATGTGAACAGACGGTGAAACCTTTTCATTTTGATGTACTTTTGCATAACTGAAAAACTAAAACATTTAGATCCCCTTAAAGAACTTTTTAAATTAAATAATTTTTGTGGCTTTGGACGATCGATATGTTATTCATTATTGGGTGTTAGACTTTTTAAATAGTAATTTGTTCAAGTGATAAGTCGTTTATCGTATTTTATCTGTTCATGCCGGGAGTATGAAAATCCAAAGCTATCACCTAGCGATTTACTTTTTAAAAATCGGACGATCGTTTTAACCTATTGAATCCCTCTTATATAAAAATGTATTGAAAATTCATTTCGATTAACAAGAAGTAGACAGAAGAATAAGCTTTTCTAGAAGAGTGAGTACGGAAGCTCATGTGAATACAATGTTTAATAATTTACAAACCGCGTGAATGGGTTTTCATCTTCTTGAATAGAACCGCTGTTACGCGCTTTTTGATATTTGGACTCAATACTATCGAGTGGGGAAAATACCAGTTCTAATGGACAAAATCTGTTGAGAAATCTCAGAAATATTGATAGGATAAGTTTATAAGTAGGTATGTTGCTTTGTTTATGGAATACTAAAACTTGTAATTCTTAGAAAATATAAACTCATTTTAAATAAATTAAGTCAATTTTATTAATAGCCTTGCATTTTTATGATAAATGTAAGTAATTTATTATTAAAATTAATATCATTCAGGAAAAATAAGGTCTTGTATGCTTTCGATTCTTTCTCCCCCTCCCTCTCTCCATCGCTTTCTAACTTGTAAACTGTGACTTGCTGGGTGACCTCTGGCGTATTGACATCTTATTGCAGACTGAATAATGCCGAAGAAATTTGTGTTTACGTAACACAATATAAATGTAACGAGTAGCTGAAACTTAAAAGAGCAAAACACACAATGCTACACTGATAAAAAGATCTAATGCGTTCCATTCACACAACTTTCTCTAGCCGTATCAAATACAAACTATTCTTACAAAAGATAATTATTTTACCTACATTATTTTACCGAGATAAACACTAGCAAAAATGGTCTTATTACATGCTTCCTTGAAAGTAGAAGGGAAATAAGAGAATACGCTATGCTAAAGCGATAGTCAAATATTTCAAAAGCTGGTCTCTTGTGAAACAATTGAGGTTCGTTCGCTTTGCATGGTCCCGTTTGTGAAAAGTTAGGCAGCTTAAAAATGAAACCAACAACAAGGAATATGTCAAAAACAGTCAACTCTACAAGAAAAACGTAAATGGCATAAATTATGTGCTTCAGCGGGATCTACATTTTTGTGTATTACGTTTTTGTATACTTCTTACGGTTTAACCGTTATGCAAAATTCTGCAAAACTCATCCAGAATAAAAAGCTCTTCAGAGTCTACTCCTAGAAAAGTAAAAATAAACATTTTATTTGTTATTTAACATACGGTATTTTAACCAAAATCGAGGAGCCATTTTTGAGGAACACAAAACTTTCATACATTTTTCCATGTAAAAGGGAGTTTTGATGGGGAGGATTTTTTTTAAATCTTCGTGTCGCATCCTTTGAAGATACTTAACACAAATACCAAGTTAGTTTTTAACGGTATTTTCGTCCATAGACACACAGGGACCTTTTTCTAAAAATGCTCTTTTCGCATTCATGAGACCTCAAAACATATTTCCGGTGAATTCTCGACATCAAATTTTTGGGAATATATACACGTGCTAGAGAAAGTAATACTACAAGAATTAAACCCCCGTTATTCATAAATTCTGTCATATAACATTATCTAGGTATTTTTTAAACGGAATATATTTTCGTCAAAATGTTCCTCTTTTCTCAAAACGTCTGCTAACATTTTTAAAAAGTTGAACTTCGCAGTTTTCGCATCAGCGCAGCTCTCAAATTCTGGAGAAAAATCTGATATGTTCATATGACTTTCTCTATCTGATCTGCAAACTATTCTTACAAAACATAATAATTGTATCTGCATATTAATGCTAATCAAGATGAACGTTACCAGAAATGGTATTAAATATAAGAGAGTACACTAACAAATGCAATAGTGAAATCTGTTAAAAATTGTCGCTCTGCTATAGACATTGAAATTCAGCTCTCTCTCCATAGCCAGCAGTAAAACAAAAGCGATGAGGACTTCCCGTTTGAGGAAAGTTTAAGTACTCCAAAACTGAAACCAATAACAGAGAATATGTCGCAAAATGGTTAGTTTGTCATAAAAATAAGTTAAACGTATGGTATTGCATTTAAAATCGTTAAAACCATTTTTGAGAGAACCTAACATTTCTAAAAATATTCCTTGTAAAGGCTAGGGTGGGAGGATCTTTGGAAGATACTGAATCTGGTGTTTAAGCAACTTTTCGTTTTTGAGTCATGCTTTCCACAGACACAGGAAACGCGCGCGCAACAATTTTGTAAAATATTTTATTTATTGGGTTCTGAAAATATAGGTATATTTCCGGTGAACTTACAGTATCGAATTTTTGGGTGGAATACAATATCTTCTCTACCTACTATGTACATTTTACATACGTACTAGAGAAAGTAAAAACAACTAATTGAGCTAAGTACTGCATTAAGTAATACGAAGGTAGTCAGGTAATATCTTAAGGCTATTTCAGGATAACCCTTTTATTATATAAAGACTATCGCTACAGTACTTTTAAACTCAAGATTAAATAATATGGATGGCCTGAGTAAACGGAGATGCCACATATCTCTAATGGATATTTTAGCAGCCACTAGGTGGAGTCTTTTTGGCACCATTACCATTTTACAGCACTCTAAATATTCTTCGGGGATGTTTGGAAGTATTTCATATCATATGATTTACACAAAGGTCTCCTTACAATTACAAATACAATGAATTTTAACAAACTAAACATAATGAGGAAACGTAGGAATACTTTTAAATTGAAACAAATTGTGTAAGGGATTTTAATTAATAACTATGTTGAAGGCACAAAAATGCAAAACAGTGCAAGTACAACAGAAAAAGAAAACGAACCATCGTAGAAAACTATCAAAAAATACTTGTTTAATCTAGTATAAATATAAATAGCTTTTCACAAACTTGGAGAAAAAATATTATGATACATCCACAAATTGTTTTACACTACACCCCGAAACCAAAAACGTATGTACATCAAAACACGAAAGTATATTATTTAACTCTGCTTTTATATTAGTTCCTAAAGATATATTTTGAAAATTATGGGGTCATTCCTATGTAGTGACGCATAGTTGTATCATGCTTGCAGAGGGACAAAGAGACACTTATTAACGCATCGGAAATAATAATCCATATGCGTCATTTTATTTACAACAGGTAAAATTGGAAACTAAACTCGTTACAACTGATGTTTATTAGCTTTTGATTACATGCTTTAATAACGTTAAACAGGGACGTAAATTTCTAAATAAATAATAAAAAGAGACTAAAATTAAAATTTGCCACGCTACAATCATTTGTTCCTCTTACTTATTCTCTCAACAATGTCGGCATAAATATAGGTACCTGCAGGTGCGCCTTTTGATACATTGTCACGAATGCCGAAAGAATGATCTTAGTAAATTCGTGTAAAATACAAGTTATTATTATTATTGTTGTTATTATTTTAAACACATCATTATTGAAGCTGTATAAGACAATAAAATTAAGATATTTACTTAACCATTAATGTATGATAAATATTTTAACCAAGCTTTCGACCAATAATAATGAATATTATAATAACAATAATAATTCTGTGTAATCAATATAATAATCAGAATATGCATACATTTTCTGATCCTTCGCTTTTTCTTCAGCGTGCATTATCCAGTAAACGCTTCGAAATATGGAAATCAAACGAAAAATAGTATTATTTTTTTAGCACTTTACTTCTCATTTCTCTTTATAAAAACATAACTTTTACAGCCTCTAAAACACACGCAGGAATCGCATTTGCAATTTATTTTTAGATGTAGTTCATAATTTGTTTATCCCTATGAGATTCCTTGCTATTAAAAAGCATTAATTATTTTTCCTTTAGACGCCAGTGTTTCCAAAGCATTTCATGTTTAATATATTGCTTTGTACCTTATTGGGCACTACTTTATTGATAACTTGAGAATTTCTGCTCTTCTTTACGTAACCGTAACTTGCTGTGCAGAGAACTATTCTAAGGAGTAATTTTATATTCATTTCTTATATTATTCATAACGAAGATTGATGGCAAGCTACCCGGTAGAAAGCTATAAGAGAAACCCTTTCGGTACCAATTAGCATGCGGTTAAAATTACTCCTATAAACTGTCATTTTATTTTCAGCAAACTGTTTAACCGCAATTTCAATAAATACAACTTAATGACAAAGTTAAAATTAATAAACATCAAAATTTGTAATGCAAACCTCTAAATTTCTAACATGGAATTAAGGGCGTAAATAATACCTAACATTTTTAAAATTTAATGAAATAATGGAGCACAAAATAATTTTCTCTCTTCTGGCTTGCGTTTTCAAACTTATGAGCCAGTTTAACAAAATAAACACTGGAAGTTTTAGTCACTTTCGCATAATTTTATACATGCCCACGATTTTCAAGGAAAATTAGTTTGAAAATTACTAGTGATTTCTAAAGGTATTTGATTCTTTGCGGCTTCGGATCTTATGCAAACATTTTGTTTTGCGTATATTTACCTACATACTGAGGCACGTGGGTGAAAATTCTGTGTTACCCGTTTGCTTTTTATGAAACAAGAGTGTATTTTAAACTTGCTAAGAAGGAAAGCCATTTTGTTTCAGCTAAATGATATATTTTAGGTAATAACTAATTCACTAACATTTTCCTTGAGCAGGTAGAACAACATAATCTCACAACACTTAACGACATTCTGAGAAAATCTCACTGAAAGTGCGTGTGACCTATTTGACACCTAACAGAAACCGTCTGCTTGTTGTTTTTTACACTCCTGTATTAAACAATGGATATATTGCGTATAAACACACACTTTTATGAAAACAGCCACGTGGAAATCAGAAACTGAGCAAATTAGTATTTTGGTCGCGTCAGCGTTATCTTTATCACTCAAACACCTGTGCTTAACACTGCATAGCATGTTTCCATGTTGTACCTACTATCAGTTGTTCATTTGTTGTAAAACTTTAACAAATGCAAGATAAAGCCCTGGGTGCTGTCAGTATCACTACAAGTTAAACGCTTTCATTTGTTTGTTTACTTACGTTGCACCGAATCGTCCGACAAAAGAGAGCTAAACGAACTTTGAAGATATAAATTAATAAAACCCTTAATTAATACTTACAAAAAGCCATCACGTTTGATTGTTACTTATTTATGTATTTTACTTCTCAAATATGTTTTAATTTTAATAAAACGAAGGGTTTGTAGGTTAAGTTAGGCGCTTCTTTCTCAGAGTTCGAAATGTACCTATGATTGTTTCATTATTCCTTTTCACATTGTTCGACGACAAACACAATATCAGTTTTTCGTAGGTGTGGAATACTTCAGAGCATTTTTGCATATCAGCAAGGTACTAATCAGTGACATTGTTGCTGTCACCTGACCATGTTGTCGCGATGTGACGGCAAAGGCGCGGTGAGGGATAAACAAAGCAACAACTGCTGACCGCTTCGCGGCAAACGGAGCCGGCCAAGGCCGTGCGGTGTTCTTACCGCGCTACGTTTACTTAATTTTCCTTTTTATTGGAGTACTACAACGAAGCAATATTCCACATTTCTAAAATAGTTTCTAGCGCTAAAGTACGTTTATCTCGACACAGCACATTTTTTGACACATCACTACACGAATTCTTTATATAATCTCACTCATACTTCGCAGAGATATCGGAGTAATAATTATGAAAATCAAACATTTTTACGTGTCTGAGCTAAATACATCACAATTAACTAATTCGAGAATATTCCTAGAAGTATCATAAAGCACAAGAAACTAAATTTCCGGGAAAATATTTATTAGTAACCTAACTTGACATTCAGGTACAAAACAGAATAAGATTGTTGTTTATTTTCACTCCAGGCTATGGTAATTCGTGGGGCCTGTGAAAATGTTTACATTATGTTATAACACTTTTTTGAAAGTTAAGCGTACCTGTAATTTTTATTACGATGTTGTAAAATTTAAAAATAATATAGTAGGGTATTTTGGAAGGTGCGATTCATTTATACACGTGCCTACAGAATCCAAGAAATGTTAGTGCAACCGCTGATGTAAAAGTAAACAAATATAAATATTTTGTGTGTTGGTCGGAGTCACAATTTTTGGACCAGATTAACGTAAACCTTGCGGTTTCTCAAAGGCTATAAACGTCAAACACGTTGTAAATATACTCGATATCCCACTGATAGCTTTGGAAATTCGAGGGGGTATCCGTATGTTTCTTGTATTGGCAGCGACTGATGCGTCTTATACCGTCACTATTAAAAAGCCGACACAATTCTGGACCACTTGTGCACTGCAGCGATGGTAAAAATGCGTCACAATTCACATCGTTGGCAAAGAGACAAGAAAACACCACTACACACGATATCTCTTCACTGGTTGTCACTTCTTTTTCACTTGGACACAACATCAAGTTACTTACCATTTGGCAAAGAGGTCACCAGTCCGTCCTCCGACTCCAGGTGTCTGATCGGCCTCGCCTGTTTTCTTCGTGACATGTCCTAGAACGTCCTTTCACCTACACGAACTCTTCTTGTTGATAGTATTTTGTTTTTGTTGTTCTTTTTTGCCACGGCGGCGTTGTCCACCACTATTGCTGGCACCGAGCGTAATGACAAACTTCTCTCAAAATTGTGTACTTCCACCTCCCTTTCTCTCGCTCGCACCCTCCTCCCCTCTCTTCTCCTTTTCCTCCCCTTAATTTATCCACATGTCCGCCCCTATGCGCAGGTCACAATTTATGATTATCAATATTGGTGGCCGACGATTATGATAATCCCACTGTGCGGCGCGCTGCTCAACTATTGGACTGCGCAGCGACATAAATATGGATATGATAGCTGCGCCGGTCGGTCGTCTCCTTGCTGCTGAGACCAGTTCGCCACTTTCTAACACAATTACACACACGCGCGGTAGCAAAGTTGCCTCGGGCGCCGGCCGGAGCGGACTGACTCGATTCTCGACCGCTGGGCGGCGCAGCCTGTCCCCTTGTCGATCACTACTCAATCACTTCACTCAGAGTTCGATGCCATGGTTCGGCAAACAAAAAACTGGCGCTAGCACCACAGCAGACGGCCTTGCCCCTGGTGTTGACGGTGAGCGGGCGAAGACTGACTGCCTGGTCAGACCACGCGGAGCACAGAACTGCCCGGGATCGTAACGGGCGTGTCTTCCGCGACGAGGGTCCGCCCCCCGAGGAGACCTAGTGGGGGGAGCTAGGGCACAACTAGGGAGGGATGCGAAAGAGAGAGATGGGTGTTGGGATTTTCATTCATTCCTTGCGTCGAACGCGATCAGGTGTCTGCGTGCGTGTGTGTGTGTGTGTGTGTGTGTGTGTGGTTTATCCCTTTCCCCACGCCGCACTCATTATTGTCAAAATATTGCAACATGCATTCCCTTAGAGGAAAGATTAGAAACCATTGATACATTTCCTATTTAAGATAGACGAAATGTAAAATTCCAAATTCTATTATGGGAAAAATAATTTCACAGATATCAGCTAGTAAAGATCCTTATTTTAGGACATAGAGGCAGTATCTATTGGATTATACCACACAATTCGGTATTAATATTTCACCGGAAATATACGTTTTCCTGTATTCAAACGAAACATTAAGGTGTGTGCTTTTTCTGTTAATAGTAGGCCAATATAAATAGGAAAAAAAAAAAAAAAAAAAAAAAAAAAAAAAAAAACATCAGTTAAATACTAAACTGGAATTAATTCATCTTCCAAAGATGCGAAAAAAATAATTAAAAAAAAAAAGTCCTCCCAACGCAAACTATTCTATATGTGGAAAATGTTTCGTGTTTGTTTTATTTTCTCGAAAATAGCTCTGCCGATGTTGATATATTTATCAGTGTTTTAATTTTTCACACATTTCTCTTCCTAAATAATTTTTTCTCCGCCATCTCTATCCATCAATTCCATGTCTTCCAGGCCTCTTGCTCTCATTCCAGTTATTTCCCGCATCCATAAGTTTCGAGGTCTTCCTTTTTCTCTTCCAGGTGGACTCCAGTCCAACTTACCTTCTTGGTAACCTATTTTCACTTTTCTGTGATGTATCTACACCAACTCAACTGTTTATATTGTTTTACTTTCTCTACACGTACTATGTACATAGTGTATTACACCAAAAAATTCGATACTGAAATTTCACCGGAAGTGAAATACATGTTTTGAGGCCCCCTGAATTCAAAAAGACATTTTTAGAAAAATTCCCGTGTGTGTGTGTGTCTGTGTGCAGTTCAAAACCGAAAATACCTTACACCAAACTTGATATCTAAGTTCGGTATCTTTCAAGGATGCGATACGAAGATTTTCAAGAAAATCCTCCTTCCTCCAACTACCCTTTACATGGAAAAAATTTCGAATATTTTGATTTTCTAAAAAATGACTAACGATCTTAATTAAAATCTCTTACATTTAAGATATTTATATGACAAATAAAATGTTTCTATATCTTTCTGGGAATAGCCTGTGAAAACCTGTTTTTTTCTGGCTGAATTTTGCGCAATTTTGCATAACTGGTAAACCGTAAAGATTGCAAAAATTACTCAACAAAAATTTTAGATTTCGTTAAAACGCACAATTTATATCATATACACTTTTTTTTTTCGTTGAGTTGACCGTTTTTGAGATATTCCTTGTTATTACTTTCAGCTTTAAAATCTTAGGTATACCTTTCTCATATGGGAATTTGTCAACTCCTGTCCATACCAAGGTACGAGTACGAGTACCTGAATCACATAGCAACCAGTTTTTAAAAGATTTGACTATTGTTTTAGTCTATGGTACTCTCTTTATTTCCATTCTACTTACAAGAAAGCGAGTAATAAGACCCTTTCTGTTGGGTTTTTCTCGATTAACATTAACTTAATAGAAGATTAAGCTTTTTAACAATAATTTATTGTGGTGATATATAGAAAGTCATGTGAAAGGAATATATCGGATTTTTGTTGTGTATTGTTTCATTTGTATAACCCCTTAAACTGCTATGACCACATCGGGGGCTTTTTACTTTTAAAACAAGTCTAGATTTACTGTAGGATGTTGAAATTAGGTTTAATCATTTTATATCATTTTACGTACTCATATTCACTCTCAGATTCACACTATACACTCACTTATTCTTTCAGTTGTCATCTTGCTAATCACTCGACCACGGAGGCAGTCTGTTTATATCTTACATCTTCTTAATATTCAGTTTTTGTCTTTTAATATATATATTCCAATCTTGAACATCTCGTTAACTTTAAAAAAGCAATTCCATCGACATAAGTATAAAGTTTTGTATAAAGTGCCTAATATGTAGGTATGTTTAAGAAATATGCGTAACAAATAAAATATATACCTACTCATATTGAAATTTGTGGAAATAGCATGTTTATTCTGAAAGACATTCGTAAACTTTAGTAAACTGTAAGAATTACAATAAATGTAGATCTCTTTAAAGCACACTATTTGTTCCATTTTTGCGTTGACTATTTCCGAGATATTCTACGTTGTTAGTTTATATTTTTAAATACTTATACTTTTTTCAAGGGGCAATTCACTTGGGGGGGGGGGTGGGATGGCCGTGCAAACAGCAAGAAATTTCAAAGCTTTTTAAAAATTGGACGAGTTTGCTGTAAATCTCTCCCTCCCTCCCCCCCCCCCTCTCTCTCTCTCTCTCTGTTTGCCTTCCCCGTATTTAGCACTTACCCACATCCCCCAGGAGTTACAAGCCAGCTCCTGGGTCACACGCCTATTGAGGAGCAGAGGCTCTTTTTTTTTTTTTAATGATAATGTTTAACGTCCGCTTTTGCTACATGACAGTCGATGACACTGATGATACATGGAATGAAGATGGTGCTTGCAATGGTAGGGGAAACACGAAAACCCGTCCTTGCGCCACTTTGTCCACCACAAAGCTCACATGCGGCCACTTGGGACTACTCGCCTAGGTGAGAGGCGAGTAGTCACAGAACCTCTGGATCACAGAGAAGTCAGAATGGGTGATAAATCAGGCACCAGGTACGAAAGTGAGAAAGTGAAAGATATGAAATAACCGTGAAATGGATGACAGAAAAGATGATTATGGAGCAATTGATGGAATGAATTTTGAAGGAAACAGGAGAATCCGGAGAAAACTATAAGGACGTGCTTCCCTGCTGTAATCATAACCACGAAATGTAGGTAAATGTGCATTGAAACTTTATCTCTGTTAACAAAGTCTTGTGAAAGTAGGTACTCCTTTAGAATTTCTTGTTCTTGTTCTTCAGTTAAAATGTTTCAAGAATATTTAGCATCCCATTTTTATTGCATATCTTTCTTACTTTCTCTACATAGCACAAACTATGTAGGTACGGAAAGTACTATACTCCACCCAAAAATTCTATACCGAGATTCCACCGCAAATACATGTTTTAGAGTCCCCTCTATCCGCGTGTCAGTCAACACGATAACTCAAAAACGAAAAGTCGGTAAAATACTAAACTTGGTATTTAAGTTTAGTATCTTCCAAGGGTACGACACAAGATTTTTGGGTAAATATTCACACACAAAGCTACACCTTTCATGAAAAATTTTGAAAATTTTCATTTTCTCAAAAATGTCTCTAACGATTTTGATTAAAATACCGTATGTTAAATATATTTACATGACAAATAAAGTACATATCTTTAAACTCCTGGAAATAGCCCATTAAATTACAACACAAAAATGTAGATCTCGTCAAAACACATAATTTATGTCATATAAGATTTTCTTGTTTAGTTGGTCGTTTTAAGGGATATTCCTTGTTATTAAACTGGAACCGAACCACAATTATTTCATTTGGCGACCAGCTTTTAAAATATTTGACTATCACTTTAGCCTAATGTGTTCCCTTATTTCCCTTCTAGTTACAAGGAAGCAATACACTATGTACATAGCGAGTATAGAGAAAGTAATATATGTATACAAAATGTCTGTTTAAAGAGATTTATATTTTTACTTTCTCTAGCCCCGTATGTACAACGTACATAGGGATAGAGAAGTATTGTATTCCACCCAAAAATTCGATACCAAGATTTCACCGGAAATATATGTTTTAGGGTCCCCTGAATCCAAAAAAAGCATTTTCACAAAAAGGTCCGTGTGTGTGTGTGTGTCCGTGTGTCCGTGTGTCAATGTGTCGGTGTGTCAGTGTGTCAGTGTGTCAGTGTGTCTGTGAACACGATAACTCAAAAACGAAAAGTAGCTAAAATACTAAACTTGGTATTTAAGTTTAGTATCTTCCAGGGATGCGACACGAAGATTTTGAGTAAAATCCCCCACCCCAAACTACCCTTTACATGGAACTTTTTTCGAAAATTTTGATTTTCTTAAAATTTGCTCTAACGATTTTGATTAAAATATCATATATTAAAGATAATTAGCTAACAAAT
This sequence comes from Hymenopus coronatus, assembly GCA_030762935.1. NCBI lineage: Eukaryota > Metazoa > Arthropoda > Insecta > Mantodea > Hymenopodidae > Hymenopus > Hymenopus coronatus. Next base: position 94,555,864 of record CM060881.1, on the reverse strand, counting down.
AATATGTATATCTTGAATTTTCTGGGAATAGCTTCTAAAGAGCTGTTTATTCTGGATGAATTTTGCTTAATTTGGCAAAACTAGTAAATCGTAAGAGATAGACAAAAACTTACTAAAAAAAATGTAGGTCTTGTTAGGATACACAAGTTATGTCGTATACATTTTTCTCGTGGAGCTTACAGTTTTCGAGGTATTCATTGTTATTAATTTCAGATGTGAAGTACTTATACTTTTCTCAGACGGGAGTGTGCGGTTTTCTTTTGTTCTACTCCTGGCGAAGAAAAGAAGGGATTTGTAATGACAATCGCATAACGACAGCTTTTAAAACATTTTACTATGGCTTTAGCCTAGTGTATTCCCTTATTTTTTCCTACCTATAAAATAACTAAGTAATAAGAACATTGTGCTAATGAGTACCTCGATTAGCAAGATGCAGAAAGAAGAAGAATCTTATGTAAGAAGTTTGTTGAACGGCTTGAGAAAGTCATGTGAGTGCAACACATCAAATTTTTTGAATAGTGGTTTACCAGTTGCACCAAAGTCATCCAGAATGAAGGAGTCGTCAAAGGCTATTCCCAGAAAATTTTAGATATACATGTCGTTCGTAATAAAAAAAACTTAGACATGGGATAGTTTAATCAAAATTGTTAGAGGCATTTTTGAAAAAATCAAACTTTTTTTGCAAAAACTCAAGGTTTCATTCTCATTTCTGCAACTCGAACACATACAATCCAAACCAAAAAGTTGAAATACAAAATAACCAAAGATACTACATTTATACATTGCTTAGGTTGTCTATCATAAACTGTGCTGGATAATAAGTTACCACATGTAAGGTCTCCGCGATAAGGTGTGACGCTCGTATTTGGGAGGTCGTGGGAACGATTCCCAATCTGACCTTGGTTTTTCGTAGTTTTTCCTAGAGGCAGGCTAATTCTCGTGGCTGCTATAGACTACCATTCCCTTTCATTGTATTTCCTTCTTCATCTTGCAGGTGTGTGTTGAATGGTGATGTGTTTCGTGTTGTAATGCGGAGCCGGACAGATAGCGCGGATGCTTGCTCAAAGGAAGCAATGGGTACTATAGTTACGCCATTTGATATCCAGGGAGGAATACAGATCTCCTATGTGAGAGATATGTATATCAAGGACACAAAAAGCGATCCACATTTAAACATCTGAACAACTTCGGTTTTTTCTGCATTCCTTCTGTAACTATAATAAAATGTATAATGAAACTATCTATTTATTTCTGAAAACTTCATCTTGATTAACGTAAAGTATACAAAGCAGTTAAATCTCTATGCCCATTACAGCAATGAATGGCAAAGCTATCTAGTTGAGTTGACCAAAACATTCCATTGGAAGCTTTAAGTCTTAGAAACAAGAAGAAATAATCAGTTTTTGTAAGAATAGTTTGCAGACCATGGTCAGAGTGTCATGTAATTGTAACACAACAGAATTTTATATTAAGGAGGGTCGAAATGTGTTTTCATACATTTTTTTTTTTTCCAGCTTCAAGATTAAATTTCACGTGAATATTTCGAATCTCTCGCTTCATTTTGAAGCAGCAGCAGCAGAAGCAGTAGCATTAGCAGCAGCAGCAGTAGCATTAGCAGCAGCAGCAGCAGCAGCAGCAGCAGCAGGAGCAGCAGCAGTAGCAGCAGTAGCAGTAGCAGTAGTAGGAGTAGTAGTAGCAGTAGTAGTACTGGTGGTAGCAGTAGCAGTAGCAGTAATGGTAGTAGTAGTGGTGGTGGTAGTAGTAGTGGTAGAAGTGGTAGTAGTAGTAGTAGCAGTGGTGATAGTAGTAGTAGTAGTGGTGGTGGTGGTAGTGGTAGTAGTGGTAGTAGTGTTAGTAGTAGTGGTGGTGGTGGTAGTGCTAGTAGTGGTAGTAGTAGTAATAGTAGTAGTAGTGGTAGTAGTGCTAGTAGTAGTGGTGGTGGTAGTGGTAGTAGTGGTAGTAGTAATAGTAGTAGTAGTGGTAGTAGTGCTAGTAGTAGTAATAGTAGCAGTGGTAGTAGAAGTAGTAATAGTAGTAGTGGTAGTAGTAGTAATGGTAGTAGTAGTGGTAGTAGTAGTAATGGTAGTAGTAGTGGTAGTGGTAATAGTAGTGGTGGTGGCAGTAGTAGTCGTAGTAATAGTAGTAGCAGTGGTAGTAGTAGTGGTAGTGGTAGTAGTGATAGTAATGGTGGTGGTAGTAGTGGTGGTGGTATTGTTAGTAGTAATAGTAATATTAGTAGTACTAGTGGTGGTAGTGGTAGTAGTAGTAGTCGTAGTGGTGGTAGGGTAGTAGTAATAGTAGTAGGAGTAGTAGCAGTAGTAGTCGTATTAATAGTAGTAGCAGTAGTAGTAGTGGTAGTAGTAATGGTAGTAGGAGTAGTAGTAGCTGTAGTAGTCGTATTAACAGTAGTAGCAGTAGTAGTAGTGGTAGTAGTAGTAATGGTAGTAGTAGTAGTGGTGGTGGTGGTAGTGATGATGTTGGTCGCAGTAGTAGTAGTAGCAGTAACAGTAATAGCAGTAGTAGAGGCAGTAGTATTAGTAGTAGTTTTTTTTTTTTTTTTGAGCAGGGGAAAAAATCTAACAAAGACGCCTTAGGCGAGTTGGATTCTCACCAACTAAAAAACCCCTGCAAGAATCAATGTAAAATTCCCCCTCGGAACTGCCCAAGACGGCATTACTTCAGGGGGAAGCGAAATATTACTACTAGTAAAAGTAGTAGAAGTAGTAGTAGTAATAATAGTGGTAGTAGTAGTAGTAGTAGTAGTAGTAGTAGTAGTAGTAGTGGTAGCAGTAGTAGTAATAATAATAGTAGTAGTAGTAGTAGTAATAATAATAGTAGTAGTAGTAGTAGTGGGAGTGGGAGTAGTAGTGGTAGTAGTTGTAGTAGTAGTAGCAGTAATAATAGTAGTAGTAGTAGTAGTTGTAGTAGTGGTAGTGGGAGTGGGAGTAGTAGTGGTAGTAGTTGTAGTAGTAGTAATAATAGTGGTAGTAGTAGTAGTAGTGGGAGTGGGAGTAGTAATAATAGTGGTAGTAGTAGTAGTAGTAGTGGGAGTGGGAGTAGTAGTGGTAGTAGTTGTAGTAGTAGTAGTAATAATAATAGTAGTAGTAGTAGTAGTAGTAGTAGTAGTAGTGGTAGTAGTAGTAGTAATAATAGTGGTAGTAGTAGTAGTGGTGGTAGTAGTAGTATTGGTAGTAGTAGTAGTAGTGGTAGTAGCAGTAATAATAGTGGTAGTAGTAGTAGTGGGAGTGGGAGTAGTAGTAGTAATAATAGTGGTAGTAGTAGTAGTGGGAGTGGTGGTAGTAGTAGTGGTAGTAGTAGTAATAATAGTGGTAGTAGTAGTAATGGGAGTGGTAGTAGTAGTGGTAGTTGTTGTAGTAGTAGTGAGAGTGGGAGTAGTAGTAATAATAGTGGTAAGAGTAGTAGTGGGAGTGGTAGTAGTAGTAGTGGTAGTAGTAGTAATAATAGTGGTAGTAGTAGTGGTAGTGGTAGTAGTAGTGGGAGTGGTAGTAGTGGTGGTAGTTGTTGTAATAGTAGTAGTGGTAGTAGTAGTAGTAGTAATAATAGTGGTCTTAGTAGTAGTGGGAGTGGTAGTAGTAGTGGTAGATGTTGCAGTAAAAGTAGTGGTAGTAGTAGTAGTAGTAATAATAGTGGTCTTAGTAGTAGTGGGAGTGGTAGTAGTAGTGGTAGATGTTGTAGTAGTAGCAGTAATAATAGTAGTAGTAGTAGCAGTAGTAGTAATAATAGTGGTAGTAGTAGTTGTGGTGGTAGTAGTAGTGGTAGTAGTAGTAATAGTGGTAGTAGTAGCAGTAATAATAGTAGTAGTAGTAGTAGTTGTAGTAGTAGTAGTGGGAGTGGGAGTGGGAGTAGTACTAGTAGTGGGAGTGGGAGTAGTAGTAGTAGTAGTAGTAGTAGTGGTAGTAGTAGTGGGAGTGGGAGTGGGAGTAGTAGTAGTAGTGGGAGTGGGAGTAGTAGTAGTAGTAGTAGTAGTAGTAATAGTAGTAGTAGTGGTAGTAGTAGTAGTGGGAGTGGGAGTGGGAGTAGTAGTACTGGGAGTGGGAGTGGGAGTAGTAGTAGTAGTGGGAGTGGGAGTAGTAGTAGTAGTAGTAGTAGTAGTGGGAGTGGGAGTAGTAGTAGTAGTAGTAGTAGTAGTGGTAGTAGTAGTAGTGGGAGTGGGAGTGGGAGTAGTAGTAGTAGTGGGAGTGGGAGTAGTAGTAGTAGTAATAATAGTGGTAGTAGTAGTAGTGGGAGTGGTAGTAGTAGTGGTAGTTGTTGTAGTAGTAGTGGGAGTGGGAGTAGTAGTGGTAGTAGTTGTAGTAGTAGTGGGAGTGGGAGTAATAGTGGTAGTAGTTGTAGTAGTAGTAGTGGGAGTGGGAGTAATAGTGGTAGTAGTTGTTGTAGTAGTAGTGGGAGTGGGAGTAATAGTGGTAGTAGTTGTTGTAGTAGTAGTGGGAGTGGGAGTAATAGTGGTAGTAGTTGTAGTAGTAGTAGCAGTAATAATAGTAGTAGTAGTTGTAGTAGTAGTGGGAGTGGGAGTAGTAGTGGTAGTAGTAGTAGTAGTTGTAGTAAGAGTGGGAGTGGGAGTAGTAGCAGTAGTAGGTGTAGTAGTAGTAGCAGTAATAATAATAGTAGTAGTAGTAGTAGAAGTAGTAGTTGTGGGAGTGGGAGTAGTAGTGGTAGTAGTTGTAGTAGTAGTAATAATAGTGGTAGTAGTAGTAGTGGGAGTGGGAGTAGTAGTAGTGGGAGTGGGAGTAGTAGTGGTAGTAGTTGTAGTAGTAGTGGGAGTGGGAGTAGTAATAATAGTGGTAGTAGTAGTAGTAGTGGGAGTAGTAATGGTAGTAGTTGTAGTAGTAGTAATAATAGTAGTAGTAGTAGTATTGGTAGTAGTAGTAGAAATAATAGTGGTAGTAGTAGTGGTGGTAGTAGTAGTGGTAGTGGTAGTAGTAGTAGTAGTAGTAGTGGTAGTAGTAGTAGTGGGAGTGGGAGTAGTAGTGGTAGTTGTTGTAGTAGTAGTAGTAGTGGTAATAGTAGTAGTAGTAGTGGGAGTGGGAGTAGTAGTAGTAGTAGTGGTAGTAGTAGTAGTAATAGTGGTAGTAGTAGTAGTGGGAGTGGGAGTAGTAGTGGTAGTTGTTGTAGTAGTAGTAGTAGTGGTAATAGTAGTAGTAATAATAGTGGTAGTAGTAGTGGTAGTTGTTGTAGTAGTAGTAGTGGGAGTGGGAGTAGTAGTGGTAGTAGTTGTAGTAGTAGCAGTAATAATAGTAGTAGTAGTAGTGGGAGTGAGAGTAGTAGTGGTAGTAGTTGTAGTAGTAGTAATAATAGTGGTAGTAGTGGGAGTGGGAGTAGTAGTGGTAGTAGTAGTGGTAGTTGTAGTAGTAGTAGTAGTAGTGGGAGTGGGAGTAGTAATAATATTGGTAGTAGTAGTAGTAGTGGGAGTGGGAGTAGTAGCGGTAGTAGTAGTAATATTAGTGGTAGTAGTAGTAATAATAGTGGTAGTAATAGTAGCAATAATAGTGTTAGTAGTAGTAATAAAAGTGGTAGTAGTAATAATAGTGGTAGTAGTAGTAGTGGTAGTAGTAGTAGTAGTAATAATAGTAGTAGTAGTGGTATAAGTAGTAGTAATAATAGTGGTAGTAGTAGTAGTGGTGGTAGTAGTAGTGGTAGTAGTAGTAGTAGTGGTAGTAGTAGTAGTAGTAGTAGTAGTAGTAGTGGTAGTAGTAGTAGTAATAACAGTGGTAGTAGTAATGGTAGTAGTAGTGGTACTAGTAGTAGTGGTAGTAGTAGTAGTAGTAGTGGTAGTAGTAGCAGCAGTAATAATAGTAGTAGTAGTAGTTGTAGTAGTGGGAGTGGGAGTAGTAGTAGTAATAATAGTGGTAGTAGTAGTAGTGGGAGTAGTAGTGGTAGCTGTTGTAGTAGTAGTGGAGTGGGAGTAGTAGTGGTAGTTGTTGTAGTAGTAGTAATAATAGTGGTAGTAGTAGTGGGAGTAGTAGTGGTAGTAGTAGTGGTAGCTGTAGTAGTAGTAGTGGGAGTGGGAGTAGTAATAATAGTGGTAGTAGTAGTAGTAGTAGTGGGAGTGGGAGTAGTAGTGGTAGTAGTTGTAGTAGCAATAATAATAGTAGTAGTAGTGGTAGTAGTAGTAGGAATAATAATGGTAGTAGTAGCAGTGGGAGTAGTAGTGGTAGTAGTGGTAGCTGTAGTAGTAGTAGTAGTAGTGGGAGTGGGAGTAGTAATAATAGTGGTAGTAGTAGTAGTGGGAGTGGGAGTAGTAGTGGTAGTAGTTGTAGTAGTAGTAATAATAGTAGTAGTAGTAGTGGTAGTAGTAGTAGGAATAATAGTGGTAGTAGTAGTGGTGGTAGTAGTAATAATAGTGGTAGTAGTAGTAGTGGGAGTGGGAGTAGTAGTGGTAGTAGTTGTAGTAGTAGTAGCAGTAGTAATAGTAGTAGTAGTAGTAGTAGTAGTAGTGGGAAGTGGGAGTAGTAGTGGTAGTAGTTGTAGTAGTAATAATAGTGGTAGTAGTAGTGGGAGTGGGAGTAGTAGTGGTAGTAGTAGTGGTAGTTGTAGTAGTATTAGTGGGAGTGGGAGTAGTAGTGGTAGTAGTTGTAGTAGTAATAATAGTAGTAGTAGTAGTGGTAGTAGTAGTAATAATAGTGGTAGTAGTAGTGGTGGTGGTAGTAGTAGTAGTGGTAGTAGTAGTAGTGGTAGTAGTGGTAGTAGTAGTAATAATAGTGGTAGTAGTAGTAGTGGGAGTGGGAGTAGTAGTGGTAGTAGTTGTTGCAGTAGTAGTAGTAATAATAGTAGTAGTATTGGGAGTGGGAGTATTAGTGGTAGTAGTAGTAATAATAGTGGTGGAAGTAGTAGTAGTAGTGGTAATAGTAGTGGGAGTGGGAGTAGTAGTAGTAATAATAGTGGTAGTGGTAGTAGTAGTAGTAGTAGTGGTAGTAGTAATAATAGTGGTGGTAGTAGTAGTAGTAGTAGTAGTAGTAGTAGTAGTAGTAGTAGTAGTAGTAGTAGTAGTGGGAGTGGGAGTAGTAGTGGTAGTAGTTGTTGCAGTAGTAATAATAGTACTAGTGGCAGTGGAAGTAGTAGTAGTGGGAGTGGGAGTAGTAGTGGTAGTAGTAGTTGTTGCAGTAGTAGTAGTTTTAGTAGTAGTTGTTGTTGTTGCAGTAGTAGTAGTGGGAGTGGGAGCAGTAGTGGTAGTAGTAGTGGGAGTGGGAGTAGTAGTGGTAGTAGTTGTTGCAGTAGTAGTGGGATTGGGAGTAGTAGTGGTAGTAGTTGTTGCAGTAGTAGTGGGATTGGGAGTAGTAGTGGTAGTAGTTGTTGCAGTAGTAGTAGTAATAGTAGTAAAAATAGTAGTAGTAGTAATAGTAGTAGTAGTAGTAGTAGTGGGAGTGGGAGTAGTAGTGGTAGTAGTAGTAGTGGCAGTGGGAGTAGTAGTGGTAGTAGTAGTAGTGGGAGTGGGAGTAGTAGTGGTAGTAGTAGTAGTGGGAGTGGGAGTAGTAGTGGTAGTAGTTGTTGCAGTAGTAGTAGTGGGAGTGGGAGTAGTAGTGGTAGTAGTTGTTGCAGTAGTGGTAATAGTAGTAAAAATAGTAGTAGTAGTGGGAGTGGGAGTAGTTGTGGTAGTAGTAGTAGTAGTAGTAGTGGGAGTGGGAGTAGTAGTTGTAGTAGTAATAGTAGTAAAAATAGTAGTAGTAGTAATAGTAGTAAAAATAGTAGTAGTAGTAGTGGGAGTGGGAGTAGTAGTGGTAGTAGTAGTAGTAGTAGTAGTAGTAGTAGTAGTAGTAGTAGTAGTAGTGGCAGTAGTAGTAGTAGTAGTAGTTGTTGCAGTAGTAGTGGGAGTGGGAGTAGTAATGGTAGTAGTTGTTGCAGTAGTAGTAATAGTAGTAAAAATAGTAGTAGTAGTAGTAGTAGTAGTAGTAGTAGTAGTAGTGGGAGTGGGAGTAGTAGTGGTAGTAGTAGTAGTAGTGGGAGTGGGAGTAGTAGTGGTAGTAGTAGTAGTGGGAGTGGGAGTAGTAATGGTAGTAGTTGTTGCAGTAGTAGTAATAGTAGTAAAAATAGTAGTAGTAGTGGGAGTGGGAGTAGTAGTGGTATTAGTAGTAGTGGGAGTAGTAGTGGTAGTAGTAGTGGGAGTGGGAGTAGTAGTAGTAGTAGTAGTAGTAGTGGGAGTGGGAGTAGTAGTGGTAGTAGTAGGAGTGGGAGTAGTAGTGGTAGTAGTAGTGGTAGTAGTTGTTGCAGTAGTAGTAGTAATAGTAGTAGTGGTAGTAGTAGTAGTAACAGTGGTATTGGTGTTAGCAAGAAATTAATATTGTACTAGATAGAATATTCTCAGAAAATACAAGATATACATTTTGTCAGATAAATATCTTTAAAATACGGTATTTTAATCAAAATCGTTAGAGCCATTTTTAAGAAAACCAAAATGTTCGATTATTTTTCCATGTAAAGAGTAGTTGGTGTTCGGGGGGGATTTTCATGAAAATCTTTGCGTCGCATCCTTGGAAGATACCAAACTTAAATACCAAGATAGGTATTTAACGGTCTTTTCGTTTTTGGGCTATGCTGTCCATAGACACATAGATGCACAAATGCTTTTTTTGGATTCTCGGTATCGAATTTTTTGGTGGAATGCGATATCTTCTCTATACACTATGTACATAGTACGTTTAGAGAAATTAAAAAAAGTATTTTCAGAAACAGGTCCGTGTGTGTGTGTGTCTGTAGACAGCATAGCTCAAAATCGAAAAGATTGTTAAATACCATACTTGGTATTTAAGTTTGGATGCGATACGAAGATTTTCAAGAAAATCTCTCCAACAACCCTTTACATGGATTTTTCTTTGAAAATTCTGATTTTCTAATAATTTCTCTCATGATTTTGATTAAAATACCACATATTAAAGGCATTTCTATTACAAATAAAATGTATATCTTGAATTTTCTGGGAATAACTTCTAAATACCAGTTTATTATGGATGAACTTTGGAATAACTAGTAAACCGTAAGAGATAGCTAAACATAATACAGACTGTTTCAAAAATACGGGAAATAATTTCAGGTATGTATTTCCCACATGTAGACAATCAAATTAGTTCATTATAACATGTGTCCGGAAATGCTTCATTTCCGAGTTATGGCCTTCACAACATTGAAATTCACTGGAACGTTTTTCTTTCCGCAGGTTGTTGTCATTACAACAAAATGTCCACCTCCTGCTTGAATACAGACCTCGCATCGATGTCTCATTGACCTGCGAACACGATCCCAAACTCCAGGAGTATTGCGTATGTCCTCACAACTTGCCACAATTCGATTCCGAAGGGATTCCAAATCCGGCACCGGAGACGAATAAATCAATGATTTTAAATGGCCCCACAAGCAGAAATCGAGAGGGTTCAGATCAGGTGAGCGTGGAGGCCAAGCAATTGGGCCACCTCTACCTATCTATCGATCAGGAAATCTTCGATCCAAGAACCGGCGAGCCGTAAGACTGAAGTGTGCAGGAGCGCCATCATGCAAGAAGTGAATGTGTTGATGATTGATCAGTGGAGTGTCTTCGAAAACGTCAGGTATGGTGTTTTCCAGGAAGTTTGTGTACGCCTGCCCCGTAAGTCTGTTTACAAGTACATGGGGTCCAACTAATCGATCATCAATGATACCGGCCCACATGTTGAGGGAGAACCGCACCTGGTGATGAGATACAACAGTTGCACGTGGGTTTTCATGCGATCATACATGCTGATTGTGGACATTTGTTATGCCATCTCTTGTGAACTGTGCTTCATCTGTAAATAATATGACGGCAGAAAAGTTCGGATTTACACCACACTGCTGCAAGAACCACTGACAGAACCTAACTCGTGCAGGGTAATCTGCTGGTGACAGGGCCTGTACACGTTGCAAATGATAAGGATACAATTGATTCTCGTTCAACAGTCTCCAGACAGTCGTATGAGGAACATTGACTTGCAACGCTAACCGTCGTGTGCTGATAGGAGTCCTGTCCACAGCCTCCAGAATCTCCTCCTGCACTTCTGGAGTTGTAGATCTTGGTCGTCCCCTTCCCAAACCAGGAGAGGTGAATGTTCCATACTCGCACAGACGGGAATGGAGACGTACAAATGTCTTCCGATCTGGGCATTGTCGCTGTGGGTACCTCTCCTGGTACAAACGACGAGCCAGCGCAGCATTGCCGCCCGCCTTACCGTACATGAAGTGTATCTCTGCCAGCTCTTGATTTGAATACATGTCGCACAGTCTTAATGCCTAAAGAACACTGAATGTAACCTTCCTCAGAATGAACTACCAGAGCGCCCTCCTAATGTCTCCTTTGACGGCAAAGACCTGCGGAAAGAAAAACGTTCCAGTGAATTCCAATGTTGTGAAGGCCATAACTCGGAAATGAAGCATTTCCGGACATGAACTATTTTTATTGTCTACAGGTGGGACTTTCAATGTTGTAAAGGCCATAACTCGGAAATGAAGCATTTCCGGACACATGTTATAATGAACTATATTGATTGTGTTCATGTGGGAAATACATACCTGAAATTGTGCCCCGTATTTTTGAAACACCCTGTATAGATCTTGTTAAAATACACAAGTTATGTCATGTACATTTTTTTCGTGAAGCTTACCGTTTTTGAGGTATTCGTTGTTATTGTTTCAATTGCGAAGTAGTTTATTTTTCTCAGACGGAAGTGTAGATACGTTTTTCTTTTGTTCTACTCTTGGCCAAGGAAAGAAGCGATTTGCAATGACAATCGCATAACGACACCTTATATTGACTATCACTTTAGCGTAATACATTCCCTTAGTTCGATTCTACTTATAAAGAAGTAAGTAATAAAATTCTGCTAATGTTTATCTCGATTAGCATGGTGTTGAAGGAAGAATTATCTTTTGTAAAAAGTTTGTTTGTAGAGTAGCTAGAGAAAGATTTTTTTGTGTAGCTTAACGTCCTTAAACCTTGTTGGTCATATCAGAAGATGAAAGATATTTGTGATAGGATGCTCAAATGATCTCGGGGATCTTGGAGCTTAAAGTTACTCAACATTCGTCTTCTCAGGATAGGGGAATACCCCGAAAAAACCCTAAGCGAGATTCGAAATTGCGACCTGTGAATATGAGGCAGACACGCTAATACTACCACACTATCCAGGGGGGTCGTATTCTTTGTAAGGGTATTTAGTGCAAATAAAAAAAATAAAGAACGACTGAGCTGAAGAATGTACGAAGAGTTAGAAAGGTAGAGTGAGGATCGAACCGCTGCAAACAAATCCAAGGATTGACGACAAGAAAATTATTATTATTATTATTATTATTTATTATTATTATTATTATTATTATTTTTTTTTTTTTTTTTTTTTTTTTTTTTTTTGTATTTTAACGTCCTTTAACCTGGTTGGTCATATCGGACGATGAATGAAATTGGTGAAATGATGCTCAAATGATCTCGGGGTTCATGGAGCTTAAAGTTGCTCGACATTCGTCTTCTCAGGACAAGGGAAAACCCCGAAAAAACCTTATCCGGGTAACTCACCCCAAGCGAGATTCGAACTCACGACCTTTTGAATGTGAGGCAGACACGCTACCACCACACTGCCCAGGCGGGCAAGAAAATTATTATTCCTCTCATGTAATGGTGAAGTTGATTGGGAAATTCTTACAATTTGAAATATTAATTCCTTACGTAGAGAATATAACGTTAGTAACGTTAACATCATTGGTTATATTGTGTGTTGGTAACAGCTCAATTTACTGAAAGAATCCATTTCTTAAACATTCAAATAGTTTACTATTACATAAGGGCTTGTTTAATACCTACAGACATAATTTCCACAGACGTAACGTATGGGTAATTCATGTTAAAGTCGCTAAAGTTCCGGAGCCGGCGGTGCCGTGGGTGAGTTGTTAGACCTCTCGCCTACCACCTAGGCGGCCCGGGTTCGATCCTAAGCGCCGCATGTGATATTTGTGGTGGACTAAGCTCGTCTCAGCAGGTTTTCTCCGATTTCTCCCGCCACTCATTCCACCAAATGCTCCATTATCACCTTACCTATCATCCATTTCGCTTTCATTTCATATCATCCACTTCCTCGCGCTCATGCGAGCTATTGGCCGACCTCTCGTTCTAGTTTCTTTATTCTGTGGTTTCGTGGCATTGGCTCTCTGACAGGCTTCTGACCCCTAGGCATCCACTTGTAAGTCCTAAAGGGTGTTAGCCGAGTACGAATTCAGGGGCGCCAAATATTAATGCTTATAGGTTCAACTAAAATCGGGTAAATTACTTGATATTATTATTATTATTATTATTATTATTATATGGCTACAACTGTAGACAATTAAGATGTGAAAATGTGTGTGGTGTTATGCTATCCATCACCAGAGAGAGAGAGAGAGAGACACTAACGGAAGGGCAAGAGCAGAAGCCAATTGTGGAACCCCGCTTGCCTTTTGTTCTGTTTCCGGTGATGAGAATAAATCCGTGAAACATGTGAAACGCGAGACGTAGGAAGTGGAAAAGGCTCAGTTACCAAACGTTGCTCTTTCTCAGTATCTCTAGGCTTAAGCATTGTATTTTGTTAGTACTACACCATGTATTTAACATAAACTGAGTGTTTTAACGAGCACTTAGTTTTTTCTGTAGTAAGTTTTTGTCTACCTCTTACAGTTTACCCGTCATGCAAAATACATTCAGAATGAAGAGGTTATTCCTAGAAAATTTAAGATATACATTCGCATTTAATCTTATAATTTCAATATACGGTTTGGAATACACTAAGCTTAAATACCAAATTTGATATTGTGCAGAACTCTGCAAAAATCAATCAGAATAGCGTGCTCTTCAAATGCTATTCCCAGAGAATTCGAAGTATGCATTTTATTTTTGGTGTAAATAGCTTTAATATTTGGTACTTCAATCACAATCGTTAGCCATTTTTAAGGAAAACAAAATTTTCAAAAATTTTCCCATATAAATTGTAGTTTAGGGTGGGGGATTTTCATGTAGCTTTCTTGGAAGATAATAAGCTTAAATACCAAGTTTGGCATTCAACGGTGTTTTAGTTTTTCAGCTATGCTTTCCACAGACACGCCCACACACACGGACCTTTTTCTAAAAATTATTTTTCTTGGATTCAGGGGATCCGAAAACATATATACCCGGTGAAATCTCGCATCGAATTTTTGGGTGCAATACAATAACTTCTCTCTACGCAATGCACGTAGCACATTTAGAGAAAGTATAAAGATTACATTTTTACTTTCTCCGCACGTATTATTTACATACTATATAGGGAAGGCATTGTATTGCGCCCAAAACTTTGATACCGAGATTTCACTGGAAATACAGGTTTTGAGACCCCCTGAATAAAAAAAAGCATTTTTAGAAAAATGTCGTGTGTATGTTTGTGTATGCGTGTTTGTAGGCAGCATAGCTCAAAAACGAACAGGACTAAAATACTAAATTTGGTATTTAAGTTTGGTATCTTCCAAGGATAGGACACGAAGATTTACATGGAACATTATGGACTATTTCAAAAATGTTTCTAACGATTTTGGTTAAAAACCGTATTTTAATATATTTTATGACAAATGAAATATATATTTCTCAAGAAAATCTCCCTACTACCCTTTACAAGGAAAATTTGGTTTCTTTCAAAAATGGCTCTATTGATTTTGATTAAAATACCGTATATTTCAGATATTTATATCACAAGTAAACTGTATATTTTGAATTTTTTGGAAATAGGCTCCGAAGACTTCGTTATTCTGGATGATTTTTTCAGTATTTAGCATAACGATTAAACCGTACGAGACAGACACAAATTTACTGCACAAAATTGTAGAAGTGGTTAAAACACATAACTTATATTATATACGTCTTTAATGTAGAGCTGGCCGTTTCTGAGATACTCCATGTAAATTGGTTTCAATTTTAAACCAATCTTTTAAAACGGGAGGTGACGTTTCGTTTCATCTCTCTTGTTTTAATACAGGCCATGCAAAGCGAGCCAAACTTCAGTTGTTTAACATAAGACCAGCTTTTAAAAGATTTGACTATCGATTTAGCATTGTGTATTATGTTATATCCCTTCTACTTATAAGAAAGCAAGTAATAAGACAATTTCAGCTAATGTTCACCTCGGTTAGCATGTCGTAGAGAAATGAATAATCTTTTGTATGAGAAGTTGTTTGGGTAACAGCTAGAGAAAGTATGTGATTGAAATACATCAGACTCTTTTTTTTAAATAAAAGCATTGTGTGTGTGTGTGTGTGTGTGTGTGTGTGTGGAGGGGGAGAGACAGAGAGAGAGAGACAGAGAGCGAGAGAGAGAGACAGAGAGCGAGAGAGAGAGAGACTTTTTTTTTAAATTTGTCGTGTTGCATCCTTCGATGCTGTTGAACTTAAATGCTAGTAGGTATTTATTATCTAGTACTTTTTGTTTTATTAACTGTTCACAAACACAGAGACCTTTATCTAAAATTATTTTTCGAAAATAGCGGCCTCCAAAATAAGCATTTCTTGTGAGAGATCGATATTGAATTTTTGGGTGGAGCTTTCAGCTTGCTCTACGCATTTATGAGCCGGTGCTAGGGGAATAAAAATATGTAAATATATTCAGTAGTTTCAAAAGGTATACTTTTGTTGCAATTTTCATGTTCAATCTTTGAATGGAGTCTACTCTAGGTATATGACACACTACATTGTTTTATTTGGAGAAACTATTATGTGCATCTTAAGGGTATTTTATTTGCTAAGGGTTTTATTTTGAGTGTTGTTGAATAATAAGCCGCATTTATCGACACATCTTAATTGGAATAAATTATCGAATTCTATCATTAACAGCGATATACCTCAATTTGATTTCAACTAAATTAGGATATCAATGAAAATATGTGTTTTGAGGAAACTTGAATAAGAAAAATAGCAGTTTTAGAAAATTGTGCGTTTGATGTGTGTGTGTGTGTGTGCGTGTGAACCTCAAAATCAAAACGTGTGATGCTTACCACACTCAACAATTTTCAATCACGCTAAACAAACCTTCAAAGGGACTTTTTTTTTTTAGTTGACCTTTGCTTCAATCTCCTGTATTTCTATTGTACTTGCAACAAAAACTGTAATGACACGGTTGTTGCAAATCATTATCTCGATTAACATGAAGAAAATAGAAGAAATATTTTTTTTTAAAAAAATAATATTAGCTAGAACAACTTATGTAAATCTAAGATATTAGAGTGAAAAGAAAATCACACACACACTCAGTTTTGTTTTTATACGAGGAGCGTTCAATAAGTCCTTAGAAAAATATATAAAAACAAATTATTTTTAATAAATTCCCTTTTTATTTTTCAATATAATCTCCTTTTAGCTCAATACTCTTTCCCAGCATTTCTCCAACTGTCTGAAGCCTTCCAAAAAAGTATTTCGGAAGATCCTCAAAATAGACATATGTTTGGAAGATGACCTCTTTCTTAGCAGTGAATGTTTTTCCGCCGAGCCATTTTTGCAACTTTGGAAATAAAAAAAGTCACTGGGGGCCAAATGTGATTAATACGGTGGATGTAGTAATTCGAATCTTAATTCTACAATTTTCGCCATCGAAACTGCGCAAATGTGCATCCTTGCATTTTGTCGATGAGGGCGTTTTTTGTTCTTGATTTCTCCGTTCAACTAGTGCCTTAACAATTCATAACACAATATATTTATCGTTCTTCCTTTCTGCAAGTAGTTAATGCAGAGATTCCGCGTTGCAAAAAACCGAGGCCATCACCTCGTCTGCAGTTTCCCATCTTTGCCTTTAAAAACCTAACTGTTTCGACTGTGCTTTTGTCTCTGGAGTGTAGTAGGATATTCTTATTTCATTCACAGCTGTGTAACGACGCAGAAACTTGTTTTGTTAGGATTGCGACGGAAAAGTGCCAAACTAGCTTCAGAATCGATCACACGATTTCGTTTATTCTCCATTGAGAGCAAACGCCGCACTCATCTTGCCGAAACCTTTTTTAGGCCTAATTTTTGGTGCAAAATTAAAAACACTGTACCTTATGATTTGCCAGTGGCCTCTAATATTTCAGCTAATTCGTCGATCCCTCAAAACCATATCTTGGATTTTTCAATCATTTCGGAAGAAGTCACTTCTACAGAACGATATTTATCATTTGTCCAATTGTAAATTATTGCAAACGCAGGAGCAAATGTGGCATGAACTTCATTCAATCCTGGCTTTTATCTCTTTCAGCGTTAAGCCTTTTAAATAAAAAACGAAAATAGTTTTTTCCCTTCTTTCTAAATAAGTACAAAATGTTGATTCAATCGTCTATACAACGAAACCACGTGATAGATATTAGGTAGATGTGACGTATCTGCCATCTAGTAAGAGACGACGGTTACTACATACAAACTTTTTTCGATGCTACGTGTGTACTTTCTTGGATTTCCTAAGAACTTATTGAACGCCTCTAGTACATTAATTATAAACAATCCTAAGTTTCTATGTTTGTAAATTTAAGAGATCTATGACGCTTGAAAACATTTGAAAGCTTATTCACATTAAATGCCTATATTATTTCAGCTAATTTTCTACAATTTTGTGATTAGTTCTATTATTTACGTACATTTCAATGTTTCTGGATGCCACAAATGTTATGATGCCTGAACGCTCGGGTTCAATCCCGATTCAATATATGCGATTTGTACCAAATGCTCACTTGTAAGCCTCCATATGAGAATGGTAAGGCGGAGAATAATAAGAAGAAGAATTCAAAATTAGAATAAAAAATTAGAATAACAAAAATATTCCATTTGGATAGAAAATTTCATATTTTGAAATCAAGTATAAATTTAAAAATATGGTTGTGCTATTGGTTATCTACATATCAAAGATACTTTGTAATGTTTATGGTATAAAATCTTTTTGAAAAAAACATCTTTTTAAAAATATATTCAATAATTCAAACATTATTAAAGATATAACAATGACGCTTGAGGAATTAAAACGATTACTGTATAGGGTAGGCAATGAAGGGGAGGGCATTTCGCACACTGTGGCCTACACAGATCTAATACAATGGTCAAAACCTATAAGAGTTGATGACTTTAAAATTCATTCTCTTTACTTGACCAGGAAAAAAACATCTGTAGTGTTAACATCTACATGACCTTCTCTACCCTCTATCACTTATTAAGGTTATACAAATTGTTCTTACTCTATCTGATAGCCCTCAAGTGTCCACGGATCTTTCCAATGATCATGCATCTGCCCCATCTTCCCGTATTGCCATATATTACCGACCTGGAAGCACATCTGAATCATGAGCAGGAAACGGGATGAAAAGGAAATGGTAGAACGGAAATCGTGGTAGAAAAAAAATGGAAATGGT
Source organism: Hymenopus coronatus (assembly GCA_030762935.1). Taxonomy (NCBI): domain Eukaryota; kingdom Metazoa; phylum Arthropoda; class Insecta; order Mantodea; family Hymenopodidae; genus Hymenopus; species Hymenopus coronatus. Next base: position 94,538,492 of record CM060881.1, on the reverse strand, counting down.
GTTTTATTTATGGACGCTCTTTAAATGTTGTGGTTCTCAGCGTCCCATTCTATACTGGGCGTGAAAGATCGCTTAAGTTTGCTCAGAGGCCTCTCTATCAGGTCTGAAGTTCTTTTACGTGCCGTAAATCTACGACACAGGACCCACGGTTTTACTTCCCTTCCGAAGGAAGCAATGCTAAGGATTTTTACGCCCGACAAAATCCATCGTCCTCCACCGGGTTTGAACCCCCGACCTTGGGTGTATGAAGTTAGCATAGTAACCATTACACCACGGAGAGTGACAGTCGTGGTAGATGGCAACCATCCCAGCATACACTAGCGACCCCGAGAAAACATGCAAACCCAGGGATACTCGTCAGGAATCGAACCTGGAACCGAACCCGATAAGAGTTACACGCGTTATCGCAGCGCCACCTCATTTAGGAGGGGTTCCGGACACAAAAGACTGAGTCTCTTGTTTAGAAATGTCACTTATATCTACCAGTAAAAATAAAGAACTATCTAATGTTATCGTAAATATAATCTAAAACAATTATAAACACAGAAATGCTTTTTTAAAATGTAGCTTGTCAACTTTTTGAAATATTGAAACTAAGGAAAGCACGTTGCTTTTATAACGTATGCGGCGCGACACTTGGTCTATGGATACTCCTATCATTAGGTATGGACCATATAACGCATTTCAGATCTTAGGATAGGATGGCCATCTTGATCTGCCGGACTTATATCACCAGTGTTTCCTGTGAGCTGCTGATAGCAAAGTACTCATTGTTCCATAAAACATGAAGCAGAATAGGAAATCTTCTGTTAATGGTAAGTTATCAGATGACAAGGAATGAGATGAATTTGCCAATGAGCTACTTGATATTCGTAACAGTATAGCCTTGAATTAAATCTTTAGCTATTCAGCTTAGCAACGTAACACACCGTCTTTCACAATTAAGTTCAAACTTTGAAGCATCATAAATGTATGCATACAATGTAGAATACACCTTAACCTACGCAAGGGCTTTCGTCGTGGAATTCAGGAGGTCGTCGGATCGGCTCCCGTCAACCGATCTGTCTGACCCATGGGTTTTTTTCGGGGATTTCCCGTGTCACTAGGCTGTGGAGGTTTCTTCATTCCCTGAACTTCCTATCCTTTCATCCAACCGATCTCTTTCAGGGTTGTAAGTGTCGGTGATGACTGCGGTGATGGCGACCTTCTGTGGTGATGACTGCGCTCTGGAAATACAACTCTCGGCGGCGGGATAGCGTTGAAAGTCGTCTGCAGACTCAGGGAGTTTGATCACCCGCCACAGTGGTTCTCTCCCCGCCGTCCGGTTCTAATAGTCCTCTGTAATCACTTTCATTTCATAATCTCTTGGGGTCTGAGGTAGCTGCGATGTGGAATCCCCTCCGACATCACACACACACACACACACACACACACACACACACACACACCTTAACCAAAATGTTTTCATAATAGCGCTCAATATTCTTAGTCAATGGCAGGTGGCCAATTAAAGTAATACACCTTCGATTACTACACTAATAGCATTTCGTTGTAGTACATTTGTTACTTTCTCTAGCATGTATATACAATTTACATAGTAGAGAGAAGATATTGTATCCCACCCAAAATTTCGATGCCAAGATTTCACAAGGAATAGTTGTTTTGAGACCCCTGAGTCCGTATGTATGTCTGCGGTTAGTAAAGCTCAAAACGAAAAGTCGGTTAAATAACAAACTTAGTATTTAAGTTCCGTATCTTCCAAGGATGAATATGAAGATTTTCAAGAAAGCCCCGTACCCCAAACCACCCCTTTCATGGCAAATTTTTCGATTATTTGGATTTTCTCAAAAATGATTTTAATTAAAATATGTTCAGAATATTTTCATGACAAACAAAATGCATATTTTGAATTTTCTGGGAATAGCCTCTGAAGACCGTTTCATTCTGGATTACTTTTGTATAACTTTTGTACAACTGGTGGTAAATGGTAAGACATGGATAAACCTTAGACAAAAAATGTAGATCTCATTAAAATACACAATTTACGTAATATAGATACATTATATTTAGAACTTGAAACCAACCTTCGGTTCATGGCTTTTTTTTTTTTTTTTTTTTTTTTTATTCCCGGGAACTTCAATTGTTTCGCATAACGATATAGCTTTTAAAATCTTTGACAATCGTTGTAGTCTATTGTATTCCCCTATTTTTTTCTAGTTACAAGGAAGCAAATAATAGGACAATTCCTGCTAATGTTTATCTCGATTAGCATTGCGTAGATAAAAGAATAATCTTTTGTAAGGCAATTTTGTTTGTGGAACAGCCAGACAAAGTCATGTGAATGGATTAGATTTGTTTTTAAATTTATACCAGGTGGCTCAACTGCCCCGCATTTGACGTGTGCAGCTATCCCTTCGTGCGCTAAAAAGTTGCAGAACCCAACGGGGTTATTTCCAGTTAAAATCCGCCAGTGGAGAAGTGGCCTTCGCTCATTACGAGGGGTAAAACGTAAGTCGCCAGTCGCCATTGACGATCTCGCTAAAGTGAGCTTTGTTGCTTCGTGGCTCAGGGGATCATGGGTTTGGGTCCTACCTTGGCATGGGTGATTGTGGTGTGCTTCTGTGTTTGTGTGTACCTAAGTCATCTATCTGTCTCTGTCTGTCTGTCTGTCTGTCTGTCTGTCTCTCTCTCTCTCTCTCTCTCTCTCTCCTGAAGACCAATATGCATACATAAAAAGGAAATCAAGATCGCACTTGTCAGTTCTCCACCGGCGAGTAGGTATTAACATGAAATAGCACCGTTGAGTTCTGCAACTCTTTTTCCCAGAAAATTCAAGATATGCATTTTATTTGTCAGGTAAATATATTTAATATACGATATTTTAATGAAAATCGCTAGAGGAATTTTTGAGAAAATAAGTTCCATGTAAAGGATAGTTGGGGGTGGGGGATTTTTTTGGAAATCTTCGTGTCGCATCCTTGGAAGATACCAAAATTAAATACCAAGTTCGGTATTCAACGGTCATTTCGTTTTTTAACTATGGTGCCCACAGACACACACACACACACACACACACGCGCGCGCGCACACACACGCATACACACACGAACTTTTATCCAAAAATGCTTTTTTTTTTTATTCAGGTGGACCCAAAACATGTATTTCCGGTTAAATTTCGGTATAGAATTTTTGGGTGCATTACAATACCTTCTCTATACACTATGTACATAGTACGTGTAGAGAAAGTAATATTATGGGATAGATATTCATATAAAAATTTGTACTTTCTATACCGCTGACTTTTAAGCGGAGTATTTGAATACTGTTTATGATTGGATATGGAGTATGCAGTGGAAATATAGGTTTTGTGAATCTAAAAAGACCATGTTTAGAGAAAGGATTATGGATAAGGATTAAGCATGGACAGGGCCTATAAGACAATGGGGCAGAGCACCGGATATGGACCTTTGTGGCCCTTTGCCTCTATGTGAGTCCAGGAGGAAGGGTTGAGGGAAGGGATCCGAAGGGCGATCAAATCCGGATGACTAAAAGCGCATATGGATAGGATCCGGTCGGTGTGTATGTGTGTGTGTTCGTGCGTCAGTATGTGTGTTGCTGTGTCTGTGAGCGGGTTAACTAAAAAAAAAAATTGTGTTCCATTCACATGACTTACTCTACAACTACGCAAAAAATTACTGTCAAAAAGCTTATGCTTCTATTTACTTCATGCTAATCGAGAAAAAATTAGCAGAAGTAGTCTTATTACTTGCTTCCTTGTAAGCAGAAGCGAAATAAGGAATATCATGGGTTAAAGTGATAGTCAAAAGCTGGTTGCCATGTGACTGAAATCCCTTTGTTTGTATGTACAGGAGTTGACAAATTCCTGTATGAGAAAAGTATAAGTTTTTCAAAGCTGAAAACAAAAACAAGGAATATCTCAAAAACGACCAACTCCACGAAAAAAATGTATATGACATAAATTGTATGTTTTAATGTACTCAACATTTTTTGTGTCGTAAGTTTTTGTCCATTTCTTACGGTTTAGCAGTTATGCAAAATTCCGTAAATTTCATCCAGAATAAAGTAGTCTTCAGAGGCTATTCCCAGAAAATTCAAGATATACATTTTGTTTGAGGCAAATATCTTTAATACACGATATTTTAATCAAAATCGTTAGAGCCATTTTTGAGTAAATAAGATGTTTCGAAAAATGTTCCATATAAAGGGTAGTTGGGGGTGGAGGGATTTTCTTGAAAATCTTCGTGTCGCATCCTTGGAAGATACCAAACTTAAATACCAACGGCCTTTTCGTTTTTGAGCTATGCTGCCCACAGTCACACAGTCACACAGTCACACACGTACCTTTTTCCAAAATTGCTTTTATTTGGGTTCAGGGGAACTCAAAGCATGTATTTCCAGTGAAATCTCAGTATCGAATTTTTGGGCAGAATACAATACCTTCTCTATACACTATGTACATAGTACGTGTAGAGAAAGTAATAAAAACTGGGTTGTTGACCAAAGTTGGTATTTAAATTGTCTGTCTTCCAATATGTTCAAGAAAATTCCTCCTTTAACATGGAACATTTTTCGAAAGTGTTTGTTAGCAATATGTTTTTGATTTTGGCTTGTGCCCATGGCAGGAATGAATTGAAATTATTTAGAAGACCAAAACATTCCACTGGAAGCTGCAAAACATTTCAAAGAAGAAGGTAGGATAAGAACGTACAAGAATAGTTTATTGAAGGCGGACAGATAAAGTCGTGTGAATATGCTTCATCAGATTTTCTGTTAACGTGAAAACTAGGTATTACACTTTTGAGTAGAATACAATACTTAGTATAGGTAAGCAGTAGAGAAAGTAAAAAGCGGTAACTGAATTTATTTCCCTTCAAATGATAATTTATATTCACCATAAAACTGCATGCGGGCGGCAGCTTCATTGTAATATTGCACGTGTTTTGAGTGTCAAATGTCAACTTGTTTTACGTAGAAATGCGGGTTGATTCGTTACTCATCTAAACTCTTGGATGTAGTAGGAAGGTTGACTACTTTTCTATAAAGATCTGATGTATTGCATTCACATATATTTCTCCGTCCGTTCTTGAACTATTCTTAACAAAGAATATTCTAACTACTTCACGTTACCCATAAACATTGGCAAAAATGCTTTTATTGAACATTTCCTTATAGATAAAAAGAAATAAAAGAAATACATTAGGCTAAAGCTGGTCGCTATGTGATGACTTTAAAATTCCATTCTCCTAGCTTGACCAAGAGCAAGAAAAGTACGACATCCAATTTAAGGAAAGTATTAGTTATTTATTCCTGTAACTCCTAAGTGGAGCATACGGCACCGTTACCATATTTCCATGATCGGATTTGAATTTCTAGTTCGTGAGTTCGTCGCTATGCGCCATGAAGATGAGGGATCAGCTCGCTGCCTTCAGATCAATGTTGTGAAGGCCATAACTCGGAAATGAAGCATTTCCGGACACATATTATAATGAACTAATTTGATTGTCTACATGTGGGAAATACATACCTGAAATTATGCCCCGTATTTTTGAAACACCCTGTAGATTTCCATGTGCTTTCGATTGCCATTTCATTCATCTTTCATTCCGTTGGTTTCTTTTAAATTTGGGAACGTCAGCGATGGTGCTCCGTGCGACGTTGCAGGGAAAATGGCTTAGATGCTTGCCGGGATGAAAACCTCTCCTGGAGCGGGCGTTGCACCCTATGTGAAGTGGGGAGGGCCCGGTCTTCCTGTCCGATGCCAGGATGCTTCAATCTGGAAACAATAGGGACCTTGCCATTGCTGTGTCTTCGCTCCTGGTTCCAGCAGGCCGGTGTATCTCCTCACCTCATTCTTCCCTCGTGGGGCATAAGACAATAACCTCAGGTTGTGTTCCGAGTCTCTCCGACCTATCCTATACTAACCTTCGAGCTCTATAAATTACCATATGTAGGAATTAGATAACTTACACGGGAGTCCTAGGGCCAGAGGCTTATTGAAGAGCCACGAACATTGAATTAGATATTAAAACATCTGATCGGCTCGAAGGAAGGCATGAGAGTGAGAAAGATGAGATAAAACGGTCACATGGACCACATCGAAGACATAATGGAATAATTGGCTGGGGAAACCTGAGATAGCCCACCCAGACGCCGCTTTATACAACCCAAATCCTACAGCTTTTAAGTGGGTGCGACTTTGTCCAGAATATTATTTAAATGGTAAATGATAAAGTAGCGTCGGCGTTATTGTGTGGGTCAGTTGGTCCGGTTAGGGTGGAACCTAGTGACATTTCCCTACCTTTTGGTGCATTTGCTGCTCCGGTGTTAGCTCAGATTTTTCTTCTTCATCGACGAACATGAATTCCTCGGTACAGGGCGTGGTACAGAAGGAAATACAAGAGGTAGTAAGAAAATAACAATAATCACTGGTTCGTAAATATTATTGAAGAAAATGGCATGGTATAATATTACACAGTATAAACCCTAACCGTTGACAACCAAGTGACACCTGAAACATGTGGGTGATGATTATAAATCTCGGGAACGCAAAACCATGACTTCTTGGTTTCAACCGCGGTGAGCAATGTGGCGCGATTTTGTTTCAGCGATCGACATAGTGTCGCCCTTGGAATCTGGTGAAGAACTGCCCAAAACGGTTGTGAATTTTATACTTCAACATCCTTCTATATGAATAGCGTCCCTTCTTGCTATTGCTTGCATGTACTTATGCCTCTATTCCCTAAAGTCACTCAACGTTAAACAAATGACAGAGGAATAACCTGTCTCCATTTGAAAGCGCCAAACAATACTTCAAGGTTTTGCTAACGGAAATCTGTGCATTTACAGTTAAAACCACGTTTCAAACCTTGTCGTCTTAGCGTGTAAAGTACTAACAAAATACAAATATTCACAAATAAAATAATAGCTGAAGCAAAGCTTATTACCCCTTACTAAGATTAATACTATATTACTATATACAAATGATATCTATTTAATTAAGTATAATGACCACTATCGGTTCGTTGCGCAATACATCTTATTTTTTTACGTATTATTGTTAGTTACATAATTCCGATGGTTTAAGCGGATATAGAAGAGTTACTGTCTCATACTATGCCCCTATTTAGAATATGAATTTCCTTGTCAAAGAAATTTGATATTTTAAATACTGGTCCTTTCACAATATTCACTGTCAATTGGGTTTGTTTACAAGCATATACAGCTACCTGGCCATTCAAAGTCTATGACCTGAGTAAAACCTGGGTTGCTCAAACAATTTATACACAAAAGAGAAACACTCTCCCCTTCTTTCTTCTCCTAACCTAGGTCTCTACTTTCTCTGAGAACAATACACAGTTCTAAGAAATACGCTTTCAACATTCATACACATAAATATACACAAATAACCCTGTTCACTGAAATATTTAAAAGTATAATAAATAGGACGTCACTGGTTGACACGGTTCTACCTGGATGTGAGACATTGGTTGATTTCAACGAACAAATTGCTGAACATTATATACACAAAGAATAAGTACCATGATTGACATAAAACAAAACAAAATTACATAGTATACACAATTTTTACTGATTCACTGTCCATTCTGTTGATTTGGTTACAATAATATGTGTGAATTCAATCTTGTCTCTGCAGCACACGGACAATTATTTGGTGATTATACACAAACTTGCGCACACGCATTTCAAGTGACCACATATAATTTAATGAGCTATAAGGTTCACGTAAGTCCTATTTTATGCTCATTAACGCGTATGCTTGAGTATTCATTATGCAATTTCTACAATGAGCGTCTTTTTGTTTTTACACATTTGTTAAATTCCAATGTCTTGATTTAAACATGATTTTTTTTAAACACAGTGTAGTTTACCTGTTTCTTTAACATGACATTACTTATTACAACACCTTTCATTAAATACACTTTACAAATTGTGTGTATATGCCAATTACTCATAAAAATTATCAGTGCAATTACATAATTATTAAAATACTTAAATAAACACTGTTATGGTTCACTTTACACACAAATTAAAATACAAAGAGAAATGCATTTAAAATTTCACAATAACAATTGATTACACATTCATTTAATTGCATCCCGCAGAAATATGCTCAAACCTGACTGATATACTCATAATTATACTAAATTTTAGCACAAATTACAATTCATCGAATCATTTGACAGCAAGAGAGATTGCAAAATGTCAAATGAAATCTTAAGTCTACGGGGTATACGACTTTTCTTCCGGATGACGTCTTACTTTCACATCATACTTGGTGTTCTTTTACATAATCTAGCCAGCGTGAGTGAGTTTTATTCACAAAAATACGTAAGTATGCACCAATATCCCTGATCGCTCGTTCACATTTCCCGGAATGGTCGAGAAGAAATTTTTGTTATACAGAAGTTGTCTCCGATGGTCTTTTGTCAACCCTGAAGCACAGCTGACCTTCATTAACAAAGGCGTATGACCGGAGGGTATGTTGTCCGTAATGGCAGGGTAAGCATTCTTCTGTTCCTCCAAACATCTTCTCTCTCTTTCTAGCGGTTCGGTGGTGTATTGTGGTACCTGGGGACTTGCAGTTAAACGTTCCAAATGGGTGTGCACTTGCTGAATAAAAATATCACTATTCATCAAATCCTTTTCTTCTTGCGTCAGGCTAATCGACTCATCATCTTCGTATACAAAAGAGGCATGCACTGTTTCACTATTATGCTTAATTCTAACCAGTGCTGTGCATAATCTATCTCCACCTCGTTATCATTCATAAAAACGGAGCCCAATATAATATCAGTGTTAAGCCTTTTGACTATCAAAAATACACTATTAAATCGTTTACACCCAATTTCAAATTCAATGAAGCATTGCTGTTTAATTGTTTGTGTTCCCTGACCAACTGCTAGTTTACAGACGAGATTCGACGTAGGAAGATCCATGATTTCTATACCTTCTAGCTTCCATTGTTGAAATGCGTGAGCCACAACACTACTTGAGGCTCCGGTATCAATAGATACCTCGTTGTTCTTGCCGAAAATTGTGATGTGTATATAGGGTACTTCAAAATCTCCAAGTTTTCTCTTGCTATTTACAGCATTGTTGGTGGTGAAAGCGGTCAACAATAGGACATTGTTGGGATGGTGACTCGCGCTGGTTAGATCAGTAACTTGGTGTTCGTCACTCCTCATCAAGTTACTTATGGGTTTTCCGGTACGCGAGAACTCTGCACAGCTTCCACGTGAATTTCATGGTAGCCGTCGCTCTGCGCATTGTTGTAACTATTAATATTGCGGCCATGCGAGTTATAGTGCTCACTACGCATATTTTCGTTATCTGATGCGTGCGGGCTGTTCCTTCCTCTAAAGGAACTCTTCTAACATTTCTTCTCCCTCCAGATTGTCTGCTACGCAGTGAATTTCCATATTTGTTTCTACTTTCCGCATTGTTGTCTTCACGGTAGAAACTAACTTGATTAATATTTTCTGTCCGAGAAGGTCTCGTGTCTCTGTTTCTTTCAAATCTTGGGAGATTACGGTCATATCGCTCCCTGGGTATGTCTTTCTAGTAAATCCCCTATTATTCCTACCTTGCGGTTCTCTCGGTGACCTTTGACCTCTGTGTTGATGTGGAGAATTCCTGCATAATTCAAATTCTTGGGCTTCTAAGGTAGAAAGTAAGTCTACCATGGATAGAATGGTTTTGGGTTTTGCTATTAGGAGATAGTTCTGTATCCTCAGTGGAAAGTGTCCGGTTAGTAGTTCAATAAATTCTACCTCGGATATTTGCGGTGTTAGATGCTTAATGTATTTTGCCTGAGAGAGTACATAATCTGACATACTCAACTCATTGTTCGGCGTGTACTGTCCATAACACAGTTGCGAGCGGATACGCTGCTGCTTAGCTACGTTCCAAAATCTGTTCAGGAATAGATGTTGAAACAATTCAAAATTATCCTGAGGAGACATAGCTAAATGTACCCAGTCGAGTGTTCTGTGATCTAGGCATTTCTTGGTTATGGTCATTTTTAAAGTTTCCGGAACATTCCTCAGTTTGAAATATTCAGTTAGCTGTTCCAAAAATATGAGCGGCGAGCTCCCTTCTACTTCACTAAATTTCGGTAGCGGTATATCTGTATAAATATTGTTTGTATTATACTGACAATAAGCATTGGTAACACCACTTGAAACATTAGAGAATAGTATGTCAGGATTTGTAGTTTGTGAGAGTCCCGGGTTTGACATATTAGTTAGGTTTGTTGCCTCTCTGAGTTCTGAATTTCTATGTGACATGTGACAAGATTCACTACGAGGTGTGGGTCTGGAAGCGTGCTCACCGAGTTCGGGTGTATTCCGGAACTCGGAACTATTTATTTCCTTACAGAGTTCACCATGTGACTCACTTAACTTCTTGTGCGAAATTTCCAGCCTTTTCTGCAGACTAGAATTTCTGTCTAGCATTTCCGCTCTCAGTTCTGCCAACTTCCGTCCCCATTCCTCCTGAATGTTTTTTGAGCAAGTTTCACAATTTTCTTTAACCTGAACATAAGATGTACTTAAAATATTGAGCTGCCTATTAATTAGATTGACACCCCCTTTAAGGCTAGTATGAATTATGTTAATTTTCTCTCTATTTGCATCAACCATGGCTGAGATTTTTGTTGCCTGGTTGCATAAGGCTTGATCTACATTACTTAAAATTAACTGCTCTTTGCTGGCGATTTCACCCTGAATTTCTAAAATTTTGGACTCTACTTGTTTGGCAATATTGTCAACCTGTTTTGATGTTTCTACTTTAAATTGCTCAAACTGACTTACTTGCACATCAAAAGATTGTCGTAGCTGACGGTTCTGTTCCTCAAATGTCTTATTAATTTGCTCATTAATTCTGTTATTCTGTTGAGTTAGTTCAGTCTTTTGCTCTGACATCTTAACAACAAGCATATTGAAAAGTTCACTCAGGCTCTGTGGGTTTACTGACAAGGATGGAGTGTCGGTAAGGTTGTTGACCTGAACATTTGTTTGGGATTCAGCTGGTGCAAAATTGTGGTCGGGTGTTTGGGAACGTTCTGGAGATACAGGAAGGTTCTGTGAGCACTGCATAGGCGAACTACCTGAGCTCCCCTCCCCTCTCACAACATATGTGTCGTTCGTTTCAGACATTTTTCTGTTAATGACTTTCTGATTCCTAAGTAACATTAACAGTTAACAGAAATACATCTAAAAATAGTTACTTAAAATACAACTATATACGTTCTCTGACCTTTACTGTTGTTAATCTTGAAGTTTCTTGTAGCACCTGCACTGAATTTGGGAAGACTGATTTTAAATTGCCTATTGGTTTAGCAAGGCAGAAACACTTTCATTCAGCACTTTCACTTCACTTTCCAGCGTCGACTTGGCGTTCCTCTGGACTTGAAATTCTCGGTGCAACGTGAAGATCCACTGTTGTAGGTTGCCCCGGTCCTTAAAAATAAGCGTCTGCTGCTACTTGAAGTTTTCCTCGTCAGTGCAGCGTGGTAGCCGTGGTCGTCAAGGCGTTTAGTAATGATCAAATGAGTTGAAGTTTACGTTTTTAGGTTTCCTTTTTATTCGTTTTTAGCCCCACGGTGTTGGTCGCCAAAGTTTGCAACTGATAATAGGTGGTGACTTCTTTGTCCAGAATATCATTGAAATGGTAATAACAAAGTAGCGTCGGCGTTATTGTGTGGGTCAGTTGGTCCGGTTAGGGTGGAACCTAGTGACATTTCCCTACCTTTTGATGTCTTTGCTGCTCCGGTTTTAGCTCAGGTTTCTCTTCTTCATTGGCGAACATGAATTCCTCGGTACAGGGCGTGGTACAGAAGGAAATACAAGAGGTAATAAGAAAATAACAATAATCACTGGTTAGCAAATATTATTGAAGAAAATGGCATGGTATAATATTACACAGTATAAACCCTAACCGTTGACAACCAAGTGACACCTGAAACATGTGGGTGATGATTATAAATCTCGGGAACGCAAAACCATGACTTCCTGGTTTCAACCGCGGTGAGCAATGTGGCGCGATTTTGCTCCAGCGACCGACATAGTGTCGCCCTTGGATAATGAGATGCGGTTGGCCCTCAAAGCAGAGCACCAAACACGGCGTGCAACATCCAGCACAAAACGCGCTGGAAGGTCTGAAGGAACCCCGCAGATGACCATCTGGTTGCGTCTGCGTTGTCATGTTGCCCGGCTCCGGTGGAGAAGGCGCCTGCTCCAGGGGATCAGGTTGCCTTGCAGTCAGCGGTGCAGGAGGGGACGGGTGCGCTTCCACGCTGAGCGGCGAGACAGGACCTGCAGCAGCTGGGCTTCGAATGCTTCTCTGCTGGCTGAAGCCGAAGCTGAGTCCGGCGCCGAAGGCGTGCTTGACACAGTCGGATCCATCCATGCTACGTAGTCTCACCATCCTCAAAACTCTTCTATCACGGCTACAGTTCCAATAAGAATCATCGACTCAATAGAAAACAAGATTAAAGATTTCACTCCCTATAGCTCAGTTGGTAGAGCACCTGCCATACTAAGAATATTCCCTACTCCTGCTAGAACCTGTAATAATAATGAATGTGTGTGTGTGTGTGTATTCTTAAAGATGACAATCCACAGATTGACACCAACAATAAACGAGTGAACATCATTGCCATGATGTACTACCAAAAAAAGGCAAAGCCGATGATATGATCTACATGTTAAAGGCGGCGGCGTATGCACACACAATTACTTTTTTACCTATTCTGCAACCAATTATTCTTATAAAGACTTATTCAAGCTGATCGAAATATTTATTATTTCTTTTCTTGTAGGTACAACAGAAATGAGGGAATATAATAGAATAAACCGACAATCAATTGTTAAGAGCTTGTAACCATGTGATGGTATTTAAATGCCGTTTTCCTTCCATGAAAACAAAGAAAGGAAAAGAAAAGTAGACGGCGATTATTCATTGACTTCTTATAGAAAAGTATTGAGATATTATAACCAAAATCAAGGATTATCTCGGAAATGGTCAACTCCACAAAATGTATCTGACATAAATTGTGTTTTAACGACATTTTTTGAGAAAGATTTCGTTTTTATCTCTTGTGGTTTACCACTTATACAAAAGTCATCCAGACTAGCTTCAGAGGCTATTCATAGAAAATACAATATATATATATATATATATTGTTTGTGATGTAATATCTTTAATAAATGGTATTTTATTCAAAATCGTTAGTCATTTTTGTGAATATTAAAAATTTCGAAAAAAATACTTCTATTAAAGGGTAGTTTGGGAGCGGGAATCTTCATGAAAGTCTTCGAATCGCTCCTTAGAAAACATTTAATTTAAATACTCGTTTGGTATTTAACGACCTTTCGTTATTGAGTAATTCTGTTCACACAGACACACATACACGGACCGTTTTTTAAAAACGTTTTGTTTTTTGGATTTAAAGGTCCTCAAAACTTGTATTTCTGGTGAAATCTTGGTATTGAAGTGGAATTTATAGTTCTCTACGTATTACATCGTATGTGGCAGAGAAACAAAAAAGGGCAACTTTTAACCACAAACAAAAATCAATCGCATTGGTCTAGGAAGCATTAACAAGTTATACTCCATGTACAGTATAGTCAACTAGGACTGACTGCTAGTTTCTAAATTCCAGGTACCAGAGTGTAATAAAATATATCTTTAGACAGTTGATGCTAAAAGGTCTTTCACGAGATATCACTAGTGTTAAAAGTAGAAAATTCTGTCAATCAGTGTTATAAAATTATAGTCCTTCAGAGTAGCCAACTTTGCTTTATGCATCCACGGCCTCCTTCAAGGAGACTATGACTCCTATCCATCCATAAAATGGCAGATGATTTAAATATCATGAACATGGAATCTGCTGAACCGGACGAAATTATACAAGCAGCGGAGAGAGTAAAATTAGAACTGCTACACTGCCTCCGTTGTATGGAATGTTTTCGTGCTGTACGAGTAAGCTATCATGTTGTCAGCACTGATGCTAAGCAAGGCAACAACCGAATATCGCAGATCGTTAAGCATGAACTCCGTGAACTAGGTAAAACACTCTATTTATAATTATAATATGCCTATAAATCTTGAAAACTGTCTAAAATATCTCATATGTTCCATTCACATGACTTTCTCTACATCTCTGTAGAGAAATTATTGTTAATAAGCTTATTCTTCTATTTACTTCATGCTAATCGAGAAAAAAATAGCAGAAATAGTCTTATTACTTGCTTCCCTGTAAGTATACGTGAAATAAGGGAGTACCATACATTAAAATGATAGTCAAAAGTTGGTTGCTATGTGAGTGAAGTTCCTTTGTTTGTATGGACAGGAGTTGAAAAATTCATATGTAAGAAAAGTATAAGTTTCTTAAAGCTACTTACATGAATATCTCAAAAACGAAAGAATTATCTTCACGAAAAAAATGTATATGACATAATTTGTGTGTTTTATCGTGATCTATATTTTTTGTGTCGTAAGTTTTTGTCTATCTCTTACGGTTTAGCAGTTAAGCAAAATTCCGTAAAATTCATCCAGAATAAAGTAGTCTTCAGAGGCTATTCCCAGAAAATTCTTCTATCTTTAATATACGATATTTTAATCAAAATCATTGGAGCCATTTTTGAGAAAATAACAATTTTCGAATTTTTTTTCGTGTAAAGGGTAGTTGGGGGTGGCGGGTTTCTTCAAAATCTTCGTGTCGTATCCTTGGACGATACCAAACTTAAATACCAAATTTGGTATTTAACGGTGTTTTCGTTTTTCAGCTATGCTGTCCACACACACACACAAGGCCATTTTTTTGAATTTTTTTTTTGGATTCAGCGGGTTCTAAAACATGTATTTCCGGTGAAATCTCGGTATCGATTTTTTAGGTGTAATACAATACTTCGTCTATATACAAGTACGTATTTGCACACAGTACGTATAGAGAAAGTAAAAATAGTGTATGACACATGAGTTAAAATTGTTTTATATTGTAGGATAACAGTATAAAACACAATTTTTATCACTTGTAGCAAGCATAAAGAATTATTCCAAAATACTACCTACTAATGCTTTTTTTCTTTTTCCGCAATACATTATCGCAAGTGCTCTTTGTATGGATAACGTGTTTGTTAAGTTTAAAGCAAATCATTAAGTTGATGGCAACAGTAATATGGAAAAATCTGATATGCGTTATATTCATGCCTTTCTCTACCCTCTAATCGCTTATTACTGGATATACAAACTTATTATATAAGCTTATTCTTTATCTATGCATCAATCGAGATTAACCGTTGCAGAATTAGCTACATTACTAGATTCAAAGCGAGTTGCGATTCAAACGTTATACACGGACTTCACAATACCATACTCTTTTCATGCATTTGTGAGAAACAACTGAATATCGAAGGGACTTGAAAATAATTACAGAATATTGAAAAATCTGATGTGTTTCATTCACTTGACTTTCTCTACTTCTCTGCAACAAATTATTGTTAAAAATTGTGCGTCTATTTACTTCATGCTAATCGAGTAAAAATTAACAGAAATAGTCTTATTACTTGCTTCCTGGTAAGTAGAAGAGAAATAAGGGAGTACCATAGGTTAAAGTGATTGTCAAAAGCTGGTTGCTGTGTGACTGAAGTTCCTTTATTTGAATGGACAGGAGTTGACATACTGCTGTATGAGAAAAATATAAGTTTTTTAAAGCTGAAACAAAAAACGAGAAATACCTAAAAAACGACCAACTCCACGAAAAAAAATGTATATAACATAAAAATTGTATGTTTGAACGTGCTCTACATTTTTTGTGTGATAAGTTTTTGTCTATCTCTTACGGTTTAGCATTTATGCAAAATTACGCAAAGTTCACTCAGAATAAAGTAGTCTTCAGAGGCTATTTCCAGAAAATTCAAAATATACACTATATTATCAGGTAAATATCTTTAATATACGATATTTTAATCATAATCGTTAGACAATTTTTAGAAAATAAAACTTTTCGAAAAAAAGTTGCATGTAAAGGGTAGTTTAGGTGGGGGGATTTTTCTCAAAATCTTCATGTCGTATCCGATGAAGATACTAAGCGTAAATACCAAGTTTGGTATTTTTCCGACTTTTACATGGAACGTTTTTCGAAAAGTTTGATTTTCTTAAAAATAGCTCTAATGATTTTGATTAAAATATCGTATACTAAATTTATTTACCTGACAAAGTGTATATTTTGAATTTTCTGGGAATAGCCTCTGAAGACTAGTTTATTCTGGATGAATTTTTCATAACTACTAAACCGTAAGAGATGGACAAAAGCTTAACCCACAAAAAACGTAGAGCACGTTAAACCACACAATTTATGTTACATACATTTTTATCGTGGAGTTGATCGTTTTTGAGATATTCCTTTTTCTTGGTTTCAGCTTTGAAAAACTTATACTTTTCTCATATAGGAATTTGTCAACTCCTGTCCATATAAACAAAGAAACATCAGTCACATAGTAACCAGCTTTTGGCTTTCACTTTAACCTATGGTACTCCCTTATTTCGCTTCTACTTACAATAAAGCAAGAAATAAGACTATTTCTGCTAATTTTTCTAGATTAGCATAAAATAAATAAAAGATAAGCTTATTAACAATAATAATTTACAGAGATATACAGAAAGTCATGTGAATGGAACACATCAGATTTGTTTCACTGCATTTTCTACACTGCATCAAAAGAGTGGCAAATAAAAGAAAATAATCTACTAGTAGAAAAACAAATTTTTGGGAACAAATGTTTATTTATGTACCAATTCTTCATCAATTGTCTCTTCTAATGAGTGTAATTTTATGTTGTAGCAATAAAATAGTATTTCTGACAAAATGAGTGGATTCGTTTTTTAATATTCTACATTTGTAGTAAAAATCACAGTTTGGATGTAGGTAATTTAAAACGTTAAGCTTATTTTTACAATTATACTATTATAGTATCTAATTTAAAATTTAGCAAATTGTTGTACTTATTTTAATGTTGGGATCAGAAAATTTCAGCCTCCTGGGTGCAATAGTTTTGCAGCTATTGGTACCATCGCCTCACGATACGCACGAAATTAGCCTGAAATGGAGTGCTTTAAGGAAATGAACATAGCCAAGGTCATGTAAGGCTAACAACATATTATAATGCATAATATATAGCTATAAAACGGTGCTTAGAAAAGCATAATTATAACAAAATATAATTAAAAGCAGTAATATGGGAGAAGGAGAAGAATAATAAAAAGTGAACAGATACCGGATGCTATAAATTGCTTATACCGGTAACGAAGCATAAGAATAGAATGAAACAAAATACTGTTTATGAAATATTAGCTATGTATAAGAACATTTTCGTGCAAATTATATAAATGCATTAATTTTAAACATTTTGGATGTATTATAAATTAGTATTTTACGAAATGTAAATAAGGAAATCTGTTGTTCTCATGGAGACGATAGATCACAATGTATAAAACATTCACCTTCAACTATTGTGTATATGTGTAAAATGTTATAAGCTTCCGCGACGCAGTCAATGAGAGAGAAGCCAGGGATGAGGAAGTAAGGAGTTAATCTCGCCAATCGAGATCTTTTATGTGACGATTAAGTAAACATTATAGCATTGTATGATTTAACAAGAAGCGATTGATTGTAAGTAAACATTATACTGTACATATGTGACACAGTTGTCTGAAAAGAGGATTCTGTTAAAATAGCGTGCCTTAACGCATCACATTGTTTCGAACAATAAAAGTTCACATATATCAAGAAATCCTTAAATTCAATTCATTTATTTTCATATCCTACCATCCAAGCATGGAGGTTAAGAATTTCGTACTCACCGACTGAAGCTAGCTGAAAAATACAGAAAACGTAGCAAAGCAGTACACAATAAGTAATCCGCTGCCGATAAATAAACTTAACGACTCTAACAATTAAGTCTGGCGCGACTAGCCAATTACAGTTTCGCCAACAGCAAGAAATACCAATTTCATATACAGCGGCAAACTCAAACCAGTTAGAAAAAGTTTTACTACAGCACACCATAGCTTACACCACATCGAGGACTCTTCCCATACTATCCGCCCCAACATGCTGTTCCTATGAGTCACCTGATTTCCGCAATATTGTACACAGTAACGATCGCTACTTTTTTTTTTTTTTTTTTTTAAACAGTAACGGAGTCTGATCAGGACTCCGGTACTGTATCCCTATTTACATTTCCCCCCGTAGGTTTTACTGATTACTGGTTTACTGTTTCTTTTACAAACATATACACATTGCACAAACATATAACACCCATGCCCAAGGTGGGACTCGAACCCACGATCCCCAGCCCACGAAGCACCAAAGCGAGACGCTTTAGCGAGCGTGGCCATGGGGACCGGCTCTGTTCAGAATCATAGAGGAGGGTCGCCGTGAGCTCTCTCTCTTGCAACTTTCGAGCTACATAAAGCATAAGGCTGGTAAACCGTTATCTAGTGGAGAAAAAACTATAGTGTTGAAAATTTATAGTAATTTTTATGAGAAATATCCAACAATTCCCATGAAAGAAGTGATGAAATTAATTAAAAATAATAATCCTAAAAAAATAACAAATTTTTAATTAAATATTTAAAAAACATAAAGGGGTTGTAAAAATTATGTACAACACTATATGATGCAAAATCATACAAAATGAAGAGCTCTTCAGAGACTATTCCCAGACAATTCAAGATATATAGTAAATTTCATTTGTCATGCAAATATGTAACATACTTTGGCATTTTAATTACAATTGCTAGAACCATTTAGATTTTCGAAAAATGTTTCCATCTAAAATATAGTTTGAAGTGGGGATATTTTCAAGAAAATCTTCGTGTCGCATTCTTGGAAGATGGAAACTTAAGTACCACCTTGGTTTTAACCAACTTTTCGTTTTTGAGTTCACATACATGAATATTTATAAATGCCTATTTCAATTCAGGAGCTTCAAAATCACATTTCCGACGAAATATCGGTATCGAATTTTTGAGTGGAATACAATATTCTCTTACTTACTATACGTGGCAGAAAAAGTAAAATATAAGTATCTATAATTAGATATGTATGAAACTTTTAATATTTTGTATAAAGTAATCAGCAATAAAGTAATCATTTTTGTGAGGGTGATATAACTTTTTTTGAAGCTAAAATACTTAAAAAATCTGATGTGTTCCACTCATATGACTTTCTCTACATTTCTACAGCAAAATATTGTTGAAAAGGTTATTCTTCTATTTACTTCATGCTAATCAGACCAAAATACCAGAAATCGTTTTATTACTTGCTTCCATGTAAATAGAAAGGAAATAAGGGAGTTTCAAAGGCTAAAGCGATAGTCAAAAGCTGGTTGCTATGTGATTGAAGTACTTTTGCTTGTATAGATAGGAGTTGACATATTCCCGTATGAGAAAACTATAAGTATTTTATACCTGAAACCTATAACAAGGAATATCTCAAAAACGATCAACTCCACGAAAAAAATTGTATATAACATGAATTGTGGGTTTTAACGAGTGTATTTACTTTACCTCTGTTAAGTAAGTTTTCGTTCATTTCTTACGGTTTACCAGTTCGCAAAATTCACCCAGGATAAAGATGACTTCAGAGGCTATTTCCAGGAAACTCAAGATATATATTTTATTTGTCATGTAAATTTCTTTAATATACGACATTTTAATCGAAGCGTTACAACCATTTTTGAGAAAGGCAAAATTTTCGAAAATTTGTCCATGTAAATGGTAGTTGTGTTAGGGGGATTTTCTTGAAAATCTTCGTGTCGCATCCTTGGATGATACTGAACTTAAATACTAAGTTTGGTATTTAACGGACTTTTCGTTTTTGAGCTATGCTGCCCATAGATACACACACAGACGGACAGACAGATAGACACACACGGACATTTCTCTAAAAATGTTTTTTTTTTTTTTTTTTTTTTTCAGAGGGTCGCAAAACGTATATTTCCGGTGAAAACTCGGTATCGAATTTTTGGGTGCAACACGATACCTTCTATATACACTATGTACATAGTACGTATAGAGAAAGTAAAAAGTGTGCATATTCCAACGCACATTTCTAACTATTTTCACCTCTCCTGCTCCTTTTAATTCAGGATTTCAGTTTGAGAGAAACATGTTCAATATCGAAGCTAGTTTAGATCCCATATCGCAGATACTCCCTATTGATTTGCAATGCTTTTTGATAAGCAATTCTGACAGAAGTGTCCCGACGGCCGTGGCTTTTAAAGTTGGTGCTGGTGGAGCGATCACAGGAATGGTCTCCAGTTAAACATATCACAAACGTCTCCAAGGAATTCCGCCTCACATTACGTCTGTTTAACTTGCCTCTAGAGATGTTTGCAACGCCATTTCTCTGTGGTGAGCAAAACTCCCACAAGAGTGTGTCCGTGATCCAGGAAACTAGCCGAGCAATAGCTCTCGAGTTCAGAATACAATAGTCAATCTTGGAGGCGAAAATACCTCTTTTATATTTCATCCATCTCCCTTTGCGGAAAAAGCTAATTCCATCAGTCTTGTTAAAAAGCGTTTACGTTTCTTTCTTCACTGTATGAAGCATTCTACATAAACTGTTTCGACGTGCCAATATACATTAAAATGGTATAATTACATATATCTGTAAACAATTGCAATGCAATATATCGTTATATTTATTCTGTAAATGCTTATTGAAATTATACTGTTTAAACGCTACAGCCGCGATAAGACACTTAAAGAGTCAAAGCTACTAAAAATAAATACTTAAAAAAAGTATCTGTTCCATTCATATGACTTCCTCTACATACTATAGTTACAAAAATGATTCCTTTATCTATATGATGGTAATCGAGATAAACAAAGTTGAATTAGTTCCTTCAAAGTAGAATGGAAATAAGATAAAGCGATAGTCTATCTTTTAAAAAACCAGTCGCTATGTGAAACAACTGAAATTCGGTTTTCATTTGGCATTGATGAAACGAAAAACAACACCCACTTAGTATTATAGGATAGTAAATTAAAGCCAACAACAAAGTATATGATATAAATTGTGTTTTTTCACGAGGTTTACAGTTATGCAAAATTCATCAGGAATGAAGAGGTCTTCAGAGGCTATTCGCAAAACTTCATGATCGATCCATCCATCCATCCATCCATCCATCCATCCATCCATCCATCCATCCATCCATCCATCCATCCATCCATCCATCCATCCATCCATCCATCCATCCATCCATCCATCCATCCATCCATCCATCCATCCATCCATCCATCCATCCATCCATCCATCCATCCATCCATCCATCCATCCATCCATCCATCCATCCATCCATCCATCCATCCATCCATCCATCCATCCATCCATCCATCCATCCATCCATCCATCCATCCATCCATCCATCCATCCATCCATCCATCCATCCATCCATCCATCCATCCATCCATCCATCCATCCATCCATCCATCCATCCATCCATCCATCCATCCATCCATCCATCCATCCATCCATCCATCCATCCATCCATCCATCCATCCATCCATCCATCCATCCATCCATCCATCCATCCATCCATCCATCCATCCATCCATCCATCCATCCATCCATCCATCCATCCATCCATCCATCCATCCATCCATCCATCCATCCATCCATCCATCCATCCATCCATCCATCCATCCATCCATCCATCCATCCATCCATCCATCCATCCATCCATCCATCCATCCATCCATCCATCCATCCATCCATCCATCCATCCATCCATCCATCCATCCATCCATCCATCCATCCATCCATCCATCCATCCATCCATCCATCCATCCATCCATCCATCCATCCATCCATCCATCCATCCATCCATCCATCCATCCATCCATCCATCCATCCATCCATCCATCCATCCATCCATCCATCCATCCATCCATCCATCCATCCATCCATCCATCCATCCATCCATCCATCCATCCATCCATCCATCCATCCATCCATTTATAAAAAAGTGAATCGCTGAAATGTATGTACGCGTATCACTTCCCAACGACTGCATCAAATTGAACAATTCTTTTTTTTTTTTTTTTTCGTTGAGTTCGTTGTCATGACAAGATTTGTGGAAATGAAAATGTTTAAAAATAGTACGGGAAAGTATTTAAAATCTCATAATATGAATAAAAACCGTGCTAAGTTCCTAGTGACGAATACCTAAAATATGTACTTATTATTTGCCACCAGATGGTGTAGTTCCTACTGCTCTATTTTTCGTCTTCAATGCTAAGGGAATGCACCCAATTATGGAGACAATGACGCAAGATAACTGTGTAAATCAAATATATAAATGAATCGCTGAAATGTATGTACGCGTATCACTGCATAAATGTTAATTTGTGACTTTCCCCTTTATGCAATTCATTACCTATGCCAGTGTATACCCGTTACACTATGAATGAGCTACTTTCACCTTTTTTTGGTAGTGTTCAACGACCGCTTTAACTACTTTTGGCACCACAGGCATGACTCTGATGATACATGAATGAAGATGGAGCACCGATGGAATGCGATGGCTGGGGAAACCGGAGAACCCGGAGAAAACTCGTCCCTGCGCCGGCTTTGTCCACCACAAATCTCACATGTGGTCGCTTGGGATCGAACCCGAGCCGTCTAGGTAGGAGGCGAGCAGTCTAACCACTCGGTAACGGCCCGGCTACTACTATTACTATTATTATGCCAAGCTATTTTTTTCTCTCAGGAAGAAAAATTGTACATCACAAGGCATTTCCATAAAGTGTTGTCAAATTATTTAATTGTAATTTTATTTCATTGCATGATCGTACTGTAAACTAAAGATTTTGTCCGAGTTTTTTCCTTTAGGTACACCACCCATGCGAAGCCGGGGCGGGCAGCTAGTTTGTCATATAAATCTCTTTAATATATGATGTTTTAATCAAAATCGTTAGAGCCACTTTTTAGCAAATCAAAATGTACAAAAAGGATAGTAAAGGGTAGTTTGGGGTGGGGGGATTTCCTTGAAAATCTTCATGTCGCATCCTTGGAAGATATTGAACCCCTCAAAAATAAATTTAGAGAAGTTTGTCTGTGTGTGTGTGTGTGTGTGTGTGTGTGTGTGTGTGTGAACAGCAAACTCAAAAACTAAAAGTCCGATGAATACTAAACTTGTTAGCATCTTCCAAGTATTCGTGTGTTTTTAAGAACATCTCCATTGAAGATTACTGTTTAGCTGGTTAAATTTTAGAACCTTTTGATTTTCTAAAATAAGACTGTAATGATTTTTGTTAAAATACCGTATATTTAAGACATTTTCATGTTAAGTGAAATATATATCTTACATTTTCTGGGAATAGCATCTTAAATCCTGTTTATCGAATTTCTTCTGTATAACTGGTAAGTTACAAAAGACAGACAAATATAGATCTCATTAAAGCTATTACTATTTTTGTGGGGGTAACTATTTTAATATGTTCTTTTTTATTTGAATTCAACTAGTATCTATGCTTCTTACACACCAGAAGTCATTATTTTATTTAATACATTTACTTTTTTTGCTCTAGGCCAAGTCATCACCTAGCCATTCGCTCTTAAAAGATTTGACTGACGCTTTAAGCCTACTATAATCCCCTAGCTCCATTTTATCTGCAGGGAAATAATACAACTTCTACAAATAATTATTCTGATTATACGAAGTAAATACACGAATAAAGCTTTGTAAGAATACTTTGTACAAAATAAGTAGAGGAAGTAATGCTTAGATGTTATAGGTATTAACATACCTAGGGATTAATAAACCAATTGAACCTGTAAGGACATTCAATTGTCACTGTTACAATATTACACTGAGAAGAGGTTATTTTTGGAAACAAAATTTAATAGATTTAAACCAATGTGCTCCAAAATAAGAACACAAAGGAAAGTGATGCAAGTTTAGAGCTACAAAATTATGCCAGTGCCTTATTATTATATCTATTTTGCTGAAATATGGGATTTGACAAAAAATAGGAAAATGCGGTACAAACAAATGTAATTCCCAAGAGCGGTTGAGCGATGCACTAAAATGGATAAAAAGAGAAGCTAGAAATTAGAGAATTTGTAGCTTAAATGAAACAGAAAATAAATTTAGAAAATAGAAATAATTGGAAGGAGCATTTAATGAGAATGTAATAATAAAAATACTAAGACGCATGATAAACTAAGATCTAAGATGGAAAAGAAGTGTTGGACGTTCATTTCAGAGATGGAAGGACTAGGCTTAGCCTCAAAAGATGGAGTTCTTCAGATGGACTAAGCCGGGATAATGACGAATAACTTCTCTCACCTCCAATGCTATTTAGAGTCATTCGAGGGAATGACTTCTAGAATGATTTCTTAACCAATACGTTTAACCGCGCTACGAGGTTATGCCGTCGGTGAGAGTTAATATCTGCCCTTTACCTGGCCGCCTGAATGGACTAATGCCCTTCAAAACAACTCATAATAACTTAATAACTCATTATGTGCCGCCTGCCCGAAATTTTGGTAATTACTACTCCAGAAGATTCCTTTAGGGAGGTTGGAGCAGCTTCCACTCCGAGAACGCACTACGCTGTACAGTGCCTATATAAGGAATTGTTCTTGCTCGGTGAGACAACTAAAAGTGGACAGAGCCGAGTTCACTTGAATTGTGACTTAGCAGTTTATTCATGCTGTATTGTGTTCCGAGTTTGTATCATTAGTGATTCCACTGTGACGTTTGTGCTAAGCCAAGTGCCTAAATGACAAATAAAATGTGTATAGCAGTTCTCATTTGTTTCAATATTTAGAGTATCGTTTCAAAAACTTAGTGTTACAATAAATGTTTTGATGTTAAGAAATAAAGTGCCACGTTATTAGTCAAAATTCTGAAACATGACTAAATTATTTTTATGTACAATGGACAGCTTTCTGCGATACATGCAAAGCGTTTATCTTATTACGTTTGTTAAGAAGGTAAGCCGTAAACACTCGACCTATAATATAACACAGCAACCGATATGGGTTGGATTGAGATGTAGTAAAAGAGACACTCTGGTTGATAGAACGTACCTGAAGGTAAAATAATCATAAAGTGTTTTTCAAGACAGAGTCTCACAAATTGAGCACGTGCATTCTTTTAAAAAGTTAAACACATTCCCAAACTTGAGAAACATTCTTATTACTTTAGTAAACAGTGGATCTAATGCATTCCATCATTTAACTCTTAGAAAAGTAGCTTTCATCATAAAACATTATTTTGCAATACCATTTAAGCCCATTCCGTGATGTGGGGACAATGAGTCTGCCTCACATTCAAGAGGTGGCGAGTTGGATTCTCGGTTAGGGTGAATTACCTGGATAAGGTTTATCTTCGGAGTTTTCCTTGCCTGTGAAGATGAATGGCCAGTAACTCTAACTTTTAGGGGTCCCCAAGTCCATTTGAACATCGTTTAAATCATTTCACCGTTCGATAGAGGACGTTAAACTAGAAAAGAAGTAAAATAAATTACGTTTTAATTAAAATAGTAAGTGTATTAAGAGTAATTGAAGTCCTATACCTTTCCTAAGAACAAAAGTATAAACTTTATTTCTGGAGCTTAAATTCACTGCATTAACTGCCACATTAGCAATAATAGTTAATTCATTATATGTTCAGCAGGAGGGAGATTATATATTCATTCTATATATCTATTTATTTTGATGAATATAGTACTGATCGATTAGAAATTATACTTTAAGGTAGAATATACTATTATTAATTCTTCTTCTTATTGTTGTTGTTCTAGTTGTATTTCCTAGAAGTGTATTAGAAGGTGGCCTGTAATTATAAAATATATGTTTGGTATTGTTAATTCATTCAAAAAGTATAACATTTAATCAAATTGGAATGAAAGGGTTATTATCATATGCCTGGTTCAAATTAAATAAAAAACGAGAAAAAAAATCTGATGTGTTCCATTCTCAAGACTTTCTTTACATCGCTGCAACAAATTATTATTAAAAAGCATATTATTCTATCTACTTTATGATGACTGAGAGAGACATTAGCGGAAATTGTCTTAATTACATGCTTCCTTGAAAGTAGAAGGAAAATACGAGAATACTTTTGGCTAAAGCGATAGTCAAATCTTTTAAAAGCCAGTTGCCATGTGAATGAAATCCGTTTCTATGCAGGGCCAGGAGTTTACAACTTTCCATTTGAAGTATTTTAAATCTGAAACAAATAACAAGAAATACTCAGAAATGGTTAATTCAACGAAAAAAAAAAGTACATATATGACATAAATTGAGTGCTTTAGCGAGATCTACATTTTTTGTGCAGTAAGTTCTTGTCTATCTGTTACGGTTTACCAGTTACACAAAATTCAGCAACATTCATTTAGAATAAAGAGGTCTTTAGAGGCTATCCCAGAAAATTAAGATATACATTTTATATGCCATATTTTAATATATTTAACATATGGTATCAAAATCGTTAGAACCATTTTGAGAAAATAACATTTTTCGTAAAATGTTCCATGTAAAGGGTAGTTGTGGGGAGGAAAAGTTTTCTTTAAAATCTTCGTGTCACATCCTTGGAAGATACTGGACTTAAATATCAAGTTTGATATTTAACCTACTTTTCGTGTTTGAGCTACTGTCCACAGACACACACAGGACCTTTTTCCAAAAATACCTTTCTGGGACTCAAACCTCAAAAGATGTATTTCAGGTGAAATATCGGTATCGAATTTTTCGGTGGAGTACAATAACTTCTCTATCCACTATTTACATTGTACATTCGGATATAGAAAGTGATATGAATTTAACGCATAATACGTTTTTACTTTGTTTAGCACGTATCTACAATGTAGGTACATAATAGATAAAGAAGGTATTTGTATTGTACTAAAAAATTCTGTACCGAGCTTTCCTCGCACATACATATTTTGAGACCGATGTGACATTTTTAGAAAGGTTTGTGGACAATATAGCTCAGAAACGCAAAGGTCCGTTAAATACCAAACTTGGTATTTAAGCTTAATATCTCTCAAAGGTGCGACACGAGGATTTTTTAGAAATTTTGTATTTCTCAAAAATGACTAACGAATATGATTAAATACCGCACATTAAAGGTATTTACTTGACAAACCAAAAACGTAAATTCTCAATTTTTTGGGGAATAGCCCCTGAAGCCCTCTTCGTTCAGAATAAATTTTGCATAACTGGTAAACGGTAAGAGATTCACAAAAACCTTCCAGACATAATATATGTCATATACATTTTTTGTAAAGTTAAGCGTTTCCAAGATATTCCTTATTATTGGTTTCAATTTTAAGCTACTTAAAATTTTCTTAAACGAGTGGCCATCTTTCATTTCATCTCTATTTTGTTTTTCTCTGACAGTGCAAAGGGAACTGAAGTTCAATTGTTTCACAAAGTGACCAGCTTTTTCAAAGACTTAACTATTCCCTTTATACGCTGAAGGAACTAATACAACACTTTCTGCTAATATTCATCTCGATTACCACGATATAGGTAAAAGAATAATCTTTTTTAATAATAGTTTGTAGAGAAAGTCGTGTGAATGGAACACAGCTTTTTTATAATTGTATCATATGAAAAATCTTAGTGTATAAATTCTGTAATAGCAGTGTATGACAAATATTTTGACGTTTATATGCACTTTTAAGCGTTTAGTCTTGCTGACTTTTTATAGTATATTTCAATTTGGTGACTCATAAGGGCTTTCACAGAATTGCAGAGGTAGACAATTGCAATAATCATAATAGTGACGTCATGCTTTCCCTCTGTTTCATCTGGACACCCTGGTGCTGTAAGCAATAGCAGCAGCTTATATTTGTCATAGGGGTGCTGTAGCAATAACGGATTCTAATTCTCGTTAGCACTAGCACAAGGAATGGGAGGAGGAGGAGAAGAGCAATATATTCTTAACATGAAGGTAGCTAAAGCAATAAATTACACACTAAGAAAATACAGTTTTATTTAGATAGCAAGCAATTTGCAACTGGTAGGCCTTTATCGTATGCAATATGATCCAATATACCTGTGATTAAGTCACAACATTTCTTGTGTAATGGGAAACCCAAGTATGTAATAGACCTTTTGGGTAATTTAATTTTGAACGTTCAAGTTATTAATGAATACCTAATTCTAAATTAAAATTGTTTCTAACATCTGATTACATTTTCTTCTGTTTCTGAACAAGTCTTTGAGGCTAGGCATTTGTGTATAAGTCCTACATACGAGGAGGGAACTGACTAAATAAGGCAGACAGCTAATATTTTAGCAAAGTCGTACACGTACAAATTCTCATATGCCCATAATGCAAATATAAAATAAGGGTAGACAAGGTACATATTAATGTAACGTCATTTCCTTTGAATATTTCTGTAGATGTAGAAATATTGCTTATACTGCAGCAAGCAAGAGCATTTATCGTCTCCTGGCGGGCGGTTGTATCAACTACGTGCACGGTTTTCGTACCTTTTTAAAAGTAGCGTAAATACCAGATGTTTTTATGTTTTTGAAGAATCTTCGTTTTGCTGCGTTTCATTTAAAACCAATATGCGTAGTTCGCTTCACTGCAGTGACCTCGGTGGTTTTCCACAGCACACTAGCGTGTGCTCGGCGCTGTAAAATAAATACCTATCACTTTCCTTCTTTTCTTTGTTAAAAGGTGACGAAGATATGGTTTTTCCACAAGTACCTCGCCCAAAACAGAGCATTTTGCTGCTTACTGTCATGATTCTTTAATTTGTTTTTGGCTATATTGCAATTTTGTACGATAAAATATTCTTATTTCTTTGATTTTATCAGATGGCACAGAATTTCATGTTCGTATTTTCAGTAATAAATGTGCCCACATTTGTTCTCGAATACTAACACAAAAGTTGATTACCCTGACTAGCAACTGTATGTGAGGCACATCCAGCCACCTCGAGGAATGTGTATGAATCTATTGTTCCAGCTAGAGAAACGTTTTGGCACGGCTCTGACATTCCTGGCACTCATTGCTTGAATCAGTCATGTTTAAAATAACAACAGCTCCATTTCAGCTCATTGTGATACATTGATAGCTGTATTTGTAGCACTTAAATGTCCAGCACGTTCATTTCGTTCACAATGTTGTTGGCCATGTTAGTTCAGGTTTACCAATCTACCATCCAATACGAAGCACTGAATACTTTAAGTTAATTTGCTTCTCTTGTCTTAAAGGTTTTTATGAACTTTTATATACATGTTAAAATAGTTCTTATATGTTTTATACATTTATGATCACAAAAGCTGCACGTGGGAACTTCTGTATCAGGTTGAATACTATTGGTAACAAATTACTTAAACGTGCTTATAGATATTAGCAGCATATTTGTATTAACGATCTACATACAATTACATAAAATAGTACAACAGTAACATTTGAAAATATCATTAGACAAAACTAAAATAATGACATCAAATGAGAATATCAAATTCCGAGCAAAATTTGTATCTGTATAATTTTTAGAATATTAGAAAAACAAAATGAATTTGCCCCTACCTTGGATATATCATTTATTGATGAAGTTGATATAAACTACAAAATTCTAAATAATAAAACAGAGAGAATAATTAACAGTGTCATCAAACCAGTTTTAGTATATCTCAGATCATACAAAACTAAAGCAAGATCTAACCTTTACTATGGTAGTGAGACTTGGACCATAAAGAAAAGAGATGGAAGTAGAACAACTGTGCGGAGATGAAGTTCGATGACATTTAAAGACAAATTAATTTGTTGTCAAGATCTAAAAATACAGCTAGTGCTGGAATATATACATTAACAGAGCGAGTGAAGATAACCTGCTTAAGATGGGCCCAGAACGCATTCCCAATGCAGTACATTCCTAGAGGAAAGAAATGACTCGGCCGGATGATGATGATGATGATAATAATAATAATAATAATTAATAATAATAATAATAATATGCTTAGCTCATTGTACACAATGTATTTTAATAATTTACTTTACAAAAATAAGCTTCACTGTTTTAGTTAGCAAAGGTAACCTTTTTTCCCCATTACAACAAGTTTCAGAAGTTAGGGGCTCACTGACCATGCTTTTGCTGTAATAGGCCGTTGGAAGACTTCTTAAATCCACACAATTTTTGGTTGTGATCGAGAAAAAAATGTTTATTTTTCTATTTTTTAACGTTAATCGAGATAAACACTTGCAAAAATGATGTAATACACATTTTGTTATAGACACAAAGGTCATACAGAAGACTGAAGCATAAAATGCGGGTCGCTATATGTTGACTTAAAATTTTTGTTTCTGGTGAAGTTCAACCTCTACTCTTACAAGCTAATGAGTTATATTATCCTTTACCCCGACCTTATATTTTGTGTTATTAAGTACTTCCCATCAATCACTTACTCGTGACGGTTGCATGTTCCAAGGTAATAAAAATTAGGGGGTTTGGATAGGTAGAGCCAAACTGAAAACTTCAATACCATAGCCGGGATTAGAACCACGGATCTTCCGGTCTCTGGCTCTCTCTTGTTCTACCACTGAGTACCGTGGCAAAAACTGAACTACATAGCCAGTTCCTATCCTACACACGGCTTGTGCGAAAAAACAATTAAATTAGGGAGGTTTGTTTGTGACTGCCATGAGTACACGGAGCATCATGGCTCCGCAAACATAGTAGGCAGGTAACGTTGTATTCGACTCTCTCGGTTTAAAGTTGAGAATCACTTGTATTCTATGCATAGCCTGAATGCCTCCAAAACGAATTAATTGTTTATTCCACAATAGGCATGTGTAGGACAGGAATTGGAGCGACAGAACCTGTTTGAAAAATTCAATGTAACAGCCGGAATTTGAACCACTGATCTCCAGGCCTCCGCTTACAGTGACAATATTATGGATTGAATGCGGTTTTACCCCCGGATCAGCAGGCAGACAAGCCCACAGGGACACCCAGAAGTCCCTGACATTTCTAATTCGAACGCCCGCGCACCATTAGAGAGCAATTCCAAGACCCTCCAGGCGAGACAGCTCGCTCTGCATTCACGGTGAGAAATCTTTCCATAGCGCAAGCCACTATGCCATTTGCTCGGCAACTCCGACACTGCAGGTCCTCGAAGCACATCTAAAGCACGAAAGGGATTTAAATAAGAGGAAATGAGGGAGAGGAGAATCATGGAAAATACACCAGGGAAAAATCACGAAAAAAATTCCATGGTCAGAATAGTCGGTGACCGGCAATAAAACCCAGGACGTCCCGAATTCGAGCTTCACACGTTTCTTCTTATCCATCTTTGCTCGGTACTTCTCTATACTTAGTAGAGAAAGCAAGTAGTTGACGTTGGGTAGGAAAAAACATGTGAATCCAATACTAAAAAAGTTTAAGTTCTCTAGCATGTATGTATAATGTACATAGTAGGTAGAGAGGACATTGTATTCCATCCAAAAATTTGGAATCGGAATTTTGCCGGAAATAAGAAACATTTTTAGGGAAGGGGTGTTTGTGTGTGTGTGTGTGTGTGTGTGTGTGTGTGTGTGTGTGTGTGTGTGTGGACATCATAACTCGAAAACGAAAAGACGTTTTCCAAGGAAGCGACACAAAAGTTTTCCCTTTACATGGACAATTTTTCGAACATTTCGATTTTCTCTTAAATGGCTATAATGATTTTGATTATATAATATGTTTAAGATATTCTTATGACAAACGAAATGTCTATCTTAACATTTATGGAAATAGCCTCTGAAGACTTCTTCATTCAAGATGATTTTGGTACAACTGGTAAACCATAAGGGATAGACAAAGCTTAGAAGAAATGTAGATCTCGTTAAAGACAGAATATTTGCCATAATTTTTTTTTTTATTTTGAACAGTTTAACATTTCTGAGATATTATTTGGTATTGATTTCAATTTTAAACTCATACTTAAATTTTTCTGTTACAGAAATTCATCTTTCGTTCCATAACTCTTTTGTTTTGCTCGTGGCCAAGAAAAGAAAACCGAATTTCAGTTATTTCACACAGCAAACAAATTTTTAAAGATTTTGCTATCGCATTAGCCTCATTTCCCTTTTAGATAAAATGAAGGAAGTAACAATACAAATTCTGCTAGTGCTTATCTCGATTAGCATGATGTAGATAAAATAATAGCATTTGTAAGAATAGTTTGTAAAACAGGTAGAGAAAGTAATGTGAATGGAACGCTTCAGATTTTTACTTTCTCTATAAGTAATATGTACATAATATGTATTGCATCAAAAACTTTGATAACAAGGTTTCACCGGAAATACATGTTTTGAGATCCCCTGAATCCCAAAAAAAGCATTTTTAGAAAAATGCCCTTGTGTGCGTCTGTGTGTGAGTGTGTATGTGTGTGGGGCGGCATAGCTCAAAAATGAAAAGACCGTTAAAAACCCAACTTGGTATTTAAGTTTGGTAACTTCCAAGGTTACGATACGAAGATTCTCAAGAAAATTCCGCCACCCCAACTACCATATACATGGAAAAAAAATTGAATTTTTTTATTTTCTCAAGAATTGCTCTAACATTTTTGATTAAACTCTCTTATATTTAAGATATTTATATGATAAATAAAATGCATATCTCCAATTTTCTGAGAACACATGTTTATTCTGGATGAATTTTGCGGAATTTTGCATAACTGGTAAACCGTAAAAGATAGTTAAAAACTTACACGCACAAAATATAGTTAAAACACACAATTCAAGTAATATAATTTTTTTTCTCGTGAGGTTGACCGTTTTGAGATATTCCTTGTCATTAGTTTCAGCTTTGAAATATTCTCATACGGGAATTTGTCCACTCCTCATACAAACAAAGGTAGTTCAATCACATAGCAACCATCTTTTAAAAGATGTAACTATCGATTTAGCCTATGGTACTCCCTTATTTTCCGTCTACTTACAAGGAAGCAAGCAATAAGGCTCTTTCTGCTATTTTTTTCTCGATTAGCATTAAGTAAATAGAGGAATAATCTCTACAATAATTCTACATCTCTACAAAAATTTATTGTAGAAATGTGGAAAAGTCGTGTGAATGGAACACATCTCATTTTTTTATTTTGTAAGTTAAACATTTGTAAGATATTTTTTGTTATTGGTTTCAAATTTAAACTTCATAGGTACTTAAAATTTTCTGTAACAGGAATTCATCCTTCTTTCCATATCTCTTTTGCATTAGCTCTTGGCCATATAAAAATAACTGAATTTCAGTTATTTCACATAGCGAGCAGATTTTAAAGATTTTAGCCTAATGTATTCCCTTATTTCCCTTTTACTTAAAAGGAAGCAGGCAATGATGTAAATTCTGCTCATGTTTATTTCGATTGGTGTGATGTAGATACAATAATAAGATTTTGTAGGAATAGTTTGTGAAACAGGTAGAGAAAGTCATGTGAATGGAACACAAGATTTTTTTAAAGTAACGGCATGGCTATGCGTGGAAAGAGCGTTGATTGAGACCATTTGTTCAAAAATGAAGTTTTAGCATCTGGCGATTCAAGTCAGGATACAGGAGCGAACTAATAAATAGAGCCATGTCCTGCTATGAAATGTGTCAGGAAGTAAAATATATAATGGTGTAGCTAACAATGGAGGCACGAGGTCCCTAATAGGCCCTCGTAGCCTGGCAGTGCAGACCGCAGTCATATTTCATGGTATGCAATGGGTCTGCACGAAAATACATCTCCACACGTCAACGCTTTTGTAAATTAATCGAACCCCCGTAGAGAGTGCGTGTGTGTGTATGAAGGGTTCATGTTAGACTGCAGCATCCCTCATCCCCCGATCAACACCGCAAACAAAAACGTGTCAACCCGAAGTGAACATGCAGTGTCAGTTAGTGGTGAGAGCAACGGGGGTAAAAAAAAGTTCGTCTCTCTTCATTACCATCATGCATTTCATTCATATTCATCACTCTCACCTTTTCGTCTAGTTTTTATTCCTAGGTGATATATGAAACTAATGTTAGAAGATCTACATTGTTTTGACTCGAGTGGTCCATTCGAATCCCAAGTTTGCACATTTGGTTATTTTAGTAGTATACATATTATTAGAAGTAATTGAAAAATGCAATGCCTTAGCCGGTTCTTCCGCTATTCGTGCGGTTACTCTAACCATTGAGCTGCTTTGATATTCAGTACTCCAACTGATGACGGTATTTTTCAGAACATGATAACCCTTTGTCAGACTTTAAAGTTTGGGTTTAGGTGCTTTGCGGTTGGAAACCAACTCTCGCAGTTTCCAAGTCTTCCACTTACTGGTCCCTTAACTGAGGGTCGAATCTTGAATTGCAACCAGAGCCTTGGAATCTCCAGGAAATAGAGCTTTTACTAAGTTACCTCTCACCTCTCTTTTGTTTGCTAACGTTTATTGCCCAGTGGCAGGGGGGGGGTAGTATTCCCGTTTGAAGGTCATAATGTTTTGGAAAAACTATTGTGATTTTTACCCGGTTCAACCAACTGATATGTCTCCCTACGGAGTATTACATTAATGCTGACTTATCTGTCACAGTCGTTCAACGGTTAGAGCATCCACGGAGAGCGGGAGCACGGCTGTGGCATTGCATTTTTCAATTCGTTATAATAATAAAAATCATTAACCAGTGTAATTTGAAATATAGGAGGAGTATTGCCATATAATATATACATACTGCTTAGCTGATAGCTAATATGTTTGTTCTCACTTTATTTTGAATTTATGGAGGCTATTGGCACCTTCCTCTACCATACTTTCCAAATTACCCATTTTCCTGCTTAGCTTTCCCCTTTAATTGTTATCTTTTTCCCTACTTAACTATGGTAGATAAAGGAAGTGCCACATTGCAGTCAAATATCGAGATTTTCTGAAAATAATGACTTTATTACCAATATTTCGACACGCAAATAATTTCAAATATTATGTTCTCTTTTAGGGATACACTAAAAAGATTTTCATGGCATTCTAAACCCACATTTTAAAGAGCCTTTAGACGGAAATTTCTTCCTAATTCCTTCACAAATGTGGCCATTTGTCGAAAACATTTAAATATAGGTACATATCGCAGTGGGTTTACCCGCCCCATATGTAGGACTAACAGCCCCTTGGGACTTACAAGCGGGTGCCTTAGGGTCAGAAGCCTGCCGGGGAGATAACGGCACATAATCACAAAATGAAGAACCTGGAACGAGTGATGATCTAATCTTCTAGAGGAAGTGGATGATTGGAAATGAAAACGAAATAGATGATAGGAAAGATGATGATGGAAATGGAAACGGCGTTTTATTTATAGACGCTCTTTAACTGCTGTGGTTCTCGGCGTCCCATTCTATACTGGACGTGAAAGACCACTTAATTTTGCTCAGAGGACTCTCTATCAGGCTTGAGGTTCTTTTATGTGAGGCAAATTTACGACACGGGACCCGCGGCTTTATTTCCCTTCGGAAGGAAGTCATACTAAGGATTTTTACGGACGAAAAACTTCATTGTCCTCCGCTGGGTTTGAACCCGCGACCTTGGGTATATGAAGTTAGCATGGTAACCATTTCACCACGGAGGGCAATCGGAAAGATGATGATGGAGCAATCGGTGGAATGAGTAGCGAGGGAAACTATTTTAAAAAAAGATTTTGTGTTAATTTGATTTTAAATTCCCGGAGAAAACCCATTCAGACGCTGTTTCGTCCACTAGTTAAGTTCAGTATCTTGTAAGGATGTAACACAAAGATTTTCAAGAAAATCCACACATGGATTATTTTTCGAAATGTCCGATATTCTAAAAAATGGTTCTCATGATTTTGATTAAAATGTCGTATATTAAAGATATTTACAAGATAAATAAAATGTATATTACGAATAGCCCCTGAAGTTCTAATTCTGAATAACTCTTGCATAACTAATAAACTGAAAGAGATAAAAAAATTAGCAGAAATGGTCTTATTACTTGTTTCCATTCAAGTAGAAGAGAAATTAGAGAGTACCATAGGTTAAAATGGTTGCAATGTGATTGAAGTTCCTTTTTTTTTTTTTTTTTTTTTTTTTTTTTTGTACGGACAGGAGTTAATAAACTCTCGTATGAGAAAAGATATACACATTTTAAAGTTGAAAGCAATAACAAGGCATATCTCAAAAACGGCCAACCCCACGAAAAAATTGTACCTATATAACATAAATTGTGTATTTTAACACGGTCTAAATTTTCTGTCAAGTAAATTTTTGTCTAACTCTTACAGTTTACCATCTTTGCAAAATTCCGCAAAATTCATTCAGAATAAAGATGTCTGAGACTATTCCCAAAAAATTCAAGATATAATCATGTTATTTTTCATGTAGTTATCTTTAATATACGATATTTTAATCAAAATCGTTAGTCATTTTTGTGAAAATCAAAATTTTCGATAACTTTTCCTGTAAAGGGTAGTTGGGTTAGAAAGATTTTCTTTAAAATCTTCGTTCGCATCCTTGGAAGATATTGAACTTAAATACCTAGTTTGGTATTTAACGGACTTTTCGTTTTTGAGCTATGCTGCCCATAGACACACGCAAACACAAACACACACACACACATACACACACACACGGACATTTTTCTAAAAATGATTTTTTTGGATTCAGGGGGTCTCAAAGCATATATTTCCGGTGAAATCTCAGTATCGAAATTTTGGGTGCATTACAATACCTTCTCTATACACTATATACATAGTACGTGTAGAGAAAGTAATAAAAAGCCGCGTAATTACATAAGTAACAACATCAGTTTGATGTTTATGTTAAGTATCTTCCAACGAAGCAACAAGGAGATTTTCAAGAAAATCCACTTACCACAATTACACTTTACATTAAACACCTTCCCCCCCCCCCCCGTCTGGGTGGCACAATTGGTTATGCGCTAGTTTTCTGGATGAGCACTAGCCAAGATCGCGGGTTGAAATCCGGCCCAAAAACCGATGGTTTTTAAGTGTGCTTAAAAGCGAAGCCACCATATCTAGATCTACTGGCATGTGATAGAACTCCCGCAGGACGAATTTCCATCACACCGGCGACGCTAATATGATGCTCGCAGTCGGCACCGTCGTTTAACAAACAATTAACGTAGCTAATTATGGAATATTCTCCCAATTTTTTTTTTATTTTCTTAAGAACGCTCTAACGAGTTATATCAAAATACGAAATTTAGGATGTTTAAATGACAAATAAAATTTATGTACTGAATTCTTTGGGAAACACGATTTCAATTCGGAAGGAG
This sequence comes from Hymenopus coronatus, assembly GCA_030762935.1. Classification (NCBI taxonomy): domain Eukaryota; kingdom Metazoa; phylum Arthropoda; class Insecta; order Mantodea; family Hymenopodidae; genus Hymenopus; species Hymenopus coronatus. The sequence continues at coordinate 94,501,164 of CM060881.1, read as the reverse complement.
TTTTGTATTATCTTGTTTAACTGTTGCACTTAAGCGGTAGACGAAAATTAACTTCATAAGAATTACAGATGTCTTTAAAGCACACAATTTATTCCAAATAACCTTTCATGCAAGACAAGCCCTTCGAGATATGCGCTATTAATTGCGGTATACTTGATGAATTTTTTTATAGTTTTGTTGGTTGTTTCTGGTTATATCAAATGCACGGAATTTTAATAGCAGCATATGCCGTCAAGTTTTCAAACATTGCAACTCTTGCAACTATAACGAAATGTGTAATAAATTCTACAAAGGACAATCTGATTAAATTAAGTAACAATTAAGAATGTAGCACATTTCATGTGATTTTTAGTAGTGTGTTCTTACTGCAGACATCATCAAATTGGACGCTGCTGATAAATGAAATTAAATAATTGGGAAAAGACATTTTAGAAAGAAATTTTCTAGGTCTAAATTTCGAGTACCTCTTCGACATTAGACAGACTTTAGAAATCCTGTGAGAATGGGCGCTCCTGAAGGGATTTAAACCGCAGTACAATAATCCATGCCTTTCCTTTAAGCCCTGAACTTTTTGCCCCTCCATTAATTTCTCTTATTGCTTTAGAGTAACAAGGCTGTTCCAACCCGACATGTATCAGTCGGAGTACTCGAGCGTCCACAACATAGACTCGGAGCTCGGCTGGAGCACGTGATAGTCAGTACATCAATGGGCGAAGATCATAGCACAATTCTTGTAACTTACTACTTATATATATGAGTATATATATGAGTAGTAAGTATATATATATATATGAGTATATATATGAGTAGTAAGTATATATATATATGAGTAGTAAGTTACAAGAATTGTGCTATGATCTTCGCCCATACATATATATACATACACACACACATTCTAATGAAAACTTTTAGAGTAATAATCGTGAAAAACAAACAAACAAACAAATAAATGAAGAGCGTGCAAAGAGTGGTTTGGCGTGTGGGAAAATTCTTGAAAATATTCGTGTCGCTTTTTCCGGAAGGTACTAACTTAAATACCAAGTCTAGTATTTATCCATAGTTCATCATTTTGCAGTTACACTATTTAGATCTTTTTGGAGAAGATTCAGGGACCTCAAAGCATGTAAATAATTCCGGTGAAACATCGATATCAAATTTTGGGTGGAGTACATTATACTCTGCTTATATACTATAAGAATGTGAGAGTAAGAAATAAGGAAAAACATCTATCCTGTCTATTGTAGAATAATTAAAGCCGAATTGACATTTTGAAAGAAAAGTATATGTACCAAAAACGGCAGGGGGGAGTGGGATACCTCGTACACAGTGACCCACATATATAAGAATAAAGTGAAGGAACCTGAGGCGGGAACTGTTGATTTGGGAGATGTAACTTTGGGGCTGGGCTGCGCAGCGACGACTGGTCCTCTCTCCGGAGATGCAGCTGGTGAAGTCCGTTTATCGACGCTCTTCGGTTATTTGCGGACTCAGTGACGAGCAATTGAGACTTATTTATATTTAGCTCAGGTATTGAGCGACGGTGATCTCAAGGGTTGGTACGGGAATTGGCCCAAAATAAATATCAGTACTTTCATTTGATCGAAGGTTTATTTCCCTTTTCAGCGTTCTCGAGACCATTCCTGGCGCGATTCTATTTCCGTAATTTCACTCGCAAAAGAGCGTTTTGCGCACAAAGGAAACTCGAACTTACGCGGCGATAATGGCAACCGTTGCGTGCAGGATTATTGTAGACACTTTAACTTTCTAGTGTGGATATCTTATCATAAGTGTCGCAGGTTCCGTGTTAAGTTATATTTCAAGTGCCTGAATCACAATAATAAATTTTGCGGACACTTTAATATTTTGCCTAGATTCCTTATTCTGGGTGTCGCAGGTTTCGCGTGAGGTTACATTACAACTGACTGAAATTTAGGGCGAATGCTCTACATTTATAGCAAATCATATCCATGCGCAAAACTCTCAACTTGCAATCTTATTGGCCCATTTTGGCGCCAAAAATAACAGGGTGGCTTCTAACGCGACGTGATTATTTTCGATTAGTCAATACGTCTTTCACGTGATTCTTGACCCAAATTTTCTCGTGATTCCCCTATTTGTATGTCACATCCACTTTCTCTTTCCGTGACTAAATAATGGCATCTTTCCCCCTCTAGTAATACAAAAGCAAATGATCGTAAACACTGAAAGAGCCGCTTGAGAACACCGGGTTTAAGCTTTCCAGGAACAGCATCTCTGAACTTTCAATATGCATTGTGACAATAAATACATGATATTTTACTTAGTAATGGACTTAAACAATCCAATTAACTAAAACATATGCAGATGCGCACACTCAGATTGGCGACATACCGTTTCAAACCACAGAGATTATTTTGCGCAGGCAGACGGTACGGAAATCTCCAACAGGCTGTTCCTGCTTAAGTGCGCGCCGAAAGTGCAGCGAGTAACTCGCGACTCACCAATAGCTCCAATAAAAGGCGGCAGAAATGATCATGAATAGAATAAAGTTACTACTGGCTAGTATGTAGGAAAATAATATTAGTAGGACAATTTTTGAACTGATAAAATAATTAAACAATTTATTCATGAGAAACCTACCTGCGCATTCAATACGGCGCACATTGAGAGCAAGCTATCATCACGGCTTGAAATGAAATCGTAAAGTGGCATGAACTTTGCTCAGTGACGTATCGGCTATCACATGCGGGCTCAAACCCGGCGGAGGACGATGGATTTTTTTGGGTGTAAAAATCCTTAGCATGGCTTCCTTCGGAAGGGAAGTAAAGCCGTTGGTCCCGTGTCGTAGATTTACGGCACGTAAAAGAACCTCAAACCTGATAGAGAGGCCTCTGAGTAAAATTAAACGGCCTTTCTCGACCAATTTAGAATGTGACTGTTTTGTGTGGTCTAACTCAGACGAGTTGGGTTGGAACAGCCTTCCCTAACAGCTTCAGTCTGGTCATGCCTTCAGTCTGGAAGGTCTCTCCCATTGTTGAAGCTGCCTAGAAAGCGCGAAGAACGTCCCATCGACTAAATAGTCTCTAGTTGTACGGGGTGCGTTATTATAACTCTTAACAGTAAAAATATAATAGCAACGTTTAAAATAAGATACTAGATTTGGGTATTATAGATAATTTCTTTCCTTTGAAGTTTTAAAAGTAAGACTTACTCTTTCCTTTGAGTAAGCATCTGTGCCATAGGTAGTCGAAACTTAGAAATATGAAAAGGAAACGAAATGAAAGTGAAATGATGGAAGTGAAATCATGTTATATGAGAAATAGTTCCCAGCATTGGCCTACCGACCAAGGAAACGCACAAAAAAACCCCTGCAGAGTGGGCGGTAGATGGGAAAATAACCCCATTTGAGAATGAGTCTCATACGTTACCGTGTAATCTATCTCAAGCAAATGAATAATCTCACAATCACTGAAATACGATAATACTAAGTTTGTTATTACCGAAGAAATGTTTTTATGCATGTGTTGCATGGAAACTATGCTATGTTTTTGTATCCGCTATAGCCAACTGCTCCCGCTCGACTGTAGAGGAATGTATCTCTCCTTTTCAACTGTCCGCGACGGCAGTACAATATTCCGAGAGATGACAGCCGCCATGATGTATTTATTAGTGTAACATGCTCGATATGGCTGTCCCGGCTGTCACAGAAACCAAATTATTACGTGCAGTCTACGCGCCCTCCCTTCATATTTACATGTCAGCTTATTATTTACCTGTCAGGCGAACGGATGGGAACCGGGACGACATACAAAAGAATACATATACATATGTTCCAAAGACAAAAAATGTCGTATTTTAGTACTGTATAAGGAATGCACGGAGAACAGCCTTGTCTTACAAGCTTGTTTTCTCCCAGCGACATGGAATGTAATACGGACAGGAATTTTCACAAAGAATTATTGGGGATGGATGTATTGGGCAAAGCAAAGAACACATCCGACTGTCGTCTTGCCTGCTCGAGAATATCTTACGTCAGAGCGCACATGTTAGTCACATTCACAACTATAGGAAATGAATGCTCAGAACTTGAAGGTTTTTGTGCACTAAGATGGAATCAAAAACTTTGATACTCTTTGGTAAAACTCAATAAATAATCCTGTGTTGGTATCCGTACTTCAGCACAACATTACGTCTAAATGGAAAAACGAAAACTCTCCAAACTGGGCCCACAGCTGTATAATTTAGCAGTTTATATTTTGGAATACTTGAAATTACATTTCCTGCAACACTTTATATAGATTTTCAGAAGCTATTCTACTTAATATAATTTTTAAAAAAAATTATATGTTCTGCAAACAAACTTTTCCTACAAAATATTATTTATCTACTACATCCTAATCGAGATAAACATTAGCAGAATTGGTCTTAGTACTTTCTTCCTTGTAAGTAGAAGGGAAATACTTAAGGGAATACATCACGCTAAAGCAACATTTTAAAAGCCGGTCGCTATGTGAAAGAATTGGAACTCGTTCTCTTTGTTTGCTAGGAGTAATCAACAGAGAGACGAAAACAAAGATGGCATCCCGTTTGAGAAAAGTTAAAGTAGCTTAAAAGGAAGCCAATAACACAGAATATCTCAGAAATTTAGCCTTACATAAAAATGTATATGACATGTGTTTTAACAAGATAGCATTTTTGTGTAGTAAGTTTTGGTCTATCTCTTACGGTTTACCAGTTGTACAATATTCAGCAAAATTCATCAGAATAAAGAGATTTTAAGAGGCTATTTCCAGAAAATTCAAGATATAAATTTTATTTGTGATGTTAAATTACGGTATTTTAATCAAAACCGTTAGAGCGAGTTTTGAGAAAATCAAAGCTTTAAAAAATGTTCAGTGTAAAGGGTGGTTTGTGGTGGGGATTTTCCTGAAAATCTTCCTGTCGGATACTTGGATACCAATACGAGTCAATTGAGAAATTTAATGTTATTCCGTCATTTTGCCAAGGTAGTTCAGTGGTAGAGCAACTGACCGCGAGATCCGTGGTTCAAATCCTGGCTATGGCATTGATTTTTTTCAGTCTGACTATACCAACCAAGTCCTTTCCTACATACGGCTTGTGTGAAAAAAAAAAAACAGTTACATAAATACCAAGTAAGGTATATACGTATATTTCAGGTGAAATATCGACATCGAATTTTCGGGTGATATACAATAACTTTATTAGCTGCTATGTACATAAGTGCTAGAGAAAGTAATTATCGTACGTCATTTCAGTGGCATAGGAGAAATTTCTTCCACGCAAGAAACGAACCGAAACATGGTAATCTGAAGGTGCAAAATCAGGACAAAATTCCGTATGTGCATATCGATCCCTCCCGATTCCTAGATTTTTACTTTCTCTACCTATACAATGTACATTTTCTAAAAAGAGGGTATTGTACTTCAGCCAAAAATTCGATACCTATATTTCACTTGAAATATATGTTTTGAGACCGCCTGAAACAAAACAAAAATTAGAAAAAGGTCAGTGTGTGTTGTGCGCCTGTCTGTCTGTGAACAGCATATCTCAAAAACGAAAAGACTGTTTAATATCAACGGTTTTTGAGTTAGGCATCTTCCAAGGATGTGACTTGAGATTTTGGGGAAACCCCGCCCAACCCAGACTATCCTTTAAATGTAAAACATTTCTAAAATTTTGATTTTCTCAAAAAATGTCTCTAGCAATTTTTATTAAAATACCGTAGATTAAAGATATTTACATGTAAATAAAATGTGTACCTTGAATCGTTTGGGAATAGTCTCTGAAAACCTTTTCGTTCTGAATGAGTTTTGCTGAATTTTGTTTGGCTGAATTTGAATATAGAAACAACTGATCATGTCCGCAACTCGATTGCAGGTTTTAAGCACTTAGTTATTTTTTGTAGCATCCGCTTTTACTACAAATGGCACTGCAGGCGATGATACTGATAATATATGGAATGAAAATAGAGCACCGGTAGAATGCGATGGCGGGGGAAACCGGAGAACCCGGAGAAAACCTATACTGTGCCTTTTTTGTCCACAAATCCCACATACGGTAGCCTGGGATCAAACCCGGGTCGCTTCAGTGAGAGGTGACTGGTGCGGCCATGTGCAGTCACATACACATCAAAATTCATAATTACTGACTCAACGGAGGGTCTAAAGAAATATTCCTCCCATCTAGCCTTGAATCGAGCCAAAGACCACAGGTTAGGAAGCCAGAACGCTTACGAGAAATCCATTCTTCATTGAATCTGTTCAGGTTCCAGCTCAGGAAGCTCAGTTCTGAACCTTATTTCTTATAAACTTGCCTATACTCCATTTCCTTCCTCTTTCCTTTAATTGGTAATGTACATCTTTGAATGGTCATATAAAACCAGCTTCAATGCAGCTTAGGTGATAAAAGCGATATAGATATCCTTGATATGATAGATGCACGAGCTTTCGCCATCCGGACAGGCAGGCTCAAAACGAAGATTCGTTCCATCTCTTTATTAGGAATTAATTGATATACATGCATACCAGATGTATGGACTCTGTTATATTAATTTATATGGTTACGAGAATGTAAATCGGACAATTTTCTTCTACTATATTAAAATAAATGATACTATTAAATAAGGAACTATTTTTTACCGCTCACCAACCTATTGCACATTAGCCAATGAGAGGTGAAAGTGCACATACTATAGGGCTTAATGTTAGACGTCTGAATGTGACAATACAATGTATATCTAGATGCACCATGCCTATCTAGATGCCCACACACAGGTTGTTAAAGAACTACTTCGAAATATTTTCAGAGAATAAAGAGATGTCTTAAGAAATTTGAGACAGAAGACCTCTGCTCTGTCTGTTCAAATTTCGAAATAACCGATATAAGTTTCCGCGACTGGCTGATGATGATGCCATTCGAGAAAAAACAACAAAACAAAAGGAGAGCGTACCTTTCTGGTAATGGTTGTGATATTAACTTCGCACAATAGGCTGTATTTTTTTTTCGAGTTCAAATCTGTCCATCAAGCTGCAATTCTTCGTATGGACTTAAAATAAAACAAATGACAGGAAACGAACCTATTACCTTCAGGTCATCAGATTTTAACGTATCACATTAAGCCACAGGAGCAATTAAGTAGATGCCTCTGGAATGGGCTACATTAACACAAGAAGGAAGTTAATACATGGACAGTGTCGCACAGTCAAGTGATCTATTCGAAATTTGAGAGAACTTATGGCAGTAAGTCTCGAGAACGCGAATGACGAGTTTTTGAAAATTAATATTTCTAAATTCGCGTATCAGCTTTAAAGACATTCCAAGTCAGGTTTTCATCTTACTTTGATTTAACATCGACTTTTTTTGCAATTGAAACACCTTACAGCTGCGTTATGTTTAGCCGTGCAGCATGCATTTCCTATCTGAAATCACTTATATCAGAAACGTCTACAATATCTTAAATTACTTCGGCGTAGTTCATTAACATCGTGCTCATTTTCTTAAACTCTGTGTTTGTTCTAAATATGCCTTATGTTAGATCTTAGATCCTTCATGATGTGATAATCTTAAAGGTTTCTTTTCCATTACTGAACCCGGAGGCATCAGGAAGCTACAAGCTCATCAATGATCTCTTCTGTTTCCTCTCCACTTATTTTTTGAGCCCCGATAATAGCTTTAGTATCTTGTTTTCAGCAGTGCTTTAAAAGGAAACCTATCTCAAACATTTTATTTCCAAAATAAGAACTAAAGCTTTCCTGGCGACGTGTTAATTCAAAATCTTCTCGGGCTTCTAGCCAGGTAAAAACTTGGCTTGACACCAACGTTTCGAAGAAGTGCATCTTCCTCGTCTTCAGGGTGAACTGGCTTCTAGCCAGGTAAAAACTTGTTTTTACCTGGCTAGAAGCCCGAGAAGATTTTGAATTTTATTTCCATTTTATGCTATATATAGAATTAACAAGTGATAACCCATAAATGGGTATGATACTTTGTTCCAGTTCGTCGCGAGGGTTCACTTAGTATTGGAGAGTAGAGTATCTGTGCTTAGCAAGCAGAAGAGAAAATTCTTCAATTAGGAGGACAAATAGTTTGCATTTTATTTCACAATGCAATACTTTTAAGCCATAATCATAAGGTAAGCTGCTTGTTGGTAAGCATACCAGTTAATTAACTTTAATTTAATACCTATGTTAAATATTAGCAACATTTGCCAGACCACACCCAAAAGTGTGGATGTGTGTATATATACCAACAAATCTAAAAGGAATAAAATATCCTGGTGTGAAAATCATTTGAGCATCTCTTCCTATATTATTCCGCAGGTTTTGCGTATTTACTGCTTTAATCCTATGAATAGTAATATATAAATTTATTGAAATTAAATAATTTTAAAACATTTGAAGTTATTGTCAGGCAAATTAAAGGTTCCAAAATTTTCGAGGCCATTTATGAATCTCCTCTTTAGGAAGAGATTTGAAATCGTCTCGAAAAATTGAAGCTTAAATTACACTAACGTGGAAGTATTCCAAGAGTTTATATTTTAAATAACGGCCACGAATGCCTGCACTCTTAAATTACTCTGCCTAATATCCGAAATACTTTGATATGTTTATTTTGTCTAGAAATTATTTCAAGTTAGATTTATATGCCCCATTGGTAACATGTCCCGTGCGGAAAAGACATTCAACTATGCATATCATATCATTTGTCTCGAACTCATGCGAGTGGAAGACACAAAGAAAGAAAGACAGAAAGAAAGGACAACAATTTTTGGTGCTCAAAATTTATATTATATTTTGATAAAAATGGGAAGATTAAATCACTGATTTCAGGTTAATAATTTAAAGTCTTATTTAATTTTTTTGTTTATATTAATTATAATTATATTTATAATTTATTCAAATATCTTATGTTAGAATATATTCATATTTATACACTGATGCATATTAATTACAGTCGACCTTAATATCTGAAGATGTATACATATAGCATTAAATATTTCGAAAAAAGGCGAACGCTGGAAAAAGGATGTAAATTGTTATTTTAATAATCTCCCATTTTTTCATTGCAATTTTTGTTTATATATTAAATTATATATAGTTTTATTTTGTCATAATAGAATCTCAAATATATGTGTAAATCAAAACGTGTTAGAGCCATTTTTTGGAAAACATAATAACAACAACTTAATGAAAAGGTCAATTTAGGGTGGGGGTAAGCTTTCTGAAAATATACTTGTTTTGTATCCTCTGATTATTATATATATACAAGATACACTTTTTGTGAGTACTTTAAATCAAATTTTTGCTGTGAAAATTTAATACGAAATTTCTGGGTGATATGCTAAGCTTTCTAGACCAGTGTTTCCCAACCTTTTGAAGTTCACGGCGCCCTTGGGAATAACACTAAACACTAGGAGCACCCTTCCTTGAATTAAAAGAAAATTAAGCTTAATATTTTAATTTATTGAAATATTATATAATAATAACGTACACCATAACACAATACAGTAAACTTTACTACAATCACTGAGTAAAAATACATCAATAAATTTTGTTCGATTAATGATTAATGTGAAACTTGTGATTGATGCTTAGAGCACAGATATGTGATGTCGGGTCTTACAGTTGACAGTGAAACACGCAAATCATCCTCAAGGTTATTCAGTCTATTTCTTGCTTTGCATTTTATTGTCACCATAGCAGAGAAGGCTTGCTCGCATAGATAGGATGTTGAAAAGGGCAAAAGTGCGTTAATTGCTTTCTTCATTAGGTTAGGGTACTCCTCTCTCCGTTGAAGCCAAAAACTAGCCATCGACGCCTCACTCTTGGTGAACTTACCTTTGAGTGTGGATCAGCGCAAAGATCAATAAATTCATCTCATTCGCAAGCAGTGAAATCTATTTCCTCTGCACTATCTACGAAATCAAATGGTGAGACAACCCAGTCGAGATTCGTAGTGGAAATAGTTGGAAAGTACGCATCTATTGCATCTTGCAATCTTGATAAATGATCACAAATGCGGTCTTTCAGTTTACCCAGATCTTTATCTCCTGCCACAGTAAGAAGAGATGGAAAGTTCGACAAATCTCCTTTTTGAACTGCAGACTTCCAAGAACTAAGTTTTCTTTTAAAACCTTTCATTTTATTGGTTGAGCAGATTATTGTTTCATGTCGACCCTACATCGAAACATTCAGTTCATTCAGCTTATGAAAAATATCTGCCAGATACGACAGTTCAAAACACCAAGAATCACTTAGTAAGAGCTCATGAAATGTGTCTTGATTTTCATCCTTAAAAAAGTTTTTACCTGTTCTTTAAGTTCGAGAAACCGGTTCAATACACGACCCCGCGACAACCACCTTACTTCTGTGTGAAGTAACAAAGAGGTATGAGCTGCATCCGTTGCGCGACATAACTGTTCAAAAATTCTGCACTTTAAAGGTCGAGACTTCATATAGTTCACCATTTTCACAACTTGGTTAAACACTTCAGCAAAATCTTCATTACACGCTTTCACGACTAATGCCTCTCTATGCAGAAAACAGTGAGTTATAATAATGGATGGATTTTCATTGAGAGCTCAGGCAGTAAAACCTTTAATTTTCCCAGACATAGATGGTGCACCATCTGTACATACCTATACCACAACAGTCTTTCCATGAAAGATCATGGTCATTGAGATAGGAATTAATAGAAACGAAAATACCATGGCCTGTGGTTGTAGTCTCCAGCGGTCTACAGAACAGAAACTGTTCACTAATATCTTTTTCATCAATATATCTGATAAAACCAAGGAGTTGCGGTTTGTCACCAATATCGAGACTCTCATCTACTTGCAAAGCAAATGTTCTATAAGTTTTTATTTTCTCCGTGACTTGTTCGTTGATATTGCATGACATTTCAGATATCCTGCGGCTGATTGTGTTGTTGGACAGAGGAACTTTCGAAATTTGATTAGCTGCTCCTTCGCCAAGTATTGTTGAAACTATAACTTGACATGCAGGGCCAATGATTTCCTCTCCAAGAGTATGAGGTTTCTTTTTTTTTTTAGCTATCAGTTCTACTACTTTAAATGATGCTTCAAGAGCAGTATTACCTATGGTCATTCTCTTTACCAGCTGTTTTCTTCTCCCCTTCTAATATATGTGAAAAATACATTACACTTTTCTGTGACACACTAGGATGCTTTGTTGTAAGATGCCGCTTCAGTTTGCTAGGTACCATGGCCTCGTTGCTAAGTGTTTCGCCACAAACTAAACACACAGGGATAGGTTTTTCCTCGTTGTTATTCCACTTAAATCCATACGCTAAGTAACTGTCCTGGTATATTCTTTTCTTTCGTTTGTCTTCTTTATGTGGTGAATGCGGCGGTCCGGGAGAAACTGTAAGATTTGGCTTCTTAAAGCAAGCAGTAGGAGCTGACTGTTCACTTTCACTCTCCTGGCGTGCGTGCGTGTGTGTCTGGTGGGCTCGTGGTGAGCCTGGGTGTTGTTGCTGTGTACCTACCCTGGTAAGGGTTTAACCACAGGAATGAGGTGAAGGTTGAGGTTTTATTTTGAGGTTTCGAGTGTTGGTGTTAAGGAGGTAGCGCCGGTAGGCTCCTCGAGCGGTTGCATTTCAGGAGCAGCATCCTTTCCTCTGCTCCTCTGGTGTTTATTTTGTTTAAATACGGTGGTGAATTTTGATAGACCTCTCCCTATGGGAGAGGAGAGTGCTTTGTTCAGCTATTACGCTGTTGGCTGGTTTATAGCCGTTGTTACCGGGGGTGCCCACAAGCCATGCGGGGAACCCGGAAGCGCCTCTTTCGACGTTCAGAGGGTAAGTACTCCCCCAGAGATCTGACAAGTGCGTTCTCATGTTCGCCCAATCTGGCGTAGTATTTTTGAGCCCGGCGCCTAATAACATCTTCCATATATGGGAGGGCCGAAGCTTCATGTAGTAGCCTCAAAGGGAAACGTCGACATACAGAATATATGGACCGGAGTCCTCTATTCTGTACCCGCTGTAACCAGAGAAGCCAGGAGTCTGCTGCCATACCCCACACTTCGCAGGCATAGAGCATCAGGGGGACTATAAGCGCCTTGAAAAGGCATAACCTTAAGTGAACCGGCATCTGGGAGGCCAGCACGGGGTAAAGGGAGGCTACCGCCCCCTTTGCCCTGTCCGACGTTCCCCGCACGTGTTCACGAAAAGTTAGGCCCTTATCAAGAATGACGCCCAAGTATTTTATGGAAATCCCCCACTCTATCCTTTGGCCCTGATAGGAATAGTTGGGTATCTGGTTTATTTCGGGGCGTTTTCTGGTGAACAGAACATCATGACTTTTGCCCGGATTAACGGACATCCGCCACTGTCTGCACCAGTCCTGGACGAGACGGAGGTGTCTCTGTATGGGGTTGAAGGCTCTGCGTATGTTCCTGTCAGTGCGGTAGAGCAGGACGTCATTAGCAAACTGGGCCATGTTGACGCCCTGCACCGTAGGGAAGTCTGCCATAAAAAGGCTAAACAAGGTGGGTATTAATACAGAGCCTTCTGGGACTCCGCCTCGTAGGGGTTTTGGTGTAGATGTTTGCCCCGCAGCTGCAAATACGAGGGTGCGTTGGTGTAGGAAGCTGTGTATGATGTTGATTAACTGTGTATGTAGGCCAATCTGGATGAGTTTAAACAGGAGACCCTCATGCCAGGTGATTGAGAAGGCCTTCTCAACATCCAAAGACACCGCCGGCGTGAAGGCCCCGTCCTGGAACCCCAGGGCGGCAGCCTCCACCCCCCGCAGCAGCTGTTGGGTTGTCGAGTGCCCAGGAAGGAATCCAAACTGAGTCCTGGCGTTTACGTTTAACAATGAACTTATCCATAGCTAAACACTGTGAATCAACGCGAGGAAGACAACTGAAAGCGCCAAGCGGCGTACACTTTTATATATTCATCTGTCGAAGTCTCGGAAATGTTCGTAAGGAAGCGAGTAGTCTCGGGAATGTTCGGCAGGGTATAGCTGTAATGCCATCTGTGGGATACTAGTATAACTGAATTATTGAAATGAATCGACCACTATCACCATCTGCCGTGCATGAGAGTAATTGATTTGACTTATTTTATTTCAAGACCTTACAAGACTTAAGGCTTCAGTAGAAGGTATTTTTTTTTGTTTATCTCAATATCTCGCGGCACCCCTTAGCCAATCACACGGCACCCTAGGGTGCCGGGGCACACCGTTTGGGAACCGTTGTTCTAGACTAAGTAAGTGAGGGAGCATGTAAATCAGTTACACATTTGGAGAGTGTTTATCATAATGTCGTATGATAAAAACAACAAAACAACAACAATTGAAAACAACAATTCAAATGAGTTTGTGCGAGTGCAGAGCACCATTATTAACTATTTCACTTTCTGTTTTGGTTATACAGAGTGGGAAACAAAATAACTAAACTGAAAATCTCATTTAAAATTTTGAAGACAGTTATTTCCTAAACTACCTGTCAGACAGGTGGACTACGAGCAGCCAATGTAGGTTTGTAAGATAAATGAATATACCAATTTTCATTTTCTGTATTTACCTATAGTGATTAAATTAAATATTGCATTTCACGCAAAAATTCAAAACTGAGATTTCACCAGAAATAATTTTCCAACTTTCTTAAAAATAGCTTTCAGAAAAATTTCCATGTGCGCCACTGCGAACAGCGTAGCTGTTAAAGTCAATTAAATATTAAACTTAGTATTTGTTGAAATCTACGGATACAGGTAAAGAACGGAAGGTGATACCTCGCTCACTGCGGTCCTGAATGGCCTACTGTGGATAACATCCCCAGGGCGAAAGGGATGAAGACATACCGACACTAAGGAATCAGAGAGACCAATGGCTCAAACGCACGGAAGTCCCTAACAGTTCCATTGCGAACACCCCAGGGCACTGTGCGAGGAATCGCAGCGTAAAGCGACAGCGAGGAATAGACTCTCAAGGCCCTAACCTCAAGCTCCAAGCGTGGCCGATGAATAATCCTGCAGAGCTCTTATCCGAACGATTTTCTCACAGGCCTCCAAACTATCAACAACCAGATCTGAAAGCTGAAAAGAGAGAAGAGGATCTGTGGTAATTAAAAAGTATCCCGGCATTCGTCTTGGCGACACAGGAAAACCACGGAAAATATTCAACGGCCGATTGCGTGGGGTGCTTCGTTCAGAATCTTCCAAGGTTGCGACACGAAAAATGTTCTGGACAAAACTCTTTGACCCCAAACTAGGCTTTACATGGGGTATTTTTAAACCATTGTGATTTTCGATAAAATTGCTCCAATGATTTTGATTAGAGCACCATTGTTGAAGACACTTTTATGACAAATTAACCGCATGTCTTGAAGTTTCTTTGAAAGCCTCTGAATGACTTTTACATAGCTGTTAAACCAAAAAAAAGATAGGTAGACATCGTAATCCATAGCTCATTTAGATCGCTTTAAATCACATAATTTAAATAACATATTTTTGACTTAGCTGCTTCCAATGTGCTCATTATTGCTTTGAATTTCCAAATACTTATACCTTACTCAACTACCTCGACTCTGTAGTCATACAAAGAGTAGGTACGGAATTTTAGTCATCATAGCCAGACAGTCTTTAAAAATATGACTATAGATTTGCTCACCTTATCCTACAACTGAAGTAAATATGAACCGAATATTTTTGTGCATCAACAAGAGGTAACTAGATTTTCCTAAGAACCAAGCATAAGAAGTAGCTTTTGTAAGAATAGTTTGTAGAAGAGCGAATAGAGTAACTATCGGATTTTTTTATAAAACTGCTATTTCAGGAGAAAACCTATTATAAAATATTTTATGCGTAATACCTGTAAAAGCTCATGCTTCTTGTCTTTTACTTTCTATACATGTCCTAATGTGCGTAGGTAGAGAGGTATTGTATTCCACCCAAAATTTCAATGTCGAGATTTCTCCGCAAATATGTTTTGAGGACCCCTGCGTGAAATAAAACATTTAAGAATGTGTGACCCCAAACTACACTTTATATGGGAAATTTTGGTTTTCTCAAAATAGCTCTAACGACTTTGATTAAAATATCGTAGGGTAAACATATTAACATGACATTTAAAATATATATCTTGAATTTTCTGGGAACAGTCTCTGAAGTCAATCTGAATAACTTTTGCGTAACTGGTAATCTATAAGAGAATAGACAAACATTTACAAACAAAATGTAGATATCTTTAAAAAATACAATTTATGTCGTATACGTTTTTTGTGGAGACGATTTCCGAGGTATTTCTTGTTATTGGTTTCAGTTTTAAAATATTTAAACTTTTCTCACACTGGAAGTCCTTACCCTTTTCATTCCTGGCCATGGAAAGAAATTCGAATCTCAATGTCTAACGCATAGCGACAGTCTGCTACTTTAAAGAAAGCATAATAAGACCATTTTTGCTACGGTTTATTTAGATTAGCATACTGTAGATAAAAGAATAATCGTTATAAGAATTTATTTTTGAGGAACAGTTGCAGAAATTCATGTGAATGGAACAGATCAGAATTTTTAAAAAGTTTATTCGCAGTGCATAATAAATATCAAATTACATTCACTGACAGAGGAAACATAAACTGTCTATGTTTTGGAAGATAGTGATACTTTTAAAATACATGTAAATGCGAATTTGTAATTTAAGAGGCAGATGCGCAATAAAATTCTACAAATCTCGTTTTCTACACGGTTTTTGTTTAATATCGTTTCGCTCTAAACTTAATGTTGCATTTTATTATAATAGATGACATAAGTGTTGGGTGTTCAACAAGTATGGTCCTCTGACCTTGAGAGCAAGTCAGCATTTTCATTGCCCATAATCCTGGGACAACATACGACTACCTATTTAGGAATATGGAAATGTATGCTTTTGTTGGGGAGGGGGAATTCTGAGATTTACGTCTGTTTTATCAAGTTACTTTTATTACCAGGTGGGTGCAAACGATATCATGGGACTGAAATTATTAAGCTGCTATAGGTTCAAATTGCTTTGGATGGTCATTTTAAAGTAGAAAAAATCTGATGTGTTCCATTCACATGACTTTCTCTACATCTCTGCAAGAAATTGTAGTTAAAAAGCTTATATTTATATTTACTTCATGCTAATTATCAGAAATAGTCTTATTACTTGTTTTCTTGTAAGTAGAAGCGAAATGAGGGAGTTCCATAGGCTAAAATGAGAGCGAAAAGCTGGTTGCTATGTAACTGAAGTTCCTTTGTTTGTATAGACAGGAGTTAAGACCTTTCTGTATGAGAAAAGTATAAGTTTTTCAAAGCTAAAACGAAAAACCAGATATCTTAAAAATGATCAACTACACGAAAAATAAATATATATATGACATATTTTGTATGTTTTATCTTGAGCTACATTTTCTGTGTAGTAAGTTTTCGTCCATCTCTTACGGTTTAGCAGTTATGCATAATTCCGTAAAATTCATCCAGGATAAAGTAGTCTACAGAGGCTATTCCCAGAAAATTCAAGATATACATGTTATTTTTCAGGTAAATATATTTAATATACGATATTTCAATCAAAATTGTTAGAGCCATTTTTAAGAAAATTAAAATTTTCAAAATTTTGTCCATGTAAAGGGTATTTTGGGGTGGGGGGATTTTCTTGAAAATCTTCGTGTCACATCCTTGGAAGATACCAAAATTAAATACTAAGTTTGGGCTTTAACGGTCTTTTCGTTTTTGAGCTATGATGCTCACAGGCACACACACATACACACAGACAGACAGACACACATGGACATTTTTCTAAAAATGCTTTTTTTGGATTCAGGGAATCCCAAAACATGTATTTCCGGTGAAATCTCGGTATCGAATTTTTGGGTGCAATACCTTCTCTATACACTATGTGCATAGTTCGTATAGAGAAAGTAAAAATGAATATTTTGGGCGGTCTCAGATGTTTTAGTTAATAGAGCAATTATCAGGATTGCAAATTACTTTCTCTACTCTTACTATGCGCATAGTTGATAGAGAAAGATGTTGTATTCTACCCAAAAATTCTAAGCCGAGACTTCCGGGAAATACATTTTAGGTCCCCTAAGTCCAAAGTTTCATATGTATGTTTGTAAATATAACTAAAATAACGAAAAACCCGTTAAACACCAAACTTGGTATTTTAAGTTCAGTATCTTTCAAGGTTACGACATGAAGTTTTCAAGAAAATCTGCCACCCCAACTACCATTTACATGGATCATTTTTCGAAAAAAATGTATTTTCTCAAAAATAGTTCAAGCGAGTTTGTCATATTATAAGATATTTTCATTACAAATAGAATATATAATTTGAATTTTAAGGGATTAGCCTCTGATGTCTTTTGTATAACTCATCAGCTGATGTCTTTTGTATAACTCGTAAACCATGAGAGAGACAATAAACTTTCTACACAAAAATGTCGATCTCGTTAAAACACACAGTATATGTTATATACATTTTTTGCAGAGTTACGCTTCTGAGATCTTCCTCTTTATTATTTAGGTTTTAAACTAGTTAAAACATTTCTGATACAAAAAAATCATCTTTCGTTTCATATCTCTTTTGCTTTACAGTTATAGTTACTCTAGAAAGTACTCGGCTCCACTTTATACTTTTCTAACAGCCAAAAAACTCTAGAAGTATTTTACACTTGTAATATACAGCAATAACAGTTTACGTTCTAGTACTTTTGGTTAATTTGATAACTTCTTAAACAGCACTCACTTTTCAATTGCTATCATCTGTGGTATTAAAGAAATACTTTATATGAATGCTTCCTTTATTTACTATTTGCGAAAGGAATAATAGAGGAGGTAATGAATTCCCGAGTGAAATGGCTCCGAGATAACGTGTCAGGCTCGATTCGGAAGTCCGAGTTTGATTCCCTGTGACAACTTCTCTGACCATCGCTTTCCATGGTTACTTGGCGAAATCCACATTTTGAGGCTTCTTGAATAAATAATAAAAACAATTTTTACTTTCTCTACACGCACTTTGTACATAGTGTATAGAGAATGCATTGCACTCCACCAACAGATTCGATACCAGGATTTCACCGGAAGTATAAGTTTTAGGGTCCCCTGTATCCAAAAAAAAAAGTATTTTCAGAAAAATGTCCGTGTGTGTGTGTGTATGTTCGTGTGTCAGTGTGTCAGTGTGTCCGTGTGTCTGTGAACACGATAACTCAAAAACGAAAAGTCGGTAAAATGTCAAACTTGGTATTTAAGTTTAGTATCTTCCGGGGATGCGACACGTTGATTTTGAGAACCTCCCCCACTCCAAACTACCCTTTACATGGAACATTTTTCGAACATGTTGATTTTCTAAAAAATGGCTCTAAAGATTTTGATCAAAATATCGAATATTAAAGATATTTACCTGACAAATAACATGTATATTTTGTATTTTCTGGGAATATCCTCTGAGGACTACTTTATACTGAGTGAATTTTACGGAATTTTGTATAACTGCTAAACCGTAAGAGAGAGACAAAAACTTACCACACAAAAATGTTGAGCACATTAAAACACACAATTTATGTCGTATACATTTTTTTCGTGGAGGTGATTGTTTTTCAAATATTCCTTGTTTTGTTTTAAGCTATAAAAACGTACATTTTTCTCATACAGGACTTTGTGAACTCGTGTCCATATAAACAAAGGATCTTCAGTCACATAGCAATCAGATTTTGACTATCACCTTAACCTATGGTACTCCCTTATTTCGCTTATACTTACAAGTAAGCAAGAAATAATGCTATTTCTGCTAATATTTTCTCGATTAGCAGGAAGTAAATAGAAGCATAAGCTTTTTAAAAATAATTTATTGCAGAGATATAAAGAAAGTCATGTGAATGGAACACATCAGATTTTTAGGAAAAGGTTTCTCGTGTGTGTGTATATGTGTATGTCCAACCATTCATACAAGCCTTCAATTAAAACGATAATGATTATGCTATCCTGGCACAGTCAAAATACCGCGGACAATTTTTTGTTTTTTGTAAAGAAAAGCCTTTCTCTGATTTTACTCAATTCACCCCTCACCAACCAAACGTGCACGCGCGCAAAAAAAATCTCGAAAACGTTAAGATGGTAAAACACCAAACTGAGTATCTAGGCTCAGCATCTTCTAAACAGAAGACACGAACCTACTACCATCTTCATGGAAAAAAGTATCGTTATTTTTTATGTTTTCATTAAAACGTCTTATGTTTAAAGATTTTGCTCGACAGCCTCTGAAGTCCTCTTCATTCTTCTTGTATAACTTGTATGCCATAGGAAAAAGATAAATTCTCACTACATAAGTAACGTAGAGTTCGTTAAAAGACAAAATTTATGCCAAAATAAGGTTTTTGTGGCGTTTACAACTTCTGATATGTTCTTTTTTATTGGTCTGAATTTTTTAATCATTTTTGCTTTTCCACAGAATATTGCAACTATTTTTTTTGGGGGGGTTGCACTAAATGAAATTGCATAGTGATCCACTTTTAAAATATTTAACCATAATTTAACTTTACTGTATTCTACTTGAAATATATACATATTGTAATGCACAATTAGCTCCTTTACCAAGAAGTATATTGAGAGTGAGCTTTTGTATGACTAGTAAGTTGAGAAAATATAAAACATGGGAATTTGACCTGTTAAAGTATACGTTTCAATTTAATTAGTTTTACTAATATTTCCCCACAAAATTTAACAGAATTGAACGGTAATCTTAAAATACAAATTATGTTTAAGCCTATATAAGAGCGAGTAGAAGTTATGTTAAAGCAACACATTACAGTTTTAATTTCTCTAGCAGATATGCAATGCTATTTCTCTGTAAATATGTTTTGAGGTCCCCTGAGTCCAAAAAAAGCATTTTTAGAAAAATACTGAATGTGCCAATGTGCATGTGTGTGAGAGAGAGAGAGAGAGAGAGAGAAAGAGAAAGAGAGAGAGAGAAACAGAGAGAGAGAGAGAGAGAGAGAGAGAGAGAGAGAGAGAGAGTGAGTGTAACTGTGAGCAACATGGCTAAAAAATTAAAAGACCATTAAACACCAAACTTATATTTATGTTTAGTATCTTCCAATAATACGTTATGAAGATTTACAAGAAAATCCCCCCATCCCCAAACTATCCTTTACAGGAAAACATTTTTGCACATTTGGTTTTTCTCAAAAATGGCTCTAAGATTTTGATTAAAATACAGTGTTTTAAAGACATTTACATCATAAAATGTATACCTTGTATATTTTCTGTGGATAGTCTCTGAAATTTGCATAACTGATACACCATAAGAACTAGACAAGAACTTATATAAGACAAAAATGTAGATCTCGTTAAAGCACATAATTTGAAACTGACCGTTTTCGAGATATTCCTTGTTATTAGTTTCAATTTTAAACTATACCATTCACAAAAGAAACAAGGCTATTTTGTAAAACCCTACTGTGACCAAGTAATAGTCCATTAATCTTGAAATCTCCACAGACTAACCATAGGTGGTTTGCGGTTCATGTAACAAAAGATTTACATTTTCATATGCCTCCTTTAAAACAAAAGAGAAGGCCACAGGAATGGAAGGATGAATGTTTCCATTATGAAGCAAAATACCTTTAAGACTTTTTTTGAGAAGACTCTATGAAAAACCTCCACTCTTTGAAATTATAGTTCATGTTATAAATTTTTAAGACAGCAGTGATACCTTGGCAATACACTCAATTTTTTTCTTCAGCAAAAAATTGACAAGCTGCTTCTCATGATGCTTGTACCATGAAAAATATTTACCCTTAGCCAATACTTTCTTTTCTATTAACCCAGATTCTAACAGTTCTGCTGATTTTTTAGCAAATGTAAATCCTTCACTAAATCATTAAACTCACTGTGATTAAAACATTTATCATTAGAATTATCTGGTTCATAATTACTGATGACCCATCACCAAGGATGCAAGGTAGAGGAATGCGTAACGTAAGCACTTACGTAAACACTTTTGCTGTCCGCATGATGTTTATGCTCGACATCTGGATATGACATGGCCGTTAGGCTCATTTAAAATACACAGTGTTGTCACATAACTCACACATAGTTAGAAGTCCAGTTGTCGTGCAAGATCCGAGTCGGAGAAGTCCTCATCTTCGCTGCTGTTGCTGCCGCTCTCTGCATTTAAATATCTAAATATTAAACCATGAATAAAAGTAACAAAATATATAATTGTAGAACCATATGCCGTAGCGCGTGTTAGCAGCGAGAGCCAAATAATGCATAATACATCACTGCAGATACTGAAACGAGCATTAGATCTGGCAGCAGTAGGTTGGTTCACATACACACATAGTAGACGTAAACAGATCCACTAGTACGTGACCAGATAACAGTTTAAGCCCTCATATATAGTAAAACAGATTAGGATCATTTCTATAATCACGTTTAGACATTTCTAAGAAACAAAACTATTATGTTGTACTCTCTCAGAAAAATGTACATGAAAATGAACAACGCAAGACTGATCTTCAATTTTAAAACAACCTTTAAAATGGGATAGGTTTGTTATCTCAGAAAGGAAATCCTAAGCTGAATTGCACTTCGGTATACCCTCTATCAGTTCTCTAATGCATTGTTTACTTTAACTTGCAATCTCTAAGCATAAACGTTTCCTTTAATTCATTTTTATTGCCTGAGACACTAAACATTTCAACTTCTGTTTATAGACTAGATAAACATCCCCAAGCATAACAACGGTTATCTTAACCCCTGCTTATTTTAAGGAGAAGACACATTTTTGCACCGAATCAGGGCGGATATAGTCAGTAGAACATAAACAAAGTATAATAAATAAGTATAACATAATAATAGTTGTATTATTTCACACTTTATGTAATAAAGTTGAAAACATATATGAGCTATTAAGCCTTTTTAACAAACGATAAGCACACTGTGATATTACTATAGCACGTATATTACGAAAAATCCTCAAAATATAGCATTTTGAATTGTGAAAAATTCTCACGTGGTTTGCGAAAACAGTTTTCATTTTTATTTGCTCTACATGTACTATGTACATAGTGTATAGAGAAGATATTGCATTCCATCCAAAAATCGATACCGAGATTTCACCGGAAATGTGTTTTGGGTCTCCCCGAATCCCCCCCCCCAAAGCATTTTTACAAAAAGGTCCGTGTATATGTGTGTGTCTGTGGACAGCATAGCTCAAAAACGAAAAAAACCGTTGAATACCAAACTTGGAATTCAATATTGAAGACTAGTTTATTCTGGATGAATTTTACGGGATTTTGCATAGCTGCTAAACCGTAAGAGATGGACAAAACTTACCACACAGAAAATGTAGAACACGTTAAAACACACACTTTATGTTATATATATATATATATATATATATATATATATATATTTCGTGGAGTTGATCGTTTTTGAGACATTCCTTGTTTTTGGTTACAGCTTTTTCTCATACAGGAATTTGTCAATTCCTGTCCATAAAATCAAAGGAACTTCAGTCACATAGCAACCAGCTTTTGACTATCACCTTAACCTATGGTACTCCCTTATTTCACTTCTGTTTAAAAGAAACCAAGTATTTCTGCTAATTTTTTCTTCATTAGTATGAAGTAAATAGAAACATAAGCTTTTTAATAATAATTTGTTGCAGAGATATAGAGAAAGTCATGTGAATGGAATACATCAGATTTTTGTAATTGGCGTGAACTTGTATTCAGAAACGCTCATTTATTAAAAAAAATCCATGAAGAACGGTAATATAGGTAGAACAGCTAGAAACAGTTATATGAATGAAGCAATGAGATTTTTAAATATAAATTTTGTTACTAACTTATGGTTTAATCTCGGCAGTCATAAACATTGTGGCGTTAATCAAAAGTTTCATTAACGAGGTTGATAATTCCTTAACTTGACATATGTTTTTCTTCGTCAGATCATAACCTATCACTAACATTTAAGATATTATAGACCCAAAAATTTATACAATACAAAATTTTGCAAACACAAAAAATCAGTGTATTTTTCAAAGAATTATAAACTGAATACAAGTCTGATATTTAACCAAATTTTCGTTTTTGAGTTCGCGTGCATACACATACACGCGCGCGCGCGCGTATTTTACTAAAAATACCTTTAAAATATAGCCTTAAAATTCCACATTCTTTCCTTGCAATCACGAGAAACAACTGAGCATTGAAAGGGCTGAAGAAATGAACCAAGTATTGAAAATTTCGAACCATTATTAACGTGTATCTCGGTGTTGACTTATGGCATAGAAACTTGTTTGTAATAATTTGTGTTTGTTAAGGAGATCCACATTATTTTGTATGGTGAGATTTCACCGCAGCTTAGCATTTATTACATACTCGAAAATTGCGAAAACATTTCCATGTTAAGGGTAGTTTGTGGTGGCGAACTTTCTTGAACATTTTTGCATCATATCTTTGGATGATTATGAACTTTATGCCAAGCTTGGTATTTTACAAATGTTTCGTTTTCGAGTTATTTTTTCACAGCATCTCAGACATGTACATTACACATGGAACTTTTACTAAAAACACTATTTTGGAACCAGAGAGTCTGAAAACGTGTATTTACGAGAAATCTTGGTATCGAACTTTTGAATGGAAAATAATATTTATTCTACTTACTGTATTTAGAAATATTATCTTAGAAAAGGGTTTTATTTAAATGAATAAAATGTTTATGCTTAACTTCATGAAGGCATGAGGTAGAGATGAAGTAATATTTTTGGATTTCAATATTAGTAAGACTTTTGGCTGTAACTGTACAGCAAAGTTTGTCAAAAAATGTGAACAAACATGATAAAATATTGCAAATATTGAACGTTTCACAAACGAGTACCGTTGAAACGCATTAAAGCTAATGCAAACTCACTTGAGGCCTGAACAGCTGGATTGCAAATGGCTTCGTGTGAAATGCAATACGTTAGTCGCAACATCGAGAGTAACAAGGAAGCAGATGTGTTTGTAATTACCTTTCAGTGTAATGTAGAACAAAGCAGTGGAGAACATTTCTTCAAAATCCAACAATAATTATCAAACGTATGGATATCGATTATATCGCTTAGAAGAGCAACCTGTGGACAATATAATGAGAGCCTGTCGCGTTCTAATTAGTTGGAAATACAAACAAGACAACACAATAAGCCCTTACATTCAGATATTCATTAGGCAGCAGTGAATACGGTCCCATAGTTATTAGCCATTGGCTATGCATGAAATAAAATCATACAAATTATTCCTGGCCAGGGTTGTAATTAGCGAGTCAACTGTGATGAATAATACACGTAAATACTGCTAATTAATGAAGAGAAAACAAAAGGCTTTCAACTGAAGTGGCGGTTCCCATTAGGAATATGATGAATGTAGCGCCAAAATAATTCGCATGTGCTAATGCTGATGGCTATAGAAGTCATTAAAGATAACACATTAAAGATAACATGTGGCACTGGAAGAGCTGCAAATATATTAAAATTGCTATGAATGTGCTACAGAATTCCAACCGTAAATGTTAATGCAGTACTCAGAATAAGCTTTGTCTGTATCGAAATTGACCGTCGTTGGACGGTTAGCTTTTTAATTCCATTTACGAATTAATTTCATTTAGCTTCCCCGTTCTTTATTAAGTTATTGCAAAATTATCTACACGAACCTTACTCTAATTATAATTTCGTACAGTGCCGAATATTACAAATAACGAACGAAAAATCACTAGGCATTCTCGCAAAGGGATGTGAAACATCGGTGGAACGTCTGGCTACTTTAAGGTGATGCATCTGTGAAATTTTATCAAGTATTGATAAAAACAAGCAAGAAAACTCATCGGTCATGGGCGATGTTAATTTCTACAGCCGACCTTCTTGAACTATGGGTTTTTCGGGATTTTTTTCTGGTCACCAGATAAATGTTGTGCAGGTTTCTTTCATTCCTCAGAATCTCCATTTCATCCTCATTTCGTTTTATTTCATATTTCATTGTGCTGGGGCCTAGGTGGTAACATTTCGCTTTGTAGCTGCTGTTCTCTCCACGGGGGCGGTGCGAGGGTCTCCTATCTCCGCGGGGGGAGGAGGGCAGTGTCGAAACCCGAGTGAGCTTGCGGTTGCCTGGCGAAACCTAGCGGAGGGATGATGAACTATCAGCATTGTATAAAGCCCACCACAACCGCGCTCTTGCTCAGCACACCTGATGTCTCCCTTCGTCACGCGCTTCCGCTCAGAAATCTGACATACAACAGTATATCCGGCTTAGTCCAGTCCAAATATTGCGGAAAAAAAAAGATGTTTTAAATAATAAAATAATATGAATTCTAAATTTATAGAAAATATGTCGTTTTTCCCTTTTAGCTCACTTTACTGCCAATTTACTATCTTTACATGTGAGACACATGCTTATTAATAGGCAGTTACAAATTTGTTTAAAACTTTCTACACTATCTCTCGAAAGTACTTTTAAGAAAATGGTCATACATTTCCTAAAATAATGTTCAAGTTTTGAGAAATAAATTACTAAATTTTAAAAATTCAAGAATTTCTTAGAAAGTATTATTTGTATATATGTCATGCTAATCAAGACAAACATTGTTAGCATTGGACGCGCCGTAGCCGAGTGATTAGACCACTCGCCTCTCACTTAAGATGCCTGGGTTCGATCCCAACCGACCGCATGTGGGATTTCTCCGGATTCTCCGGTTTACCCTGCCATGGCATTCCACCGGTGCTCCATCTTCATTCCATGTATCATCAGTGTCATCGCCTGCGGTGTCATTTGTAGTAAAAGCGGGCGTTAAACATCATCAAAAAGAAATTGCCAGAACTGCTCTATCTTTGTAAGCAGAAGGGAAATAAGGGAATGCACTAGGCTAAAGTGATAGTCAGATCTTCTCTAAGCTAGCAATAATTGAATTTTGGTTTTCTTTGCTTTCTAGGAGAAATACAAATGAGAGTCGAAAAGAAAGTTGTCACCCGTTTGAGAAAAGTTTAAGAACCTTAAAACTGAAACCAATAATTCAGAACATCTCGAAAACAGTTAACTTTACAAAAAAAAAAAAAAAAAATGTATAGGACATAAATTGTGAGTTTTAATGACATACGCTTTTCGTGTAGTAAGTTTTTGTCTATTGCTTACGGCTTACGAATTATACAAAAGTCATCCAGAATGATTCACAGGCTGTTCCCAGAAAATTCAAGATATGCATTTTAGAAATGAAAATATCTTACACATCAAAATCCGTTTTTGCAAAAATAAAATATTGTGAAAAATGGTCCATATAAAGAAAGGAGTTGGGGGGATTTTCTTGAAAATCTTCGTCTGGTATCCTTGGGCGACACTGAACTTTAATATCAAGTTTGATATTTAATGACTTCGTTTTTGACCTACGCTGCCCACAGAAACACATATACACAGCCACACATACACACGCACACCACGCACATGGACATAAACAAATCTGATTTGTTCCATTCACATGACTTTCTCTACCTCTCTAACAAATTATTGTTAATAAGCTTATTCTTCTATCTACTTCATGTTAATCGAGTCCTATTAATTAGCTTCTTAAAAGTAGAGGTGAAATAGAGAATACACTAGGCTACACCGACTGTCAAATGTTTTAAAAATGTGGTTTCTATGGGATTGAAATCCGTTTCTTTGGTGGCCAGAAGTTCACAAGTTCCCTTATGAAAAAAGTGTGTATTTTAAAACTGAAACCAATAACAAGGAATGTCTTGAAAACAGTAAACTCCACGACAAAAATGTATATCACATACATTTTGTGTTTTAAGAGGATCTACACTTTTTGTGTATTAAGATTTTGTTATACAAAAATACCAGTTATACAAAATTCAGAAAAAATAATTCAGAATAAAGAGGTATCAATATGCTATTCCCAGAAAATTTAAGGATATACATTTTAATTTTCATGTTTTTTTATAGTGTTTAACACCCGCTTTAACTACATGTGGCACCGCAGGTGATGGCACTGATGATACATGAATGAAGATGGAGCACCGGTGGAATGCGATGGCGGGGGAAACCGGAGAACCCGGAGAAAACCCGCCCCTGCGCCGCTTTATCCATCACAAATCTCTCATGCGGTCGCTATGTCATGTAGATATCTTAACTATAACAAATATTAATACAAATCGTTAAAGCAATTTTTGAGAAAACTTTCGAAATTTTTTCCATGTAAAGGAAAGGTAGGGTGGGAGGATTTTCTTGAAAATCTTCGTGTCGTATCCCTGAAAGTTACTAAATTTAAGTATCAAATTTGGTATTTAATGGATTTTTCGTTTTTGAGCGATGCTGCACACACACACACAGACATTTTTCTATGAATGCTTTCTTTTAGAATCAGAGGGTCTCAAAACATGTATTTTCGGTAAAATCTCGGTATCGAATTTTTGGGTACAATGCAGTACCTTCTATATACAATATGTACAACCGTAGACGCAAAAAATGAGTAATCTGCAGATTCCATCCTTAGATTCGAAGAGCTTTGCGTATCTTCGTAAAATCAGTGAAAAACTGTACACTCGTCTGTGACTGACAGCGCAGTGGTTAACTTGTGAGTACCAAAAACAGATCCCAGAACAAGATTACGTTGGCCGAGAGGTTAAGAAACCCTTATGTTCACTCATAAATCCCTAGTTTCAAATCTCCGGTGCTTGTCATTTTTTTATGTTTGTTAATTTTATGACTGGATATGTAGAACATAATATTGTATTAATATAACTTTGGCATTTGAATTTATTCACACAAAATATAATTCTACTAACACCCCCGTTAAATAACTAAAAAAAAAAAAAAAAAAAATGTGTAAACAAACTATGATCTTCTGAAATTATAACATAAAAAATAAACATATAATATTGGTTGTATGAACCCTCAGCCCATATAATGGACGAGAAGCTTAAAGACCCCAGGCTTCTTGAATTTGTGCCAGAAGGCATCTGCTGTCCTTCGACAATCTGCAAGTAAATTGGAGCGCAGCTCCCTTTTTATCTCAGCCAACACATTCTGAATACGGCTCAAATATGGTAAACAGGTAGGCCAGTCTATCCCTCTGATATCTTGTCTCTCTGGATACAAATTTGAAAGCTTTCGAGATTTGTGGACAGGACGATTATCATGTAGAAATTCAACAATTCCGTTAGGATATCTCTTCCTCACAGACGGAATCAGCAACCTACCACAGCAAGACCGTCCCTTGACATCCATCCCCAACAGGATACACATACGCGACCATGATGGGATTGTAAAGTCACACATTTTGCATCGTATCGGGACCGCTTTGGAGGATAGACAATCACCTTTCCCATACACTCCTTATCTGAATATACCACGTCATTCCTGTTGCGATTGGCATTTTCCTGTTGGCTCGGTTTGTGAGGGGCGTGAAAAAAAAAAGCAAACAAAGTTCGTACCTCCTCCCACCCAAAAAATCATATTTGTCAAAAGTTCATACTATACAGATTACATTTTTTTTTTCATTGAGAGAGAAGTGTTCGCGCCTGATGCGTCTGCGCGCAAGACATGCTTTCGTGTGCAGCATATTGCTGTTTGGTATTATAATAGCTTAAAGAAGCATCATAATAACTATCATATTAGTAACTGTACCGAACGTCCTGTATAAAATAAATATGTAAAATAAATAGTCGCACTGTGTTGATTCGGCATCATTAAGAGAGGCAGAAAAAAAAAATCGCTGTTTGCGAGAAGCGAACCTGCCACTGTCGCGTCGGAGTAGCCTAGGTTTTGCCATGGAGCTACAATGAATACACTAGGAAGGAGGTAGGTTTAATAATGCCGTACAATACAAACTGTATCTTGTTTTATGTCAACTTTTTTTAGTTAATATTGACAGTTTGTTACTGAAGAAGCTTAAGTTATATATTTTATTATAATTATTGATCATATGGGTTAGTAATATTACGATTTGGAAGTAGTGACAACTTGTTGCTGCCGCTACACAACTGTATCGCGGATGGTGTGCACAAGGCGTTGTGGCGTGTAGGACTTAAGACAAATTTGGCGTTCCAGACATGATTAATTTTTTTTGTCCACGGCTGTACATATGTTTACATTTTTAAACTTATTTACTACAAAACTAGAATTTTTAATATGAATATTACTTTCTCTACATGTGCTATGTACATAGTGTATAGATAAGATATGGTAAAAATTTGATGTCGACATTTCGATGGAAATGTATATTTTGAAGTCCCCATACTATCAGGAGAAATACCATGTGAACTCCATCTACGGATTCATTGTTGGAACTAGAGGTCCTGTCTGCTGGTCAACTTTTGGAAACAGTTCGGCACTAAAAAGGTCTGCAGGAACAAATAGCGGTAGCTGCAGTCAAGATATTACTTTCAATCTTAAAAAATCACCTTTATGGTAGGTTAACTCTTTCTATTCGTGAACATCTAATTTAATATTAATTATAGAGACTTCCTTGTTTAGTTAAATTTCCCAATTGTATGTATTTTTAAATAGTTTGCATGTGTAATTATTTTAAACATCTTTTCAGTGCACTTTTGTGTGTGTGTGTTATTTTTCTTTTCTAATTGTTTAATACGCTTTATCTACAATGGCAACCTCAAATAAGGGAAGCCTAAAGTTAAATAAAGCTTTCTATTATCGTTATTATTATTATTATTATTATTATTATTACAGAATGATAATTATATTTCTGCGTTGTATGTAAATTCCATCTTGCATGGTTAAATAAATAATCATTTTTAATTGTTTTAATCCATTATTCTAGCAGAAATGAGCCATGTGATAATTTTTAAGAATACTGAGATAAAAATTTCAGTTTTACAGTAAATGAATTTACAAATAAATATTTCGTGCCATAATTTTCTATACTAGCCCTAAATAGTGTAGAAAATTGCTTTTCTTACTCCAAAACTTTTGATTTTTCAAAATTTAGTAATTTATTTATCAAGACTGGAACATGTCTTTTAGAGATAGTATAACAACTTTGAAACAAATTGTTGAAAAATTGTATGGTGTGGACCACTTTGAATAGGTATGGAAAACTGTTGGAAAACGTTTACGAGAAAATTTGGTTTAAATTTTAAGATATCTATTAATAAGCATGCACATACCATCTATAGCTTCAGTTAATTGGTAGTTAAGGTTTGCCAAGTGAGAAAAGCGGTACATTTTTGAAAAGTTTAGAATTCATATTATCTTTATGAAACAAATTATTTTTGAATTTTTCAAAATTTTTTAGTCAAATTTCACAGATGCATTACTTTAAAGAGAAACAAAAATGGAATCTATGTAGTTGAAGACATTGGTTGATGAGGGTATGAATTGGATTGGTTGATGAGGGGCGAATTGAGTAAAATATAACAAAGACGTTCCCTGTCAAAAAGAAGAATTTTACTCAAAAGTCGATTTCTTAAAAAACAAATCTGATGTGTTCCATTCACATGACTTTCTCTGCACTTCTGCAACAATTTATTGTTAAAAAGCTTATGCTTATATTTACTTCACGCCAATCGAGAAAAAAACAAACAAAACAGAAATAGTCTTATTACTTGCTTCCTTGTAAGTAAAAGGGAAATAAGGGAGTATAATAGATTAAAGTGATAGTTAAAAGCTGGTTGTTTGGTGACTGAAGTTTCTTTGTTTTTTGGACAGGAGTAAACAAATTCCTGTATGAGAAAAGTATACATTTTTTCAAAGCTGAAACGAAATGCCAGGATACGATCAACTCCACGAAAAAAATGTATATGCCATAAATTGTGTATTTTAATGTGCTCTACAATTTCTGTGTAGTAAGTTTTTGTCCATCTCTTATGGTTTAGCAGTTATACACAATTCCGTAAAATTCATACAGAATAAAGTAGTCTTCAGAGGCTATTCCCAGAAAATTCAAGATCTACATTTTATTTGTCAGGTATATGTCTTTAATATACGATATTTTAATCAAAATTGTTAGAGCCATTTTTAAGAAAATCAAAATTTTCGAAATTTTTTCCATGTAAAGGGGTAATTTAGGGTGGGGGGATTTTCTTGAAAAACTTCAAGTCGCATCCTTGCAAGATACCAAACTTAAATACCAAGTTTGAGATTTAACGGTCTTTTCGTTTTTGAGCTATGCTAAAAATGCTTTGTTTTTGGATTCAGAGGGTCTCAAAACATATACTTCCGGTGAAATCTCGGTATCGAATTTTTGGGTGCAATACAATACCTTCTCTATACACTATATCCATAGTACGTTTAGAGAAACTAACAATAACTACAAAAGAATACATTGTTAAGAATACAAGCTTATGAGTAAACCAAGGCTTAAAGCATCCTTTAAATGAAATTTGGGCTCAATGAGGCTACCAGGAGGCTAAGCAATGCCGAAAGTTGCTACTACTGCGATTGATCCACTAATTCATTCATTGTTTTGCATGAGAAAATCCACGAGCTTATGATGGTGATCAAGTGAGCAGCTGGGCTCAAGGGGAGAAAACAAAGAAGACATAAAAAAGAAATCCATCGGTAAAAATGCTTTTAAGACGTCAGGTTGTAAGACGTACGAGCAGGCACGGTGGAACGTTTTTCTTTCACTAACATTTAATCCAATATATAAATATGTCCTTTGTTACTCTGTCTCACTCTCTATGGCACGACATTCCATTCGAAAAAGATGTCCGGCATTCTTTCTGATCTCTGCTCGATTCCATCTTAAATTTATGAAGCATTATAACGAAAGTAGACTCCAGATACCAGGATTTCTCGCTCACACATACAATAACAGAGAACAGACATATTTATAAACTTAGAATAACTCTTCCTTAACTATCTTCCACTTTAATTTTTACCTGCTTTTTATTATTACTTTCTCTCACGTACTATGTACACAGTGTATAGAAAATTATTGCATTCCATACAAAAAATCGATACCGAGTTTTCACCGGAAATATATCTCTTAGCTTCCCCTGTATCCAAAAAAGTATTTTCAGAAAAAGGTACGTGTGTGTCCGTGTGTCTGTGAACACTATAACTCAAAAAAGAAAAGTCGATATAATATCAAACCTGATATTTAATTCTAGTATCTTCCAGGGATGCGACACGAGGATTTTGAGAAAAATTACATGGAACAATTTCGAAAATTTTGATTTTCTAAAAAAATGACTTAAACGATTTGATTAAAATAACGTATATATTGCAAATAAAATGTATATCTTGAATTTTCTGGGAATAGCCTCCAAAGACCTCTTTATTCTGAATGAATTTTACTGAATTTTGCGTAACTGGTAAATCGTAAGAGATGGATAAAAATTCACTACACAACAAATGTAGATCACGTTAAAGCACACCATTGCTGATTTCACTGTTACTTTAGCCTAGTGTATTCCTTTAGTTCCCTTACATACAAGGAAGCAGTCATTAAGACAATATCTGCTAATGTTTCTCTCGAGTATCATAAGCTTTTTAACAATATTTTATTACAGAGACGTAGAGAAAGTCATGTGAATGTAATACATCAGATTTTTATAAGTTACGTGACCCTACTGATGATTAGTGTAGCTAATGTTTATCAAATGATGGTTCCCGGGAAACGTATGACTCTCACATTCGGTCGATTCCATCAGACCGGTCCCTCTCACCTTGATTTTTATTTTTATATTTTGTCTTTAGGTAAAATTTGAATTGTATCTTGTCAAAGACTCTGAATAGTAGTAAGTCAAGTTTCTGACTTCTGTTTGAGTACCGATATGGAAACATTGATTTTAAGTTTCTCAAAAACTATTAAACATAACAAATTGAAAATTTGACAGTTAATATATCCATATAAAATTATGTATGTTTCCTAAAAATTAATGTTACACACATCATAAATAGTAATCTTTGTTTTTTTTAAATTATTACTGGTAGTATTTTCAGGTACACTAATAATTATTTTTCAGTGAAAATTTTGTCTGTTTGTTAATTCCCTAGTTGACATTTCCAAGCTAATTTTTTTTCTCATATCTGCAGGTAATTTCTCCAAATTTTCTGTATTATGAATTCACATTTCATGCAAAATTTTGCACACACACAAACATACGAACGAACGCGATTAATTTATAGCTTACAGAGAAAAGTGAACCTGAATATATATTTACTAAAAATGCAGTCCCAGAGTCTTGTCGGGACTCCAGCGCTGTATTCCTTTTTGCTCTGTTTCCTCAGTTTTTCTACATTTTCGTTGTTGATCTATTTGTTTACGGTTTGCTTTTTACTCATAAATTCACATAATATACACATTTACAAATATACAAACACCCATGCTCAAGGCAAGAGTCGAACCGACGATCCCGTGCGCCACGAAGCACCAAAGCCAGGTACTTTAGCGAGCGTGGCCACGAGGACTGGCTTTTATATTAAAAGTCTGCGGTGCAACATCCTGAAATTGGGCCAAGATGTACTGCCCAATAACTCAATTACAGGTGTCATAAGTGGGGTGTAGTACTGGAGGTGGGAAGTGGTTAGGCCCCCGAGTCCCCCCTCACTGATTAATGCAGTCTTATAAATTGGAACTTCTACTTGTACTTCTTCTTCTGAAATAGCTCTTCAATTGGTCCCCAGGGACCTCACGAGGCTGAGTACACCCCGAACCAGATCTCACAGCGGGAGAAAATACTCACACCGGTACCGCGAATCGAACCCGGTCCTGCGGATTGGAAAGCTGCTGCACTACCACCGCGTTAAGGAGACGACCGAATATAATACTACCACTGATAAAGTTAAAGATATTGTATTATTTGTTATATGTGTATAACATTGGTTTTTATCATTCATTAGTAATTTTACATGGATAATATTTGGGAAAATTGCTGTGTTCAGTGTAAAAGTTTCAGTTCACTATATAAAATACTTTTTGAGAAACTTAAAAACAAAGTCAGCTCTCAAACAGCAGTAAAGCACTTGACTTACAGCTACCCACTAGCCTAATTTTAAAAGTAGAGCTTTATGTTCTCCGCAAGTACTATGTATACAGTAAATAGAGAAGACATTGTATTCAACTCAAAAATTCAATGGTCCATCGAATAAAAAAAAGAAAAAGAAAACTGAACTGAAGAACTGAATAAACAGCTATTTCTGCCTATGTTTATCTCGATTACCATAATGTAGATAATGGAGTAATTTTGTAACAATAGTTTGACGAGAAAGTCATGTGAATGGAACACATTAGATTTATTTTTGGTGTACAATAGAAGAGTCATAAACTATCAAAAAGTTTATGTTTTTGATACATTTACTAAACAATTAAATGCTTCAAATTTCAGCTTTATGGTTAAGGCTTGTACACTTTGTTTGAATTAAAAGTATCTAAAATGGCATCAAAAATACTATGGATACAATTGAAGGAAGACATTTAAGTTGATGTGGTCACCTCGGAAGAATGTCACCGGAGACGTGGCAATTAAAGTTATATAACTAGTAACCTTATTGACGGAAGAAGAGAGGAAGATCACGACTGTCCTGGAGTGATGGTGTAAGGCAGTCCATGTAAGAAGAAAATCCGTCCAATGACTTTCTCCATCTGTTCTGCAAACAAACTATTCTTACAAAAGATAATTCTTCTATTTACTTTATGCTAATTGAGATAAACATTGCCAGAAATGGTCTTATTACCCATTTCCAAATAAGTAGAGGGGAAATAAGGGAATACTGTTAAAAGCTGTTGTTATGCGACCGATATTGAAACTCGCCTGCCTTTGTATGGTCAGGAGTAAAACAAAATAAAAACGGATGATGAGTTCCTAACTGAAAAAAGTATAAATGTTTTAAAACTGAACTTAATAAAAAAGGATATTTTGGAAATTGATAGCTTCGCAACAAAAATGTGTACAGCGTAAATTGTTTATTTTGACGAGATCTACATTTTTGTGCAGTAAGTTTTGATCTTATCTCTTTCAATTTATTAATTATCACACGTCTTCCAGAATGAAGCGACTTCAGAGGCTATTCCCAGGAAATTCAAGCTATATATTTCATTTGTCTTGTAATATACCCATTACAATCAAAATCGTTTGAGCCATTTTTTAGAAAATCAAAATTTTCAAAGGTTTTTCCATATAAAGGGTAGTTTGGATGGGGTTAAATGTTTAGTTTGATGCTGTGCGCATGCGCACACACATAAACGGACGCTCGTGTGGGAACATTTTCTATAAAACCTTAAATCGGTGAATATCGGTATAAATGGAATGCAGTACCTTCTCCATCTTGTATTATCACGACGTAAGGAAAGTACAAATGACAGATTATTATTAAAGAATGGGAGAAGTTGGAAACGTGGATACGAGAGACGCCCTAAGGTGTAAACCAACTCACTACCTACCACACAAGTATGAAAAAGTTTTGTCATACAAACTTTAGATTTGTTGCGAATAGGATCAAAATTAAGGGCAACGTAATAGTTAGGCTATACAGTTTCACGGAAACAATAGCATTTAAAGTATTAATAAGCTACAATTTAAATAAAGTTTACTGGTGCATTTAAAATTTGATTGAAACTGGTTTGAAATTAACCTAGTTTTAGTTAGTTGGGACTTCTAACAATTTTAAACTTCCTTGCAAATCACTACATACGTTAAAATTTTAGTTACAATTTAAAGAAAACCATCAACGCATTTAAAATTTGATTGAAATCAGTTCAGTATCAAGGCTGTTTAAAATATATGTTTTAATATATTTATTTTAAAAATAATATTTTTACAGCAACCTTCTACAGAGTTGATCTGCGGCATACAAAACAAGTCGAAGAGTGTAAAATTTACTTAATGTGGTTTAACGTTAACATCAATTCTAAAATTTTCAGCGTTTAAACCAATTGTTGCGCATGCGGAGTTTAAGCTTAATGCAGCAAACTTTTTACACCTTTTTCTTTTCTCTCCGGGTTGTATTTCGTTTCCTTTCTTTTCCCATTTTCCCATAATTTCTTTTGTTTTGCTCTTTGCTTTACCGTTTTTGTTACTAATATTCACACATGTACACACACAAACACCCACGCCCAAGGCGGGACTCGAAGTCACGATCCCCTGCGCCACGAAGCTTTCAAAGATAGCCACTTTAGCATGGGTAGCTATGGGGACCGGCATCTTCGTTAACACATTTCAACTATGTTGTTTGATACTGGTGGTCTATATGGAGAGCTACCAAAACATGTCCAACTTTTAGGTTTGTTCCTAAAGTGTGTTTTGGGGACATACCTAAAAACCATTCAACAAAATAACATTCAAACCCATTTTGGATGTAACGAACGCACTGAATGTAACCCTATATGTGCATTTATCTTCTTCTTTCCTCTTTACTTTCTCTAGCAGTTATGCACAATGTACATAGAGGATAGAAAAGGAATTATATTCCACCCAAAAATTCGATAACGATATTTTACCGGAATTAATGTTGTAAAGAAAAACTGTTTCTGTTAAGAATGTGGAGCTGCACCGTAAAAATCCCAGTGAATTTTTGAGACGGCTTATTACCATGGATGAAATTTGGGTACATCACTACACTCCAGAAAGTAAATCACAGTCAAAACAGTGGATTGCGCCAGGTGAACCAACTCCAAAAGGCAAAGTTAATTTTGTCAGCTAACAAGATTATGGCGAGGGTTTTCTGGGATGTACAGAAAATTATTTTTATCGATTAGTTGGAAAAGGGTAAAAGTGTCATTGGTGACTACTACGCAAGCTTACTGCATCGTTTGCGTGATGCGGTGAAAAGAAAAAAAAAATATTTAGAAAAAAAAATCTGGTTTCATCACGACAATGCTCCAGCACATTTTCAGTCTTTAGATTGGAAACAAAATTGTGCCTATTCACCAGATCTAGCACCCAGTGACTACCACCTGTTCCCCCCCAAAAAAAAAAAAAAAATGGAGGAAACGAGGAGGTCATTGATGCGGTAAACAGCTATTTTGAGTACCTTGATAAATCACACTCCCAGATGGTTTACTTACATGAGAACACCGATATGACAAATGTATTAAACTTTCTGGAGATCATGTTGAGAAATAAAGAAAAACAATTAAATGCTGTTTTCATTGAGAGGTCCGCAGGGTTAATAATTTGGCATTATTTCACCCATGTATTCATGGTCCGATATGAATTACCGCGTTAAAAGACGCTAACCTTCAAGGCCACTTCCCCCCCCCCCCAAAAGTGTATCAATGTTCAGCGCGAAATGAAATAATTGAGTTTATACGATAAAAGAAGCAAAACCTCTGAGAGCACAAGCGCTGTCAAATGAGGCCATTTGTGAGATAATTGCTCCAGAAGTTGAAATGAACAGTTTCTTAATAACGTTCTGTTGTTAAAGAGAGCATTGGAACTGTAACACGTTGATGTTGCTCGGACGGTAGTTAATAGTGTAACCGCCTTGGAATTTATTAAAGTAATCTTTTCATCTAAAGCTAATATGTGATCAAGAAAAGCTCTTGACCGTGGCAATCAAAAAATGAGATTCTAAGTAATTGGGTGGATCTTCACGGCCGGAGTCCATATTACTAATAGCTTTTTAAGCAAAAATATCTATGAAATCAAAAACTCCATAGTTATCTTTTAATTGCTTTGAATTTATCCTTTCTCTACCACGTACACGTACTTAGTATGTAGAAAAGGTATCGATACAAAGATATCACCATGTTTTGGAGTTTCCTGAATAAAGAAAGAAAGAAAAAGCATTTTCAGTAAAAGGCTAATGCGTGAGTGTGTCTTCATGTCTGTCTGTGTCTTTGAATAGCAAAACTCAAAAATTTGCTTATATACCAAACTTAATACTTAATTGCTGCATCTTACAAGGATGAGAAACGAAGATTTTCAGGAAAAAAAGTTTCATCCCCATCTACCCTTTAAGGGAATCATTTTATGAAACTTTTATTTTTCTCAAAAATAGCTATAACGATTTTGATTAAAATACCAAAAGTTTCAAATATGTTCATGACAAATGAAAAATATATCTTGAATTTTTTGGAAATAGCCCCTGAGGTTCTCGTTATTTTGGACGAGTTTTGTTTAACTCGTAAACCGTAAAGGATAGACAAAATCTTACTGCACAAAAATGTAGATCTCGTCAAAATAACCAGCTCATTCAAATATATTTGTTTTGTGGAGTTAACCATTTATGCCATATTTTTGTTTTTATTTCAGTTGACCAATATTGATACTTTTTTCAAAGGGATGTTCCTTTTTCTTTCACTGTTCAAGCAAAGATAATCGGGCGATTGCAACGATCGACTATTTCAAGATTTGATTGTTACTTAAGCCTCTGTTTTTCGAATTCCGTTGTATCCACAAGGAAATATTACATACAAGTATTTATATTATTAATCTGAAGTAGATAGAAGAATAAACGTTTTAAAGATAAGTTTGTTGAAGAATTGGTAGCCACGTGAGTACACCACATCAGATATTTTCTATGTACTCAGAGCATAAACATACGGAGAACTCAAAATGTTAATGAGCTACGTTAAATCGTTCAAATATTATTTTTTTTATTCATAATAACCTTTTCATATTATGACCGGTCATCGAGGTGACCGCATTCCGACCCTGCTGGCCGGCTGGGTGCCAAACGATTGAGTGGTCCTTCAGAAAATAGTCTTCACAGAAAATTCATTAGGCGCCATGGGCACCATTTTAAAGCTATGTGCTGGTTAAATACTTCTCTAATGTCAAATTTTAAACCATTTTTCTCAGGCTCAAGTTTTTTGTTGTTTTCCCATATTCAAGTTCAATCTTCTTCCACAAAAATACAGCTAGAGGCTTGAAACTTTTTTGCAAAGCAGTGCAGAATGTGTATAATAAAGTGTGTGGTTGGAATTTGATATTGGTCATAGATTAGTTTAAAAATAAAGTATATTTGTAGATATTTTCACTTTATGATATATGCCTTTTAAAATAAACTGTTTAGTGTATGTGCATTTCAAAAAGAAATGTAATGTTAAAGGTTGTGCATGTAGTTCAATATATTAGACATATCTGAAGTGTTCCATTCACATGACTTCTCTACATCTCTGCAACAAATTATTGTCAAAAAGCTTATGCTTCTATTTACTTCATGAAACAATTAGTAGAAATAGTCTTTATTAGTTGCTTCCTTGTAAGTAGAAGCGAAATAAGGGAGTATCGTAGGTTAAAGTGATAGTCAAAAGCTGGTTGGTATGTGACTGAAGTTCCTTTGTTTATATGGACACAAGTTGACAAATTCCTGAAACCATAAACAAGGAATATCTAAAACACGATCAACGCCATGAAGAAAATGTATATAACATAAATTGTATGTTTTAATGTGCTCTACAATTTTTGTGTGGTAAGTTTTTGTCTATCTCTTACGGTTTACCAGTTACACACAATTCGGTAAAATTCATCCAGGATA
Source organism: Hymenopus coronatus (assembly GCA_030762935.1). Taxonomy (NCBI): domain Eukaryota; kingdom Metazoa; phylum Arthropoda; class Insecta; order Mantodea; family Hymenopodidae; genus Hymenopus; species Hymenopus coronatus. The sequence continues at coordinate 94,461,760 of CM060881.1, read as the reverse complement.
AAGTAGTCTTCAGAGGCTATTCCCAGAAAATTCAAGTTATACATATTATTTGTCATGTAAATATCTTTAATATACGATATTTTAATCAGAATCATTAGAGCCATTTTTTAGAAAATCAAAAATTTCGAAAATTTTTCCATGTGAAGGGTAGTTTGGGGGGGATTTTCTTGAAAACCTCCGTGTCGCATCCTTGGAAGATATTGAACTTAAATATCAAGTTTGGTATTTAACGGTCTTTTCGTTTTTGAGCTATGCTGCCCACAGACACACACACACATACAGTCAGACAGACACACACACGGACATTTTTCTAAAAATGCTTTTCTTTTTTTGTATTCAGAGTGTCTTAAAACATATATTTCCGGTAACATCTTGGTATCGAATTTTTGGGTGCATTATAATACCTTCTCTATACACTATGTACATAGTACGTATAGAGAAAATGAAAAGATAGAGTTTGATTTTAGCTAGTTAAATCATATAAATGAACCAATATATCAACAATTAAAAGTTTTATTTGAATGGCACTTAATAAGAATATTTATTTTTTGGCAGTAATGCCTGTACAAAAATTAGAGCTGAAACTTTAATACTTTACAAAATCACTTCTATTATTTCGGTAGAATAAGTGCAGTTGGTAGTAACTGTGCCAAGTGCAGTTCAGTTGTAATTTGAAAACAAGAAATCTAATATTTTCCCATTTCTTCCCCAAATTTCTTTACTCTGCCTTTAATAATAAAGAGTAGCGCTGGTGAGGCTGGCTTCGTAGCTCAGTCGATAGAGCACTGCCTGCAGTGCGAGGGGTCCCGAGTTCGATTTCCGGCTGGCGTGGGAATTTATCTCTTGCTCAGATTAATACCTAATCTGCTCTGAATTTGGAAGTAATAGTGCACGTACATATACGAGTTAACTCCATTGCCGATAGGCAAGATGTTCCACAGCGAAATGCCGCCGAAAGACCCAAGTAGTTAAAGACGAACTATAAATGGAAAAATATGATGCGTTACATTCACATAACTTTCTCTAGCTGTTCTATATACAAATTATTTTACAAAAGATTATTCTTTTATCTACATCATGCTAATCCGGATAAACATTAGCAAAATTGGTTTCTTACTTGGAAATAAGGGAGTTCGTTAGGCTAAAACAATACCCAAAATCCTTTAAAAATTAGATGCTATGTGGAACAATTGAGGCTCGGTTCGCTTTGTATGGTCCCGTTTGAGAAAAGTTAGGCAGTTAAATTGGAAACCAATAATGTGTATCTCAAAAACGGCAAAAAAAAAGACATAATTTGAGTGTTTTAACGAGATCTACTCTTACAGTTTACCAGTTACGCAAAATTCAGCAAAATTCATCCAGAACAAAGAGATCTTCAGAGGCTATTCCCAGAAAATTCAAGATAAATACATTCTATTTGTCATGTAAATGTATTTAATATGCAATATTTTAATCAATGTTACAGCCATTTTTGAGAGAAATAAGAAAAAAATTGATAGTAGTTTAAGGTGGGGGAATTTTCTTGAAAATCTTCGTGTGGCATCCTTAGCAAATACGCACAAGCACACGATCCTAATTCTAAAGGGGCTTCTTTTTGTTTTCAAAATATATATTCGCAGTGAGATCTCGGTGTTGAATTTTTATTGGAATACCATACCTTCTCTACCTATTATATACGTTGTACATATGTGCCAGAGAATATAAATGTTGTTTTTTAATCCAGGGGTCCTTTAAACACGTACTTCTGGTGAAATCTCAGTATGGAGTTTTACGTTGGAATACAATATCTTCTCTTACTGTTTACATTGTGCATACGTGCTAGAGAAAGTAATGAATTCAAGATTCACAGTTATACATCAAGTTTAGAGGTTTAAAATACATAAAGAAATGCTGAAAACACACTGTAATTTTCTTTCGCAATTTTGTCAGACTTTATTTTCTACAGAATTAGAAAAAATGTACTAGAGATTTTTTATTTAATTGATTTAGAGTCGTAAACATGCTAAATCAAATACACTTACCTCTTTGTAAACATTATTATAGACTCATGTGTATTTCGTTTTCTTAAGTTAATACATATATTAAATAAAACATAGCTTACTTTCTCTGAGAAATTTAGTACTAGAATTAGAATTATAAATATGAAGTAAATGATTGTATCTTCAAATGTGTATAATAAGTAATTTCTGAAGTAATTCATATCTTAGAGTTAAAGCAACTCATTTAGCTGACTAATAAGTGCCTCCATAGGAGAAGGTGATATGGTATATTTAAAAGAAACATATTTTCTTTCTCTACCAGCTACAATGTAAATACATAGCGGAAATACATGTTTTGAGGACTCCTACATCTAAAAGAAGCGTATTTATTAAAAGGTCTGAGTGTATGTGTATTTGTGTACATCATAACTCAAAGACGAAAGTTTCGTTAAATACTAAATTTGGTGTAGTATCTTCCAAGAATGCGACACGAATATTTTCAGGAAATCCCCGATCCCAAACTATTCTTTATATGTATATTTTTCGACATTGGCGAATGACTTACAAGTTTGATTCAAATGCTATATATTAAAGATACATACTTGGACAATAGCAACCTTACATTTGTTGAGAATAGTCCCTGAAGTCCTTATTCTGGACGACTTTTGCATAAGGCGTCACTATATGGAAATATATCTATACAATTATTATATGTCGTTTATATAAAATATATTATATATGGTTTTACATAAAGGCGGCGTATATATGCAAATAAAGCTATAAAACTATTATATAATGTTTTTCATCATAAGAGTTGCAATTTTTAGACTATTAAAATATGAATTTATATTTTAAGTAAAAAGCATTAAATGCTATTAAGGGACGCAAATACCCTACAGTAAACCGTAAGAGAGACTAAAGCTCACTGTACAAAATTGTAGATCTCACTAAAACCCACGATTTATGGCATATTTCCGAGATACTCCTTTTTGGTTTTCATTTTAAAATACTTTTCTCAAACTGGAAGTCCTCATCAGTTGTATATCTCTTTTAATTTTACTCCTGGCCATGGAAAGTTAACCGAATTTAAATGACAATCGTATAGCGATAGTTTTTAAAGATTTGAATATCGCTTTAGGCTAGTGTATCCCCTTATTTCCCTTCTACTTTTAAGGATACCCACCCATCTGTGAAAATTATTCAAAAAGTGAAAAAAATGAAGAACAAAAATGTTTTTCTAATTAAACAATGTAAAGTTTGTAGTACAATTTTCCTGTGTTTTATTACAATGCGGCGCTTTAAACAGTATCACGTGACAATGTAAATGGATGACTGTAAGTGGGTGTGGTGCTTTAACCTTTTCACCATGGTGCAAAATTGCTAAAAATCCGAAATTTGGTTTTGACCAATAACATTTGATCTTAAATATGTCTATTTTAAGTTGAAAATACAATGATATGCACTAACAACTAAAAAAAAATGAGTATAGTAATATGTTTCAAAATTTACAAAACAGGTCTCACACCGAGTGCTTCTACCTGCCCCGTCATCATCCAGGCATGCCATACCACCGATTATTTAACCTGGGCCCTCCCCATCCTAAACCACAGGCGAGATAGAGCACTCGGCGGGTCTCCCCACATCCCACCAACAGCATATTTCCGGCCGTGAAATAGAGGCTGTTTTGGCGGCAGAGTGCAGCTTGACTCGCACCAAATGACTTTCAGTTTTTCTTTGTTTTTTATATTACTCGAAATTTGTCCATGAGAGTCGACAGATATTCATGGTTTAAAAATTGCTGCAGGAGAATATGAAATTCTAAGACTTACAAAGAAACAGTGTTAAATTGTATGTTAAACATTAAAACCTATTTTCTCGTGTTTTTATTTTTCATATTTTTCAAAACTTCAAATTGTTCCACACGATGCAGTTTTCGAAACAGAAGCTTGAACATTTTTATGCTTGAATAAAAATACTGCGAAAGAAAATTGATCAGATGATTTCTTTCTGATATCACCAGTGCTTGTATAGTTAAATAATAATTTTCATATTTCCATAGCAAAAATAAAAAATGAATAAAATGACAATTATATAAGTTTTTTCTCCTAAACCAATAGTTAGATAAAAATTTCATCTCATCAATTTACTAATACTGTATTTATCAGTATAACTGCAAAGTATTATATTTCTGTAACTGAAATTGAATCGTGTGGAATGATTTAATTAATGTCAATAAAATACTATAAATATGTTAATATCACAGGCACTGTTTTGAACAAAAGTCTGAAAATGAGCACATAAACTATTGTTAATACTGCAGCTGCTGTGTTAACGTTTCAAATCAATCCAAGCAAAATTGCAGATTTTAGGTTTTTCACAGATGGGTATCCTTAAGTAAGAAAGTAATCTTGATTGGCTCATGTATATAAAAGAATAATCTTTCGTACGATTAGTTTATTTGCAGAAGAGATAGAGAAGGTCGTATCAATTGAACATACCAGAATTTTTTTCGTGGCTTTGCCTCTGTAAACGTTTCGCTTGCTACATACAATTATTGTTAATAATTATTTTCAAATAGAAAGCTTTTTGGAGGCAAGCTGCTTGAGGTTTTCCCCAAAATATTAGTAAATGATTTGATGAATTGATTGGGCATGCTGTAACCAAGTGATCGAAGCTTCATCATTTAAGGGGCAGTTTACAAAGCAGAAGGCAGGCTAGCAAAGGCAGACTTTATAATCGTTATAATTTACGATATTATCGTATAACAGGAATAAACGAGGCCTGAAAACGGCGTCCACCTTGTGCTGGCGGAACAGATTGACGATATAAAGTGGAGACAGATGAATGTCGCTTGGTTTCAAACAGAATTTCCCGCAGCGCTAGCGGTCAAGGATGGTTTATGTCATTTGTATATAATAGTTGCAATGAGAGTGGTTGTGCTGCCTGGACAGACCATGTATTTCGACCAGCAGCAATTACATGTGTCAGAAGCTTGGCTTCAACTCAGGAATTTTGCCATAAATAACTTCAGCATTCTTTTTTATCCGGTCTGCTTTGGACCCTGTTCTGATAGGGCTTATTGTCGGGTATCCACAAGCTTTTTGATGTCGACGGATAACTACTGTTGAAATAACAGTTGAATAGCCAGATACTGCTTTCTAAACTCCCAAAAATACTTTCGAACCAAATAAAGTATGTCATGACAAGTGTTTAACTCTTTAAATGTATGACAATAAAGACGCTGTTAAATTTACATATAGGTTAATTTATAACTCAAGATTGATCAGCGCTACACGGGAAATACGGGATGGGTTAGATGTTTTCCGAAAGTGAGTTACTTATGACACTTTGCTGCGAAATACGCGTAGAAAATGTAGAATTGATGTAGGGACATGGATTGCGCAATAAACACTGCTGCAATCTCATGGGAACTAATGTAAACGGTTGATGGGAGAAAATTATTTTAGTTACCTTGGGGGAAACATAAATCTCATTAGCTAACCAGACATAGTATTCATTTCCCAATTAAAAAGGTGTTATATATTCACATGACATTCTGAGAAAGCTTATTCTTCTATCTACTTCATGCTAATAAGGATGTGGTTACAAAGGAAATAAGGGAATACGCCAGATAAAATCTTTAAAGAGATGACGCCATGTGATGAATTTGAAATTCCGTTTTCTTTGAATGGGATGAAAAAAAATCTGATATGCTACATTCAATAACTTTCTCCACCTATGCTGCAACAAGCTACTCTTACAAAAGCTTATTCTTCGATCTACTGTATCAAGACAAACATTAAATTATTACATATTTTATTCTTCAAGATGAATAAGGAAAAACAATACGCTAATGTGATGGTAACAATGTGAGAATTTAGAAATGCCATTGTCTTTGCCTGAACAGGAAATAGAAAACAAATGATGTCTTTCTATTTGAGAAAAATATTTCAAAATTAAGAACCAATAACAAGGAATGTCTCAGAGGTGTTTGACTCCTAAAAACTTTGGATTTGATAAAAATTGTGTGGTTTAACGAGCTCTACATTCTTGTGTGGTAAGTTATTGCATATCTCTAAGGATTTATTAAAAGGAAACAAAAACTTACTATACAAACAATAGAAATTTTTGTTAAAATACATATTTACGTCAAATACATTGTCTGTGGAATCAATCATTTCCAAGATCATCTTTATTATTGCTTTCAATGTTAAAAAAAACTTTTCTAAAGCGGACATTTGTTACTCTTATTTCTTTTAACTTCTGGCCATGCAAAGATAACCGAATTTCAATCATAAACAACCAGTTTTTAAAAGGTTTGAATTATCCCTTTAGCCTAGCGCATTCCCATGTACCTATAAGGAACTAAGTGATACGATCAGTTTTGATAATGTTTATCTTGATTAGTATGAAGTAGATAGAAGAATAAGCTTTAGTAAGAAGAGTTTGTTACAGAATAGGAAGAGAAAGTCATGAGAATGCCATAATCAGTTGCTTTCAAAACCTAAACATGTATATTCTGATGAAGAGAGGTGTTGTATAGAACTGGGAGACTGTCGACCTGTGCGAAAAGGCGGCAGAGTTGCTTGAGAAAATCTAAGAAGCTGTTGCTTCGCCTAGCCTTTAGTCATATATCAGAACACCCCATAAATTGTGTGCTTTAAGGAGAATACATTTTTGTGCAGTTAGATTTTGTCTCTTAAGATTTACCAGTTATGCAAATGTCATCCAGAATGAAGAGGACATTATTTAAATCTCATTCTCGCCACGTGCTGACTGGAAGTAGCCGTTGCTACTAATGAGTTGCACAACGCTTGCGCATTGTTACATTAAAGATTAATGATTAAAATTAAGATTCTTATTCCCTGAATCACTCATATTACATTATTAGGACAGTATTGCATAGTTTAATGTGATAGTTGTGTACTTTGCGCAGCAATTTAAAAGGATATGTGTGTGTGTGTGTGTGTGTGTGTGTGTGTGTGTGTGTGTGTGTGTGTATATATTTTTTTTGAGAAAAGCTGTAAAATGTTCAGCAACTAATCACAGCCATTGAACCTGTTGCTTTCATTTCAATTCATTTATCTACAAGGAAATATGCATTAAGACAGCTTTCGCAAACTTTTGTCTCGATTAACATTAAGCAGAATAACAGAAGAAGCTAGCTTTAGCCTGAATAGTTTATTGAGTATTGGGTACTTAAGTAATGATACAATAAGATGTTTCCAAAATCTAAATATGTATACTCTGTTGGAGAGGGGTGATTTAAAGAGCTGGGAGACTCGACCTTTACTTAAACGATGCTTAAGATATCCTTATAAGCTGCTGCCCCACCTAGCCCTTAGTTCTTCATCAGAACACCCTATAAATTATGTGCTTTAGCGAGATATACATTTTGGTGTAGTAAGATTTTTGTCTCTTAATGTTTACCAGGTATGCCAAAGTCATCCAGAGTGAAGAAGACTTCAGATGCCTCTGACATCATTTAAACTCACACTGACTGGAAGCAGCCTTTACTACTAATGAATTGCACAACGCAAGCGCATTATTACTTTAAGGAATATTGATTAAAATGCAGTAACTTTTGTTTCTTAATCATTTCACACTATAGTATTTGGACAGTATGCTTAGTTTGATTTGATAATTTGTACTTTATTCAGCAATTTAAGCGGAACTATATTTTTGAAGGGACATTCAGTAACCAATCAGAGCCGTTGCAAACTGTTGATTTTATTTTAATTGCCGGTGAAGTAAGAATGGAAAGAGAATAACCTAACCTCGTTATATCTGAAAGGAAGTATGCAAAAAGACAGTTTTGGCACTTTTACTTTCTCTATACGCACTATGTACATTGTGTATAGAGAAGGTATTGCACTCCAACAAAAAATTCGATACCGAGATTTCACTGGAAATATATTTTTTAGGGTCCCCTGTATAAAAAAAAGGATTTTCAGCAAAAGGTCCGTGTGTGTGTGTGTGTGTGTGTGTGTGCGTGAGTCCGTGTGTCAGTGTGTCCGTGTGTCTGTGAACACGATCACTCAAAAACGAAAAGTCGGTAAAATACCAAACTTGGTATTTAAGTTTAGTGTCTTCCAGGGATACGACACGAAGATTTTGAAAAAAATCCCCCACCCCAAACTACCGTTTAAATGGAACTTTTTTCGAAAATTTTGAGTTTCTAAAAATTGGCTCTAACGATGTTGATTAAAGTATCGTATATTAAATATATTTACCTGACAAATAAAATGTATATTTTGAATTTTATGGGAATAGCCTGTGAAGACTACTTTATTCTGAGTGAATTTTACGGAATTTTGCATACGTGCTAAACCGTAAGAGAGACACAAAAACTTGCCGCACAAAAAATGTACAGCACATTAAAACACACAATTTATGTTGTATACATTTACATTTTTTCGTGGAGTTGATTGTTTTTTAGATATTTCTTGTTTTTGGTTTAAGTTATAAAAACTTTTCATACTGGACTTAGTGAACTCGTGTCCATACAAACAAAGGAACTTCAGTCATATAGCAACCAGCTTTTGACTATCACTTTCACCTATGGTACTCCCTTATTTCGCTTCTACTTACAAGGAAACAAGAAATAAGACTATTTCTGCTAATTGTTTCTCGATTAGCAGGAAGAAAATAGAAGCATAAGCTTTAGTATGAATAGTTTGGGTAGATTAAGTAATGTGAATGCCACAGTCAGATGCTCACAAAACCTAAACTAGTATATTCTGATGGAGAGAGGTGTTTTAAAGAGCTGTGCGAAAAGGAGGTAGCGTTGCTTGAGAAAGCCTAAGAAACTGCTGCCCCACCTAGCCCTTAGTCATACATCAGAACACCCCATGCATGTCACTAATATATCATAGCAAGCAGAACAATAGCTTATTAGTATGACGAAAACTTGATCAAGTTACATGCAGTCCCCTTGGGCGTCACGGAGTGGGGAAGTTAACCGCTTTGCCCGACTATAATGAGCAGGAAACTAAGCAGAACGCTTGCCAGTTAAACATTTTTATCTTATCTTTTAGTGTGTGAATTGAAATTGCGTTTTATTAATGGACGCTCTTAGACTGCTGTGGTTCTCAGCGTCCCATTCGACACACAAAACGCCACCGACTAGACAGTCAATCTACGACTGGTATAGAAAATTCGAGACAACGGGATGTTTGTACAAAGGGAAGAGCCGGGAAGACCAAGAGTTTCGGAAGAAAACGTTGAACGTGTTCGTGCTGCCTACATAAGAAGCACACAGAAATCGACATCTAGAGCAAGCATGCAATTACAAATTCCACAGCAAACTGTATGGAAAATCTTGCGGAAGCGACTGCACATGATGCCTTACAGATTACAGATGTTGCAGTTTCTGAGTGAAGAAGATAAGGTCATACGGCGTGACTTTTGCATCGACATGTTGCGACATGATGAAGACGATGCTGGTTCTTGTGAGCGCATCATTCCATTTTTGTGGTAACGTGTTCTAAAATGTCGTTGGACAACAGTTGCTGATTGCGTTCTAGTAAAAAATGAAACTTTAAGAGTTTCTCAACATACCTCCAAAATAATTAGGTTGCTGTCTCTAATAGTTTTTGTTTTACAGGCAGTTGAAGTTGTCTATTTCTTTTGTAGTAACCCTGTATACTGGGCGTGAAAGACCGCTTAATTTTGCTCAGAGACCTCTCTTATCAGGCTTGAGGTTCTTTTATGGGAACCACGGCTTTACTTCCCTTCCGAAAGAAGCCAAGCCAAGGATTTTTACGCCCGAAAAAATCCATCGTCCGCCGCTGGGTTTGAACCCGTAACCTTGGGCATGGTTACCATTACACCATGGAGGGTGTGTGTGTGGGAGTAAGTAACTATCTCAAATAAATCATCGTAGTGTATATTATTACTTAGGAATTAAGGACTCCAAGTTGAGACAAATCAAGCAATATTAACCCATCATCTGATGCTTTCATTCACATCGCTTTCTCTACGTCTTTGTAATAAATTATATTGAAAAGCTTATTCTTCTGTCTACTTTATTTAATCAAGATAAACATTAGCTGAAATTATTTTATTACTTAGAAGAAGGGAATATGTGATACACTAGGCTTAAGCGATAGCCAAACCCTTTAAAAACTACTTACTATCATTGAAATTCGTTTGTTTGTATATCCAGGAGTTTGTAAATACCCCTGTGAGAAAAGTATAAGTATTTTAAATTGAAACCAACAACAAGGAATATCACAAAAATATATGACTTAAATTGTGTGTTTAAATGATATTTGCATATTTTTATGTAGTAAGCTTTTGTCTATTTATTACGGTTTACCAGTTATGCAAAATTCGACAAAATTCATCCTGGATAAAGAGATCTTCAGAGGCTATTTTATTTGTCATGTAAATAAAACTCGTTAGAGCCATTTTTCAGAAAATCAAAGATTTCGAAACATTTTACAAGTATAGGGCAGCTTGGGGAGGGGGGATTTTCTTGAAGCTCTTCAGGTCGCATCCTTGGAAGTCAGCAAACTTAAATACTAAGTTAGGCAGTTAACGAACTTTTCGTTTCTTAGCTATGCTGTCCACAGACACACACACACACAGACCTTCTTTTTTTTTCTAAGAAATCTTTTTTTTTGGGGGGGGTGGATTAAGGGAATCTCAATAAATGTATTTCCAGTGAAATATCGGTAGTGAATTTTTGGGTTGATTGCCGTACCTCCATATACACGATTACATAGTACGTATAGAGAAAGTAATACAAAGTTAATGTATTCTATTCCCATGACTTTCTCTACCTGCTCTACAAACAAATTAATCTTACAAACGATTATTGTTTCATGTACAGGAATAATAGAGACAAACATTAGCGGAATTGTCTTATTACTTGCTTCCTTGTAGGAGACGGAACTAAAGTACACTAAGCTAAAGCAATAGTTAAATATTTTGAAAGCCGCTTGTTTCTATGCAATTGTCATTGAAATTCTCTTCTTTGAATGGCCAGGAGGAAAACATAAAGAAACACGGATGACTTCCTATTTGAGAGTATAAGTATCTTAAAATTAAAACCAATAACAAGGAATATCTCTGATATGGTTAACTATAGAAACAATTTTATGACATAAAGTGTGTGCTTTAATAAGATTTACATTTTTTTGTGTGTTGCAAGTTTTTTCTATGTCATTTGGTTTACCAGTTATATAAAATGCAGAGGCCTACTGAGGCCATTTCCATAGAATTCAAGATAGAAATTTCAGTTGTCATGAGAATATGTTAAGCATATTGCAATTTATTCAAATTAGAGCCTTTTTTGAAAAAAAATAAACATTTACGAAAAACATCTTCCATGTTGTAGTTGGCGGTAGGGGGATATTCATGAAAATCTTATTGTGGTATCCTTGTAAGATGCTTAACTTAAGTACCAAGTTTGTTATTTAACGGAATGTTTTAATTATGCTGTTCCTCCAACATGGACCTTTTTCTAAGAAAATGTTTGTGACTCAGAAGGTTTGAAACATATATTTCCAGTGAAATCTCTGTTTCGAATTCCTGTATGGAATGCAATACCTTCTCTATGTACCTGATATGTACATTGTACATACGCGCTATAGAAAGTAATAACAAGTGTACAATGGCTGTTCCCGTAGCTTTTTTGCAGAACAGCTGCTGTGCAAGGGCTCCCGGGTTCGATTCTAGACTGGGGCGGGGATTTTTCTTTAGCCAAGGTTATTCCCCTTTCTCCCCAAAATTTGGTGATATTTATAGCGTGTGAATATGTGCGTGTAAAGCTAAAAATAGTTCACTACAGATGAACACCAACAATAAACGAGTGCGCATCATTGTATTGAACACTAGTTTCAAAAGAAAAGCCGCTGCTTTTATCCAATTATTTTTGTAGAGCTAACTATTTCCGAGATATGCGATGTTATTGATTTTAAAATGTTTTAAAACTATTAAATATTTAAATGGAAAGCTATTATTCACTTTTTTAATCTAGGTCATCCTAAAAAGGGAGTTTCAATTGCACTACCTCTTTTAAAAATTAAACTATAATCTATCTCTTATTTTTCTTATATTTATAAGGAATTAAGTTAAAACCGTTTCTTGCAATATTTATCTTGATTAGCATGAAGTAAATAAAATAGCTTTTTGTAAGGACAATCTATTGCAGAATAGGTAGAGACATATTTCGTTAAAACACACTTTATGTCCTTATTGACAATTATATACCTAGTATATTCAAAATTTGTAAAAGCTACTTATAGGAGTTTTTAATACCTTAGACACAGTTTGTAATTACTTGACCAATCAGAGTACAGAGTTTTGAGCTAAAATCCCCCCCCCCCAAAGTCCTATTAATATTTGCACAATCTCATGATGGGTCAATGGTTAGGCACTGGCTCTCGTTCCCAATTTCGGCAGTTTTGTTTGTTTGTTTTTTACTTTTTCTAGTTTTCCTGCTTTTCCTTTGTTGACCTATTTAATTTACCGCTTGCTTTTTGCTTCCAAATACACATAAATACACACATTAACAAACACACAAATATCCATTCCCAAAGCGGGACTTGAACCTACGATCCCGTGCTCTACAAAGCACCAAAGCGAGGCACTTAGCGAGCGGGGCCACGGGGAAGGGCAAAACAGTTCAAACCGGCCCTCACTAATGCTCTTTTAAGAGTACTTAAAAGTCACAGTCCCATGCCAAGTAGATTCACTGGCTTTAAAATAACTCCTGCCGGACGAAATTCCGGTGCACGACGACACTGATATCCTGGCAATTGGCAGTATCGTTAACAAATGAACATTATTTATATCCATTAAAATTTTGCATTATTTGATCAAACTGGGCAAACTTTGAACACCTAAATGTTTTACTATGCATGAGAAGGACTACTTCTTTCAGAAGGTATCTCTTCCCTTATTTTCAACCCCTTATTTACAGACTGTATTCCTCCAATACAGTTAACCAAAGCTGAAGTTTCCAAAAAATAAAAACATTAGTTGATATCCAAAAAATCTGACGTGTCCCATTTACTTGACCTTCTCAAGGTGATCTGCAAACTTCTTACAAAAAATTCTTCTTCTTTCTACACCATGTTAGTCGCAATAAGCATTAGCAGAATGTTCTTACTACTTATTTCCTTATAAGTAAAAGGAAACTCAAGGAATGCACTATCCTAAAGTGGTAGCCAAATGTTTTAAAAGTTGTCCCGATACGATTGTCATTAAAATTAGCTTCTTTGCATGACCATTAGTAAAACAAAACAAATACAAAGTATAAGTATTTTATGATTTAAACCAATAACAAGGAATATCTCAGAAACGGTTAACTCCAGAACAAAAATGTAAAGGACATAAATGGTGTGTTTTGATGAATCTACTTTTTTTGTTGCAATAAGGAAATCAAACATTTTCTATGTAAAGAGTAGCTTGGGCGGGGTAATTTTCTTGAAAATCTTTGTGTTGATTCTATGAGAGATACTAAACTTAAACACCAAATTTGGTATTTACGGATTTTCCTTTTTTCAGTTATGCTGTCCTCTCTCTCACTCTCACACACAAACACTTGCTGATCTTTTTCTAAACATGTTTTGCTTTGATTCAGGGGTCTCAAAACATTTTCGGGCGAGATCTCTATAGCTAATTTTTGGGTGGAATACAATACCTTCGCTACCTATTTTGAGCGTAGCAACAATGATTGCTGTAGATGCTATCTATTGTTTGACATTGGTGACAACTTATTTAAGATATTTTGTCAACAGAGCGTTATTTGTGTTGTTTATAGTGACTTTAAAATTGTGTCTCAGCGAAAAGAATTAACTCGTGAAAATGTTTTTGTGATGATTTATTATAGTTGTCTAAGTGGATTATCAAAATAAGAATGCATTGATCACTTTACGATGAAGCTGGCGATGAAGCTCCATCAATTGCCACAGTGAAACGGTGGTATAACGGGTTTAATCGTGGCCGTCGTTCGCTCGCTGATAAATTCGTGAAAGTGGACCAAAGGAAGTTGTGCTAGAAAACCCTGATGCTGTGCAAAAACTGCGAGCGCAATATCGCCATGCCACATACTGTGAGATAGAGGCAACCCTAGGCGTTAGTTTCCACCAGCATATATAAAATATTGCATGATCATTTATCTGTGGAAAAGGCTTGCTTTCATTGAATCCCTCATAATTTGACACAATCCCAATAGAATGCTCGTGTCGATTGGTGAACAAAATGTTCTAGAAATGTAATAGTGGGGCTTCAAAAGAAGCAAATAAGATTGTAACAGATGACGAATTATGACTCTATTCATAGCTATGAACCGGATCGTAAACAGCAGTCGATATCAAGATGAACCAAATCCAACAAAATTTATTGGCACTCTTAGCACTTCGAAACAAATGGTCACCTGTTTTTTTTTCTCAGAAAAAAATGGTCATGTTTGTAACAGTTTCTTAGAGGAGCGAAAAACGGCCAATTCTGGATAGTACACAACTATTTATTTGTCAGAAGTCTTCGGTAAAATAAGGAAAACAAGTGCCGTCGGATCGTCCTCCATCAAGCCAATGCAAGCGTTTACACATCTTGTCTAACAACCTATGTTGTTAGGCGAAATGGACACTCAAAAAATCGAATTGAAGACTCACCCTCCGTACAGTCTGGATTTGGCACCCAATGACTTCTTTTTGTTCCCGAACATCAAGAATAAAGAGCGTGGACAACGGTTTTTGTCGCAGAAGAAGCCGTTGATGCGTTCAAAAACTTTTTGGAGGTGTCTCAAGCAGATTGGAAAAAATGCTACGTATGAGAAATTGTCCGAAAACAAGTTACAAAAATATTATGAATTAAGATTATCTCCAATTAAAGATCCGGGTTGTCCTAGTTCAGTTCGAATTAGAATTCTTAACTGCAAAACAGTTTATCATAAAATAGGATATTTCAAGAAACAAGACAGCAATTTTCAATGACAAATTACTGATTTACTTTATTTTTATTAGGCTCAGAATATAAATAGTGCCCCTCGTATGTACTTTGTACATGCGTGTTAGAGACAGTAAACATAGTTTGAACCTTAGCTTCATTACCGAATTTTGCTCTCAAGTCCTATAAAGCTTCAACACTTTGACATTTAATTGCTCATCGGCGCATGGCCAAGTTTATTTTTTTGGCCCGAAATTACTTCCAATACACTTTACTGCACTTCGATTTTTGGTACTCTTCATTTCATTAAACATGTTTGATAGAATTTAGTTTGAAACCATTTTGTTCAAATTTTAAGCAGAAATCCGGAAACGTGAACTTGAAAAACTCGGCATATATTCGAGGGTGGTTCGAAAAGTAACGCACACTAATATTTTTCTGCCTTGGAATGCTGCAATTTCATACCGACATAGTTTGAAGTTTTCACTACAGAGTATATTTTTTGTTTCATGTGTTTCTCTAGCAAAATTCCCCACATTAAAGATATTTATATGACCAATGATATATATGATGTCCCAGAATTCTACCGCACAAATTGGCAGGATTGTAGAAGGGTCCTAGATAAACAGTTTGAGATAGGGAACTTATTGTCCCTTTCGCCAAATTTCAAAGTTATGGCAGTTGAATAGCACATCAATGGTCGAAAATTAAAGAATGTGGACACGTGAGTCCTACTTTCAGTCAGAATGTCTCATTTGTGTGCCAGTAGCAGAAGGAATGCAGTATTGGTGTACCATCCATATTTCAAATTGCTGGTGTTGTAACTTTGGCACCATTGCCAGTTCTTTGAGAGCCTGCACGCCTCCGATAACAGCTCGGTTGATTTCAAATCATATGTGGTTAGCTAGAAACTCTCAGCCAAAACATAATGGCGGATGAATGGGTTTAGTGCAGGTCATCGAATCTCACGATACAAAAATCGTACTGCTCTTTGAAGTTTCCCTTTTTTTTTTTTTTTTTTTTCCATAGGTTTCCTATCTCAAACAGCTTGTTTTAGACCCCTCTACAATCCTGTCAATTTGTGCGGTCAAATTCTGCGGCATATATATTGAATTTTCTGTGAAGTGCACTTCATTCGGAAGAAATGTTTGAAAAATCTTGCATAGCCAGTACATGCCAAGCGATGGAGAAAACTTTCCATGTAAAAATCTTTTGGTCCCATTCATATGAATTTCTCTGCTATTACACAAACAAACCTTTCTTACAAAAGATTATTCTTTTATCTTCATACAGATTGAGAAAGTAGAAGGGGATACGCTAGGCTAAGGAGAAAGTCAAATGTTAAAAGCTATCGCAAAGTGAAACAATTACAATTCGGTTCTCTTTTACATTTCCTGGAGTTTGACTTTCCGCTGAAGAAAAGCTTAAGTAGTTTAAAAAGTGAAACCAATAATAAGGAATATCTCGCACACGTTAATTCTACAAAAATATGTATATGACAATAATTCTGTGTTTTAATGAGACCAACATTTTTGTGTAGTAAGTTTTCGTTTATCTCTTACAGTTTACAAGTTATACAAAAGTCATCCATAATGAGGAGTCTTCGGAGGCTATTTGCAGAAACTTCAAGATATATCTATGTACATACCTTTAATGTATTTTAAACAAAGTCATTAAAACCAGTTTTGGGAAAATCATAATTTTTTCCATGTAAAAGATAGTTTGGGGCAGGGGATTTCGCTAAAAATCTTCGTGTCGTGTCCTTGTAAGATGCTAACTTAAATACCCATTTTTGGTATATTAGCGACTTTTCGTTTTTTAGTTATCGTGTTCACAGACACACGCGCGCGCGTGTGGATCTTTTTATAACAATACTTTTTTGGATACAGGGCACCTTAAAACGTGTAATTACAGTGACATCTCTACCTATGTGACGTAACTCCATGGCACCTCAGTCCAAAAGGGACTTTGGCCTACCGCCCGGCCGCTGCATCCCCCATCTCGAAGGCGTCATGAATGAGGTTCGATACGTGATCAGCGCCACGAGTCCCTCCCGGCCGGTTAATGAGGTCTTCTCGATCTGGACCGCTGCTTCTCAATCAAATAGCTCCCACACTCATAAGGCTGAGTGCACCAGATCTCCAACAGGGGGAAAATTCCTTACGCCGGTACTGGGGATCGAACCCAGGACTCCCGCTTGGCAAGCAGCCGCGCTACCACAGCGCCAAGGAAAATACCTCTCTAGCTAAAAATCAGATAAATTTCTCTACCCTCTATCATTTGGGTATACAAACTATTCTTACGAAAGTATATCTAATTCGTTTTAACTAAGAGAAAGCTTTATAGATGCATCACACATTTCGTTATCGATTTTAAAGGGAATGCCTATAGTCTAATGCTTAAGTACTGAAAGCTATATGCTGCTTTAAAATCCATACTCTTTCAATGCAATCACGAGAGGCACTGAACATCAAAAGCACATTAAAAGAATTATAAAGTATTGAAGAATTTCGTTCATTAATAATAAACATCTCGGAAATGGTCAATGCCATAGAAAAGTTTATTTGTAGTAAAGAGTGTGTTTTAAAGAGATCCCCATTTTTATTTTCTCTAGTACGTATGTATTTTTACTTAGTAGATAGAGACGGTATTGTATTTCAGCCAAAAAATTGGTACCAATATTTGACCGGAAATACGTGTTTTGAGACCCGAATAAAAAATATTAGAAGTGTCGGTATGTGTGTGTGTGTGTGTGTGTGTGTGTGTGTGTGTGTGTGTGTGTGTCTATGGACAGCAATTTTTTTTCAAAAACGGAAATTTCACTAAACACTAACCTTGGTATTTAAGTTCAGTATATTTCAATGAATGTTACATGAAGATTTTGAAAAAAAAAAACCTCCAACTATACTTTTACCAAACATTTTGATTTTGATTAAAATGTCATATGTGGATGTAAAATATTTTATGACAAACAAAATGTAGATAACAAATAAAATGTATGTATTAAATTTTCTGGGAATAGCCTCTAAAGACCTCATCATGCTGTATGACTTTTGCATAACTGTTAAACCGTAAGAGATAGACAAAAACTTAATAAAGGTAGATCTCTTGAAAACACTCTATTTTTTCGTAGAGTTTACCATTTCTGAGATATTCCTCGTTATTAGTTTCAGTTTTAAAGCACATAACTTTTCTCATACGGAAATTTGTCCACTCCTGGCTCTGCAAAGAAAGGGATTTGACTGCATCCGTGGTTGAGCGGTCAGCGAGCTGACTTCTCACCCGGAGGTCACAGGTTCAATTCCCGACTGCGGCGGGGAATTTGTCTTTAACTAGAATTATTCCATATCCTCCACAGAATCTGGAAGTAAGTATGTGTATGTGTTAGAGGAAATTAAAGTGATTTAACCGCAACGTAAAGAACCTACAATCAACGAGTTGTTTCTAATGCAAAACCCTCGAATTGACCTTAGATGTTAAAGGTGGCTATATAAATGAAACAATAAAAGAATCTGATGTGTTCTATTCACACGACTTTCTCTACATCTCTGCAACAAAGTATTGCTCAAAAGCTTATGCTTATTTTTATTTCATGTTAGTCGAGAAAAAATTAGCAGAAATAGTCTTATTACTTGCTTCCTTGGAAGTAGAAGCGAAATAAGGGAGAAGCATAGGCTAAAGTATTTGTCAAAATTTGGTTGCTATGTGACTGAAGTTCTTTAGTTTCTATGCACATGAGTTGACAAATTCCCGCATTAGAAACGTATAAGTTGTTTTACAGCTGAAACCAATAACAAGGAATATCTAAAAAAACGATCCACTCCACGAAAAAAAAATGTATATGACATAAGTTGTATGTTTAATGTGCTCTACGTTTTTTGTGTGTTAAGCTTTTGTCCATTTCTTACGGTTTAGCTGTTATGCAAAATTCCGTAAAATTTATCCAGAATAAAGTAATCTTCAGAGGCTTTTCCCAGAAAATTCAAGATATACCTTTTATTTGTCAAGTAAATATCTGTAATATTTGACATTTTAATCAAAATTGTTAAGAGCCATTTTTAAGAAAATCAAAAGTATTTAACGGTCTTTTCGTTTTTGAGCTTTGCTGTCCACAAACACACACACACACACACATGGACCTTTTTGTAAAAATGCTTTTTTTTGGATTCAGGGGGACCCAAAACCTAAATTTCCGGTGAAATCTCGGTATGACATTTTTGTGTGCAATACAACACCTTCTTTAAACACTATGTACATAGTACGTGTAGAGAAAGTAAAATGTATATAACATGATTTGTATGTTTTAATCTGATCTATATTTTCTTTTAAGTTAGTTTTTGTTCATCTCTTACGGTTTGCCAGTTATGCAAATTTCCGTAAAATTCATCCAGAATAAAGTATCTTCAGAGACTTTCACAGAAAAATCAAGATATTCATTTTATTTGACAGGTAAATAAATTAAAATTTTCGAAAAAAGTTCCATGTTTGGGGTGGAGGGATTTTTCTCAACATTTTCGTGTCGCATCCCTGGAAAATATTAAACTTAAATATTAAGTTTGGTATTTTACCAACTTTTCGTTTTTTGAGTTATCGTGTTCACAGACACACGGACTCCCTGACACACTGACACAAGGACCTTTTACTGAAAATCCTTTTTTTTTGGATACAAGGGACCCAAAAATATATATTTCCGATGAAATGTCGGTATCCGATTGTTTGGTGGAGTGCGATACTTTCTCTATACTCAATGTACATAGCGTGTAGAGAAAGTAAAAACGGATTTAAATCACACAGCAACCAGCTTTTAAAACATTTGACTATCGCTTTAGCCTAGTATGTTCCCATATTTTCCTTCTACTTACTAGGAACTAAGTAATAAGATCATTTCTACTAATGTTTATTTCGATTAGCATGAAATAGAAGAATAAACTTTTTTACATACTCATAGTATAAAGCCGCGGTCATTTGCACATCCCATCCAGTTCTTTGGTATTAATGTGTATCACTCATCTGCAGTTGCTGACTGGTGAACGACACCTTGCGGCCGAGCTGGTTATGGACTGTCAGAAACAGCTGACACTTTGTGGCGTGCTGGAGGAATAAGCAGCCCCGTCAGTGGCACACGTTCGGCCCCTGACTGTGGATACTATAGCGGTGTATAAAACGATATGCAGATTTGTTTTTTCAGCGAAAAACTTTTCACGCTATTATGCTGGTAGGATAAACTATCTGCGTGTTTTGCCTGTTTTACTGCATATATAGGCATTGACTATCCTGTTAATTTCTGATATATTTTTACTTTCTCTGCACATACTATGTACAATGTATAAAAAAAAGATATTGAATTAACGCCGATCTCGGTGGCCGCGCTCTCTAAAGTGTCTCGCTTTGGCGCTTCGTGGTGCACTGTATCGTGGGTTCGAGTCCCACCTTGGGCATAGTTGTTTCTGTGTTTGTAAATGTGTCTATGTTTGTATATGTAAAAGGAAAACGTTAAGAGTAATAAGGTCTACTAAGGAAATATAGGGGAAAAAAAAAAAGAAGGAATACAGCCCCGGAGTTCTGACATGCCTCCGAAACTGTATTTTTAAATAATAAAATAAAATTCCACCCAAAAATTCGATACCGATTTCACCGGAAATAGGTGTTTTAGTCCTCTGTATCCGAAAAAGGTATTTTTAGAAAAACGTCCGCATGTATATCCCTGTGTCTGTGAACACGATAATTCAAAAACGAAATTTCAGTAAAACATTAACTTGGTGCATAATTTTAGTATCTTTCAAGGATGTGACACAAAGGTTTTGAAGAAAATCCCTCCACCCCAAACTACCCTTTACATGGAAAATTTTTTGAAAATTTTGATTTTCTAAAAAATGGCTCTAACGATTTTGATTAAAATGCCGTATATTAAAAAAAATTACCTGCCAAATAAAATGTATAGCTTAAATTTTCTGAGAATAGCCTATGAAGACCTCTTTTTTCTGGATGACTTTTGCTGGATTTTGCATAATTAGTAAACCGTAAGAGATAGGCAAACACTTATTGCACAAAAATGTAGATCTCGTAACAACACATAATAAAATTCGTAGAGTTGACAATTTTTGAGATATTGTTTGTTATTTGTTTCAGTTTTAAAATACTTAAAAACTTTTTTCATACGGAAATTTGTGAACTCCAAGCAATGCATAGGAATGGATTTCATCCAGGTGGCAACCAACTTTTACTGTCGTTTTAGCCTAGTGTTTATCCTTATTTCCTTTCTGCTTACAAGAAAGTACATCTGCTAATGTTTATCTCGATTAGCATGAAAAGGATAGAAGCTTAAGTCTTTTAACAATAATTTGTTAAAGAGATGTAGAGAAAGTCAAGTGAATGGAACACATCAAATCTTTTACTGAAGGCATGGAATATAATTAGAGTTAATTCAAAATCTTCTCGGGCTTCTAACCAGGTAAAAACTTGGTTTGACACCAACGTTTCGAAGAAGTGCATCTTCCTCGTCATCAGTTCACCCTGAAAACGAGGAAGATGCACTTCTTCGAAACGTTGGTGTCAAACCAAGTTTTTACATGGTTAGAAGCCCGAGAAGATTTTGAATTATACGTCGCCAGGAAAGCTTCAGTTCTTATTATAATTAGAGTTGTTAGCGGATTTTGGCCATTTAAATCTTTCGTTTTTAGATGTTTGAAGCTAAAAGTAGGTCTTTTACCAGATGTCATTAGCGTTAAAAGTAGAAAATTCTGTCACTCGGTGATATGAATTTATAACACTTCAATGTAGCCAGCTTTGGTTTATGCGTTCACGGCCTCATTGAAGTAGGCTATGACTCTGAAAACTCACGTCTGTTCATAAAATGGCGGATGATTGTAATGCCATGAACAGAATCTGCTGAACCAGACGAAATTATGCAAGCAGCGGAGAGAGTTAAATTACAACTGCTACACTGTCTCCGTTGTATAGAATGTTTTCGGTCTGTACGTGCAAGTCATCAGGTTGTCAGTACTGATGCTAAACAAGGAAACAACTGAATATTGCAGACCATTAAGCATGAACTTCGTGAAATAGCGAAAACAATCTATTTATAATTATAATACGTCTATAAATATTGAGAACTGTCTAAAAAATAGGGCACAATGACACACGTTTAAAATTGTTTTATATTTATTTTTCGTAGGATTAGGAAACGCGGCCTACAGCCTCATTTTGCAAGCTTCCTACTCACAATATAAAACACTAGTTTTACTTTCTCTATACGCACTATGTACATAGTGTATAGAGAAGGTATTGCACTCCACTCAAAATTCGATACCGAGATTTCACCGGAAATATATGTTTTAGGGTCCCCTGTAACCAGAAAAGGCATTTTCAGAAAAAGCTCCGTGTGTATGTATCCGTGTATCCGTGAACACGATAACTCAAAAACGAAAAGTCGGTAAAATACCAAACTTGGTATTTCAGTTTAGTATCATCCAGGGAAGCGACACGAAGATTTTCAGAAAAATTCCCCCACTCCAAACTATCCTTTACGTGGAACTTTTTTTGAACATTTTGATTTTCTTAAAAATAGCTCAAACGATTTTGATTAAAATACCGTATATTAAATATATTTACATAACAAAATAGAATGTATATCTTAAAATTCCTGGGAATAGCCTCTGAAGATTACTTTATTCTGGATCAATTTTACGGAATTTTGCATAACTGCTAAACCGTAAGAGATGGATAAAAATCTACAATACAAAAAATGTAGAACACATTAAAACACACAATTTATGTTATTCAAATTTTTTTCGTGGAGTTGATCTTTTTTGAGATATTCCTTTTTTTTTTTTTTTTTGGTATGAGAAGAACTTTTCTCATACAGGAATTTATCAACTAGTGTCCATACAAACAAAATAACTTCACTCACCTAGCAACCAGCTTTTGAAGATCACCTTATACTATGGTACTCCCTTATTTCGCCTCTACTTACAAGAAAGCAAGTAATAAGACTATTTCTGCTAATTTTTTTTTCGATTAGCATGAAGTAAATAGAGGCACAAGTTTTTTCAACAATAATTTGTTGCAGAGATGTAGAGAAAGTCATGTGAATGGAACACATTAGACTTTTACCACTTGTATCATAAATAACCATTATTTAGAAATGTTTTACACAGTAGTTTTTCCTTCAACTTAAAGTAATTTTCAGAAGTGTCTTCTGGAGCATATTCTTTCGTAAGTTACTTCCTACTTCTACTTCTAATCCCATTCACCCTGGTTTTCCTCTTCCACTTTTTCCTTCAGCAGTCCACTCAAAATAATTTCTGTATGCTTACTCCTGTGCCCACCTAAAGCAATAGAGTACAGCAAAGCACAAACTCAGTAGCGAACGACTACTGCTCTCTCCTCTCTATAGTAAAAATAAAATATAATAAATAAAAACTATCTCGAAAATTCTTTTGTCTTTATTTACATGTCGCTAATGAAGATAAATGTCTTCTGTCATTCAGTTTAATGACACATGCAAATAATTTTTCACTCCTTCATTTCACATAGATTATAATATCGTTTATTGATTTGTTTTTGTTTTGGAATCTTTTCTTTTTAGGCCAATCAAAGAGAAGTCATACCGACTGGGGGAATCAAAAGTTGGTTTCCTGGTTGTTATGGAGAAAAGCACACTACTGCTATCTAGCTAAATACCTATGCAACATGTTATACCCATTAAGTGTATATATTACCACACTCTAGGGTCTCCCGGGCCTCTCAATGAAAACAGCATTTAATTTTTTGTTTTTGCTTTATTTCTCAACATGATCTCCAGAAAGGCTAATATATGTTCTAATTTACCTATAATTAAACCATCTCTGTAGTGAAGGTTTTCAAAATAGCTGCTTACCGCATCAATGACCTCCTCGTTGCTGTGAAATCTTTGTCCTCCAAGAAATTTTTTGAGGTTTGGGAACAGGTGGTAGTCGCTGGGATCTGGCGAAGAGAGTGGATGTTCAAGCAATTCCTACTTTAATTCGCACATTTTTTCCATTGAACGGAATTTTATTTGTTTGCCGAATGAGGTCCTTTTCTTTTCACCTCACCAGACAAACGTTGCAGTAAGCTTGCGTAGTAATCACCAGTGATTCTTTTAACATTTACCATCTAATAAATAAAAATAACTCCCAGTGTATCCCAGAAAACACTCGTCATAATCTTTTTGTTGTTTTTTGTTTTGTTTATTGCTTCATTTGTATAGCCCCCTTTAACATCAATGGTAATATCGGGGGCTTTCACTTGTGAAACTGTAGGTTCGGAACATTAGGTTAAACTTTATATTACTAAACACACATACATTCACTCTCACATTCATACTTCCAGACTCTATGGGGGATAGGGAATAATTCCGTTTAAAGAAAAATTCTTCGCCACAGCCGGGAATCGAACCCGGGACCTTCGGGTGAGAATTCAGCTCGCTGACCACTCGACCACGGAGGCAGTCTTCGTCATAATCTTGTTAGCTGACAAAATTGACTTTGCTTTTTTTTAGAGTTGGTTCACCTGGCGCAATCCACTGTTTTGACTATGATTTACTTTCTGGAGTGTAGTGGTATATCCAAGTTTTATCCATGGTAATAAGCCGTCTCAAAAATTCACTGGGATTTTTTATGGTAGAGCTCCACATTCTTAACAGAAGCAGTTTTTCTTTGCAACTTTTGATCAAATGTCAACAAGCACGGCACTCATCTTTCACAGACCTTCTGAAAGCCGAAAACATCATTTAAAATATTACCTGCACGTTCTTTTGATATGTTGCTGTCTCAAACAGCTTTAATGAGCGGTTTTCCAGTACTAAACGATGAATTTTTTCAATGATTTCTGTAGTCACTTCTCTGGGGGTCCAAAGCGAAGCTTGCTCGTACGTCCCACTCTGCAACCCACCTTTTAATCAATGAATAAGAAGGGTCAGAGTCTTTCATTGTACTTGCCATTTCCTCCTTGATTTCTTTAAACGTTAAGTCTTTCAAATGGAAGTATTTAATCACTGCTCGTTCTTCCCAATCCTTCATTTTCGTGAAAAGTCTAAAGTTGTCTTGTTTAAAATGCTGTCATTCGAAAACTAAACAAGTTATTGACCTGTAACTATGGATACAAGTTAGTCTAGTGTTAAACTATACGATGCTACCGTCTAAGTGACCTAGTGGCGCCATATCTGTGTGAGGTCCGGGGCTTATCAGCCGAACCTCGTATTGTACATTACCTTCATTAGCTACTTGCATAGCATTTAGTTCGTTTAACTGTCACTATAAATTCATATAGCGCAATTTTATGTTATAACTTTTTCCTTACAATGTGTTTTCTGAACAGTTAGGTCAGGCGTCACTACTCGATATTTTGCCGAAATAAATAGGCTTGCTCCATGTATGCAGCTGGTAATCACGTGCCACCAGAGTTTATCTCTCTGGCTGTAAATTGCACCGTGTGTCAGTTTATGTCGGGAACAGAAAGAAATCCACATGCAAGCCATCGACTCCGTTTATGCAGCCTAAGAGGAATCTTTCTTATTTATAGAAAGTGTCGGAATAAGTGTTTAGTTTGCTGCTCAGAAAATTTAATTTGTAGGATGATTGCGCAGCTAAAAGGTAAGTATGACATTTAATGACGAGAAGAACGTTTCCTTCCCATTTAATTACCAAGATACCTTTTCATATTCATTGCTATAAATCTGGAAGTGTTTCATTATAAATTAATTTCCCTACTGTTGGTGATACCGTGGTATTAACCAACTTAAGAAGCTTGTTCCATTATGTTAATTCTGTAGGATACCCAGTATGGGGTTTGTTTCATCCCTACGCTGCGCATACTAGGGGTAGTAACTTTAGAGGTAGAGCAGTTCGCAAGAGGGTGTGGTGAGCTTTTGGGTAGAAAGATCAGGAGCCATAAATAAATACGCAAGGATGCGAGGAGACACGGGACTTTTACTATTAAGATGATAATGATATGGTATTGTATAGGGGACGAGATGATAATGTATTATATATTGTACATACACTCATCTATATATTACGAATCTTAGAGTTTACACTTAAAAAAAACTATGCCGTTGGGCTGAACAAGCCTCTCCTGACCTACTTACTGAAGCTTTTATAATAAAACCCACGCTTATGCCAGCATTGCTTTAGGAGGGCACCACTTTGTCAGCATTTCGATATCTTGCCACTAATATCGATTGCTGAAATTACCTCTTACTAATGAAATATAATTTAGTGAACATGTAGTATCAATACTACAATATTGCCATATATTTTGCAATTATTTGTCCTACGACTATTAATTACAACCAAACCATATGTGGGCTGCACCGTGGCCGAGTGGCTAGACCACTCGCCTCTCACCTAGAAGACCCGGGTTCGATCCCAAGCAACCGCATTCCACCGATGCTCCCATCTTCGTTCCGTGTATCACTAGCGTCATCGTCTGCGGTGCCAGGTAGTAAAAGAGGGCGTTAAAACAAAACAAAAAAAAAAACAACACAAAAACAAACAACAACATATGTATATGCTCACATCTGGAGTATATCTACTAATGCAAGAGATGTAATGGAACAATTGTTCTACCAATCATGAACATACAATAGATTGTTAACCTAAGAAAGGTTAACATACATACATCCTCAACAATAAACGAATTATCTGTCCTTGCTTCCGCGCAGTTGTCGGCAAATTTGCCCTCTGTTACTTAAAAAGCAACCAGTTGGTGCTCAATTCTAACACCTGAGCGTTCCCTTTAATCGCGGACCGCGTGGTTCATAACTCGTGGCCCGGGGCGTCGGCAGTTCGCTCACCAGGGTTACTTCCGGGAGAAGTGAATAATATTAATATAAATAATAATATAGCGCAGACAACGGTGAAAATAAATATCTGTCCTGAAGGTAAAATGTTATCTGATAGTCACAGTTAACAATATCGTTATTGTTTCTCAACATGATAACATAATGGGTAATTACTAAGGGCAAGCTTTCTCTGTTACCTGTTGCATTCTTTTCCCTTTTCCTCTTCGTGTGGCTCTTCTTATGTCTTCTTCTACCAGATGCCTGTTGTGTGGCATCTCAGGAGCCAGTGCCTGCATTAAGAGCATAAAGAAGAAAATTATAGGTTAGAAACGCGTGCTGCGGTAGATGAGATATAATATTACTTATTAATTGTAGCTTTTAGCGCTGTAATGCTTTAGGGTTTATATCTGGTTTTTAACTGTAATAACATTAGCCAAACCAATGTTAACACACTATTTGTGCTTTAAAGAACCGCCTTCTTTTCTGAAGCCGTTTTTCCACCTTAACTTTTATTTCTCATAATGCATTTTCCTGGTGTATTAAAAATAAATTCGTTAAAACCATCAAAATAAACAAAAAAAATCTAATGTGTGTCATTGACAATTTTCTCCATCTGCTCCATATAGAAACTATTCTTACAAAATATTATTCTTTTGTTTACATCATACTTATCGAATTGATCTTATTAATTGCTTCCTTGCAAGTAGAAGGAAAATAATGGAATACATTAGGCTAAAGCGATAGTTAAATATTTTAAAAGCTGATCGCCATATGAAATAATTGAGGCTTGGTTTGCTTTGCATGGTCCAGTTTGTGAAAAGTTAGTTTAAAATTGAGACAAATAAAAAGGAGTATATAGAAAACGATCAACTTGACAAGAAAAACACATATGACATAAATTGCGTGTTTTAACAATATCTATATTTTTTTACTTTCTCTAGCCCGTATTACAATGTACATAGTAGATAGAAAAGGTATCGCATTCTACACAAAATTCTTTGTCAAGATTTCTCCGGAAATATATGTTTTGAGGTCCCCTGTGTCCGAAAAAAGTAGAAAAAGTTCCGCGTGTGTGCGTGAGTGTGGACAGCATATCTCAAAAGCGAAAAGACCTTTAAACACCTAACTCGGTATTTATGTTTAGTATCTTTTAAGGATGCGTCATGAAGATTTCCAAGAAATTACCCCACCACAAACTACCCTTTACATGGAACATTTTTTGCAAATTTTATTTTCCTCAAAAATGGTTGCAATGATTTGATTAAAATACCGTATATTAAAGGTATTTACATTCCAAATAAAATGATATTTCATTTTCTGGGAATAGCAACTCAAGACTTCTTTATTCCGGATGAGTTCTGCAGAATTTTACATGGCAGAAAAACCGCAAGAGATAGACAAACACTTACTACACAGAAATCTAGATCTCATTAAAACACATAATCGGTAGAAAGAAACATGTGAATGTAACACTTCAAAAATTTACTCTCTCTACTACGTTTAGTAAGTGGGGAAAGCATTGTATTCTACTCAAGACATCTATATGTTTCGAGAACCCCTGAACCCCAGAAAAGTATGTTTAGAAAATAATCCAAGAGTATGACTGTGTGTTTGCGCGTCCTTGTCTGTGAATAGCTTAACTCAAAAACGAAAAAATGGATAAATACCTATCTCGGTTTTATTTATTTATTTATTTATTTATTTCAGTATCTTTCAAGGTGCAACACGAAAATTTAAGGAAAATCATCCACTCCAATTATCCTTTACATGGAAGTTTATTTCAAAATTTCTCAAAAATGACTCTAAAATGTTATAATTTATACAAAAATTAAATGTAAATGTAGATTTTTCTTGAAATAGTCTATGAAGCTCTCTTCATTCAAAAGGATTTTTGTATAACTCGAGTGCGAAAAGTAATACCTCAGAAAACATGTTGAACTTTTTAAAATACATAATTTAAATTACATATGTTCTTTGTCCCGTAAACAAATTCCGAGATGTCCGTTTTTAATGGTTCGAATTCTGCAATACTTTGTCATTCTTAGATATTCAGTTGAGTCTTGCGAATGCATATAAAACAATGAATTTTTGAAGGTCAATATAGGTTTTAAATATTTGACTATCGCTATTCCCTTGTATGAATAACGAAATTTGCACTGTAGCTCTTTCTGCAAAAGTTTATATTGAATGAAATTTGAGTAGATAGAGAAATACGCTTTCGTAAGAATAGTTTATATCGCCTTTAATAATCGACGAAGGGGAAAAAAAGTAATGTGAATGTAGTAGACCAGACAGTTTTACTTTTTGTACCACGTATAGTACGTAGAAGAAGCATCCAAAATTTTGATGTGAAAATTTCCGAAAATATATGTTTTGAGGCCGTCTGAAGCCAAAAAATAATTATTAGAAAAAGTTGAGTGGCGTACGTGTGACTGTAAAGAACATAACTAGAAAATGAAAAATCTTAAACTTCGTATTTAAGTTTAGTATCTTCCAAAAATGAGACACAAAGATTAATAAAAAAATACCACCATATCAAATATCATTTACATAGCATTATAGTTTTGCTCCAAAATTTTAATTTTCTGAAAAATGACTCATGGCATATGTTTAAGATATTTTTCATGAATGAAAGTTCCAATTTATTCTGAATGACTTTTGCAAGAAACGTAAGAGATAGACAAAATCATATGACATAAAAATGTAGATATAGTTGAAGTGCAACGTTTATGTTAAGGCTACCCAAGGTGAAAAGTATAAATTCTATATTTGTGAACACATGTCTTTGAAACTGCAAGTGTTTGAATACCGTAAGTAGTACACTAAATCTTAAGCATGTATAGACATTTTCATTACTATATCTAGGGTGCTTCGCAGGTTATTACTTTTTAATGGTAAACATGGTAAGCATCTCTGTAAGAAATTAATAAGCATATTCTTCTATCCACTCCATGCAAATCGAGATAAACACCATCAGAAATGGTCTTGTTAGTTGCTTCCTTGAAAGTAGAAGGAAAATAAGGGAATTTACTAAACCGACAGTCAAATGTTTTAAAATATGGTTGCTTTGGGATTGAAATCAGCTTCCTTGCGAGGCCAGAAGTTGGCAAGTTCCCTAATGAGAAAAGTAACACTGAAACCAATAATAATGAATATCTGAAAAACGATCAATAATAAAAAAAAAAAGCAACAAAACAAACAAAAAACAAACGAAAGTGACAAATTATGTGCTTTAACGAGCTCTACACTTAATCTCTAGTAAGCTTTTGTATATCTAATATGGTTTACTAGTTATATAAGATTAAAAAAATAATCATTCAAAATAAAGAGGTCTTTAGGGGATATTCCCAGAAAATTTAAGATATACATTTTATTTGTCATGTATATATCTTAAATATACGAGATTTTAATCAAAACCGTTAGAACCATTTTTAAGAAAATCAAAATTTTCGAAATGTTGTCCATCTAAATGGTAGATGGGGTGGGGGAATGTTCTTGATTAGAATCTTGGGGGGATACTGAAATTAAATATCAAGTTTGATATTAAATGGACTTTTCGTTTTTGAGCCGCACACACATACACACACGGACCTTTTTCTAAAAAATGCTTTTATTGGTTTCACGGGGTCCCAAAACCTGAATTTCCGGTGAAATCTCGATATCGAATTTTTCGGTGCAATACAATACCTTCTCGGATACATAGTACGTGTAGAGAAAGTAAAAATGGTTCACACGATGAAAACATTAAGATTTTACTGATATAAAT
The DNA here is from genome assembly GCA_030762935.1 of Hymenopus coronatus. Lineage (NCBI taxonomy): Eukaryota > Metazoa > Arthropoda > Insecta > Mantodea > Hymenopodidae > Hymenopus > Hymenopus coronatus. Next base: position 94,431,312 of record CM060881.1, on the reverse strand, counting down.
ATCTGCTTTATACTAAAAAGTATCAGAGAACAAATGTTGGATACGGATTTTATATTGTGTTCTAGAATTTGAGCAAAAAATTATACATTTATGAGAAACAAAATTTTTCAATAATTTTATTGCGTCATTTATTATATATTCTAATAAATATTTCTCCTATCATAGCGATAAAGAACAATTCTCCCAAAGTTTTAATACTTACAGATTTGGGAATATCTCTTAGAAAATTTAAAGATAAATAAACAAAACGTCATCATGTGGAACATTTTGAACACGTAAAATCATAGAAGAAACAGAAAGCTAGAAATACAGCCGTGAAATTCTAATGGGCTATCCACTCTTGTGTGCAGGCTCATTAAAAACTCGTGTTAAATTATGTCTAATGATCAGTATAAACTCCAAAAACAGATTATGACACTAAATTATTCTTTCTTAATAATAGACTTAAAAACAACAAATTGACTTTTCAAGAATTTCCTCATTTTTCACCAATGTACACACTTTACACTTTTTTGGACTTAAAAATTGAGGAGATATTTTTTGTTATTGCTTTAAATTTTCCAGTACTTACAGTTGCCTCAAACTAGAAGCCGTTATTTGTTTTTATTTTTCCTGGTCGAGCAAAGGGAACGGCATTTCAACACATCCACATAGCAACCAGCTCTTAAATGAAGATCTGACTATCGATTCAGCCTGTAGTAGCCCCCTATTTAATTATAAAAAATGAAATGGCGTGTTATTTATGAACGTTTTTTAACTACTGTCCTCAGCGTTCCATTCTAAATTGGGCGTGAAGGACCGCTTAATTTTGCACAGAGGCCTCTCTATCAGGCTTGAGGTTCTTTTACGTGCCATAAATCTACGACACGGGACCAACGGCTTTACTTCCCTTCCGAAGGAAGCCATGCTAAGGATTTTTACACCCGAAAAAATGACAATTTTCATGAAAATCTTTGTGTCGCATCCTTGGAAGATACATTTGCAGTTAAAGAATTTCTTCAAAGTTTATCTCGACTAACGTAAAGCAGATAGTGGAATAACGTTTTTGAGGAAAGTCACGTAAAAACAACATCAGATTCTTTCCCAAATCCTCTACATGTCATTAGAATCGAAAACTTCCCTTTCAGAGCCAGATAAGACAGCGGGCATTCCGTTCAGTTTCTAATGGCATCATTGCAGACAATGCACAGACAGAAAAAAATGTAATAGAGTAGTTAAATTTACGATTAAGCTCGTTTAGAAGTTTACCGGTTTGTGTTCGATGCGAAACATTAGACCTATGCCTCATGGCGTGTACAGAGATTAAACTTTATATTGCTCTACGTACAAAGACAGTAAAACGGCTCTGATCAGGTTTCTTAGTTATGCCTATAACCTTAACCGTTGCTTGCACTCTGTAAATGGAAGCGGTTTTAAAAAAAGCGTTGTGTTCACAAATACTCGAACAGAACCGAGCGGCTTGTCACAGAAGTGTCGCCGGTTTTTGCTTCATAATGCAAGATAAAATATTCCGAGAAGAAAGGCACCATAGCGGAAATAGCCGACCACATAAGGTATAACTGAACACCTGCGCGTTATGGTATTACTTGACGATATCCGTTCAGCAACTAGGGGAACAAGCGGATACTACTGACATCAAGGTAAAACTTTCAAATTCATCATTTCCTTGCGTGACTTTCCACATCACCGCAGGCATCGCGTTATGCTTCATGATGAAACTGAAAATGATTTGGTAAAGCTGAGAGACATCAAGCAAACCTGCCTTAACTACTGTGAATCAGAGAGATCCAGTCATTGACTGTGGGGACATTGGTTTAGCTCCCTTCAGCAGTTGGGCACTTCTCCGGTTCCTTCAAGTGCGTTTAACACACCTTTAATACTGCCGGTACCCGTGGCCGCGCTCGCTAGTCTCTCTTCGTGGCGCATGGGATCGTGGGATCGAGTTCCGCTTCGGGCATAGGTGTTTCTGTGTTTATAAATTTGTATGTGTCTATGTATATATATATATATATATATATATATATGTAAAACGAAAACTGTAAACAATAAGTCAACTAAGGAAATATAGGAAACTGGAAAAAGGAATACAGCGCCGGAATCCTGACAAGCCTCCGGAACTGTATTTAAAAACAAAACAAAAAAAAAAACAAAAAAAAAAGTGTCTCGCTTTGGTGCTTCCTGGAGCAGGGGATCGTGGGTTCGAGTCCCACCTTGGGCACAGGTGTTTGTGTGTTTGTATATGTGTGTGTTATAAGCAAAAAGCAAAGCGATAATCAAATACAAAATGACAAACAAACAAAGGAAATGTTAGGAAATGGAAAAAGGAGGGGAAGGGGGGGGGGAGAGGACAAGACTCCGGAACACTCAGTCTTACTACATAGTGCAATACTAAACTTTAGGTCAACTATTATTGCCGCACCTGACGTTCGTTTGTTTCATATTCTGTCTTGATTATTGGTAGCAAGGTGACAATTCAGTCAGACAGCCATCACTTTTAATAACTGTCAGCTCCACAATTGTACTTGAAGGTAATTCAGTCACAATGTTTATTTAAAGTTTTATCCAGTTAATAATGCATTTAGTTTAAAAAGGAGTGAAAAATAGTCATTGTTTGTGTATCTTATGAATGAGATGAGTGCAATACCTCAAATAAAATAAACGTTTGTTTCCATTTCATGAATTAGTTATTAAAAGTTGAAATAAAATAATTGTTCCACATTTCTATTGTTGCTATCGATAATCCTACATTCGGTGTAGACGCGGTTGGTCATGTCATAATTCAGGAGGCAGTAATGAAAGAAAACAAAAAGGAAAAAAAAAAAACATTCGGAAACTAAACATGGTCGACTGCATCATCTACCATTTGAGAACTAATGTATTACAATCATAACCTCACAAAATCTCTCTTCCTATACATTATAAATTACTAATAGTCTGCTGAATTGTCTTATCAAATGCAACTTTCATCTCCTCACTTCGCTCCGGTTGTGAATTATCGACAAGATGAAAACACTCGTATTACTTATCATAATACACGAAATAAAATAGTAAGGCGTAGCTTTAGGGTAACTCTCCGGTATTTTCCAGTTATGAGCAAGCCTTAGTGTGACCAAATAATATTGGTGGGGCTATCAGAAATTCAGGAGGCCAAATAATAGCTAGAGAAGGTATTGTATGAAAAAATCGGTTTCAGATTTCACCGGAAAAATATGTTATGAGCTCCCTGAGTCCGATTTTTTCTATTTTCTCTAGCCCGTATTTAAAATGTAGATAGAGAAGATATGGGTTCTACCCAAAAATTCTATAGAGAGATTTCACTGGAAATGCAGTGAACATAACTCTCGGACAACATAACTCAAAAACGAAAAGTGCGTTAAATACCAAACTCAGTATCTTCCTAAGATGCAATATGAAGATTTTCAAGGAAATATCCCCAACCCCAAATATCCTTACATGGAAAAAATGGAATATTTTAATTTTAATTTTCTAAAAATGGCTCTAACGAGTTTGATTAAGATAACATGTATTAAAGATATTTACATAACAAATAAAACGTATATTTTGAATTTTATGGGAGCATCCTCTGAACGTGGATGAGCTTTGGAGAATTTTGCATAACGGTTAAACCGTAAGAGATAGACAAAAGCCTAAAACTCAAAAAATAGAGATCTCGTTTGAATACAGAATTTATGTCATATAGTTTTTTTACTTTCTCTAGCCCCATATGTACTGTGTGCATAGGGATAGAGAAGGTATTGTAATGCACCCAGAAATTCTATGTCGAGATTTCATCGGAAATATATGATTTAGGGTCCCCTGAGTCTGAAAAAACCGTTTTTAAAAAAAGGTCCGTGTGTTTGTGTGTGTGGACAGCATAGCCCCCAAAACGAAAAGACCGTTAACTACCAAACTTGCTGTTTAGGTTTAGTATCTTCCAAAGATGCGACACGAAGATTTTCAAAAAAAAAATACCTCCACCACAAACTACCCTTTAAATGGAAAAATGTTCGAAAATTTTGATTTTCTAAAAACTTGCTCTAACGATTTTGATTAAAAGCCCGTATATTAAAACTATTTATATCCGTAATAAAATGTATATCTCGAATTTTCTGGGAATAACCTCTGGATACATTTTTGCTTAACTGCCAAACCGTAAGAAATAGACAAAAGCTCACTACATGAAAGATGTACATCACGTCATAACAAACAATGAATGTTCTTTGCTTTTTTATTGTGGATGTAACCGTTTCCGAGATATTCCTGGTTATTGGTTTCAATGGTAAAGTACTTATACTTTTCTCCAACAGGAAGTGTCCGTTTTTATTCTGTTCTATTTGCAATGACAATAGTATAACGATTGCTTTTAAAACATTTGACTGTCGGTTTAGCATAGCGCATACCTTTAGTTCCCTTCTACTAAGTAATAAGAACATTCTGCTAATGCTTATCTCGATTAGCATTGTATGGAAAGTAGAATGATCTTTTGTAAGAAGTTTATTTGTATAGCAGCTAGAGAAAGTCATATGAGTGTAACACGTCAGATTTTTCTTGTAGATTTGACTGTTTTTGAGATCTTTGTTATTGGTTTTAGTTTTAAACAACTTGAGTTTTCTCAAACGGCACCATGCAAAATGAACCGAACCTCAATTGTTTCACATAGTGACGAGCTTTTAAAGGATTTGACTATCTCTTTAGCATAATGCATTCCTTTATTTCCCTTCTGCTTACATTGAAGCAAGCAGTTAATAGGACCAATTCTGCTAATGTCTATATCGATTAGCATGAAGTGGGTAAAAGAACAATCTTTTATAGGAATAGTTTGTCTTTAGAGGAGCTAGAGAAGTTATGTTAATACAACACATCAGATTTTTCAGTTATAGAACATTATGTCCATAGACACAAATTTTCGGATTGTTTAAGAAAATTCAAAGCTCCACAGTTTGCTTATTATTTCTTTAATTTTTGCTTTCTCTACTACGTAGCACAATGTGCATAGTAGCTCGATAATGGATTGTATTGTACTAAAAAAATTCTATATCGAGATTTCACCAGAAATACACGGTTTAAGGTTCTATGCACAAATAAGAAAACTATTTTTAGAAAGAAGTCCGCATGTGTTTGTGTATGTGTTTAGAATGAAGATGGCTTCACAGCTATTCTTAGAATATTCATTTGCATACATTTTATTTGTAATGCTAATATTGCAAATAAAATGTATTTTAATTAAAATCATTAGTAAATTCTAAGAAAATTAAACATTCGAAAAAGCTCCATATAATGAATAGTTTGGGTTGGGATTATTCACGTTGCATTGGTATTTATTGCACTTACAATGTCCACAGAACATAGGTAAAAAAGAATGCATGCACATGAATTATAATAATAACAATAATAATAATAATAATAATAATAATAAATAACAATTATTATCGTTATTATTATTATTATTATTATTATTATTTTTGGGGGGTTCAGGAGGCTATGAAACATGCATTTCCGATAAAATTTCAAAAATAAGGGAATATACCAGGCCAAAGTGATAGTCAACTATTTTAACAGCTGGCTGCCATGTGATTGATATTTGTTTCTTTGCACTGCCAGGAGTTGACAAATTACTACACGAGAAAAGTTTTTAAAAGTCAAAACAAAAACCAGGAACATTTCAAAAAAATGGTAAGAGAATTATTAATATTAATTTTGGTGGGTTTGATTTTGATTATTTTTTAAACTTAAAGAATTTGGCGGAATTATAGTCTATTTAGAGGAATCTGTTATGTAATCGATAATCCACATTGAACCTTAATTATATTAAATTTTTGTATACCGCTGTTTAAGAAATCGACTCCGCGAAAAAAAAATTATATGACATAAATTGGATGTTTTAACAAGATCTACATTTTTGTGTAAGTTTTTATATATTTCTTGCAAATTCAGCAAAATTCATCCAGAATGAAGAGCTCTTTAGAGGCTATTCCCAAAAAATTAAAAAACCATTAATATGCGGTATGTTAATCAAAACTTTTAGAGCCATTTTTGATAAAATAAAGAAATTAGAAAAATTTTCCATGTAAAGGGAAGTTTGGGATGGGGAATTTTTCTCAAAATCTTCATGTCACAACCTTGGAAGATACTAATACTTAAATACCAAGTTGGGCACTTTATCAACTTTTTGATTTATTGTGTGCACACCCGACACAGGACACAGAAAACTTTTTTTAAAAATCATTTTTTATACAGGGGACTCTAAAACGTGTATTTCCAGAAAATCTCGGTATCGAATTTTTGAGACGAGCTTTTAAAAGGTAGTCATATTTCTCTTCTGCTTACAAAGTCAAGTAGTAACACCATTTCTGTTAATACCACTCTGTTATTCGCGCTTAGCATGATATAGAAAAATATATAATCTCTTTTGAAAGAATAATTAGTTTGTAGAACAGGCAGAGAAAGTCATGTAAATGGACAACATAAGACTTTTACTTCCTCTACCGTGCTATGTATATAGTTTATAGAGCAGGTAGTGCATTCCACCCAAAAATTCGATACCGAAAGAGGCGTTTCAGGGTCCCCCTGTACGCAAAAAAAAAAAAAAAAAACATTCTTTAGAAAAAGCCTCGTGTTTGTGCAGCCGTGCGTCTGTGAACACAATAACTCAAAAACAAAAAGTCGGTAAAATATCAAACTTAGTATATAAGTTTAGTGTCTTTCAAGGTTGCGATACGAAGGTTCTGAGGAAAATCCCCCACTACCCTTTACATGGAAAAATTTTCGAAAATTTTTATTTTCTCAAAATGTCTGTAACGATTTTGATTAAAATACCGCATATCAAAGGCATTTACAGGACAGATAAAACGCATCTCTTGAATTTTCTTGGGAATTGCCTCTGAATAATAGCTTCTGGATGAATTATGCTGGATTTTGCGTAACTGTAAACCGTAAGAGATAGACAAAAACTTACTAAAAAAATGCAGATATCGATAAAACACTCAATTAATGTCATATAAATACTTTTCGTAGAGCTGATCTTTTTTGAGATATTGATTTTATTTGTTTTGGTTTTAAAATACTTAAAACTTTTCACTAACAGGAATTTGTGACCTTCAGGCAATGTATAGAAACGAACTTCATCCACATGGCAACCAGCTTTTAATAACGTTTTAGCCTAGTGTACTCCCTTATTTTCTTTCTCTTAACAAGAAAGCATTTCTCCTAATATGTATCTCGATTAGAATAAAGTAGATAGAAGCGTATGCTTTTTAACAATAAATTGTTAAAGAGATGTAGAGAAAGTCATGTGAATGGAACACACAAGATTTTGGTTTATTTGAACCAGCTTTTCAAGTATGCTGAGGATATAAAGCTACACTGACAAACATTATCACAATGATTCATAAGATATAATCCATTTTGAGGACATAAAACATAAAATTGTATGAAACCGGTTGTGCACACAGGTGTGTTGGTGGTGACGTACCGGAAACTCATCATAACGCAGGTGTAAGCCTGTGGGAACCAACAACACACGATTAATTCTATACATTCTCTAATACTAACAGTTTTCTGTTACGTGTCATATCGCATTTCCTACTTTAATATATTGTCTGTGTTATAACTATTATACGAAGCTAATAAACGTATACAGTTAACAAATACGGAACAGGCATTCTGTGTTCCATTCACACTACTTTCTCTACCCTTCCTGCAAACGTATTCTTACAAAAGAGGTTGTTTTTATCATCATACTAATCGAGATAGGTATTAGCAGACATGTTCTCACTACTCGATTCCTTGTAAGCAGGAGGAAAATATGGCTAAGGCCATAGTCGTATATTTTAAAAGCTGGGCGCTATGTGAAGAATTGAAGTTAGGTTCGCTTTGGAAGCCCAGAAGTAAACAAAAGCGAGATGAAAGGAAAGGTAACTTCGTTTGAGAAAAGTTGCTTGAAACGAATAACATTGAATATCTTGGAAACGTCAACTTTACAACAAAAATGCATTCGACATAAATTGTGTAGTAAGTTCTTGTCTTTTTCTTGTGGTTTGCTGTTATTCAAAATTCGGCAAAATCCATCCAGAATGAATAAGTCTTCAGAAGCTATTCCCAGAAAATTTAAAATATACATTTTATTTGTGATGTAAATATCTACAATATACCGTATTTTAGTCAAAATCGTAGGAGCCTTTTTTGAGAAAAACAAAATGTTACAAAGTATTTCCATGTAAAGGGCAGTTTTGGGAAAGGGATTTTCTTGAAAATCTTCATGTCGCACTCTTGGAAGATACTAAACTGAAATAACAAGTTTGGTACTTAACGGTCTTTTAGTTTTTGAGCTATGCTGTCCACAAACTCACCACCTACAGACACACATACATTTACACACACGTACAGACACACACATACACACTGATCTTTTATTAAAATGCTTTTTTAGACCAGAGGACCTTAAAACATATATATTTGTGAAATTTCGTAATCACATTTTTGGGTGGGATACAGTGCTCTCTCTACACTTGGCAAGATGTAGGGGTACGGAGGAATGGCGGAGAAAAATATTTACCGCGATTCTTTACCACCGCGAATGTAGAGCTAGAGGCATGTTGGACGCTACTGATAGGCACGGAAGACGTGGACGGGCTAGGTAAGGCAAGACAGCTGAAATCTGAGAAAGCTGCCTGCCAATAGAGAAGGGAGCGGGATAAGAACTAAACAAAAGTGACTACAATGTTCTACATATATATTTTTTGTCATACTTAGGTCACTATTTTCCTATGGTTTTATATATTGTGTGTATATTATGTGTATTCTATTTCTTTTAAGTGTATTTATCTATTATTACAGGGTACATTTATGAAGGTGTACTCCTGTGTAGTATTTGATTATCTTTGTATTTTTATTTTCGTGTTTACTCTTTTAATTCTTTGGTCTTGTTTTAATATTGCTTTTTATTGTGCATTACCTTTGTCTTTTTATTTTCGTGTTTACTCTTTTCTTTGTTGTTGTTTTAATATTGGTTTTTAGTGTGTATTACAAAAGCACGTACAGTTTGTGGACCCGGCGATTGTTGAAATTCAATGTATGATATTGTTATGCCAATAGATACACTTATTCATTCATACACTAGGTACATAGTACGTGCAGAGAAAGTCATAATGTACAGTATTCTAGTTTGCAAAGAGTATTTAAGAGATGCAATCATCTATTTCATTGTCAGATGTAACTATTGAAAACTTTGTGACTAAAGTGAAAAAACTGCTTATTCCAACGACCCGTTTCGAGGATAATTATTAAATGTGCTGGCCACTCCATCTCCTTTGAGATCTTCTAGACTTTCGTTCCGTTCGGCCTGCTTATAGAATCTGCAAGGTGGCATTTTTATAACGTGCTATTTCGATTGTTTTTTATAATTATATATTTCACTCTCTACACACAATTCCCCTTTTTGTTTTTGAACTACTTCATTTGTGTCTCTATTCCGCCTTGTTTTTCCAATCAATGATCTTACCTTAGCTATCCCAGAAGTACCCGACCTGAGGTATAGATAGCGGCTGTTGTTTCAGACAAAAATGGTAAAAATTACCAACCTTAGAATGCTTAAGTTTGAAATTTGACGATTTTGCATTGTTTAGCTTTTGTTTTGTAGCCACCTTAGTGAATGCTCTCAGCGAATTTGTAAACACCGATAAAACTGGTCATCGTTATGTGATACGGTAATTTCATTTGAAAGGTCTTAGTCCAACTAATATTAAGGCTGAACTAGATTCTACTTTGGGGGACTCTGCTCCTTCGTTTTAAACAGTAAAATATTAGTTGGCAGAGTTTAAGCGCGGCCGTACGAGCTGCCATGGCGAAATTCGCAGGGGTCGACCAAATGAGGTTACCAGTCCAGAAATTGTAAAGAAAATCCACAAAATGGTATTGGGTGACCGTCGGCTGAAAGTATGCGAGATAGCAGACATTGCAGACATTTCAAGAAGTTCTGTACATCGCAAAGTGACTGAAAATTTGGGTATAAAAAAGTTGTGGGCAGGTGGGTGCCGTGTTTGCTCACAATAGAACAAAACAGCATCGGAGGATGTTTCAGTCGAGTGTTTGATAATATTTCGCTGCAATAAAATTGAGTTTTTGCGTGGATTCATAAAAATGGATGAAAACTGGGTCCATCACTTACATCTGAGACGAAGCAACAGTCAAAACAATGCATTCGAAGGGGCGAATCGGCTTCAAAGAAGGCGAAGACAGTTCCATCTGCAGACAAGGTCATGGCTTCAGTTTTCTGGGACGCACGCGAGATAATTTTCATTGATTATCTCAAAATAAGAAAAGCAATCAATGGCGAATATTATGCAAACTTGTTACAGGGTTTGAGTGATGAAATCGAGCAAAAACAGCAGCATTTAGCGAAAAAGCAAATTTTGTGTCATAAAGACAAGGCACCGGTTCACACGTCCATTATTGCCATGGCCAAAATGAATGAGTTAAAGTTCTGATTGCTTCCTCATGAACCCTATTCGCTATATTTAGGCCTCTCTGATTATTTTCTGTTTTCAAACTGGAAGAAATGGCTTGGTGGTAGATTTGCCAACAACGAAAAGGTAGAGTCTGCAGTTGATGGCTATTTTGCAGACCTCGATAGTTCTCACTATAAACAGTGTATCGAAGCTATTGAACATTGCTGGGAAAAGAGTATCGAGCTGGAAGGAGACTATGTAGAGAAAAAACATGTTTTTTTCCCCAAACTTTTGTGCTTTCTTTGCTAGACCGGGTATAATGCACATCTGTGATACCTCTAAACGTCGTCGATCTTGAGAACCTGTGATAAAATGTTAATAGATACCTTGTAAAGGCAAAATTATAGGTAAACCGGTAATCAGAACAGGGTATAAGGCCTGTGCATAGTCCTCTGCACGAGTTTTCGAAAAGTTAGGCCTTTATCAAGAGCGACATTAAATATTAGAGTGAAGTTTTCCACTCTAACTTTTGCCCTAGAAGAAAAAATTTGGCACTTATGTATGTTTCGGGAATTAGTCGTTTGGTGAACTCTTTTAATCTGCAAAATTGCTTATGTCAAATAGTTATCGCGATACGCTATTACTTAAAAGAGAATTCTTCGGTTTTTATATAAAAAACTATAGGATTTTCAGTGGTAATCTAACCTCGCATTTCCAGTGTTGAGGGATTAGCCAAATTGCTTTGGTAGCCGTTATAATTGGCTCAGGTGATCATCAAGAATCGTTAATTAACCGATATATTCTGTTATATTTTTACTTTCTCTACCACTTACATAGTAGGTATATTGCATTCCATCCAAAAATTTAATACCGAGATTTCACTGGAAACACATGTTTATAAATTCCCAGAATCCTAAAACAAACACATTTTTAGAATAGATCCATGGATGTGTCCCAATGTGTGCGCATGTGTGTTTGTGAACAGCACAACCCATAAATGAAAAGTTGGGTAAAAAGAAAACTTGATAATTTCAAGTTCAACATCTTCCAACGATTTTCAAGATTGTAGTTGGAGACATGGAAACACTTTAGAAAATGATGATTTTTTTAAAAAATGGTTCTAACGATTTTGCCTAAAATTTATTATAGTTAAGACATTTTCATGATAAAGAGTATTTTTTGAATTTTTTGGGAATGCCACTGAGGTTCTCTTAATTTAGGACCACTTTGCATACTGCTAAATCATAAGAGATAGACAACACAACAAATGAAGATCTTGTTAAAGCTCACAGTTTGTCAAATACTTAGAGTTAACCACTTCAACGATATTCCTTGATGTTAGTTTCAATTCATCAATATTCGTCTTTCTCCTGGTAAAGCAAAGTGAACTGAATTTCAAAACTATTCCATAGCTAGCAGCTCTTAAATTATTTGGCTATCACATAGGCTTACTGAATTATCATTTTCCTCTTTACTCAAAGGAAATATGTAATAAAACAGTCTCTGTAAATGTTAATCTCGATTAATATGAAAAATTCATACTATAGAATATGTAGAGAAAGTAATGTGATTTTACTTTTTCTACAAATACATGTTTAGAAAAAGGTCCATGAGAGAGAGAGAGGGAGAGAGAGGGGGAGAGGGAGAGAGGGAGAGAGGGAGAGAGGGAGAGAGAGGGAGAGAGAGGGAGAGAGAGGGAGAGAGAGGGAGAGAGAGGGAGAGAGAGGGAGGGAGAGAGGGAGAGAGAGGGAGAGAGGGGGAGAGAGGGGGAGAGAGGGGGAGAGAGAGGGAGAGAGAGGGAGGGAGAGAGGGAGAGAGAGGGAGAGAGAGGGAGAGAGAGGGAGAGAGAGGGAGAGAGAGGGAGAGAGAGGGAGAGAGAGGGAGGGAGAGAGGGAGAGAGAGGGAGAGAGGGGGAGAGAGGGGGAGAGAGAGAGAGAGGGAGGGAGAGAGAGGGAGAGAGGGAGAGGGAGAGAGAGAGGGAGAGAGAGAGAGTGTGTGTCCGTGTGTCAGTTAAATATCAAACTGGATATTTATGTTTGGCATCTTCAAAGGATGTAACAAAAGATTTTCAAGAAAATCCCCCCTAAAATACACTTTACATTAAAAAGTTTCCAAAGCTTTGATTTTCTCTACCGCATGTTAAAGATACGTGACAAAATAAAATATATGTCTTGAATTTTCTAAGAATAGCCTCTGAGGTACTCTTTATTCTGGATAGCTTTTATATAACTGGATAGAAAAAAATTTACCATACAAAAATGCAAATCTCGTTATGAGAGGTTTAAGGGCGTTCAACTACTAGGTTATCAGCGCCCTTAGAAAACTAAACGCGGAATGAGACTGGGATTAAAATAGGGTTAAAATGAACACAGGATAAAATGCGAGCTAAAATTAGAGTAAAACGAACTTAAAAACTATACATTGCTAAAACAAACCCCATAAAATCATATAAAACAGTAGGTAAAAAGGGGATAAAAGTAGGTAAAACTAAAAGCCTAGTACAATGATAAATAAAAAGAACTAGATCCTGACGTAAAACTAATTGTTGATAAAAATTTAAAAACCCTGTCAACCGCACCGGACACATCGCCAAAGACCTCCGCTAGGAAGGCCGGCAGCTGGGGAGCAGTGTGAAGAGCTACTAGGGCAACAACTCTACCAGCACATGTGCTACTGTCAGTGCTGCTCCACAGAGCGAACAGACAGGTTCAGGATCTCTATTCAAAAGCTAACTATGGGCAAATCTCGTTAAAACACGCAGTTCATATCATATACTTTTTTTTTGTAGAGTTAACCGTTTCCAAGATATTCCTTGTTATTGGTTTCATTTTTAAACTATAGATAATGTCTCATAAGTAATGTTGTTTTTTAAGAAAAACACTTATTTGAAATGTATTCTGACAAGCAATTAACTAATCATCAAAGTATAGACCATTAGATTCTATGGTCTTGTTCTATCTTTCAGCGAGGTTTATTATCCCTCGATGGTACCAGTCTCTGGTTTTTGATGCGAGAAATCGGTGAGACCCACTTGCACTGCTTCAATGTTGTCAACATTTCTTCCACGTAGGAAATGTTCCATGGATCGAAAAAGATGATAATCTGATGGTACAAGATCAGGGCTGTATGCTGGGTGTGGTAGCAGTTCGATTTCTCTCAATTCATGAATTTTGTCCATGGTTGTTCATGTAGTATGAGGACTTGCATTGTCCTGTTGTAATAGAACTGTATTTCGGTTATCTATTGCAATTATTTCCGTCCCAAAATTTCATGAACTCGTTCCAGTTGTTGAGAATAAAGACCCGCATCAATCGCCCGCCCGTTTGGAACAAACTACCAGTGAATCACACCTTCAAAATTCCACCACACACACACACAACATTACTTTGGGACCAAACCAATTTTTTTAAAGGATGACTTTGGCAGGTTGACGGGGATCAAGTCACTGTTCGAGGCATCAGGTTTTCTGTAATGTACCCATTTTTCATCACAATTGACGATTCTCCTGACAAATCTATCATCTATGGGATTACGGATAAGCTGCCGACAGATATCCACTCTACGTTGAGCCTGTTGAGGTGTCAGTTCATGAGGTACAGATCTACAGCCTCTGTATGGTTTTCCAAGTGTCAATCTGGCAATGTATGGTATCTTTTGATACGCCAAGTTCTTCTGAAAGCCTACGGATACTTTTTTGCAGATTCTCTCGCAAAACTTGGCGTGTATCCTAAATATCCATACTTTAGGTCTTCCAGAACGTGGTAAATCTTTAGTGTTTTCGTCTCCATTGTTGAAAACTTGGAACCATCATTGTGCCGCACGCTCACTAACGACACCTCCCACTTCACATATTCTTCGAGCTGCGGCAGCGGCTTTATAATCTTGTTTCCAGTAGTGCTTTAGAAAGACTTTGTTATCTCCATTTTGTGATTGTTATTAATAGCTGAAGACTGATACAAGCTCGCAGTGTATGCAACACTAGCCATGGCATCCTGTAAATATCATTGCCAAACCAAAGAAACCCAATACATTTTCAAAACATCAAAATCAAAAAACCGACATTACTTATAAGACAACCTAACACTTTAACTTTTCTCAAACTTTTCTTTCGCTTCCTGTCTCTTTTGTAGGGAGAATGTATGACATATTACTGTTAAAACATATGACTATCGCTTTAGTCTATTGTATTCCTTTATTTCCTTTCTAATTACAAGGAAGTGAGTAAGAACATAATCTCTGCTAATGTTTATCTCGATTAGCGTGATGTAGGTAAAAGAATACTTTTTTTTGTAAACGCAATTAAAGCAAATTGACTATCGTGATGCACATGTTGTAATTCAGCCCATTCCAGAGTCTGGCATAGAGTAATTATAGTCTTTGTGTTGCTTTATCAAGATATTTCACGAAAACAATGATAGGTTAGATACGCAGTATCTTAAAAATGGTTACTCTGAAGTTGCCTTTGTTGTAAGGCACATTCTAGTATATGCTTATATGAAAGTTCTTAAAATTACGATTTGCATAAAGGAACGCTTCTGCTTATGTCGCTGGGATCACAAAGGCATGACATTGCAAAGGTAGAAAATCTCCCTTGTCTTTAGTTCCGGTGTAGTTTCACCAGTTTTGTTTTAAAACCAAATGCTGGTGCTTTCATTACCGTAATGTTGTGAGGCTATATCATTAGCCCTGCATGTAGCCAGCATTAAAGCAGTAGCATATCTTCCGCTCACATTTGCCTCTGAGGGAGTGACCCACCGCTTCCGCTAGCCATTATTTGTCGCTTCTTCACAAACTTTTCAGCCTGGTGCTAAGATTGTTTCTTGATAAGCCTCATTCTCCGACATATGGAGGTATGAAGCCGCTAACTACGTCTTACGTTTGGTTGGTTTCAGGCCTGGTATTTACTACAGAAATGTACCAGAAAAGGTTCTTTGCATCTGATGAACAATATAAAAATCTGATGTGTTCAATTCATATGACTTTCTCTATATCTACTTCTCTACTTCATTCTAATCGAGACAAATATTAGCAGAAATGCTTTCTTGTAAGCAGAAAGGAAGCAAGGGAATACATTAACATACTAAAACGACATTGGTTGCCATATGGATGAAGCTTGTTTCTATGCATTGCCTACAGTTAACAAATTCCCATATGAAAAAAAATTTAAGTATTTTAAAACTGAAACAAATAACAAATGGACTGCCCCGGGTTCGATTCCCGGTTGGGACGAGGAATTTTTTTTTAACCAGAATTATTCCATATCCCCCACAGGGTATGGAAGTATGTGTGTGAGAGTGAATGTGTATGTTTGAGGAAAAGAAAACGATTTAAACCAACGTAAAGAAGCTACAGACAACGAGTGTATGACAAATGGCGTGTTTTAACGAGATCTAATTTGTTTGTGTACTAAGTTTTTATCCATCTCTTTTGGTTCACTAGTTGTGCAAAATCCAGCAAAATTCATTCAGAATAGCACAAGATATTCCCAGAAAACACAAGATATATCTTTTATTTGCAGTGGAAATGTCTTTAATATACGGTATTTTAATCAAAATCGTTAGAGCTAATTTTGAGAAAATTAAAATTTTCGAATATTTTTCCATGTAAAAGGTGTTTGGGGTGGGTGGATTTTCCTCACAACCTTCGTGTCGTATCCTTGGAAGATACTACATTTATATACCAAGTTTGTATTTTACTGACTTTTCGTTTTTGAGTTATCGTGTTCACAGACACGTGGACACACACACGGACCTAATTCTGAAAATGCTTATTTTTTGGATACAAAGCCCCTAAAATGCCTATTTCTGGTCAAACCTTGGTATCGAATTTTTGGGTTGAATGCAATACCTTCTCTATACCCTAAGTACATAATAAGCGTAGAGAAAGTAAAAATAATTTAAATTTTATCACGTTAAATTTCCGAGCTCGTTAAACCTCAGAAAGTTCACGATTCAAATCTAGCCTGCATTGTCCTTCCTGACACATTTTTATCCTCTTGCATGCACATAGTAGGTAGAGAATGTATTGAATTTCAAAAGTTCATGTTGAAATTTCGCAAAATATATGTTTCGATAACCCCTGAGTCCAAAAAAAAACAGGCATTTTCAGACTAATATCTATATGTGTGTCTGTTAAAAAAACGAATATTAGATGATAACCAAATTTGATATTTAAGTTCGGTTGAGCGTTTACAAGAAAATGCTCCCATCCCAAGCTACCGTTTACTTTAATATGGTATATTAAAAAAATTCTTAAAAATGGCTTTAACGATTTGATTAAAATACTACACGTTTAAGATATTTTTTGAAATTAAAATCTTTAATTTTTTGGGAATAGCCTTTGAGGTTCTCTTCATTTTGGATAATTTTTTCATATGTAAACCATAAAAGACTACATAAAAATGTAGATCTCGTGGAAACACAAAATTTATATCACATACTTTTTTGCAGAGTTAGCATTTGCGAGATATTCCTTGTTATTAGTTTAAATGATAGAATACTTATACTTTTCTTAGTCAGTTTTTTTATTCCTGGCCAGTAAAGGGAACTAAACTTCAATCTGTCACATAAAGTGTTTCACTATTGCTTTGGTCCAATGTATTCCCTTATTCCTGTTGTACTTACGAGTAAGTATAAAACTATTTCTGCTAATATTTATCTCATTTGGCATGACGTAGATCACACAATAAACTTTTGTATGAATAATATGTTGCAGGATAGGTAGAGAAAGTCATGTGAATGTAACGCAGCAGATGTTATTCCAGAATTTCTTCAGTCCTCAAAACTTTAAAATTGGGAGAGATACTTTAAACGTTATTTTGGAATGTTATTTTTCAAATTTCTTTTCCCAATAATCTTTCTATCAGTTAACACCGCCTGGACTCTATGGTTATTACGGCAGCTAAACACTACAGAAAATTCCCACATAATTATGTACTATTAACAAGTGCACCGTTTATTTGCCGCATGTGCTGCACTCTGTGTAGTCTAATAGCATTGCTTAACTCTAATAAAGTCCAGTGGCTTCCTTGTTGATTGATTAAAAACAGTATGAGTTAATCCTGAAACCTCACATTACTATGTAAAAATCATATTACGGATTTTATTGTGGAATTTATAGGATTTTTTTTTTTTTTTTTTTTTTACAGATTACATTTCTACCCCTACCTGCTAAGTATTTAATAAGTACCTGCATTAACTATCAGAAGTATTGTATTCCACCCATATGATACCGATATTATAATTGTATTAAAACTAATAATTACGATCGTATTTTATAAAGAAGTGATGGAATAAGGGGATATTTTATATAAATAATGTTATGCATTAAAATCAAGGAATAATGTAAAATTGTATAACTTGTAATTCTGTAATTAAGTCATTAGTGAGAAATAGAATTAAAATTCTTTATGACTAGTAAAATCAAGCTTTGATGAAATAAATAGCTCGAAGTCGAGAGTGAAGGTAATAAAGTTCCTGGAAACTCATTAAGCAAGAACCCCATTAAGCTGAAGACTCACTTCATGGGAAATTGATATATTTTAAAATGTGAGAGATGGGTGTGAAAGCTTCACATAGAACATTTCTGAGAATTAGCAAAAAGGAAAGAATGCTTACTAGAATTAAACGGTCAAAGAGAATAAAGAAATTGACTCAGATGCTAAGATGAAGTGTAAAATTTGGGGACGCATGACATAGGAATTTTGAAGGGGTAGTTAATAGCAGGCGGTTAAAAATAAACTGTATTTCTAAAATTCAGTTACTTTTTGGCGCCTCTCGTCCTTCATATGACACTCTCTTGCGCTGTTTGCGCATGAA
The DNA here is from genome assembly GCA_030762935.1 of Hymenopus coronatus. Lineage (NCBI taxonomy): Eukaryota > Metazoa > Arthropoda > Insecta > Mantodea > Hymenopodidae > Hymenopus > Hymenopus coronatus. The sequence continues at coordinate 94,413,050 of CM060881.1, read as the reverse complement.
GTTACTCTTCCTACAATTTTTACCAGTTATATAGAGTTTAGCAGTGATTGGTATGGTATTCTGCGTTTGACAGTTTAGCGAATCACGGTAATTTACAACGGAAACACATTTTGCATACAACGCAAAATTCTCAATACTATTTTGTTAATAATGTTAGTAGATTTATTAAGATCAGTTATAATTCCATGTGCTTAGGTATATAACAAGTCTAATTCTTCATCTTCAAATTACTAAAGCACATATGATATTTTGCACATATATATAAACTTATGTTTTAAGGGGCCTTGAGTTTAAAAAAAAAAACATTTTTATAAAATAGTTTGTGTGTGTATGGTATCTGTCTCTGTCTATTCGTCTGTTTGAGTGTTCTTTGTATGTAAGCGCATAGCTCAAAAACAAAAATAGGTTCAGTTCCAAATGTACGAAGCAGGATTTTCTTGAAAATTCCTCCATCTCAAATAACACTTCACATAGAAAATTAATCGTTAAAAAGGCTTGAACGGTTATGAATAAAATACCGTAAATTAAATGTATACCTTTCTACAAATAGTCTGTGAAATCCTCTTCAATCGGAATGACTTTTGTATAATTGGATAACCGTAAAGGATAGACAAAACGATTTAAAAACATATTTCGGGCAACATTTGTCAAATAATTTTGTTTGTGGTGTAAACATTACTGAGATATTCTTTGTTATCGGTTTGAATTGTTACATATTTATACTTTTATAAGTGTTACATTGCTATTCATTTTTTCTTGGTCATTGAAGGAATATGGATTTTTAAATAGCTCACATAGCAAATAGGTTTGTATTTTCTCTACATAGTATCTATGGCACGTTAATAGGAAATATATTGCACTCCATGCAAAAATTCGATAACGAGATTTCTCCGGAAATACACTTTTAAGGCAAACTGTATAAAAAAAAATAATACTTTTTAGAAAAAAGTTACGTGTGTGTGCTTGTGTGACTGTGAGCTCGATAACTCAAAAACGAAGAGTCGGTATAAATTTAGTCCAAGAATGCTACACAAAGATTTGAGGAAAATCCCCCCAGCTCCAATTACCCTTTACATGGAGAAGAGCTGAGGAATTTTTTTTTTATCAAATGGTTCTAACGGTTTTGATTAAATACCGCATATTAATGATATTTACATAGCAAATAAAATGCACATTTTGAATTTTCTGTGAACAGTCTCTGAAGAGCTCTTTATTTACCGAATTTTGCATCACTGGTAACTTTTTTCATATATACATATATATATATATATACTAAAGCATGCATATATCTTTAAAATACATTAACTCATAGGTATATGCAACTTTTTTCCTGTAGTTGACGATATCCGAGATACTCCTTGTTATTGGTTTCTTTTCTCTTATGGGTATTTGTTAAACTCTTGGCCATACAAAGAAATGGATTTCCACTCCATTGCAATCTTTTAAAAAATTTGACAATCGCTTTAGTCCAGTGTATTTCCTTGTTTTCTTTTTCTTGCAAGAAAGCAAGTAATAAGACAATTTCTGCTAATGTTTATCTTGATTAGCATAAAGTAGATAGAAGAATAAGCTTTTTAACAGTACTTGTTACCGAGATGAGAGAAAGTAATATGAATGGAACACATTAGATATTTAAAATATGATTATCGCTTAGGCCACAGTATTCCTCTTATGCCTAAGACGAAATGTGCAATGAAAGTTAATCCTGATGAACAAGAAATATAATAGCTTTTCTAACAATGCTCTCTGGAAGAGGTAGTATGAAAGTCATGTGAATGGAACATGTCAGATTTTTAAAGCAAGTTTTTGTCTTTACTATCTGAATGAGTCGGCTTCTCAGAGCGAATGGCTACCGGAACGTTCGACGAAGAATGTCCTCAAACACCCCAAAAATAGATTGCTTCCAATTAACCAAGAAATCCTTTATATATATAAAAGAAACCCTCGCCCCGTTATCTCCTTCTAGTACCTGAAAATGTCGCCGCTTATGGATTCAATTCTACTTCTTATCCATCGCGAAGGTTATACGACCCCTAATTTATTTGCTTCGGCCCGTTCTGGTTTCCCTTTCTCTGCGTACATCATTGATGGCTGAAGGATGTTAATAAGATAGCTTGTCCCTAATCAACTTTATTTATTGCACCCATCTTCTCATAAACATATGATACGTCCTCGCCTTTTGTCTGAGCTCGTATACTATACCTGGACCAGTTTAGGCAGCCCAGTGGTTTATTGCCCCAACATGCGAGAATTCCAAAGTAACCAAGCCTCCTCACGAAAACCTGCAGCGCTGGTACCTATATTATGTCTATTTGTTTGTTTACAATTGACTACACCTCTGTGTTAATACCTAATAAATGGAACCATACTGGCAGAATCAAAGATCCGCTTGCGTTATCTGTTTCTCGCTCTTTGCAAGACATCTCTTCACATCGGAAATGTAAAACAGACTTAAAAATCTGACGTGCTACATTCACATGACTTGGTGTACATCTCAGCAACAAATTATTGTTAGTAATCTTATTCTTCTATTTACTTCATGCTAATCGAGAAAAAATTAGCGGAAATAATCTCATTGCTTGCTTCCTTGCAAGTAGAAGCGAAATATGGGAGTATCATAGGTTAAAGTGAAGTCAAAAGCTGGTTACTAGGTGACTGAAGTTCCTTTGTTTGTATGGACACGAGTTGAATACATCTGAAACCAAAAACAAGGAATATCTCAAAAACGACCAACTCCTCGAAAAAAATGCACACAACATAAATTGTGTGTTTTAATGTGCTCTACATTTTTTGTGTGGTAAGTTTTTGTCCATTTCTTACGGTTTAGCAGTTATGCAAACTTTTGTAAAATTCATCCAGAATAAAGTAGTCTTCCCAGAAAATTCAAGATATACATATTATTTGCCAGGTAAATATCTTTAATATACGATATTTTAATTAGAATCGTTAGAGCTAATTTTGAGAAAATCAACATTTTCGAAAAAAGTTCCATGTAAAGGATAGTTGGGGATGGGGGGGATTCTCTTGAAAATCTTCGTGTCGCATCCTTGGAAGATACCAAACTTAAATACCAAGTTTGGTATTTAACGGTCTTTTCGTTTTTGAGCTATGCTGTCCACACACACACACACACACACACACACACTCACGCGGACCTTTTTCCAAAACTGCTTTTTATGGATTCAGGGGGACCCTAAACATGTATATCCGGTGAAATCTCCGTATCGAATTTTTGGGTGCATTACAATACCTTCTCTATACACTATGTACATAGTACGTGTAGAGAAACTAAAAAGCTTGTTGTTCTACTTTTACTTTCTCTATGCGTACTATGTAAATAGTATATATTGCATCCAAAATTTGATACTGAAATTTCACCAAAATATATGTTTTGAGACCTCTTGAATCAAAAAAAAAAAAAAAAAGAAAAGTATTATTAGAAAAATGCCCGTGTGTGTGTCTCTGTATGTGTGTGTTTGTCTGTGACCAGCAGAGCTCAAAAACGAAAACACCGTTAAATTTCAAACTTAGTATAATCTTTAGTATCCTCCAAGAATGCGACACGCACATTTTCAAGAAATTTATCGCACCACAAACTACCCCTTACATGGAAAATGTTTTAAAACGTTGTTCTTCTCAAAAATGAGTAACGGTTTTGATTAAAATATCATATATTACAGATATTTACATCTGAAATTACATGAATATTTTAAATTTCCTGGGAATACCCTCTGAAGTCTTGCTCTGGGAATTACTCTGAAATGGATGGATCTAGAAAAAAGAAGCACATGTAATCAATTGTGTTTTTTAAACTAGGTCTATATTTTTATGTAGTAAGATCTCTACGTTTTATCACTTATGCAAAAGTCGTTCAGAATGAACAGAACTTCAGGGGATATTCCCAAGAAATTCAGGATATACATTTTATTTGTAATACAAACATCTTTAATACGTGGTATTTCAAAATCGTTTTATACATGTTTTGAGGAATACAACATTTTCAAAAAATATTCCATGTAAAGAGTAGTTTGAGTTGGGCGGATTTTCTTGAAATTTTTGGTGTCGCATCATTGGAAGATACTGAACTGAAAAACCAAATTTGGTATCTAATAGTATTTTAATTTTTGAGTTGCTGTCCACACAAACACACACTCACACACTCAAGTATTTTTTCCTAACAAGCATTAACAGTAATTGGATTATTATTTGTTTCCTTCTAAACAAAAAGAAAATAAGGGAATACACTAGACAAATGCGATAGTCAATTTTTAAACAACAGAAGTAAAACAAACAAGAGATGAAACGTACGGTTACTTCTTGTTTGAGAAACGTTACTTAGCTTACAATTGAAATCAATAACACGGAATACCGCGGTGTCAGTCAGCTCTACAACAAGAACAAAAAAAAATCTCATGTGTTCCATTCATATGACTTTCTCTTTATCGCTGTAACAAATTATTGTTAATAAGCTTATTCTTTTACTTTATGCTAATCGAGAAACATTAGCAGAAATAATCTTATTTCTTGCTTTATTGTAAGTAGAAGCGAAATAAGGGCGTACCATAGGTTAAAGTGAAAGCCAAGAGCTGGTTACTATATGACTGAAGTTCGTTTGTTTGTACGGACACGGGTTGGTAAATTCCTGTACGAGAAAAGAATACATTTTTCAAAGCTGAAACCAAAAACAAGGAATATCTCAAAAACGATCAACTCCACGAAAAAATGTATGTAACATAAATTGTGTGTTTTAACGTGCTCTACATTTTTTGTGTGTTAAGTGTTTGTCCATCTCTTACGGTTTAGTAGTTATGCAAAATTCATCCAGAATAAAGTAGTCTTCAGATGCTATTCCCAGAAAATTAAAGATATGCATTTTATTTGTCAGGTAAATATATTTAATTTACGATATTTTAATCAAAATCTTTACAGCCATTTTTTAGAAAATCAAAAATTTCGAAAAAAGTTCCATATAAATGGTAGTTGGGAGTGGGGGGGGGGTTCTTGAAAATCTTCGTGTCGTATTCTCGGAAGATACCAAACCTAAATACCAAGTTCGGTTTTTGACGGACTTTTCGTTTTTGAGATATGCTGCCCCCCCACACACACGGACATTTTTCTAAAAATGCATTTTTTTTGGATTCAGGAGGTCTCAAAACATGTATTTCCGGTGAAATTTCGGTATCGAAATTTTGGGTGCATTACAATAGCTTCTCTATACATTATGTACATAGCACGTATAGAGAAAGCAATATATGCCATACATTCTGTGTTTTAACGAGTTCTAGTATTTGCGCAGTAAGATTTGTGTATCTCTTTCGGTTTGCCGGCTATCCAAAATTCAACCAGAGTGAAGGGGTCTTCAGAGGCTATTCCCATAAACTTCAAGATATAAATTTTATTTGTGATGTGAATATATTTAATCAATATCTATAGAGCCATTTTATAGAAAATCGAACATTTAAAAAAGTTGTTCCATGTAAAGGATAGTTTGGAAGCTGAAAATCTTCATGTTCCATCCTTCGAAGACTAAACTTAAAGAACAAATTTGCTATTTAACAGACTTTCGTTTTTGAGTTGCGCATGCACACAGAAGCATGTAAAACGCATCTTTTTTAAAATGTTTTTTTCCCTTTCCCTATACACATACATAGTGTATAGAGGTATTGTATTCGATACCGAGATTTCATCGGAAATACATGTTTTGGGTCTCCCTGAATGCAAAAAAAGCATTTTTGGAAGAAGGTCCGTGTGTGAGTGTGTGTCTATGGATAGCATAACTCAAAAATGAAAAAACCGTTAGATACCAAACTTGGTATTTAAGTTTGATATCTTCCAAGGATGCGACACGTAGATTTTCAATAAAATCCCCCACCCCTATCTACCCCTTACATGGAAAAAATTTCGAACATATTTATTTTCTCAAAAATGGCTCTAATGATTTTGATTAAAGTTTATTTGTCTACAAGCCAAATAAAATATATATTTTGAATTTTCTGGGAATAGCCTCTAAAGACCTCTTTATTGTGGATGACTTTTATTGAATTTTGCATGAAAGGTAAACCGTATGAGCTAGACAAAAACTTGCTACACAAAAATGTAGATCACAATAAAACACACAATTTATGTCATATACATTTCTTTCGTGGAGTTGATTGTTTTTGAGACATTCCTTGTTATTGGTTTCAGCTTTAAAAAACGTATACTTTTCTCATACAGAAATTTGTTAACTTCTGTCCATATAAACAAAAGTACATCAGTCACATAGCAACCGGCTTTTGACTATCACTTTAATCTATAGTATTCCCTTATTTCGTTTCTACTTACAAGGCAGCAAGTAATAAGACTATTTCAGCGAGTTTTTTCTCGATCTCCATGCAGTAAATAGATGCATAAGCTTTTAATAATAATTTGTTGCGGAAATGTAGAGAAAGTCACGTGAATGGAACACATTAGATTTTTTCACACGGAAAGCTGTAAACTCCTGGCCCTGCATAAAAACGAATTTCATTCACATGGCAACCACCTTTTAAAATATTTGAATTTCGTTTTAGTCTAATGTATTCCCTTATTTTCGTTCTACTTACAAGAAATCAAACAATTAAGACAATTTCTGCTAATGTTTTTCTTGATTATCATAAAGCAGATAGAAGAATATGCTTTTTAACAATCTCTACGATGATGTAGAGAAAGTCATGTGGATAGAACACATCAGATTTTTTTTTATTCAGGGATCATTAAAACCTATATTTTTGGTGAAATCTCCATATCGAAGTTTTGGGTGAAATACAACACCTACTATGTACTTTGTATATGCGTGCTAGAGGAAGTAAAATAGAATGAAGAGTAATCACAATACTTTTTCTACCCACTCTTATACAAACTTTTCCTCTTCTTGTTCTTTTTCTTCTTCTGCTATTACTACTAAAACAGATTACATTCTCCTTGCAGTACTCAAACCTGGAAGGACTTACTGGCCAATACCATGTTGGTCGTGGGCTCGATTCCCATTGCCGGCCTTCCTGACCCATGGATCTTCTCGCGGGTTTCCCCGGTCCTCCAGCCAAATGCGGAGAAGGTGCATTACATATCCTCAGCTGCTTTCGGGGCAGAGTCCTTTCAGGAGACCCCTGGAGTCTCAAGAGCTCTTGGGGTGGACCCGGGCGGTATCAGAGGTGTTTAATCTGAAACATTTGGGAATCTCATCCATGCCTGCGCCCTACCGAATCTGATCACCCTTTTGGTCTCTCCTCTCATCCCTTTGAGGTCACACAAAAAAGGGTATGTGATTTGCTCAGCCCCGGTGGCTGGGAACACCGTCCGTGAGTCAATAAAATCAAATTCAATCCAGTAGCGTGTCGAAGAGCAGTAAAGTCTTGATCGTTATATATGAAGATGGGTGATCATGAAGAAGGAGGAAGTGGAATTGTGATGAAAAGGCATTAGTACTAATTGCGGATCAAATTATCCAGCGCCCGAGGAAAATCGTGAGAAAAAAAAAAACTTTCGGTCTAATTGGTGGGTACCGAATATTTGTAGGAATCCAAAAGAATGAAAAAATTATTGAACAATTTGAACCATTAATTACGGATATCTCGGAAATCACTTCTTGTAATATAGATTTATTTGGAGTAAATATATCTAAATGAATTTTTTGTGTAGTACGTTTTCCTCTATCCCTTGACATTTACTAGTTATAAGTGCATTATTATACAAAGGTCCTGTTGATTGAAGAAGGTTTCATGGACTTTTCACAGATAATTCAAGATTTACATTTTAGTTATATCTTTAAAAACAAAAGCAAGTGCCAACCAAGTCAGGCGAATATGGTGAGTGTGGCAGCACCTAGCTCTGCATCTCAGCAATGGCGTTATCGTGTTGAAGGATTACACCCTCACCCATTTTCATGGCCGTTTCTTTTGAATTGCTCGGCACAAACGCTGTACTGTTAACAGTTGTGTTCTATTTCATTCAATCAATGAGGATGACTCCATCTGTGTCCCAAAACAATGTGGCCATGCGTTTGCCTACTGACGGTGCTGTACGGAACTTCTTCGGCGGGAGGCTGACTTTTATGCTTCCACTGCATTGATTATGATTTGGTTTCTGACTCATGGTAGTGGAGCCAAGTTTCGCCGCCAGTCACAAGTTTGCCTTCTGGATCCTGGAGATGATCACTGCACATTTCTTTCGCCCCTGCTTTTGTGCTGCGTTTAGAGATTTGGGTATCCACCTGGCAGACTCCTGGCAGAGTTCGTACACTGTGTGGTGCAGAGAATTTCTGGGAAGTCTTTCAGTTCCACGAATAAGATACACTTGTTCTCCTGAATAGGCCATCCACTCTTGAAGTGTTGACTGGTGTCACAGTCACAGGCCTTCCAGAACTGGCTTCTTTCTCCGTTGATGATCTGCATCTTTTCAATCTATCTACCCAATTGTCAGCAATCGCCTAAATCTCCGCAGTGGCAACACCCTCTTTCCACAGAAACCACATCGTCCAGCGCTGCCCGTAATGATCACACTCCTGGTGTCCGCTCACCTTATGACAGCTGTTGAAGAAATGTGCTGTAGTGTGCAGTGATGTCACTTCCCTGGAATATCCTGCCACCAATGAACAGCCAAAGTACCATTAAGTTGCAACTGTCATGATGAACCAAGTAGCAGACCAAGAATGTTGCAAAAAATAGAAGTATAGATCTTTATGGAACGACCCTCGTACTGCACAAAAATTCTGGTGCGCTCCATTCACTTGACTTTTCTGCAAAATACTGTTATAAAGAATTATGACTTTATTATATCGTGATAAACGATTATTGTATAGAAATAAACATTAGTAATAATGGTTGTATTAGTTCCTTCTAGGCAGAAGAGAAATCATATAAAAGCCTTGCGCTGTGAGAAACAATTGAGATTGGGCTTTCGCTTTGCACAGTTAGGAGTAAAACTAAAGAGAGACGAAACGAAAGATGATCTCCCGTTTTAGAAAGTTAAAATTGAGACCAAGTCAACCGCGTTTTTTTTTTTTTTTGTTTTACTTGTGGCCATGCAAAGAAGCGAATTTCAATAACAATCGCATAGCGACAGTTTTTAAATGGTTTTGTATAGCGTAGTTCTTTAGTTTCCTTCCACTCATAAGGACCTAAGTAATAAAAAAAAAATTACTATTTCGATTAGCATGATGTGAAAAGAAGAATACTTTTTTTTTTGTAAGAAGTTTCTTTTTAGAACAGTTATGTGAATGGAACACATCACATTTTCCATACACAAAATGTCGCACTAGATGCAAATTTTTCACTAATTTGTTTAAACATTTTATACTACCTCTCAAAATTAAAGAAAATTGTCATATAGCCTTTTTAGAAATGAAGCTCCAATTTTTGTGAAATAAGTTATTACATTTTGAAAATTTAAGAGTTTTGAAGAGCACGAAAAGTAATAGCTTTTCTACGCTAATTAAGGCTAATATAAAAATGAAAATCAGAAGTATTCCATTCACATGACTTTCTATAGCCGTTGCTTATATAAATATTCTTATAAAAGATTTATTCTTTTATCTAAATCTTGCTAATTGAGATAAATATTCGCAGAATTGTTCTTAATACTTGCTGCCTTGTAAGTAGAAAGGAAATAAGGAAATGCACTAGACTAAAGCGATAGTCAAATCTTATAAAAGTTAGACGCAGTGTGAATCAACAGAAGTTTGGTTGGCTTTGCATGGTCAGCAGGAGAGAGAGAGAGAGAGAGAGAGAGAGACAGAAAGAGAGAGAGAGACGAAAGGTGGCTACTTGTTTGAGAAAAGTTTACATAGTTTAAAATTGAAACCAGTATCAAGGCACACATCGGAAACGGTCAACTCTACAGGACACTAAGATTTTCACGAAAATCACCCCCATTCCAAACTACACTTTATGTGCAAAAAAGTTTGAAAAGTTTTATTTTTTCAAAAATGGCCCTAACGATTTTGATTAAAATACCGTATATTAAATATATTTATATGGCAAATAAAATGTATATGTTGAATTTTCTGGAAATAGCCTCTGAAGTCATTTTTATTTTGAATGCATTTTTCTGAATTTTGCATAACTGGTAAATCGTAAGAGACAGACAAAAACTTACTCAACAAAAAACGTAGAGTTCGTTAAAACAGAGTTCATGGAGTTGGCCGTTTCCGAGATATTCCCTGTTATTGATTTCAGTTTAAAATACTTAAAATTTTCTCATACGGGAACTTGTCAACTCTTGAACTCTTGGCTACGCAAAGAAACGGATTTCATTCCTAAAGCAACCACGTTTTAAAACATTTGACTGTCGGTTTATCCTAATGTATTCCTTTAGTTCCCGTAATAAGACCGTTTCTGCTAATGTCTTAGTATGAAATGGAAGAATAGGCTTATTACCAATAATTTGATACAGAAATGTAGAGAAAGTCATGTGAATGGAGCACATCAGATTTTTGCCTCTAATAAAGCGAGAGACCCTCTCCCATTTTTCGATGGAATCGTGGATTAGATGCAAGCGGCGATGCACAGCGGCTACTCGTGCTGTCCAAACACCAGCAGAACCACATGGGGCGCATCACAAATCACCGCGTTGTCTCTGAAGACTAGTTCTGTGCTCTCCTTTACAAACATAAATCTATATTATATCCAAGACAAGGAGTGGCCTTCCATCACATCCAATTAGATAAATTTTGGTACGACATCACGATACCAAAAATATGGTCTTGGTATCCTGCACCCCCAAAACAAGTTCCCTTCGGGAGCTGTAGGTATGGACTAAATTATTCTGGTCACAAAAACGACAGGTCGTGTTCATTATACGGGCTACATTACAGATAGCGTATGTCAAAACTTGCTTGTTAGAATAGTGCAACAGGGTATTTATTAAAGAATTGTTCGAGATCTCAGCTTGTTGATGCTGGAGTGGATCTGATTTGGGTCGGGACAGAATATCATTATACCTGGATAAAAACATTTGATATCAAACGGAGCACAAAAGAACTGATTTGAGAACAAGACAAATGCTGCAAATGCAAATGCTCTTCTCTTTTACAGTATCACTTTGCATTACGACATCGAGCAAGATGGTATTGAGCTTTTGGCTAGCGGTCGGGGGATTTCGCTTCAAACCCCTGGGAGTGAAATTTCAAATTTCTATATATATATTTTTTTTTTCTGAAAAGTTTACTGTGATTGCTCTTATGTTATTTATGTTGGATAAATAATATGCGACATATAAATTATTTCATAAACGTTATTATGTAAATTCACTACATAATCAAAATGTACCAGAGAATACTAGTTGACATTTTTTGAGTTAGGAGCTTTGAACTGCCTCAGACACTTTAAATTGTTATATTTATATAACTTTATTTATTGCATTTTTTTAAATGTTACAAATTTTAATCTGTAAAATTAACACTTTTTTTTAAAAGTCACTATTGATGCTAGGATAACTTTGCCCTTTGTAGTATTGCAATCAAGTCTTGTGCACACTCTGAGATTTTAGTTGTATTTAAAAAAAAACTGAGACGTGGGAACGTTTTGAAAGCGTGGAAATTAAGTTTTGAGAAAAACGTTGTTTTATGAAATAGTACGTTAATGCACACAGGTGTATCATACGTTCTTTAAAAGGAACAGCTCTCCATGGCACAACTCACTGGAGCCTTGCTCTATAGATGTCATGGATGGGGTGCAGTATTGGGGGATGAGACGTGATCAGCGCTTCGATCCCCCCGGCCAGTTAATGCGGTCTTTACGAACTACTTCTCCATCAAGTAGCTCCTCAATTGATTCCGGGCCAGCTCTCCCAGCGGGGGAAAAATCCCCACGCCGGTACTGGGAATCGAACGCAGGTCTCCCGCTTGGCAAGCAGAACTCTACCACCGCGCTAAGAAGACGACCTTGAAAGGAAGAGGGCTCCAGCTAAATGTTTGTTCTCTATAGATGCCCATTGGATCTAACAAACATTTACTACAAAAAACCTATTTTCAATTTTGTGACCGATAGAGGTGAACTGACGAATTTGGAAAATACACTTAAGAACCCATGGCAACCATTTGTTTAGTAGCCAGGAAAAAACACAAAAAAGCCTTATTAATAGACAGAGAGGGAAAGTTTGACTAACCATTTGAAGAGAAGTCTTATTTTATGTAAAATGGTCTTCAAAATACCTAGCACCCTGTACTGGAATGCGTAACAGGTTTATTTTTATAAAAAACCTACGCGCTGTTCTTACGAAAGAATACTTTTCTAGCTACTTCATGTTAAGACATTTTTAAATGTCTTAGTTTTCATCTGAATGTTTTCAAAATTTTCTTATAAGCTGCCCTACTAAGTTACAACTGTAATTAAATTTTATGCAGGCAGGTGTAACTGGTTTTAGCGAAAAAGGTGGTTAATTTTGTTATGCTAATCTTCGAGATACTGTAGCCAATAGAGAAATCGAGTTTTGAAAAAATAAAAATAGTACCAGATTTAGTATATAGAAAATGAGTTTTTTCTAATTTCTAATCGAGATGAACATAAACAGAAATGGTCTTATTATTTGCTTTCTTGTAAGTAAAAGGGAAATAAAGGAATACTTTAGGGTAAATCCATAGTAAAATCTTTAAAAAGCTCATCAGTATGTGAAGTAATTAAGGTTCGGTTCCGTTCGCTTTGCATGGTTCCGTTTGAGAAAATTTGGTTAGCTTAAAATAGAAACCAATGACAAGAAATATCTCGAAAACGGTCAACTCCACTAGAAAAACATAGGAAATGACATACATTTGTATTTTAACGGGATCTACATTTTTGTGTGATAAGTTTATGTCTATCTCTTACGGTTTAACTGCTAAGCAAGATTTTGCAAAACTCATCCAGAATAAAGAGATTTTCAGAGGCTGATCCCAGAAAATTTAATATATACGAGGTACGTCCAGAAAGTAAGATCCGTTTCAATTTATCTCCGCTGCTGCGCTGCGATCGCAGTTCCGCACATGCGCGGTAGACGCTCTGTATCAAGGAGAAGAAACGTGCGCCATTTTGAGATCGCTGTCAGCCACATACGCTTTGTTGTGCTTGTTTACAATGTCGGTGTTGATTGAAAATCCTGCCGCTTGTGAAATCAGATCTGTGATTCGTTTTCTGAATGCTAAGAAAGTGAAACCAATTGAAATTTATCGGCAAATTTGCGAGGTTTACAGAAAAGTGCGATGAGTGATTCAATGATGAGAAGATGGGTCCGACAGTTCAATGAAGGATGTAGTGAAGTGCACGATGAAGAACGAAGTGGGCGTTCATCTTTTGGTTACAGAAGAACTGGTTCACGCGATTGATGACAAGATACAGGAAAACCGCAAGTTTATAATTAGTGCTCTCGCTATGGAATTTTCCCAAAGCTCACGATCATCAATTCATGACATTGTTACCAAAAAACTGAAATGTCGTAAACTTTGCTCACGTTGGGTACCAAAGTTTCTTACTGAGCAACACAAAACGAAACGGATGGGTGGTGCACTTCAGTTTTTAACCCGTTATGATGAAGACGGCGAAGAATTTCTGACACAGATAGTCACAGGAGATGAGACTGAAAGTAAGCGGCAATCAATGGAATGGAGGCACACTTCATTCCCAACAAAGGTTAAGCCGAAACAAATCTTGACACCTCGAAAAATGATGTGCACAGTGTTCTGGGACTGGAAAGGCATCTTACTCATTGATTTCTTGCCGTGTGGTCAAACAATCAAAGCAGATGTCTATTGCGAGACACTTAGGAAATTGCGCCGCGCAATACAGAATAAGCGCCTATGATTACTGTCAAAAGGTGTTCTTTTTCTTCTTGACAACGCACGACCACACACTGCAAATGTGACGAAAAACCTCCTACAGGGATTTGGCTGGGACGTGTTCGACCATCCTTCGTCAGCCCTGACCTCGCTCCTAGCGACTTTCATCTGTTCTTACATCTCAAGTCTTTCCTTGGCGGTCAACACTTCAACAATGACGAAGAGCTGAAAGAAAATGTTTTCAATTTTTTGAAGACACAGGCGGCAAACTTCTATGAAGAAGGTAAACAAAAACTTGTGGCACGCTATGACAAATGCCTGCAAAATTTCGGCAATTATGTGGAAAAGTAGTTTAAGAGTTGTAGAATTTTGTGCAATAAATAATTATCTGTATCTGTACACAATTTAATTTTATTACCAAACGGAACTTACTTTCTGGACGTACCTCGTACATTATATTTTTCATGTAAATATCTGTAATATACGATATTTTAATCAAAATTGTTACAGGTATTTTGAGGAAATCAGAAATTTCGAAAATGTTTCTATGTAAAGGGTAGTTGGGGGTGCGGGGATTTTCTTGAAAACCTTCGTGGTGATACTAAACTTAAATACCAAGATTGGTACTTAACAGTCTTTTCGTTTTTGAGCTATGCTGCCCACAGACACACGCAAGGACACGCATATGTGGATCTTTTTATAAAAATGCTTTTATGGACTCAGGGAACCTCAAAACATATAATTCCAGCAAAGTCTCGAAATCGAAATTTTGAGTGGAATACACTACCTTCTCTAATTACCGTGAACATGGTATACACATACGGTCTAGAGAAAGTATGCCTAGTATGTTATATTAACATGATTTTGTCGACCTATTCTGGAACAAATATTCCTACAAAGCTTATTCTAACAATTTCATGTTAATCAAGATAAACATTAACAGAAATCGCCCTCTTACTTCCTTGTTCCTAAAGGGGGAATAGGGGAATGCACTAGGCAAAAGCGATTGTCATATCTTCTAAAAGCATATCGCTACGTGATGACATTGGAATTCGGTTTTCTCTGCGTGTGCGGATCTTTTTCTAAAACTCATGTTTTCATCGCAGAGTGCCTGGGTAATATAACGTTTTTTCGTTAAATGAAAATATCCTCTAATCTACTATAGTTTTGATGGCAGAGTAAGTAAACATAAAAGTAATAATTATGAGTTCAAACCAATAACAAAAGAGTGTTTCGGAAATGCACATAATGAGCTTTAACGAGATCTTAACGATACTAATGGTTTACTAGTTATACAAAACTATAAAAATGCATTCAGAATGAAAATACTTCACAATCTAGTCGAAAAACAATCAAAATAGATATTTCATATATCTTAAACATATTACTATACCTAATGAAAATCATAAGACAAATGCATTCAAATATTTATACCGACAAATGTTCTTTTTAAAGGATAATTTGGGGATTTTATTGAATATCTTCGCGTTATTACTTTCTCTACGCGTACTATGTACATAGTGTATAGAGAAGGTATTGTATTGCACCCACAAATTCGACACTGAGATTTCGCCGGAAATACATGTTTTGAGTCTCCCTGAATCCAAAAAAAGCATTTTTGGAAAAAGGTCCATGTGTGTGTGTGTGTGTCTGTGAACAGCATAACTCAAAAACGAAAAACCGTTAAATACCAAACTTGGTATTTAAGTTTGGTATTTTCCAAAGATGCGACACGATGATTTTCAAGAAAATTCCCCCACCCCAAATTACCCTTTACATGGAAAAAATTTCGGAAATTTTGATTTTCTTAAAAATGGCTCTAACAATTTTGATTAAAATCTCGTATATTTAAGACATTTACTTGAAAAATAAAATGTATATCTTGAACTTTCTGGGAATAGCCTCTGTAGACTACTTTATTCTGGATGAATTTTACGAAATTTTGCATAACTGCTAAATCGTAAGAAATGGACAAAAACTTGCCACACAAAAAATGTAAAGCACATTAAAACTCTCAATTTATATTACGTGAATTTTTTTCGAGGAGTAGATTGTTTTTGAGATATTCCTTGTTTTTGGTTTCAGCTTGGAAAAACGTGTACTTTTCTCATACAGGAATTTGCCAACTCGTGTCCATACAAAAGAGAAAGGTAAACATGCTTCCGTGGAAGACACTCTTATGTATCTATCATTTTCCTATGTTGCAGTGGCGTGCATAGCTTTCACCGTTTAACATCTACAATATTTCAGTTATTCGGTG
The DNA here is from genome assembly GCA_030762935.1 of Hymenopus coronatus. Classification (NCBI taxonomy): domain Eukaryota; kingdom Metazoa; phylum Arthropoda; class Insecta; order Mantodea; family Hymenopodidae; genus Hymenopus; species Hymenopus coronatus. The sequence continues at coordinate 94,397,025 of CM060881.1, read as the reverse complement.
TCCCTTTCCGCCGAATCAGCCACTTTGGTTGTCTCTAATATGTACATTCGGCTATTATTAATATGAAATGCAATTCTCATCAGTATGTAACTTTGGCCACTACAAAGTATGAATATCTATTACTGTTTGTCTTCCCCAGAATTATAGCGTTTTGTGCAAATACTTTCGCGCGACAAAACCTGACCGCGAGAAGCAGTGGATTTAGTTGTAGTTACGAGACCCATAGTGAAAATCGCAAGCAATCCATTGTTAAAATTCAAATTCTAACAAAAAGGACTGTAAGATTGTAATCTACAAACCTTACTTTACATCATACGTTGCTATATTGTGACCTCATTAGGTTCTATCACGTGACCAAAGGCAGTATTTTCAAAATGACAGACATTGATGTTACCTTTCGAGCGTGGTGTATTGAATTCCTTGTTAAAGAGGAAAAGTTTACTACCGAATTTCACCTCAGACTTCAACGTGCTATATCTGCATAGGTTATAATAGTGTTAGGTGATGGGTGCAGCATTTTGAAGTTGGAAAAACGAGTAATCAAGAGCCTCGTAACGATCGCTCGCGAACTGTCTCCACGGAACGTCACAAGGAAAGAGTTGATGAGATCATTAGAGCAAATAGGCGTGTCACTATGAATGAAATCGCTGCACAATTTGCAATAGAACACAGTGCAGTGCAAGAAATGATACTTAGCTTACGTTATTGAAAAGTTTGTGTCTGTTAGGTCTCACATTTATTGATCGAAGATCACAAACTTCAGAGAAGAGCCATCAGCCAATACCTTCTTCGGAGATTTCAAAATAAAGGCGATGATTTTTGAAGAGTATTGTGACAGCGTTGAATGATGGTTCTATCATTATTAGCCTGAAACAAAACGACAGCATTCTGTGGAACACACCATTTGGATTCGCCATCGAGGAATAAAGCAAAGACACTGTGATCTGCTGGAAAGGTAATGGGTTTACTGGGATGCTCGGGGTTGCATTTTGGTTGATTTTCTTGAACTTGGACAGACCATAAATGTTGCTCACTATCGTAATTCCTGAGGCTGGGTACTGAGTCCAAAATTACACAGTTAAACTGCTTGCATTGCTTATATGTAGTATAGAACTTTATCTACAATATATTACCCCGTTTCGCGGGCTTGAACGTATTACTTCTAAAGGCATCTAAGGTTACTTATGCCTGTACATTACAATATAAACTTTCTGACGTCAAGAGGTGATTCGTCCATTACACTACTACTGCGTTCGTCCTTGGCTGACAAGAGATTAAAGGAAGTTTCCCCTACCCACATTTAACAAAAGCACTGCACGGTCCCTGATCTAAAAATCTGATGTGATCCATTCACATGACTTTCTCTACATCTCTGCTACAAATTATTGTTAAAAAGCTAATGCTTCTATTTACTTCCTGCCAATCGAAAAAAACAACAGCAGAAATAGTCTTGTTACTTGCTTACTTGTAAGTAGAAGTGAAATAAGAGACTACCATAGGTTAAAGCAATAGTGAAAAGATGGTTGCTATGCGACTGAAGTTCCTTTGTTTGTACAGACAGGAGTTGACAAATTCTGATATGAGAAAAGTATAAGTTTTTATAGCTGAAACAAAAACAAGGCATATCTAAAAACAATCAGCTCCACGTAAAAATATATATATATCACATAAATCGTGTGTTTTAAAGTGCTCTACATTTGTTGTGTGGTAAGTTGTAGTCCATCTCTTACGCTTTAGCAGTTATGCAAAAATCCGTAAAATTGACCTAGAATAAAGTAGTCTTCAGAGGCTATTCCCAGAAAATTCAAAATATATATAAAATATCTTTAATATACAATACTTTAATCAAAATTGTTAGAGCCATTTTTTAGAAAATATTTTCTAAAAAAGTTCTATGTAAAGGGTAGTTTGGGGTGAGGGAATTTTTCTCAAAATCTTCGTGTCGCATTCCTGGAAGATACTAAGCTTAAATACCAAGTTTGGTATTTTACCGACTTTCCGTTTTTGAGTTATCGTGTTCACAGACATACGGACACACTTGACACACAGATACACACGGACCCTTTTCTGAAAATACTTTTTTTGGATACAGGGGACCCAACATATTTCTGGGAAATCTCGGTATCGAAATTTTTGGTGGAGTGCAATGCCTTCTCTATAGACTATGTATTTAGTACGTATAGAGAAAGTAAAAAACGGGTGTTTGTCAAAAAAGCACTTTTTACGCGACTAAACTACCTTGCCAGGAATATCCTAAAACACACACAAAACTATTAATAATAAATGAGATAAAACATACATAATATGTCAAACAAAACAAAATAAAAATATGAAGTCATATAAAATTCTGATATTTGTTTATGTATGTGGGCGATGAACGTAATCGGTGAAATGATATTCAAAAGAGGTCGGGATCATTGAAGGTTAAAGTTACTTCAAATTCGTCCTCTCAGGATAAGGGTACAACCCTAAAAAAACTTTCCTTATCCAGATAACTCACACTAACCGGGAATCGATCTCGGGATAACTCAGACAGTCTTGTCTGTTCCCAAACCAAGCAATTCACAATTGATCCTTCCATCTCTTTCTAGAATTTCCAGGTTTCTTCTTCCTTGATGTTTATATTCATAAAGTTCTTTAGGAACGCGAACATCTATTCGTACCAAATGATAATGCCGCATATTTCTATATTCGTCTATCTTCTCTATTAAACCCATTACACTTAGTTGCTCTCGAATTTTGTTACCTGCTAATGATCTTAACAATCATATCTCTTATGCCTCAGTTCTTTTTTCCATTTTACGAGTTGTCGAAGTTCAGGCTTCTGTACCATAAAGCCACACAGACAAGTTGAGCTTTTATAAAACTCAGGATCGTCTCTTTCCTTACTTAAGTTCTTTTTATTATACCAAACATTTATTGGAAATTATTTCTTTTCTGGATCATTAGCAAATAAACAAACGAATAAATAAAAAACATCACAACCAAAAAGTTGAAGAGGTAAAATTGTGTTAAGATTTCTTTCCAATTACAATTTTGAATTTAAAATGCAGTTTTCCATGAAATGATAAAACCTTAGTCTTCTTTGAAGAAATCGTCAAATTATAAATATTTGCCAATTCATGTAACGTCCACACAGCGCTTTATAACTTGTCCTCAGATTCTACCAGAAAAAATCTGATGTGATCCATTCACATGACTTTCTCTACATCTTTATAACAAATTATTGTTAAAAAAACTAATACTTCTATTTACTTCATGCCAATCGAGAAAAAAATAACAGAAATAGTCTTATTACTTGATTCCTTGTAAGTAGAAGTGAAATAAGAAAGTACCATAGGTTAAGTTAATAGTAAAAAGATGCTTGCTATGTGACTGAAGTTCCTTTGTTTGTACAGACAAGAGTTGACAAATTCCTGTATGAGAAAAGTGTAAGTTTTTCAAGGCGGAAACTAATAACAAGGAATATCTTAAAAAAAATCAACTCAACGAAAAAAATGTATAAAAAATATATTGCGAGTTTTAATGTGCTCTACATTTTCTGTATGGTAAGCTTTTGTCCATCTCTTACGGTTTAGCAGTTATGCAAAATTCGGCAAAATTATTCCAGAATAAAGAGGTCTTCAGAAGATATTCCCAGAGAATTCAAGATGTACATTTTAGCCGGGGTGCAGATTGCTTTAATATTCGTGATTTTAATCAAAATCGTTAGAGCCATTTTTAAGAATATCAAAATTTTCGAATAATTTTCCATGTAAAGGGTAGTTTGTAGTGGAGGGGGGTTTCTTGAAAATCTTCGTGTCGCATCCTTAGAAGATACTATACCTAAATATAAAATTTAGTATTTAACGGTCTTTTCGTTTTTGAGCTATGTTGTTCACAGACACACACAGACAGACAGATGCACACATTTCCCTAAAAAATGCTTTTTTTGGATTTAGGGGATTCTAAAACATGTATTTCCGGTGATATCTCGGTATCGAATTTTTGGGTGCAATACAATACTTCCTCTATACACTATGTTCATAGTACGTACATGTACATAGTACGTGTAGAGAAAGTAAAAATACACACCGTCTGCAAAAAGGAATATAATTAGAACGACTTTGTTAAGTTTAAAATCACAAATAAGCTATTTTTACCAGATTTTGGCCGCATCAATTACACAAAGATCGTCTTCTTAGCGCGGTGGTAGCGTGGATGCTTGCCAAGTGAGTTCGATTCTCTGTACCGACGTGGGGAATTTTTTCCTCCGCTGGGAGACCTGGTTCGGAGTGCACTCAGCCTCGTGAGGTTCCAGAGGAGCTACTTGATTGAGAAGTAGCAGCTCCAGATCGAGACGATACACAAACCGCCGGGAGGAACTCGAGGCGCTGATCACGTATCACCCTCCAGCACTGCGCCTCATTCATGACGCCTCGGGGCCGAGATGGGGGATACAGCGGCCGAGCGGCAGACTAAGGTCCATTGTGGACTGTCGTGCCATAGAGTTACATTGGTTACATTTATACAAATATTGAACAGGGCTTACAAGAAAGTTAAAATAGATTGAAATTATTCCTGAATGTAAATCTATTGTTCGTTTCCCTGGTTACAGAGAAAATATGTATGTCTTTTGTCCAACAAGCTCCTAGGGCAATTATAGTGAATTATGAACGAAGCATGCGAGGCTTGTAAGAGTTTGTTTTCTACGTTAGCTCTTAAAGCAGATAAGCAGTTGGTTTCTATCAGAGGCCAACCATATTTCTGTATAGATACGAATGCTCGGATGCTCATGTGTACATGTATGTATGTGTGTGCAAGTGTGTCGGGTTGCGGGGACAGTGACAGGTTTATTGCCTTGCTGGGTACCACGGCAGCATTTAAATTCGCTCTTTCTACCATCAGTCAAACTTCTTGCAATGGCGAGCGGGTTTGCTGCCGTGCGCAAGCAAAGCTCTTTCTTTCATCGTCCGCCTCTCGCCTCTTGTCATAAGTGTAAATAGACAATGCTACTTCCACTTTTTCCAATTAGTCAGTGAATCACATGTTTGTAAGCGATGGGGCCTCGCGACTCGTACAGAAAGGTTAAAGAAAACAAGTCTAAGAACAAGATGGTTGTTGATATTAATAACAGACACATCTTTATGTAATTTTAAAAGCGACGAAAACATCTGATGTGTTCCATTCAAATGACTTTCTTTAGATCTATGCAACAAATTATTGTTAAAAAGCTTATTCTTCTATTTACTTAATATTAATCGAGAAAAAATTAGCATAAAGAGACTTATTACTTGCTTCCTTGTAAGAAGGAGGGAAATAAGGAAATACACTGGGTTAAAGCGATAGTTGAATCTTTTAAAATCTGGTTGCCATGTGATTGAAGTGCCTTTGTTTGTATGGACAAGGAGTTGACAAATTCCCGGATGAGTAAAGTATAAAGATATGGAAAGCTGAAACTAAAACAAGGAATATCTAAAAAACGATCAACTCGAGGAAAAAAAAAATGTATATAACATAAAATATAGGTTTTAATGACATCTAAATTTGTTGTTAGGTACGTTTTGCTTATCTCCTTTAGGTTTAGCAGTTACGCAAAATACCGCAAAATTCATCCAGAATAAACAGAGGCTATTCCCAGAAAATTGAGGATATTCATTTCATTTCTCATGTGTATTCTTAAATATTTGAGATTTTAATCAAAACAGTTAGAGCCATTTTTGAGAAAATCAACATTTTCGAAATTTTTTCCATATAATGCGTAGTTGGAGGTTGGGGGATTTTCTTGAAAATCTTCCTGTCGCATCCTTGGAGAATACAGAATTTAAAAACCAAAATTGGTGTTTAACGCTCTTTTTCGTTTTTGAGCTAATCTACCCACAGACACCCCCACTCACACACGCACAGAGAAACACACTCATGGACATTTTTAAAAATGTTTTTGGATTCAGGGTGTCTCAAAACATGTATTTGCGGTGAAATCTCGGTATCGAGTTTTTGGGAGCATTAAAATACCTTCTCTATACACTATGTACATAGTACTTATAGAGAAAGTAAAATATCTGTGTACCATTCACATGACTTTCTCTACATCTCTGCAACAAATTATTATTAAAAAGCTCATACTTCTTTTTACTTCATGCTAACCGAGAAAATTAGTAGAAATATTCCATATAAGTAGAAGGGAAATAAGAGAATATCATAGACTAAAGTATAAGGGAAAAACTGATTGCTATGTGATTGAATTTCCTTTGTTTCTATGGACAGGAATTGACAAATTTCCGTATAAGGAAAGTATGTTTTTAAAGCTGATACCTGTAACAGGGAATATCTAAAAAACGATCCACTCCAGTAAAAATCTGATGTGTTACATTCACATGACTTTCTCTACATCTCTGCAACAAATTATTGTTAAAAAGCTTATGCTTCTATTTACTTCATGCTAATTCAGAAATTTAGCAGAATTAGTGTTCTTACTTGCTTCCTTGAAAGTAGAAGTGAAATAAGTGAGTACCATAGGTTAAATTGACAGTCAAAAGCTGGTTGCTATGCGACTGAAGTTTTGTTTGTATGGGCAGGAGTTAACAAATTCCTGTATGAGAAAAGTATAAGTTTTTAAAGCTGAAACCAAAAACAAGGAATATCTAAAAAGCGATTAACTCCACGAAAACATGTATATAACTTAAATTGTGTGCTTTAAGGTGCTGTAAATTTTTTGTGTGGTAAATTTTTGTCATCTCTTACGGCTTAGTAGTTATATAAAAGTCCGTAAAATTCATTCAGAGAAAAGTAGTCTTCAGAGGCTATTCCCAGAAAATTGAAGATATACATTTTGTCAGGTAACTATCTTTAATATACGATATTTTAATAAAAACCCTTAGAGCTATTTTTAAGAAAATCAAACTTTTCGAAAAAAGTTCCATGTAAAGGGTAGTTTGGGGTGGGAAATTTTTCTCAAAATCTCCATGTCACATCCCCGGAAGATATAAACTTAAATACCAAGTTTGGTATTTTACCGACTTTTCATTTTTGAGTTATCGATTTCACAGACACACGGACACACTGACACATGGACACACACATGCATACACGGACCTTTTTCTGGATTCAGGGGACCCTAAAACATATATTTCTGGTGAAATCTTGGTATTACATTTTTCGGTGGAGTACAATCCCTTCTCTATACACTATGTACATAGTACGTTTGGAGAAAGTAAAAAAATTTTTATAACATAACTTGTGTATTTTAAGGAGCTCTACATTATCTGTTAAGTAAGATGTCGTCTATCTCTTAGTCTTCAGAGGCTATTCCCAGAAAATTCAAAATATACATTTTATTTATGAAGTAAATGTCTTTAAAATACGATATTTTAATCGAAATCGTTAGTCATTTTTGAGAAAATCAAACATTTTCCGTGTAAAGAGTAGTTTGGGATGGTGGGATTTTCTTGAAAATCTTCGTGTCGCATCCTTGGAAGATAGTGAACTTAAATACCAAGTTTGGTATTTAATGGACTTTTCGTTTATGAGCTATGTTGTACACACACACACTCACACACACCTTTTTCTAAAAATGTTTTTTTTTTTAATCAGGGGACCCAAAAGATATATTTCCGGTGCAATTTTGGTATCGAATTTTTGGATGGAATACCATGCCTTTTCTATACACTATGTACATAGTACGTGTAGAGAAAATAAAAAAAGTATACGATATAAATTGTTTATTTTTACAAGATGTGCATTTTTTGTTGTATTTTCAGTTTTTGTCTAAATGTTACCAGTTATGGAAAAGTCGTTCAGAATAAAGAGGGCAATACCCAAGAAATTCAGCATATAGATATTATTTTTCATGTAAATATCTTTAATATACGGCATATTAATCAACATTTCGAGTAATTTCGAAAAATTAAAAAGTTATCCATGTAAAAAGTAATTTCGTGTGCGGGAATTTTTTATGAAAGTATTAATATTGTGTTATTCAAAGACATTAAACTTAAATATCAAAATTGGTATTTAACGGTCTTCTCGTTTTTGAGCTATGCTGTCCATAGCACACACATATATCAACCTTTATAATTTTTTTTTTCAATTCAAGGGACCTCAGTAAAACCTCGACATCGAATTTTTGGGTAGAATACAACTATTTCACCTCTATGGTACATGTAGAGACAGCTAAATTCGGTTTTGTTACATTTACATTACTTTCTCTACTTTCTGTCATTTACTTCTGTTCAATCTACATAGTAGGTAGATAGGGTATTGCATGCCATCAAAAATTCCATACTGAACTTTCTACGGAAATACATATTTTGACGACCCCCGAAGAAAAAAATAAAAAGGTCCCTGTATGTGTGTGTGTGTGTGTGTGTGTGTGTGTGTGTGTGTTAACATTGACTTGTGTGATTTATTAGATGCAGAAATGGATCAGCAGTCGAGAAAAATAAAATAAGCGACGAGAGGGTAAAAATATGTAGTCTTTGTGTCAGAATTAGGTTTCGTAGACAGAGGATAGGTCTACGATTGCTTACCATTTTCGATTTCCCTCTTATAGAGTTCAACAGCCTTCACAGATTGATTGTTTAATCAGTTACATCCATTGTTAACATATACCTTTTACGTGAATTCAATAATGATAGCTATTTATATAGGACTGGCAGACATCAGAGCTGTTAAACTTATGTGCATTTGTCTTCATTCTGAATTTTCAGGCGTTTTCATTTCATTAGAATCCTTCTTTTACCTATTAATTGCATTATAACCATAATTACTTTTATACTTTTTTCTTCCACCTAATCTTATTTTTGAAATAATTGAAATTTCCTAGTAGATTTTCAAAATGAAATAAATGGTGTACCTATGCATAATTACGTAGCCGTTTTTTTATTTTTTATTTATTTATTTTTTTTTAATTTTTAAATACAGTTCCGGAGTCTGGTTGGGACTCCAGCGCTGTATATCCTACGTTTATTTACCTATTTGTTTTACTTTTGTTTGCTGTACGATTACTGAATTTCTGTTTTTCTTCTTTTTCACACACATAGATATATACACAAACATATAACACCCATGCCCAAGGCGGGACTCGAACCCATGATCCCCTGCGCTACGAAGCACCAAAGCGAGACAGACGCCTTGGCAAGCGCGGCCACTTACACATTTTGTAAGTTCGAAAATGTAGTTTTGTGAAAAACACTGTTTACTGAAACAGTATGGTAGGAAACAGGTGTATTGCACGATCTTTAAATGGTTCTAGAGCACGAAGCAAGGGAAGGGCAGCTAAATGCTTATATCTTACATCGCAAAGGTTTCTACACTATTAATAAATAAAAAGCAATTACGATTTTTTCACCAATTGTAATCAAACTTTCGCTTCCAGTGTTTCTTGAAAGGAGTTACTATTTTGGAGGAATAAACTACAATATAAACTAACAAATAACACGTAGCCAGTGTCTGTTTGGAATTCTTGCAGTGTTAAGGATTTTAACTTTAGAAACAAACTTAGAGTTGGGGATACAACAAAATATCCTTGGAACATGTGTATAAATGTCTAGCAAATAAAGACACCAAAAGAAAAATGATATTTTTCTAAGCCCGGGCCAAAAGAATAGAATTATCAGTCATTCTTCGTTTAAACATTTTGCCTTTACCGAGAAAAATTCTGGAAAGAGAAGTAACGACTTTTTGGAATCCCTAGTACTTGACAGCTTCTAGTGGCATAACCAATTCCTGAGGAGAAGATACAAATGACGTTACAGACTAGGACGTTTTATGGCTCGGGACATTACCGATGTAGCCTCTCCAGACTACGATCGTGGTTTGGTTTCCATTATATCGAGGTGACCTTTTGTGGGGGTAATACCAGACAAGCATAGACGCGTGCACATTCATATCGTGCGCTGACTGATGTGTGCCATCTATGGGCAAGCTATTCCAAGTTCAAGTCTCTCAGACCACACTGCTAACAAGAACGGGGCAATTAAATCCCATTACACATTGCGCAGCGTCCTGGCCTTTATATTCATACAATGATACAAACAGTCTTCCAGCCATATAAAAGTGTACAGCTTGCTTCAAAATGTTGTCTCTTTTGGTTTTTGTTTGCTCAAGAGTGTGATGTCTTGCTACTCTTCTCTGAGTAATAACGGGGATTCCACGTAATAACGACAGATGGAACATCAGAAGAATGGATGGAGGAAAGAATGAAATGAATGGTCGAGACTAGTGTCATGCATACCAGGCTCTTTGTACAGAAAGTGTTTGTCCAGTATGAACATGGCCGAAGTTCTTCGGAAAGGCGAGCGGAATCATGTTCATTCGTCTTTGTATCTCATCTCTTCATGATTGCAACGATTCAGCCAGCTTGAATGACTGTGATCAAAGCCCCATTGGTTGAGTGAGATGCTCGGTGGTAACATGTGAGACTCGCATTTGGAAGATCCTGTTCGATTCCCATCGAGTTGGCCACTCTGACCATGGGCTTTTTCGTGGTGATTGGAGAGATTCTCCTTCTATCACGAATTTTCTGTCCCCATCATCCTGTAAGACCAGGCTACGGTAGTTTGTTGGAATTTGTGCGCCGGAAAGTTCTCTTTAGATGCTTGTTTGAATTGCTGAGGACTCCTTCCTTCCCTATAGCTGTGTCGTCTGCAACTGGGACTTCCAATTTGTGGGTGGCTAGTTGGCGTTAGGCTTAATACGTGATGATAAAGTTAAGGGGACGAATGGATTTAACATTTAACTTTCAGGAAACTGGGAACTTAAATTTTTACTTTCCCAGAGAAGATATTGCATTCCACCCAAAAATTAGATACCGAGATTTCACCAGAAATTCACGTTTTAGGGTACCCTGTATCTTAAAAAAAAGTATTTTTGGATCAAGGTCCGTGTGTGTGTAAACACGATAACTCAAAAACGAAAAGTCGGTAAAATACCATACTTGGCTTTTAAGTTTAGTATCTTCCAGGGATGCGACAGGAAGATTCTGAAAAAAATCCCCGCACTCCAAACTACCCTTTACATGGAAAAAGTTAAAAAAATTTGATTTTCTCAAAAGTGGATCAAAGTTTTGATTAAAGATATTTACGTAACAATAAAATGTACATCTTGAATTTTCTGTGAATAAATTCTAATGGCCTCTTTATTCTGGATGAATTTTACAAAATTTTGCATAACTGGTAAACTGTAAGGGATAGACAAAAACTTACTACATAAATATGTATATCTCGTTAAAACACACAATTTATGTCAGATATGTACATGCTTTCCTGCTATATTCGAAGGGCATTTAAAGGGTGCAGGCTTTTAAAAGTAATGTATTTTGATAAATTAAAAACGTCATAGGGCCACAAAACTTCGGAAATACGTAAAACAAGACAACATTGATAGATTAAAAAGAACCAACAACAAACTCTCATTTTTGACACCCATTTGCCCCCTTTAAGACCCAGTCCTTCATAGCGCATATCTGCTCGGCCTTCAGCTCTTCACTTCATCCCTTCTAATCAAGGATCTTTTGAAACATTAGGATTCCTTTTGCTCCAACTGCGGTGCTTTGCATATATTAATATATACAAATAATATACAGCGCATTAATAATTACTTTCGGAAACAATTTGAATCATTTTAATTTGATTAAAGAAGAAAATAAATTCCTTTAAGGTCTAACACTATAATTAGCTTTTTGATCAATAATAATAATAATAATAATAATAAAAACAACAACAACAAAGTTTAACTTAAGTTTAACTTTAGTATCAGTTTAACTTATGTACCTTAAGAATAATAGTTTTTGCTGCTATTGCAGGCCCCTCCGACTGATTACTCTTAACTTATATTTTCATGAAGAGTGTTACGATGTGGTTGTTTTTGAGATCTAAGTACAACCATTTCTCATAAATCTGATGTGCTCTATTTATGACTTCCTCTACCTTTTCTGACAACAAATTATTATTACAATACATTTATCTTCTATTTCGGCCCAAACAAGATAAACATTAGCAGAAATAGTCTTATTACTTGCTTTCTTGTAAGTAGAAGGGATATAAGGTAATACAATAGGTTAAAGAGATAATCAAATCTTGTTACAGCTGTGCGATGAAATTCAGATTTGGTTCTCTTTGCATGGTCAGGAGTAAAACAAAAGATATAAATGAATGAGTTTCTTTTTGCGAAAAGAATATGTGTATTAATACTGAAATCAATAACAAGCAATATTTTGCAAATGAAAAAAAAAATTTACGAGATGAATAATGTGTTTTAACGAGATCTACAATTTATATGTCGTAAAATTTTGTGTATATCCTACAGTTTATCGGTTATGCAAAATCCCCCAGAATGAAGAGGGCATCAGAAATTATTCCCTAAAAATTCGATATATATATATATATATATATATATATATATAATTTGCCATGAAAATATCTATAATGCATGGGATTTAATCTAAGTCGTTGGTAATTTTTGAGGAAACCAAAATTATAGAAAAATATTCCATGTAAAGAGCATTTCGAGTTAGGGAGAGTTTTATTGAATTTTCATGTCGCATCCTTGAACGACACTACTCTTAAATATCAAGTTTGGTATTTTACGGACTTTTCGTTTTTTATTTATGATATTAATAGACACTCTCTGTCTCTCTCTCTCTTTCTCTCTAAGAGAGCGGATTTTTTATAAAAGCAGTGTGTGAAGTGTCTCTTTCTTTCTCAGGATGCGACACTCTGATCCATATAATAAATTGCTACTGCCTATAGCTTTGCAAAATTTTATATGTAGCCCTTTTGTAAGCTTTTTACTTTAAGTACTGCATACGTAGAGTAAGTAGGGGAGAGTTTTATTCTAACTAAAATTTCGATGTCGAGATTTCGCGGGAAATATAAATTTTTGAGTTCCCTTGAAGCAAAATCAAATTTTAGGAAAAGATCTATGTAAGCGAGTGTATGTGTGTGTGTTTTACATTTTCCTTATTATATTTTTAATCCTTTATTACAATTTGAGATAGGTAATGTTCTTTATCAACAATAAATATAACATAACATATCTCATAAAGATTAAACACCAAACGTGATGTTTACGTTCAGCATGCAACACAAGGAAGGTTACGGGGGTTGAAGATTTTCAAGATAATCCTCACAGCTCTAACTACTCTTTGCTTGAAACATTTTTCGAAATTTTGATTTACTAAAAATGGCTCTAATGATTTTCATTAAAATACCACGTGTTCAAGTTATTTTCATGACAAATGAAAAGTATATCTTAAATCTTTAAGAAATAGCCTCTCTGAAGTTCTCTTTATTTTGAATGTCTTTTGAATAGCTGTTAAACTGTCAGAAATTCACAAAACATTACTACATAAAAACGTAGATCTCGTTAAAGCACGTAATGATTAGGTCTTAAAAGATGGCCCCATTTTATCCAGTATCTATAAGGAAATAAAACGTAAAATCACAATTTCTGCTGAGTATATCCCCTCGATTAGCATGAAGTGGATAACAATAAACTTTTTTAAGAGTAGTTGTTGCAGAATAGCAAAAATATTGAGAGTATTTGTAAGAAAAGTCATGTAAATGCAACAGGCCAGATTTTTAACGTGTAAGGTTCTCATATTTTCTGGTGGTATTGGCATAATTTTCCAAAGGTGGAAATTTAATACTTTGTGAAAATAAAACTATAAATATCTAAATTGCTGTACTCATATGACCTACTCTACTTACTCTGAATTTTTTTTTACAAAAGCTTATTTTTCAACCTAATCGAGATTTTCTCTGCCCTCTATCGTATATTAGTGGCTATGCAAGTTCGTTTTCCTATCTACGTCATGTTAATCGAGCTAAACTTTCCGGAATAGTTGCAATACACATTTAATTATATATTGAAGAGTAATAGCACTGTTCAAATGTTTTAGGACTATACGCTAAATGCAGGTCTTAAATTTCCATACAGTTTACGTGACATTGCGAGGAACAATTAAAAGTCTACAGCATATTTTATTAGTTATGCAAGCTTATATACATTTTATTATAAATGAGGACTACTTCAGGAGCTTTCACATAAAATTCAAGATTTACATTTTATTTATCGTTAAATATCTTAAATTATGGTATTTTAATAAAAATCGCTGGAACTATTTTTTAGAAAATCAAAGCTTTCGAAAAATGATTAAAGTTCAGGGTAGTTAGAGGTGGAAGCTACTGCACTTAAATACCAACTTTGGAATTTGTACGAAGTTTCGTTTTTAGCTAAACGCACACGCACCCACGCTCACGCGCACACGCACGCGCACTACCGGCCTTTTCCTATAGATGATTTTTTTGGGGGTTCAGACGGCCTCGAAGCATATATTTGCGGAGTAATTTCGACATCGACATTTGGGTGGAGTATAATAGTATCCCTATTTACTTTACGTAATAGAAAAAGTAAAGTTGCTCAAAACAAGTATTATCGTGATATGTTAGTGTCGCATTTTTGGATGGAATGCTTACTATATGTAAGCAGAGAGAGAGAGAGAGAGAGAGAGAGAGAGAGAGAGAGAGAGAGAGAGAGTAATAATAGCCGTAAATGCGGGAGAACCAACAGAGGGGTCCTCTTTATCAATACTCAGGCTTCTTTGCAAATAAAGGCCTGGACATTTTGTAGATTTGCCTCGTCTTCAACTCATAGCTTTCAAAAATGCGAGGGAATTCAATCCTGAAAAAGTTCGTTTCAGACCTGCCCATTCAAGTGAAATCAACAAACTCCCATATTCTTAGAAATACATGTTGCTGCTTGCATATGGAGTAAGGAATATATTCTAACTTGGTTTCCCATGTTTTTTTTTTTTTATTTTTTTTTATTTTTTATTAGCTAAAATATTTCTTTACAAATAAAATAGCTTACAACAAAATGGGTGTCTATATCGTCTTCTTAATAACATGAGGTAGGTCATATTTTCCACGAACACACTTTATCTTTACTCCAGGCACATCCTGGAGTCGTCCCACTCGACACAACACGATGTTATGTTCCAGCAGGTTATGTCCTACACCAGGGACATAAGCCACCATCTCTCTGCCTGTACTCAGCCGGACAAGGACGCATTTTCGGTTGGCAGAGTTGGGTTTCTTGGGCTTCTTTATCAGGGTCTTCACAACCACACCTTTCGCGAATGGTTTACCGCCCAATGGTTGTCGTGTCTTTATGTATGGGCCTGTGCAGACTACTTCATCTACGCCGACGACACGAATATCATGACGCAGTCTGGATCCCCACGACTCCTGACTAACCGACTTTAAGTAGCATTAACGTCCCTAGAGGACTGGCTCACCAAGTGGCGCATTAAAGTGAACACAGCCAAATGTGAAGTCATATTTTTCTCAAAACGGGTCAACCACAGGAGATACGCACGCACACTACAACCTCTCCAACTATTTGGTAATCTCATCACTTGGAAACCAACAGTAACCTACCTAGGCGTAGTACTAGACCAAAGTCTCACCTGGAATAAACACATCCAGTGCGCCCGGCAGAAAGCGAATGCCCAACTAGCAAACATTTACCCTCTAATCCATCTCAAAAACACGCTCAAACTTCGTTCAGGCTTAACCCTTTACAAAACACTCCTTCGACCTATTCTCACTTACGCTTCACCAGCCTGGGGCTACGCAGCCCCCAGCCACATCAAAAAACTACAGCAGTTCCAAAACAAAGTCCTGCGCCTTATCGCAAAAGTACCAGCCATCATACCGGCGAGTACACTTCACGCGGAAATCAAAGTGCACACCATGGAACAATTCATCAAGATGCTTACCCACGATATGTACGCCCGTGCCACAAAAAGCCACAACCCCCTTATTGCCGATCTTGGCAGATACGACACCACCACAAACAAGCACAAACGCCCACTCTCCCTATTCGATAGGAACCTTTCTGAAACAATCACACCCGAAGACATCCAAGACTACCTGGACTTCTTGGTCCCAGACTGACACAGCAACCACCGTCTCAGCCCACTCCTACACTGACCTCTCCTCCGCTGTTCCTTTTCCACAACTCCTCAAACACTCCAATAATCACCACTATCTCTATTTTTTCACAGCCAGCCCTCTAAAGTCCCTGCTCTCACAGGGCGGCCCGGGGGGTTGAGGGCCCCCCCCAAACTGTGACCATACACTGACCTGCGCCATTGTACCCGGTACACGAACTTGGACACTCAGGCTGGATTCCTTACGATAACCCTGCTCGACCCCGGATAAGAACCATGGATACCCTCTCAGCGGACCCGGGGGAAGGAGGGCCCCCAACTACCTTCGACACGGCTTGCACCCGGACATGATTGGAACCCACCACTGAATATACAACTGAATGCACACGTTCAAAGTTTTCTCTAGCATTGTAGATATAGATTCACTAACTTAGATTAAACGTAGACTTTAATAACCACCAGACCATGGCCACACCAGGCTTAATCTACCTCATCCAAACCCTCACTATCCTTCCTCCAGAACCACAGGCAACCACATAATATATTCCCATACACTAAGACCCCTAGAGGCCCCTCCTACTTCTCACGGCAACACTCAGGGCTTCTGTCATGTTTGTTGCCCTGGCCTGTTTTACCTTTCACCCGCTCGTATGCTCGCATACCCTGACTCACATGTACGTTTGTAGCGCCATAGACTAACAGCACCCTTCCCAGCCCCGATGTAGCTTTCGAGGATGATCGTCACCGGGGGCGGCGGGTGTGGGGCCGCCCCTTAAAAAAAATGCTGTAGACTAGCCATAGCCCCTACTCATCAAGCTGGGGTTGACTCCATTCATGTTTTGCATGAGCTTGGGTGCCTTACTTATAAGTGCTCTATCTGAAGTACTCAGAGCCATCTGTATAAGCTTCTGGCAAATGAAATTCAAAGCCATTGCCATTTCTGAATAGCCTGAACTGTATTCTTTTCCTCTTTAATATCACTCTGAAGGTTCAACCATTACTTCCTTCAGGAAAAATCTCAGTACTCAAATTCTGTAATACTTATTTATTCTTCATCCACTTTATTCAAGCACAGATATAGAAATATCATATAACCGTCACGGCTCAGACATTTCGATGCATGTTTGAACATAAGCGCTAATATGCTAATAGTTCTGCCTACATTTGTCGAATTTGTTAAGATTATCTTTTCCTTAGCACGAAAGTACAAACAATGTACATAGTAGATAGAGAAGGTGTTGTATTCCACCCAAATATACGATTTCCAGATTTCACCGGAAATATATGTTTTAGAGTCCCTTGTATCCAGAAAAAGCATTGAAGCTACAATAAATGGAAGCACAAAATGGACTGTGAAGAATCGATTTAAGGTTACATTATCTGCAGCAAATCCTCCTTAGACTCATTGAACATCAATACCTAAGGGATAGCTGATTATAAATTGTTAATTACTGTAGCTCCTCAAAAATATATTTGCCCTCAAGGTTGTGCGAGTGTGCGAGTGTGTGTGTGTGCAAACACGATAACTCAAAAGCGAAAAGTCGGTAAAATACCAAGTTTTGTATATAAGTTGTAGTATCTTCCAGGGATGCGACACGAAGATATTGAAGAAAACTCCCCACCCCAAACTACCCTTTACATGGAAATATCTCCGAAAATTTTGATTTTCTCAAAAATGGCTCTAAAGATTTTCATTTAAATACCGCATATTAAAGATATTTACACGACAAATAAAATATATATCTTGAATTTTCTGGTAATAGACTCTGAGGACCTCTTTATTCTAGATCAATTTTGCAGGAGTTTGCATAACTAGTAAACCGTAAGAGACAGACAAAAGCTTACTACACAAAATATGTAGAACGCGTTGCAACACACTCTTTAGGTCATATACATTTTTTCGTGGTGTTGACCCTTGTGTAGATATTTCTTGCTATTGGTTTCAGTTTTAAAATACTTAACTATTTACATAGGGAAATTTGTCAACTCCTGGCAATGCAAAGAAACGGATTTCATCCATATGACAATCAGCTTTTAAAAGAATTGGTTTGGTTGGTGAGAGGTAAATTGTTTTGGTTGATGAGGGGTGAATTAAGTGAAATTAAACACAGGCCCTTTCTCCCCCCCCCAAAGAATTTTTGCCCAAAATTCACTTGACTATCGTTTTAGCCTAGTGTATTCCCTTATTTTCCTTTTAATTACGAGAAAGCATGCTCAATTAGCGTGAAGTACATAGAAGAATAGGCTTTTTAACAATAATTTGTTACAGAGATATAGAGAAAGTCATGTGAATAGAACACATACTATTTTTAGAAAAATGTTGGTGTATATGTGTGTGTGTATCTGAGGCTCAAAAACGAAAAGTTGGTCAACACTAAACTCAGTATTCGACTATCTTCCAAGGATGCGACACGAAGATTTTCAAGAAAATCCCCCGCTCCGACTAACCATATCCTGGAACATTTTTTGACAATTTTTATTTTCTCAACAATAGCTCTAATGAATTTGATTAAAATATATGTCTTAATGGGCGACTTTTGTATAACCGTAAGAGATGGATAAAAACTCACTACACAAAACATGTAGATCTCGTTAAAACAGTTTTAATATACCTTTTTGTATAGTCTACGAGATATTCTTTATTAGTTTAGACTTTAAATTACTTTTCTCAAACGATAAGCCATCTTTCCTTTCGTATCTCTTTTGTTTTAATTCTAGTCTTGTAAAGAGAGCCAAATTTCAATTGCTATGTCTATCAGAGTAGCCTAGTGTGTTTGCTTATTTCCCTTCTGCTTAAAAAGAAGCAAGTAATAAGACAAAACCTGTTAATTTGTATCTCAATTAGCATATAGTAGATAAAATAATTGTTCGTGAATCAGCTAGAGAAAGGCATGTGAATGGACAACATCAGAGTTTTTGGAGTTCATTTTCTTGCCAATATAACCTGATCATTAGCTTAAACTAGTGTTCGTACTATTAATGTTTCAAAATTAATACCCATTTTGTTTGTTTTTTCCATAATTTTATTATGTTGTCGATATATAAGTTAATAATGTGAATGACGTGAAATTTGTCTAACGTTTCTCGTAACCGTTCTCGCTAGAAAATCTTTGTTCCGTCATATAGACTTTTAATGAATTTAAGTAATGGGATGCATCTGTGAAATTTGATTAAAAATTGTGAAAGATTAAAAAATTCTGATGTGTTACACTCACATGGCTTTCCCTAGCTGCTCTATAAACAAACTTCTTACAAAAGATTATTCTTCTTTCTACTCCATGCTAATAGAGATAAACATTAGCAGAATGTTCTTATTACTTAGTTCCTTATAAGTAGAAGGGAACTTAGGTATGCGCTATGCCAAAGTGATAGTCAAACGTTTTAAAAGCTCTTGTTTTGCGAATGTCATTTAAATCGCTTCTTTGCTTGGCTAGGAGTAGAACAAAAGAAAAACGACACTTCCTGTCTGAGAAAAGCATAAGTATACTTTACAATTGAAACCAATAACAGGGAATATCTCGGAAACGGTTACCTCCACAACAAAAACGTAAATGACATAAATTGTGTGTTTTGACGAGATCTACAGTAAGTATATCTCTTACGGCTTAACAGTAATGCAGAATTCCGCCAAGTTCATCCAGTATAAACTTGTCTTCAGAGGCTATTCTCAGAAAATCGATGATATACATTTTATTTATCATGTAAATATCATAAACATAAGAGATTTTAATCAAAATCGTTTGATCTACTTTTGAGAGAGACAAACATTTTACAAATTTTTTCATGATTTTTTTTTTTTAATCTTCTTTCGCAACCTTGTAAGACACCGAACTTATACACCAGGTTTTTTTTGGTAGTGTTTAACGCCCGCTTTAACTACTAATGGCACCGCAGGCGGTGACACTGATGATACATGAATGATGATGGAGCACCGGTGGAATGTGATGGCGGGGGAAACCGGAGTACCCGGAGAAAACCCGCCCCAGCGCCGTTTTGTCCACCACAAATCTCACATCGAACCCCGGCCTTCTAGGTGAGAGTCGAGTGGTCTAACCACTCGGCCACAGCGCGGCCATACCAAGTTTGGTGTTTAACGATCTTTTCGTTTTTGAGATATGCTCCCCCCCCCCACACACACACACACACACACACACAGACAGACAGACGACAGACACACACACACAGACATTTTTCAAAAAAATGTTTTCTTTTTTTTGGATTCAGGAGATTTCAAAACATAGATTTCCGGTAAAATCTCGATATAAAATTTTTGGGTGCAATACAATACCTTTTCTATCTACATAGGTAGTACGTGTAAAGAAAGTAATTATTTGTTTGATAATACAATAATTTGAATTCTAAGATTTAAAAAAAAATTATTGTTTTTCCCACTTGGTGAACTTAAACCGCCAATTAACTTAATCTATATAGATAGGCGCATGTTTATGATAGACACTCCTAAATATAACTTTATTTTCTTACAAACATTTTCTTTCCAACACTTTTCCGTAATCAAAATGTTTCACTATTTGTTTCAAAAGTTTTATACTACTGTAAAAAACACAATAAAGAAAATATTCATCTTACTCTTTCGAAATAATGCTCCAAGGATGATAAATTATTTAGTTTTCAAAAATCAAGAGTTTTAGATAGTACGAAATTAATACTTTTTCTCCACTGATTAGGGCTAATATAAACATGATGCGTTCCATTCACATTACCTTCTCTACGTCTCTGTTAAATATAATTGTTAAATGGCTTATTCTTCTATCTACTGATGCTAATCGAGATAAAATTAGCAAAAAAATTCTTATTACTTGCTTCCATGTAAGTAGTAAGGGAGTATCATAGGATAAAGCGATAGTCAAATATTTTAAAAACTGGTTTTTATGAAATTAAAATTCCTTGGCTAGGAACTGACAGATTCCCACATGAATAAAGCATAAGTATTTTAAATCTGAAACCAAAAAGAAGGAATATCTGAGAAACGGCCAGCTCTACATAGAAACGTATATGACAGAAATTATGTGTTTTAAGGAGGTCTACATATTTTGTGTAGTTAGGATTTGTCTATCTCTTTCGGTTTACCAGTTATGCAAAATTCATCCAGAATAAAGAGATCTTCAGAAACTATTCATAGAAAATTCAAGATATACCTTTTATTTATCATCTAAATATCTTTAATATAGCATATTTTAATCAAAATAGTTAAAGATGTTTTTGAGAAGATTAAAATTTTCGAAACATTCTCGATGTAAGAGGTACTTGAGGGTGGGGGATTTTCCTGAAAATATTTGTGTCGCATCCTTGGATTAGTATTTAACGGACTTTTCGTTTTTGAGTTATGCTGTCGACATACACACACAGACTCACACAGATATACACACAAACATTGATTTTTTTTTCTTCTAAAATGGTCTTTTTTTGGATCAGGGAGTCTCAAAACATGTACTTTCGGTGAAATCTCAGTATCGAATTTTTGGGTACAATACAATACCTTCTCTATACAATATTTACATAGTACGTGTAGAGAAAGTAAAAATTAAATAGAGATATCTATTTGTAAACTCATTTAATATAAAACTGGGCTCTTTCGTGTGAATATTTAAAAAAAAAAAAAATCATGTGTCTCACTTTTATTACAATAATGTATTTAGACAGTGAAAAAATGTTATTTAAATAACGATGCAAGGTTGAATTTTGATACTCGGCAAAAGTATCACCATTATAGATGCGGCGTTCCCCCTAATCCTCGTTATTTCTGATTATTTTTATTTGTAAATTACGTTTTCAGTATATTATTCATATTTGTTGGGTTCCTTGGTCGAGCAAGTATCTCTTAATAGGGCCTATAAGGTAAAAGAAACTGTTTTAGAGATAACACTTTTGTTACTCTTAATTTAAGCAATTTATTTAAACTGTTACCAACGGATTTCAGAATTTATTTGTACTTTATATTTCTATGCGATCACAGCTGAAAGTTACGCTCACTTACAAGTGAAACTTAAATTTCGCCTCTCACGATTATTACGTAATGATCTTTAAGACCGACATAATGTGAAACACAACTGAATGCACTGCTACCTAAAAATGAGCTATGGTTGAGAACTGCGCCACTATAGAATATATTCCGAACCCGTTTTTATCAACCATAAAGACATGATAATAACTAGAATTAATATTCGAAGATAATAATTAATATGATTAAATTAATAATATTAAATACTATTATTCTTTAAGTGAAACATATAGTTATAGGGTTAGAGGGGAAAACTAAAAGTTTATATTTCGGCAAGTATGCTGTGGAACAAAAAGATGGACATGCGGTAAATAAGGAGTTCTGCAAAGGACAGGAAATGGTCAGACCAACAACTTTTACGCCTCGTCAAGTGCAGGTGTGATCGACTGTTAATAACAGGGTTTTACCTGCATACCTGGATATTGTACCCGGGCAGTGCTCGGCAGAACAGTGCAGAGGTAGGACAGTGCTGTTGTCGCTTACAAAAGTTAGTGCAGTTTTAAAACACGTTCACCACGTTACGGTAACAACATTTCTAAATGGAAACTAGTATTTTATATTCGTGGAGTTTCGCCCAGAAACATAGACCTTAAAAAGTGTGGCTCTGCCCTGGCAACGGCTGCCGGTCTCAAAATAAACAGTGATTACTGGAAATTGTAAGTGTTCACGGTGTCTATATGTGGAAAACCCAAATCCCAAAATAAACTTACAGCTTACGTGAACGGGATGTGCACCGCGCCCTGAGAAGTACGACGTTCGAGATCTCATGCTCCAGAGACCAGCAGAGGGATGAAAGTACGTGAAGGTGTACATCATTTATTCCCCAGATTCACCCAGCCCGATTCCGACCAGGCGGGCTCAATTCGAACACCTTGTTCTGCCTAAGCTTTAAAACCGCTTTAACTGGCCTTCTTTCCCGCTCACAATAGCGTCTCTCTCATAAGTCCATATGAACTATCCTACTATTTAACTTAGGCTGCTAAGGTTTGCGTTATCTTTTTACCTTCTGTAGCCCGCATGTACAATGTACATAGTAGATAGCGAAGTATTTGTATTCCACCCAAAATCTCGATGTCGAGATTTCACCGGAAATATATGTTTTGGGTCCCCTGAGTCCAAAAAAAAGCATTTAAAAAAAATGTCCGTGTGTGCGAGTGCCTTTAGACAGCATAGTTCAAAAACGAAATGTCCGTTAAATACCAAACTTGGCATTTAAGTTTGGTATCTTCCAAAAACGCGACACGAAGGTTTTCAAGAAAATCCCCCCGACCCCCAACTGCCCTTTACATGGACAATTTTTCGAAAACTTTGAGCTTCTCAAAACTGGTTCTAACAATTTTGATTAAAATATCGTTTATTAAAGATATGTACTGGTAAATAAAGTGTTTGTCTTGAATTTCCCGGGATGATTTTATTCTGGATGAATTTTACGGAATTTGGTATAACTGGCAAACCGTAAGAGATGAACAAAGACTTACTGAATAGAAACTGTAGATCGCGTTAAAACACACAATTTATGTTATATATCGTATTTTTTTTTTCGTAGAGTTGTTCGTTTTAGAGATATTTCTTGTTATTATTTTCAGCTTTAAAATACTCATACTTTTCTCATATGGGATTCTTTTTTTATTAAATAGAGTTCCGGACTATGGTTGGCACTGCTTTGTCTTATTCCCCCCTTTTCTCCCTAAATTTCCTTTGTTTGCCGTTTTCTGTTTATACATGCATGTACACGTTCATGAACAACCATGCCCCAGGCGGGACTCGAACCCACGGTACCCGGCGCCACGAAGCACCTAAGCGAGGCGCTTTAGCGAACGCGGCCATGGAACTGGTAGGAATTTGACAACTCCTGTTCATACAAACAAAGGAACTTCAATCACACAGCAAGCAGCTTTTGACTATCGCTTTAGCCTATGCTTATTACCCTTCTACTTACATGAAACCAAGTAATAAGGGGGTATCTGTTATTTTTTCTCGATTAGTATGAAGTAAATAGAAGAATAAACTTTTTAAAAATAATTTGTTGTATGGATGTAGAGAATATCATGTGAATGGAACACATCAGATTTTTAAAAAAAGGTCTGTGTGTATGTGTGTGAGTCTGCTCAAAAAACGAAAAGATCTTTAAATACCAAACTTGGTATTTAGGTTTAGTATCTTCCAAGGATGCGATACGAAGATTTTCAAAAAAATCCATCACAAACTACTCTTTAGATGGAAAAATTTTCGAAAATGTTGATTTTATCCAAAATGGCTGCAACGATTTTAATTAAAATGCCGTATGTTAAGCATATTTACATCCCAAATAAAATGTATATTTTTAATTTTCTGGGAATATCCTCTGAGGACCTCTTTATCCTGAATGAATTTTGCAGAATTTTGCATAACGCTTAGACGTACAGGTAGACAAAAACTTACTGCACAAAAAACATGGATCTCGTCAAAACACACGATTTATTCCTTTACGTTTTTGTAGTGGAGGTAACCGTTTCAAATATATTCCTTATTGGTTTCAATTGTGAAGTACTTTTACATTTCTCATACTGTAAGTGTTCGGTTTTCTTTTGTTCTACCCCTGACAAGCAAAGAAGTGATTTGCAATGACAATCGCATAACGACAGCTTTTAAAACATTTGACTATCACTTTAATGTCCTTCTTCTTATATGGAACTAAGTAATAAGAAGATTCTGCTAATGTTTAACTCGATTAGCATTGTGCAGAAAGAAGAATAATATTTTGTAAGAAGTTTGTAGAGTAGTTAGAGAAATCACGTGAGTGTAAGACATCAGATTTTTTTTTTAATCTCAAGAGCATTCTTTTATGCATTTTACCCAAACTCCTTGGTCATAATCCCCAAAAAACTTGCAAGAAATTTCTCTTTTATGATTCTTGTTGAGTTTCAGCCATATCTTTACTATTATAATTATGCTTATACTAATATTCTTTAATAATAACTATTTTTATATTACAAATATTTATTTATATTATCTTGATTGTTAATTAGTAGTCATTATTACTGCCTCACTGCGTATAATAACTGGTATACATTTCAATAAGATATGACGTACTGTGAATTTCTAAATGTCACTGTTGCACCGCCTCATTATTAATTAAATGTGAATATCTAAACGTTCCCTTAATGAAAGTGTAAAGCTCGTTCATTAAGAGAAATGACGTGTTTCAGAAACAAAGAAGCAGATCAAGAATTTTATTATGGATGCCATGCATTTTATTTGATTCTGTTTCATTAACGGTACATCCTGTTTGTGATATTTATGGACAACTATAATAAAGAAGATGATTGGTATGAGAGATGGTTGCGAGTCTTCAGTCATTTTTACGTGCTGATCTCGCCGGTTTGCCTCACTCCAAATTAGGCACCACACACGAGGATCATTATGGAATAAACAACTTTTGTGCCAAATATGGCTAACCCCCCACATCTTGGAAATTTAGTTTTATGTGACCTATTTCTCGACAAGAAATGAGTGCAGTTGGTTGTGTATGTAGGTACGCAGCCACGCGACATGAACAGGAATCTCTCCCTTGCCAACACAACTACACCATTACGTATTCGGAATAGACAATTCCTGATTTTAAAAACGAGAGCTTTTGTATGACATGTAGCAAGCAGGACTCCTGCTGTTATGGCGCATGAACATCTCGCTATAGCAGCAAGTACACACCAGCTCAGAAGCAGCGGTCCTGTTCTCAGACAATTAAAACAATAAAACTGGTTTAAACAAAAGTAAAGCACTTAGCGCAACGTCTGACAATTATTGCTGTTTTAAAATACTAAAATTACTTTCGACCTTTTTTGTGACACAAGGTTAACCAAAAATGTTTAATGTAAAAGTACCTACTGGAAGTGGTATTTTAAAGGTGTATGTATGCTTTTAATTACATTCGTTCATTATCAAATCAAGTTTCTGAAAATGAAAACAATTCACAAATGGATAGGTAGAGTCAGACTGAAAAATTCAAAGTCATACCCGGGATTTAAACACGGACTTAATTGTAAGTCGGCATTGGAGTATGTCGTCTGAAAATGATTTGAGATCACCTTGTGGTATACCGAGAAACATGCGAGTCAGTTGAGCAATTTAATGCCTTGCCAGCACGTTGCTATTGTAGCTCAGTGGTAGAACAACCGGCTAGGGAACCGGGAGATCCGTGGTTCAAATCTCGGCTATGGCATTCAATTTTTCAGTCTGACTCCACATATCCAACTCCTGTTCTACACAAGGCTTGTGAAGAAAAAAAATCTAAATCAATGATGTATGTATGCCTTTAATTAAATTCGACCATGATCAAATCATGTTTCTGAAAATGAAGGCAGTTTACTAATGACTATTCACAAAACAGCTTCAGAGTACAATCTAAAAGACATGGTGTTAATGAACTACACCGAAATATTTTCAGAAAATAAGGAGGTGTTTTAAACAAGTAACTTGAGATGGTCTGTCTGTTCAAATTTAAAATTTACGGATATAGGTTACTAAAGTACCACTCCGCCATTGACTGGATGATACCATTCGAGAACACAGCAACAAAAATGAACGGCCGTTGAAGAAGGTACCTTTCTGGTGTAATGGTTATGACATTAACCTCGCACAATAGGCAGTATTTCTTTTCAAGCTCGTATCTCGCTACCAAAAAGCACTTCTTTGTATGGACTTAAAGAAAACAGAAAAAATCTTATGTGTTACACTCACATGACTTTCTCTAGCTGTTTTACAAACTTCTTACATAAGATTATTCTTCTTTCTGCACCTTGCTAATCGAGGTACTCATAAGCACATTGCTATTATTACTTAGTTCCTTATCAGTAAGAAGAAAATAAGGGAATACACTAGGCTAAACCGATTGTCAAATGTTTTAAAAGCTGTCGTTATTCGAATCTCATTACAAATCGCTTCTTTTCTTGGCCAGGAGTAGAACAAAGGAAAAACGGACACTCCCGTCTGAGAAAAGTATAAGTACTTAACAACTGAAACTAATAACAATGAATACCACGAAAATGGTAAGCTCCACGAAAAAATTGTATATGACATAACTTGTGTATTTCAACAAGGCCTACATATTTTGTATAGTAAGCTTTTGTCTATCTCTTACGGTTTACTAGTTATGCCAAATTAAGCAAAATTCATCCAGAATAAACAGGTCTTTAGAAGATATTCCCAGAAAATTCAAGATATGCATTTTATTTGTCAGGAAAATCGTTAGAGCCATTTTTTAGAAAATCAAAATGTTCGAAAAAAGTTCCATGTAAAGGGTAGTTTGGGGAGGGGAGATTTTTCTCAAAATCTTCGTGTCGCATCCCTGGAAGACACTAAACTTAAATACAAAGTTTGGTATTTCAGCTAGTTTTCGTTTTTGAGTTATCGTGTTCACAGACACACAGACACACACACACACGGACCTTTTTCCGAAAATGATTTTTTTGGATACAGGAGGTCCTAAAACATGTATTTCCGGTGAAATCTCGGTATCGAATTTTTGGGTGGAATACAATACTTCTCTGACCTTATGTACATTGTACATACGGGGCTAGAGAAAGTAAAAAAAAGGTTAATTTCATAGCGAAAACGAACCTATGACCTAATCATCAGCTTTTGGCGTTACACATTTAACCCACAGGAATCATTAAATAAATGCCTCTAGAGTAGGCTACATAACGCAAGAAAGAAAATTTATGGAGAGTGTCGCCTTGTCAAGTGATCTGTTCGAGATTTGAGAGAACTTTATGGCAGTGAATTTTGAGAATGCGAATAACGAGTTGCAAATCGATATTTTTAAACACGCGTATCAGTTTTAAAGTCATTTCAAACCAGGTTTTCATCTGGCTTGGATTTAACATCGACTTATCTTATAACCACGTTGTGTTTAGCCGTGAACCATGCATTTCCTATCTGAAATTACTTATATCACTCATATAACCTCTTAAATTATTTCGGTGTAGTTCATAACACCGTGTATATGTAAATATATCTGGAGAGAAATTCATTTGGAGTGAAACATCCGATATATGTTAATGCGATGCATCTGTGAAATTTGAAAAACTCCCAGTACGTAAGATATCTTGTTGAAATCTATATCAATTACTATATACATAATAATAATAATAATAATAATAATAATAATAATAATCTTGCTATGTATCAAGACTCTAGCTTCCACGGCTATTTAAATAGGTAATAATATTTTATTGTCTGAATTCATTTATCAAATAAATTGAACCACATAATGCGGTTTTAAAAATATTCAGTGCACAATAAATGAGTTCACAAATAGATCTGAATTATACATATTTTTAACATTAGCTTTATTTACTGATTTTTAATATACCTACACTCCAAAATCCTTGATTTCTAAAAATTTAACAATTTATTTAACAAAACTGGAGTATTAGTTCGAAAAACAAATACAATAATTATTAATGTGCTTTTGAAAGCTTGCATGCACATTTTGAAACAAATTAATGGAAAATTGCATCGTCTGAAACATTTTGAGTAGTGAAAAGTGTTGGGAAAAATTTTGCTAGAAAATAAGGTTTAAATTTGGAAATACCTATAAATAGCTTGTCGTCTATAACTTGAATTGTTAGTTACGTTCCTCAAGTAGGAAAAGCGATATATTTTATTAAAATTTAGAATGCATCTCATTTTATTATGAAACACACCAATATTTTAATTTTTAAGCATTTTTGGTATAAATTAACAGATTTATCACCTTAACACAATATATTAGAATAAATAATATCAGTTCTAGACGCAGTATTGCTTACAATATTTATAAATGTCACAAATAAAATATAATAAAACATAAAAAATAAATTCCAGTGAAAGAATCTACCGTCTGCCATGGCACAGTGGGCTAGAGCGTAGTGTTTTAGTTCCAAACATGGTATGCGCCCGGGCTCGATCCCACCCAATATGGGTGTGGGTTTTAAATTCTGGGTATAGGATCGGTGCACACTCAGCATCGTGAAAAAAGTGAGGAGAGGTGATAAGTAACGTTCCTGACCTTGATAGCCAACATTCCGGCTGGAGATGCGAGATGCTGGCCACAGCACCTCCTCATATCGGTTGGATGAACGTAACTGTGTCGCAGGGTATGAGGCCAGGGTTGGTAGCCTTAGCTACACAAGATGACTACTACTACTGCTACTACCACCACCACCACCACCACCACCACCGCTATTACTACTATTATTATCATTATCATTGAAAATATATGAGTATTATTCATGTAACCAGTTTAAAAAAAAAAAAAAAAAAAACATTCTTACAGATGCTTATTCTTCTAATTTAGCTAAGCATGTGCAAAAAGGGCTTTAATACATAATTCCTTGTGAGTACATAAAATAGCCCTTAACAATAATCAACTCTTTTAAAAAGTAAGTGATTTTGTGATGGCTTTGAGACCTATTTTGTTTTATGACACACACAGAGAGAAAGAGAGAGAGAGAGAGAGAGAGAGAGAGAGAGAGGAATAACGACTTACCGTTTGAGAAAGTATGACTCATTTCAAATCAATGACAATGAATATCTTGGAAATTTAACTGTTGCTTTAATGAATCTACATTTTTATGTGGTATCTCCTACGGTTTCCAAGTTTTGCAAAAACCATTCCAAATATTTACATTTCATTTGACATGAAAATATCCTAAAACTTAAAAAGGATAATTTGGTGTGGGAGAATTTTCTTGAAAATATTTGAGTCACTTCCTTAGAAATTGCCGAACTTAAAAAAATTTGAGTAGGTACTAAGTGTGGCATGTAATCACACAAACCCAGGGATAAATTCATAATTCAGTTTAATACACTCTAATGCACAGATACAACACACACACACACACACACACACACACACACACACAAAGTGCGAGTAAAGAAGAAAAAAAGTCCCTGCAGTTAAAGCACGATACTATTTGCGGTAGTAGTTGTTTTTGTTGTTCTATTAGCGGTGGTGTTTCTGCCACGTATAGTAAGTAGGGGAAGTATTATAATTCACCCAAAAATGCTAGGCCAACATATATAGGGTGACTGCATCCGAATGACGATGAGCACCTGCAAGTTCGGAGCCTCTTAACGGTTCTAGCATGAAGCAAAACGCACCAATTGCCGTCGTCTGGTACTACAACTCTGACACATAAGCAATGAAACAGATAGAAGGAAAGACAGGGACAGCATTTACCGTCCGATTGAAGAAACTAGAAATCATGCTCAGAGTGATCGATCTATCGTGAACTGAACCTTTGAACTCCCATACCCATAACTGCGAAGTCACCTCGGTGTTTATAAGCTGTCTTGGTCGGCCCAGGTAGCCGCGGTCTCTGGCGCCTTGTGTTGGCATTCTGCCGCCGCGGGTCTGAATCCCGCTATAAGCAGGATATAAAATGGAAATGGCGTGTTATTTATGGACGCTCTTTAACTGCTGTGGTTCTCAGCGTCCCATTCTAAATTGGGCGTAAAATACCGCTTAATTTTGCTCAGAGGCCTCTTAATCAGGCTTGAGGTTCTTTTACGTGCCGTAAATCTATGACACGGGACCAACGGCTTTACTTCCCTTCCCAAGTGAGCCATGCTAAGGATTTTTACACCCGAAAAAATCCATCGTCCTCCGCCGTATTTGAACCCACGACCTTGGGTATATGAAGTCAGCATGGTAACCATTACACATGCCTGATATAAGCATGATGGTTATGCCTGAAGGTCATGTATGTAACAAAGAGAGTTATGCTTAGGTATTTAGACTCATATTCAACGGACAGATATAATGACGTGCGGAAGGATGGGCGCACCTTAGACCGCCGCGGGTTCGAATCCCGCTATGATGGGCCACCTCAGAGAGACATAGGTATACACCCATACACAACAAAAAAAAAAAAAAACAATAATTTTTAAACCGCTATTACATACAGAATGTTGGCGAATCCACCCATAAATTCAATACAGAGATTTGACCGGAAATACACTTCTGAGACGATGTGTTCCATTCATATGACTTTCTCTAGCTGTTTCTCAAACGACCTTTCCTAATACATAATGCTAATCGAATAATCATTAGCAGAATTTATTTTGTTACTTGCTTCCTCGTAAGAAGAAGGGAAATAAAGGCATACGATGGGTTAAAGCAATAGTCAAAACTTTTAAAAGCTCATCGCTATGTGAATCAGTTGAAATTCGGCTCTCTTTCGTAATCCCGGGAGTAAAACAAGAGAGATAACACGAAAGTTGATTTCCCTCTTGAGAAAGGTTTAAAATGTATGTGACATAAATTGTGTATTTTAACGAGATATACCTTTTTTTGTGTAGTAGATTTTTGTCTTACCTCTTAAAGTTTACCAGTTACACAAAACTCATAAAGAATGAAGAGGTCTTCAAAAGTTATTCCCAGCAAATTTAGGACATGCATTTAGATTCTCATGAAAATATCTTAAACATATGTTGTTTTAATCAAAATCGTTAGGGCCATTTTTGAGTATATGAGCATTTTCGAAAAATGATCCATGTAAAGGTCAGCTGAGGGGAGGTGTTCTTTAAAATCTTCATGTCACACCCTTGTGAGATAGTTACCTAATTTAGTCTTTAACGGACTTTTTGTTTTTGAGCTATGCTGCCTGCTGCCAAAAAACACAGATGTACACACACGGACATTTTTCTAAAAATGCTATTCTTTTTTTATTCAGGGGGTCCTACAACATACATTTACGGCGAAATCTCGGTATCGAACTTTTTAAGAGTACAATATCTTCTCTATCTACAATGTTCGTTGAGAAAGTAATAATAACATTTTCAGAAAGAGCTTTGAATGTGTGTGTTTATGTGGGCGTGTGTGTCTGTCTTTCTATATGTTAAACACGAAACTTGATATTTATATTCAAAATTTTCCAAGGATGCTACAGGAAGTTTTTTAAGAAGACACTTCCACCCCACCTACTCTTTACATGGAACATTTTTCGAAAACTTTGATTTTGTAAAAAGTACTGAGTTTAATTATAATAACATACACATGTTTAGGATATATGAGAAAGTGAAACATATTAACATGAACATCTCAATCGTAGAAACAGAAACAATAGCATTTACAAGATCCCGGCCGGTAAGAACAAAAATGTATTTAATGACAACATTAGTGTAACATGCAAATAAAAACATTAAGATAACTGTCTTTAAATAAAGTTACGTGAAAAACTGTAAGAAAAAAACATTTCTAAATTGTATAAGGCTATGGTCTTACCGGCAGTGAAAACTAGCTATTAAAAAAGAAAGAATGAAATTAGTAAGTTTCGTGCCGGCCTATACTGTTTTATATAGAACAAGACGTGTAGAAATAAGATTTGCATTAAAAATACAGATTATTTTAGAAACAGCTGAAAGCAGCAGAATAGTTAGAAAACAGCATGTACTGCACAGTCCACGGGAAAAAAAAAAGAGATCGCAAAGGAGTTCTAGGAAACGATGCCGGGTTCAGTATTTTGGAGATGAAACATTTTTTTTTATAGTGTTTAACGCCCGCTTTTACTACCAGAGCACCGAGGCGATGACACTGATGATACATGGAATGAAGATGAAGCACTATTGGAATGCGATGGCGGGGAATACCGGATAACCCGGAAAAAACCCGCTCCCGTGCAACTTTGTCCACCACAAATCTCACATGCAGTCACTTGAGATCGAACTCGAACCGTCTAGGTGAGAGGCGAATGATCTAACCACGCGACCATGGCGCGGCCTAACCGGTATTTCTGGTGAAAACTTAGTATTGAATTTTTTGGGGAATAAAATACATTTTCCGTCTTGGCGTTCTTGTTATTAGTTTAAAATTGTCAATACTTAACTTTTTCAAAATGAGAAATCGATATTTTTTATTCTAGTCATGCAAAGAGAACGGAATTTTAATAGCATCAAATCAATCTTAAAAAGTTTGATTAACAATCTAATCTAGTGAATATACTTATTCCTTTGAATTCATATTTCATACTTTCTTATTGCTTTATATCTGCAAATGTTATTCCAATTAGCATGCAGAAGATACAATAATAAGCTCTTGTAAACATGGATAAGTAAAGTCAGGCTGAAAAATTCAGTGTCATTGCTGAGACTTGAACCACGGATCTCTCGGTCTCCATTCAGTTATTCTAACCACTGAGCTACCATGGCAATATGCCGACATGACATTAATGCATAATGCATTCAAATCCCAGCTATGTCTATGAATTTTTCAGTCTCGCTCTACCTTTCCAAATCCTGTCCTGCACACGGCTGGTATGGAATAAACAATTAATTGATAATTTTATAAGAAAAGTTTGTTGCAGAATAAGTAGAAAAAGTCATGTGGATGTAGCACATTAAATTTATTGGTTCAGGATAATCCATTATATAGTTTAATTAGCTGAAAACATCCGGCACCCCCTTGTTTTGTTGGCTTATCCTTTCCATATTTAGTCCCAAGTTGTTTGTCCAATAGCTCTACGTATTTAGAAATTCGGACGTATTTAGAAATTATTAAACAACACACTTTAACAGGTAATTAATAAAAGTCAGAAAACTACAAAGAAAGAAAAGTAGCTGAGAAAATAATCACGGTTGAACAACCGCAAACATCAGTTGTGATGATAGTATCTTGTGAACGTAGCTATGATTTTCGCGTTCTTACATTTGGGTGACTCGTCGCTATTTACAGAGAAAATCTCAATACCTAATTTAGTAAAGTCAGTATATCTTGGTTTATTCTCACTAGCCAACATACGTAAAACTACTAAGAAAACCCAATGAAATGTACATATAAATGAGAAGAGAAAGAATCAGTGATATTTCGTCTGGTTTGATGCTATTGCTGTTGAATATGCCACTTTATCGTTTGTATAACATGTCATTTGTTTTGTATTTTGTGATTATAAACATTACAAACTTTGTACAGAAAAGGAAACCCGCTGGTTGAGAAACTAAATATCATAAGTGTATGTCCGAATATCGGACATCTATTGCTCTATGTTAATGTTTGAGCGCCATTAGCTATATCGACTTTGCTTTTGTGCAGCCATAATAACTGGTTTTTTTTTACTGTTTTATTATCCATGAATCAATTTCAGGTATTAGATTAATGACTAATATGTAAACTCGCGGTTACTTTGTTATTTGGTAGGATCGTGAAAGCCTAAGTATGTATTTAGTTTTATGATTAGGCAATGTTCCAGCTATTACGACAATCGCTGGAAAAATATAGGTGGTCTTGCGAGCTTTTGTAGGCATTACATGAAATGAAATAATCTTGTGAAATGGGATGGAGTCTGATTCTAAGCTAGACAGTAATTTTTGCCTTGTGTCAAGACTGTCTAAAAGATATTTGAGCCAAGTTTTGTTGTTCATATATATATATATATATATATATACATAA
Organism: Hymenopus coronatus; assembly: GCA_030762935.1. Lineage (NCBI taxonomy): Eukaryota > Metazoa > Arthropoda > Insecta > Mantodea > Hymenopodidae > Hymenopus > Hymenopus coronatus. The sequence goes on along the minus strand of CM060881.1, from coordinate 94,362,663 downwards.
TATACATGCAAACATACACTACAATTATTGTAATTTAACGACGTTGTCAATTGCCGGGATTATATCAGCACCGCCGGTATGCCGGGATTTCGTCCCACAGGTGTTCTTTATCATGCCAGTAAATCTACTGACATGGGGCTGTCGCACACTTAAAACCCATCGGTCTGAGCCGGGTTTGAACCCGCGACCTTGAATTCAGAAGGCCAGCTCCTAACCAGCTGAACTACCCATACGTACATACATACATAACATACATTACATACATAGCATAAACACACAGATTTTTGTATATTAAGATAATGGGTTGCATTATTATTATTATTATTATTATTATTATTATTATTATTATTATTATTATTATATATTATACTAGTAGTAATGGTAGTAGCAGCAGCAAATAGTATTAACATAATAATATAAAATAATTTTACTATCTACAAATGCAATACTAGTCATTTGTATCCGTTACATATAAAATGAATGCGTCTCTTCAAATGTTGGTTGCTCTGATGCAAAGAGCATATAGGAAATGAAAACTCCGTTTAGCATTTGTCAGATAATGGAGCAACATCAGAATGAAAACAAGAAGGGGTTCAGACATGTTAGAAGGGCGTCAATACATTGACCACATTAAAAAATCGAATCAGAGCCTAGGGCCTAATTACAACGGGCTTTTATTTACCGCGTGACACACGGTAGCGAAGAGAAAAACAAAATATTTGTTCCGTGTCTATACACAAGCGCCGGCTGTCAGCTTCTGTACACAACACAGAGCTCTATAAAAACGCCTATTGCTGTATAACCTGGTAACAATATCTACAAACCATAGTGTACTCAAACGTTTGCCAATTGTTAAAAAAATACTCCTCTCTTATTCTCTTTTCTGTATTCCGCAACACGATAAAGCAGTGCAGTGTTTTTATTCTCTCTTTGTTGAGATTTCTTCAAACACAGTAGTCACTCGTTGGCTGTCCGGTTTGACGTTTCATGCATCAGACAACAGGTGACTTAGGCTCTTCAAACGATACTGTTTTACAATCTCCATTTAAATGGCTTGTACGTACACGTTCATGGCTAGGGGTGTCCTTCCTACCAGGGGTGTAACATCGGAAGATGACAGTTTTACTTTCTCTATACGTACCACGTACATAGTGTATAGAGAAGGTATTGCACTCCACCCAAAAATTCGATACTGAGATTTCATCGGAAATATATGTTTTAGGGTCTCCTGTATATAAAAAAAAACATTTTCAGAAAAAGGTCCGTGTATGCCTGTGTACGTGTGTCTGTGAACACAACTAAAAAACGAAAGGTCGGTAAAATACCAAACTTCGTATTTAAGTTTAGTATCTTTTAGGGATGCGACACGAAGATTTTGAGAAAAATCTCCCCACCCCCAACTACCCTTTGCATGGAACTTTTTTCGAAAATTTTGATTTTCTCAAAATGGTTCTAACGATTTTGATTAAAATATCATATATTTAAGATTTTTACCTGTCAAATAAAATGTATAGTACTTAAAACTTTTCTCAAACTTTTCTTAATCCAGTGTAGTTTTCAAAGAAACAAGTAATACGACCAATTCTAGCAATGTTTATCTTAACGTAAATAAAATAAGTATCTTTTATAAGGAAAGCTTGTTTGTGGAACAGCTAGAAACATTTATGTCAATGATTTTTTTTTATTAATGGATGGCGAGTGAAATTGCTCAAGCGATAATGCATGATTTGTATTCGAGGGGGGGGGTCTCGGTTCCGTTAGTGGTATTCCCAGGTCGATACCGAGCGGAATGGCTCAGGCGTTAACTTTTCCGACTTGTTTTCGGGAGGTCCTAGGTTCGATCCCTGGCGACTGCCCTTCACCCATAGGTTTTTTCATAGTTTTCCAGTTCGGCAGGCGAATGCAGGGGTGATTCATCCTCTACAACAATTTTCCTGTCCTTTAATTATCACTTCTTTGTCATCTGTTTCTGGGTTAAAGGACCGGGTGACGGTATTCGGTGGGTTTCCACTGGGCAGTGGTTTTATTAACATTTACAACTTGGTTATCCTATAGTTAAGAGCTGTCAAGTTTATCAACCTATAACATTTGATCTACAAGACAAAGTTTTCAATGAAAAATATAGTTTGTTATAATTTTGTTTAAACCCTAAAATTATGCAAGGTAGGGGTATGAGTGCGCACAAGTCAATGGCAACTTCCTGATATTAAGCTGAAACAGAAGTTGCTGTACCATTTTCCTCTATAGTGCATAGTTGCATTAATGAAAATAAATTTGGTCAAATCTTTGATCGCGAATATGTCACCACTCCTTTATCGTCTACTTCTGCAATTAGAATAACGCGGTAGAGCTACAAAAGATGAGCTATCCGTATGTTTACTATTTGTTGCTAAAATAAGTCGTTTAGCCGCAAAATGATATTAAAGAATTGAATTTCAGCGTGTCTACTGAATAAAATCGTGGTCATACGTTTGGAAGCTATCTATATTGGGCGCGTTTATAGAGCTGAAGGCCAGAAATGTTGACAGGATTACAGTGCCTCAATATCATACGCAATAACTGGACAGGCGAGTGCTGAGGTAGTTCCTCTTCCAAGACGATCACATTTTTTCCTTTAACCTGGCTCGTTTTCATGTTTTAGGATTTTAGGTCATGGCGAAGGCGACTGTGGCGGGACGATGTAGTTTGAGCAGTGTAAAGATTTTTCCCTGACTCTTGAATGCACATCGTGTCCATTCCTTAGGTTCAAGCCAGCGCAGTTAGGCTACCGCCAGTGAGAGAATTGTTAGGGACTCTGTCCGGATTTGGTTGTCCTTCGGATCTCCTCCTCATCCTTTCATCTCAGAGGTCACCACAAAGGCTTAGGCTGCTGGCTGGGAGCTCCTTCGTCTGACACTCCTAAGAATTTTTCTTCAGGATTGTTTCTGATGAAAGGTTCTCTCTTCATTGCTAGGTGAATGCTGGAACCCATTCGGAAATATCCGAGTTTTCCTTATTTTCCGCTTCCTTGGTTACTGCGCTTGCGGTGCACATATGACTGCTCTATATTTGTCCTCGCGAACTGTCCTGAGAGTCGCTGTGCAGAAATTAAGAGATCCTGCTGTGTTGCAGCTACTGCCACCGAATTGGACGCCATCGTCTTCTCTCTCACCTCCTTTTCTTTTAAACAATACCGGAGTCTAGTCAGGACTCCGGCGCTATATCCCTGTATGATTACTGGTTTTACTGTTCCTTTACACAAACAAATACATACACATTGCACAAACATATAACAACCATGTCCAAGGCGGGACTCGAATCCATGATCCCCTGCCCACGAAGCACAAAAGCGAGACGCCTTAGTGAGCGTGGCCATGGGGACCGGCACTTTGAGGTTCATGAACACAATAAGCCTAGACCTGGGTCACCTATCCTTCAAACACGCCGTATTTGTACTGTGCGCGCGCACGGTGCTGAAGATCACTTGCCGACGAAGTATACGCCTATGACTCAAGCATTACTTCGCGCAGTGGCGTACGGTATTCTGTAGTTACGCTACCATTAAAATATTATTGATATGATAGTAGACCAGGAATACGTCACAAACTGTGCTATTAAATTATAGGCGAAACAATCCAATACAAATCAATTATAGCCTATAGTTCTATACAACAAAATAATATCACATACATAAATGCAATATCTTTTACTATAAGGACGAAACAATACCTTGCTAATATAAATTAGTACAATTATATTCTGAAAAAATTGGAAAAATATAAAATTTCAAAATAAAACTTACTGTACTTTGTATATTACAAGGAGGACTTCAAATTAAACAAATATAAACTGAGTAGTGTACACATTTTCAATAGCTGAATAATCATTAGTATGCAGTATATTAAAAGATACTGAAAATTAAATGTTTCAGCGCTTGCAATTGTTTGTGACAAATTAAACAAACGATATCATCGCTGGATTTCAGGAAGTACGCAACTTCCTGTTCAGGAATGAAATAATTTGTTGGCGTGGGTGCTCTTCGCTTTAAGTAGTACCGTTCCACTACAAAGTGGCGCTGATCTACTGACGACAGTTGCTACTGCGGACGACCGACCGCTCCCACTGCGCAGCACCCTCTGAGTCAGAAACTTCCATTTCAATCACATGCACCGCAACCAGCGGTTGGTGGTGGCGGCCTAGGCTTATTTCTACCAGAAAATTTTGTGGACGGTTTTAATTTTTCTACGTACCTACTGTGTACATGGTAGGTAGAGAAGGTATTGAATCCCACCAAAAATTTCATGCCAAGATTTCACCAAAAATATAAGCTCTGATATCCCGAGTCCATAAAAGGTATTTTTAGAAAAAAAAAGTCCGTTTGTGACTGTGTACGTGTAGATGTCTGTGAACACGTTGATTCAAAAATGAAAAGTCAGTGAAATACCAGAATCATATTTAACTTAAGCATCTTTCAGATCTTCCAAGAATGCGATACGAAGATTTTCTCCAACCACTATTTGCATGGAAAGATCTTCGAAAATTTGATTTTCTCAAAAATGTCTCCCGATTTTGATACAAATATTGTAGATAATTACATTAAAAATAAAATATATATTTTTTCTGGGAATATCCTCTAAAAGCCTCTTCATTTTGGATGACTTTTGCATAACTGGTGAACTGTAAGAGATAGACAAGAGTTACTACACAAACATTTATACCATATACTTTTTTTGGGGGGGTAGGGTCATTTCCGAGATATTCTTAATTATTAGTTTCGTTTTCTCTTACAGGAATATATCAACTACTGGCCATGCAGAAAAAAAATTCAAAACAGCTTTTAAAAAAAATTGAATATCGCTTTAGGTTAGTGTATTCCCATATTTCCCTGCTACTTACAAGGAAATAAGACAATTTCTGCTAATGTTTATCTCGATTAGTATGAAGCAGGTAGAAGAATAGTATTTTCTACCATATTTGCTTCAGAAAGTCATGTGAAAGCAACATCATATGTTTTTATGTATAACATTAAGGTATGTATTGCAGCACATTATCCATTATTCAAAAACTGATGATCATTTATTAAACATTATTGTACATCGTTTACACCTCCAGTGCTATCGTCTGCTGCCTGCTCTTTCTTTTGTTTACGTGCATGCGCATATGGGGAGATTATTGTTTTATGTTAGCATTGAGAAGTCCCGTAGCCCCACGCCTCTGCGCAGACCGCTCTCGTGCACAGTATCTATTTATGTTCAAATATATGTACACGCTAAATTTGTTGTGTATCTGCTGTCTCAGTTCAATTCGTCGATTAATTTAGTTCCACCTGACATGCAGCCTATCCATATTTGTAGTTGCTGGTCAGTCAGTGCGTCCCTTCTGCCGCGATGTCAGGCCATCAGGATTTACAACACTGTTTCTTCTTGATAATGCTACCGCCGCGGCCCGAGCCAACCAGCAAATAATGAAACGAAAAACAAATAAATAACCAAAGTGAAAATAATGGGAAAAGAACTGTATAACAAGAAAATCACCCCGGAATAAGTTTCAAAACAAAAGCTTAGTATACAAAAGGAACCACATCTATCGAAAAATAGTGTTTGGGTGAAGGAAAAAAACAAAAACAAAAAACGAATATCAGATAGTACTTAAATTGGATTCCGAAATTGGGCTATAAAATGTTGTAAGCCATTTTAGGAAGAATGGGATTCATTCTAGGTTAGATCAACCTCACTGAGGCGATACTTGAAGAAAATCAAAGTTTATTTGACCTATCTTTGTGATCAGATATCATTTAGAGCAGTTGTATCAATATAATGTTTGGCTGCACATAAACATCAACATATTCTTTCCTGGCCCATCTTTTTTTGGCCTGTAAATTTGATAATTCTCGTAGTAAGATTTCTCTTATGATTATCTTTAATTCAAATAAACATATTCTTTCCCACCCTACTCTTTCTTGAGTTCTTAATCATTCTTTCACTATCAATTTCAATTGTTTTTTCACACAAACTATGTGTAGGACATGGTTTTAAAATTTAAAATTTCTTTTCGAGTTAGCGACGTGAGTGCAGTGCCTCTGAAGATGTCCCCCACAGACAGGGACGAAACGTTAGGTAGAAATATTTTAACTGAACATATTTTAACCTACAGACCACGGCAAAACAGCCCGAAAATTTTAAAGTTTAAAACCATGGACACCGGCCGCGAAAGCTTACGCATATATGTGTAGGACAGTTGAATAGGTCGAGTCGGTCTGAAAAATTCATTACCATATCCGGGATTTGAACCACGGATCTCCCAGTCTATAGTCGGTTGTTCTTCCACTAAGCAAACATGGCAACATTCCGGCACGTTATTAAATTTCTCAACTGACTTGCATCTTTAAATCCACGGCTTGTGTTCAAATAAAGAAATTATCACTAATTGACTATAATAGTTGGCTAAACTATGAAGCCCGGGACTTAAAGTACTTACGACATTGTAAGTCACCATTGGGGTTATGTCATCTCAAAATAATGTGAGATCACCTTGTAGTTTACTGGGAAACTTGCGAGTCAGTTGAGACATATAATTTCGTGCCGACATATTGCCATGGTAGCTCAGTGGTAAAACAACTGGCTGGAGCCCGGGAGGTCCGTCGTTCAAATTGCAACTATGGAATTGAATGAATGTTCCAGTCTGACTCTTTCTCTACATTTCCTTCCTTCAGTGTTTGGGTCCTATGGCAGTAGGCTTATTAATTCTTTCCGGTCAACACTTTCCAATTCCACCTGAGCTATAAGTAAATGTAAGCTCCATTAGAAATGTTGTTACCCATTAACACTATCAATTTGTATGTCTATATAAAGTAATAAGTGAGAAGCGATCAATTGCCCGCATTGCTATGGTAAACATGTACTTCGATTGAAATGCATTTAGCCCATGGCTGTTTATGAAATTAACCCGTTACGATGTCTATAGTCCACACTAAGTTACATTGTTATTTCGTCAGCAGCTAATTTTATTGCAATGGGAGAAAGAAGCAAAGTGTGTCCGCTACAGTGTTTCCTAAGAGTAAATAAATAAACACACAAATAAGTTTACTCCATCCCTCTACCCAAAGGTGCATTACAAATTCTTATACATATTTTATTACTAAAATTGCAGAAATTTCTCTGCAACTGCCAGTCAGTCTTGCTGAGGCCCTAGCAGAAAATAACGGAGCGGTAGATAAGGTTTTATATTTTTAACACTGATACTTTTACAATATTGATATAATTTTACTTTTATTTATCCTGACGAATATATATATAATTTGGCTATGATTTTATTTCCGATTTATTACCCTCTCTAGTCTGTATGTACATACAATGTAGACACATAGTAACTAAAGAAGGTATTCTATCCCACCTAAAAATTCGATGTCGAGATTTCACCGGAAATATGTGTCTTGAGCTTCTCTGAGTACAAAAAAGGCATTTTTAGAAAAAGGTCCATGTGTATCTGTGGGCCGCATAGCTCCAAAATGAAAAGAAGGTTAAAAGCCAAACTTGGCAATTGTGTTGAGTATTTCCAAGGATGCGACACATAACCCCCTCACCACAAGCGACTCTTTACATAGACAAATTTTTGCAATTTTTGTTTTTCTCAAAAACGGCCTTAACGATTTTGATTAAAATAATGTATATTAAAGATAATAAATAAAAATCAATTTATATTTTCTGAGAATAGCCTCTGAAGATCTCTTTATTCTGGATGAATTTTGCAACATTTTGATTAACGGTTAAACCGCAAACTTACCACACAAAAAATGTAAATCTCGTGAAAACACACAATTTATGTCATGTGCGTTTTTCTGTTATATATTTTGTTTATAAGCATGAGGTGAGGTTTTATATTATGTCTTTGGTAATCCACATTCATCTTTTAAATGATGAAGGACTGTGTTGAAAAAGTGAGCGGTTATTCCTTCAAGCATGCAGCTCTCGGTGTCATAATTCCCTAATAAAGAAAACAATCACGGATCATTTATTGAAATTTAACTACCTCTCGCCGTATTTTTGAGTGTTCTACTCCATTAGATTAATCACATATCCCAAGTATCAAGGGTTACTTATGCATGTAACTCTTTAAAACTGTTTATGTATGTAGAGGGGCTACCAATTTCTTGAAATTATCGCAGTTAAAATAACTGATATAATTTTGTTTAACTTATTGTTTGTTAATAGGTTTCAAATCTTCTGCACTTTTGTATACACGTACCCGAGAATTTTTTAACCATTTCTGGGAGAGAGTACTTTTATTCGAATAAATGTTTTAATGTCAAAGAAGACAAGAGTTACCTACTATCCCTCTTCGGTACACCTGACTATAACTGCAACATTGGTTGCGTAATTGTACGCACCGATAAACAAATGCTGGTGCTGCAAATCCCCAGTCATCAACTTGTATACCTGACCGTTGTTAAGAGCCCGTACAAAGAAGTCTAAGGGAGTGTGCTGCCCAATACAGCGGTAAGCCTCGACCAATCCAGCGTCCTGTGAAAATCTTGTTGAGGTAATCAAATCACGCACAAAGTGTGCAAAGTGCGGTGGAGCACTGTCTTATGGAAATATCACGAATTCAGATTGTTGTCGGCAAACAGTTGAACTACAGAAATTACTCAAACATGTCCAGACACGATACTACGTGAATATTGTTTCAACAAAAAAGAATGAATCGTAAATGCACTGTTGTGTGAGGCCCAACCACACGTTCACTTTTAAAGTGTTACGTTCCAATTCCATTATGAATTGTAAAAGCTACAAGTGTAAAAAGTAGTCTCATCACTGAACAGGATGTGCGACAACAAATGAAGAGTTGAGAACCATAGTGAGCTAAGCACCATTTTTTTAAAAATGGAGAAATAGAAGGTCAATGCTTTTTCAATATCATAATTTATTGAACCAAGTTACACATAATAACTAAATGCCACAGCAATCTAGAATACATTTTCTATTATATTAGTATAACATTAATGTGGCTTCATGCAAAATGAGGTTTTACAGTTATTTATTGGGAGCTATTTTCTTTTGCTGGAATTTGGCCCAGCCTAAAGAAATGTAAGTGGGACATTTCCATACATTTAATCCATGTCCTGCTGATCATACGCATACGCAAACTCTTGTAAAAACCATGATTCACTGGAGGAATAAATGGTAGCATGGACATAAGATCATATGCGGTTGCGTGATTTGCTGCATGGATTTGGATCACTCTGACTAACAGAATTTGTAGTTTCATTTAGACCGATATTTTGATGCTCTACTGTTTGTAAACGGGAAATGCTGAACATGGCCCACTGCAATATAAGATGTATAACCATAAACCATACCGACAGATGGCAACAGCTCAATTTTGGCCTCACATGGAGATGGCCCACTATGGTTCTCAGTCCTTCCAATGTTCATTGTTTACTGCCTCAATTAAGTTCTGGTACTTAACCATGTGCAAGGTCCTTACCTTCAAGATAGTGCTCGAGGTTGTAGTAATATTTTTTCGTCAATAGAAAGCACAGGAATTGCTACATAGTGAATTTTGAGATGTCGTATTCCAGTCTAAAACGAAGCGTCGAATCTGTTGTATTCTGCTCAACCGCCTGTCGTGAGGTCTTCAGGGTTTTCTACATCGTCGATGGCCGCTCAGAAAGTTATTCGTCACGAACAATCCCAATTTGCTGGAACCTACTGATCAAACCTCTATGTTCGTGATGAGTTTCTGTATGTTTTTGGAGCTCAGTCAAGGACAGTCCATTTAGTCTCTAACGTAAGACGTGTATTCATTGTTGTGTGGTCAACATCTTTCAGATTACTTACAATTAAGGGACAAAAATTAATGTTTTCCAGAAATGATTAAAGACTTGTATTTAACTCCAAATTCTGTAATTTAGTTATTATGAATTGTGTTTTAATATCTTTTCAAGAATCACTGGGTGAATATATTTTTCAGTAATAATGTACAAATTTATTTGTTGGTGCCAGTAAAACAAATAAAAGGTCAAAAATGCAATTAATTACAGTGCCTGGATGAAGAAATTTGTCTTCATTAGTGATGCATAAGACTTAATATTTGCAAAGTTTAACTTTAAACTCATGCACTTGGTGATTAAAATTAAAATAATCACTCGCTAATAGCAAAACCAAAATACATATTTTATTTAATCAGGGCATCTCAAATTATGTCATTTTATTAAAATCGTTACACATTTGGGAGTTTTAAAAAAATCCCTACGTGGTTGTTTAGGGTGTAGTTTCGATGTTCACAGATTAACAGAGAGAAGGCATGAAAGTAACAAAGAAAAACAAAACGCAAACGGACATACCAATAGGCGCGCACGCGCACACATGAATGTTGGGAATGAAGTGCAGTGTTGTAAATTTGCACGATCCGGATGGAAACGTTCCATAATATAGGATTTCAACATGTGAGTGTTTATCTTATTACAAATATTCATTTTCAACATAAATTAGCATATATTGCCTTGCCTCACATTCAAGAGATTCTGAGTTTGAATCTCAGTTAGGGCGAGTCACCCGGATAAGGTTTTTTCAGGGTTTTTTTTCCCTTATCCTGAGAAGCCGAATATCGAGCAAGTTTAAGCTCAATTGATCCCAGGATTTTTTGAACATACTTTCAACGATTCCATTCATAGTGCGATATGACTTACCAAGTTAAAGGACGTACCTATAGTTTAACAAAACGAAGTATCGGTGTGTACGATAAAAACGACCAAAATAGGATACTTTTAAATGCTTATTATGGAAAATGTTGGCAACATTCATGAAGTGGCAAAACGCAAGTATTACGGTATGACCTTTATCCAATAGCATTTTGAACACCACGCCTCCCTTCCAATTCTACTCAAGAGTTTGTGGTTGAGTATGTCCGTGTACTCTTTATCAGACGAGTCGGGTTGGCACAACCTGCACTAGCGCGACGGGGATACACTGTACCGGAGGCTCGACAGAATTCACTCTAAAGGTGGGCTCCCAATTAACGGAATCGAATCGAACCGATGCAAAATTCCTGCCGCTCTCGCCTAGTACATCCAAATCGAATGGAACCGAACCGAAACTCCTGCCGCTATCAACTAACTAGTAGATTCAAATGGAGTCGAACCAAAACGAAACTCCTGCTACTCTCATCTAGTACGAGAATCGAATTGAACCGAACTAAAGCTCCTGTCGCTCTGCTCTAGTAGATTCAAATCGATTCTACTAAATGACCGGGAGGAACTGAACATATGCGTTTGAGTTAGAAAATTGGCCGCATAATTACGTTATCACATTTATATGAAGAGGCAGAGAACGAAGAAACAAATAACAGAAACAGGAAACAGAAACACTGGATTCATATAGTGTTTTTAATAAGGAACACGTAGTTTCAATTAATTTACTAATTTATTGCCAAGCATTACCGCGTGTATTTATGTTAGAATAATATGTTATTAGTTTGTCGTAGAATTGTGAATTATTTTAGGCCGATTTCCTTTGTCCATTACGTAGAACTGCAAACTTAATCTGATGTGTTCCATTCACAAGATTTTCTCTACATCCCTGTAATAAATTATTGTTAGTAAACTTGTGCTTCTATATATTTCATGCTAATCGACAAAGAATTAGCAGAAATAGTGTTATTACTTGCTTCCTTGTAAGTAGAAGCGAAATAAGGGCGTACCATAGGTTAAAGCGATAGTCAAAAGCTGGTTGATATGTGACTGAAGTTCCTTTGTTGGTATGGACAGGAGTTAACAGATTCCTGTATGAGAAAAGTTAAGTTTTTCGTACTTGAAAACAAAAACAAGGAATATCTCAAAAACAATCAACTCCAAAAAAAATGTATACAACACAAATTGTGTGTTTTAATCCGCTTTACATTTTTTGTGTGGTAAGTTTTTGTTTATCCTTTACGGTTTAGCAGTTATGCAAAATTCCGTAAAATTCAATCAGAATAAAGTATTCTTCAGAGGCTATTCCCTGAAAATTCAAAATATACATTTTATTTGTCAGGTAAATATCTTTAATATACGATATTTTAATCAAAATCGTAAGAGCCAATTTTTATAAAATCAACATTTTCGAAAAAGTTCCATGTAAAGGGTAGTTTGGGGAGGGGGGATTTTTCTCAAAATCTTCGTGTCGCATCCGTGGAAGGTATTAAACTTAAATACCAAGTTTGGTATTTTACCGAGTTTTCGTTTTTGGGTTATCGTGTTCACAGACACACGGACACAGACACGGACCTTTTTATGAAAATACTCTTTTTTTGGATACAGGGGACCCTAAAACATACATTTCAGGTGAAATCTCGGTATCGAATTTTTTGGTGGAGTGCAATACCTTCTCTAAACACTATGTACATAGTACGTGTAGAGAAAGTAAAAACTATTCCAGCCTAACCGCAACAATTTTGGTGCCGTAACGATGTTGAGAATTCTGTTGTTTTCCACAAAGACTCGCGGTAGCTAGCGATTATAAGCCAAACTAAAAGTTTTACTCCGATTGGAGAACAAATATTCTTGCAATCGAATTCTTTTCACTTTTCGATTCGATGTGCCTCCTTTTGTTTGTTTCCTTTTAAAGTATCATAAAGCGAATTTCTGTTGATTTGATTCTGCCAAGTGGGAGCAGACCCTAAAGGAGCCGAGTAGTAGTTTCGAATCGCAACTCCCGTGTCATTCGCCCGACACCAACCAAACCGCAGCCCATTTTTATGAAAGCTGAAAAGAAAATGAAATCAAGGAAAGGAGAATCGTCGTAGAATATACTGTATTAATATTTAATTTAGAATTTATTTTTATCATTAATATATATATATATATATTATATATATTAATTTTTCTTAATTTAAGGAAAATAGGTAATTAAACATTTTTCGAATGCAAATCAAATGATATATTTAACTACAGCCCTTGCAAGGAATAATCCTGGAACGGCTCTGTCTCTGAGTATTCGCCTTGGCAACCAGAGGAAATCCCGAAAAACCTCAGAGTGGGCGTTCACCGGTATCGAACCCGGGACTTCCCGAACACGAGCCCCATTAACTTGAATCAGATAGAGAACTAAGCTTTTGTAAGGTGGGCTTGCAGAGTGAGAGTTTCCATACTAAACCAGCTAGGTGTTTTACTGGTCACATTTAAGGCATGAATCATTCCTTGCTCCAAATATCTTGTACCTACCCTGTCTTAATTAATGCAAGGAAAACAAAAGGAAAAGTATGAGCTTTTTTCCTTGGTTATTTAAATGCGGTGTTGTAACGGATGATACTTATTAATGCAGAGAGCTGTATGCGTTTTCAATAGATCTCATTAGGGATAAGAGAAGTGTAGCAGGGATGTGTAAGGCTATAAATAGTCGGCGACCCTCCCCTTGTGGGAAGCGGGTCTTAGCAGCAAATAAATACTGGGACACAAGATGAACTGATAGCGGGATAGCATGCTCCCGTCCCACGATCAAAACTTGAGCAAGGACTTATTGTACAGTATGAGGCTAATAGTCATTACTTCGCATTGGTTAACTTTTATACCATCGTCTTGGGCACGACCGTCGAGTGCTGAGAACATTACACTGTGTGAATGTGGAGATAATCTAGTTCCTGCAAAGCTTTGGTTTTCTGTAATTAGCTCCATGCAAAAGTAAAAGCTTTTGTTACAATATGTTTTAACATGCAAACTGTATCGGGATTTCACCGGAAATTCGCGTTTTGAGGACCCCTGAATTTGAAAATTACGAAAAGGCACGTGTATATGTGTGTCCGAATGTCTGTGAACATGTAAAGGAAGAATTGGTTAAATACCAAACTTAGTATTTAGGTTCAGCAACTTTCAAGGATACGACACAAAGATTTCCAATAAAATTCCCCCACCCTGAACTACCCTATATATGGAAAAAATTTCGAAAATTTTGATTCTCTCAGATATGGCTGTAACGATTTTAATTAAAAAGCTGAACATTAAAGATATTTATACAGCAAACAAAATGTATACCTTGAATTTGCTGGGAAGAGACTCTTAAGTCCTCTTCATTTTGATGGTGTTTACAAAACTGATAAACCGTAAGAAACACACAATTTATATGATACGCATTTTCTGTAGTTAACGATTGCCAGATATTCGCCGTTATAGGTTTCAATTTTAAAATACTTATATTTTTTAAAACAGAAAGTAGTCACGTATTTTAATTGTTTTACTCCTGGCCTTACAATGGAAACGAATTTCAATGGTTCACATAGCGACCAGCTTTTAAAGCATTTGGCTGTCGCTTACAAGGAAACAAGTAATAAGAAAACTTCTGCTAATCTTTATCTCAATTAGTATGATGTACATAAAAAATATTTTTTGAAAGAAAGGTTTGCTTGCAAAAATCATACTGTGTTGGGTTCTAATGGATATAGACAGTACATCTATGATGCTTTCAATTAGATTTAATCAATTGTAGACGATACAAAACAGTTGCAACATTTTAAGAATGTGTATCATTTTATGTTTTGAAAACTGTGTCAATATTTGGGACTGAAATTTTAAATGCGAAAGTACAAAGTATTACTTTTTAGTTACGAATAAGCTTTGTTTAATTAATTATTTTCATTGGTTCTTATGCGAGGAACTATCAAGTGAGGTATTTTTACCGGACTATTTATCTATTAAGCATTTATAAGTAACAGGGAGCGAAAAGGCATATAAATAAACAGTTAAATCTGAAATAAGGAACGATGGTAAACTTAAATTTAGATTTTCTCTGAAAAGGTGTCGGCTATCTGTTGTATCAGTTGCAACTCGAAAAGGAAGAAAAGGAACGTAGCACTTTTCTCTCTTTATTTATTTATTTATTTATTTCTTTGTTTTCCCTTCTCTTACACTCCCAGGACTCACAATCCTGGAGTAGATGCCTATTGAGGAGCAGAGACTGTGGATCAGAAAAAAACCCAGGATGGGTGATCAGCCCGATGTGTGGTAAGAAAGTGAGGCAAAGGATGAAATGACGGTGAAATGGACGACAGGAAAGTCTATTATAGGGACATTGGTGGAATGAATGATGAGAAACTGGAGAACCCAGAGAAAATCCCAGATGCCGCTTCATCCACCACAAATCTGTACCCATGGTACGCATTAGAGCGAACCTAAACCGTTCCCCCCCCCAAAGAATTTATGCCCAAAACTCAAATTTCTAAGAACAAAACAAAACAAAACATTGGTTCCACTAATAATACTTTTAGTATATTTTTGTACCCACATATTCCATTTTCTCTCTCCTCTCTATAAAAATGGAATCTATGCTAGAATTTCTTTCACTGCAATATCTTATAACATATACCAATTATCAATATGAATTCAATATTTTACACTCTAGAGCGCATCTAGATAGAATTTCTTTCACTGCAGAATCTTTTGACATTTACCAATTATCAATATGTTACCATTTAGAGCGAATCTACCTCAAATTTCTCTTCCTGCAGCATTTTGTGACCAATACGAATTTTAATATGGATTCAATGTGTTACTCTTTAGAGCGAACCTAGCTAGAGTTTCTTTGTAGTATCTTGTGAGCTGTAACAATATTTTCAGACCGATTTACAAACTGAGAGATTTCCAAGAATATTATATGGGGAGGAACCCCTGCTATGACAGTAAAGGTGACATTAGAACTGAAAAGCGGTCAAATCGATAATACAGAGGCCCATCTCTTATATGTGAAAATGGAAAAACCATGTTATAGTTCATGTCACATCGCAGAGCTCCAAAACAGATACTAGAATATTCAATAAGCTCTCATACTGCAGATCGACTCCGTAAGACATAGTAAGAGAAAGGGATATACCTACACCATAGTTCTGTGATTATACGTTATATTCTCTAGTACAACGCACATAGTAGGTAGATAAGGTGTAGTATTCCACCCAACAATTTGGTATCGAAGTTTCACCGGAAATATAAGTTGTTTGGTCCCTTCTATCTATAAAACGCACGTTTTAGAAAAATATCCGTGTGTGTGTGTGTGTGTGTTTGTGTGTGTGTATGTGAGGGGGCAGCATAACTCAAAGCGAAAAGCTCGTTATACACCAAACGTGCAATTAGAGAAAATTGGCGAAAATCTTGAAGTTTACCCCCGAAAATCACCCATTCAGTGGAAAAACTTAAGGGAATTAATTTTCACACACAAACTAAATGTTTAAACACATTTTCCGAAATTCTTTTATTTTTATTCAAGCCACTTTAAAACACACATTTCCGGTGAAATCTTGGTATCTAATTTTTGGGTGGAATGCAATACTTTCTCTACTATAAATATACGCGATAGAGAAAGTAAAACTTGCTAACAATTTCCACCTCTGTATTAATTATGAATCTTAATAGTCTTGAGAAAAGGGTCACCTCTTTGTTCATTCAGAAGATTTGTTTTTATATTACTGGGGTTTTTACCAGGATATGGATTATCAGTATGTCAATTTTAGTATTATATGCGCTTAAATACTTTTATTCTAATCTTTTAGACCATGTCTATGACTTCCGTTACCCAAATGACAACAATAAATTGAAAGAAGGGGCATGAAATATGATTTTTTCCTTCTTAGTAATTGTGTTAACATTTCGACCATATGTTTTAAAAGTGCACCTATGTGCATGGAAGTTTTAAAATATGTTAGGGTTAGCTTAATTTGTCTGTATACGTATTTTTGCTGGGTTCTATAGTAAGGCCTACAAATTTTCATCTAAATATATGGAAGAAAGTTGATGGTGTGTCAAGGGTTGAAAATAGGGACTGAATATAGGGATAGTCCATTATTTTTGTCAGCTTTTGGAATCCAAATGTACCCGATTTTTCAAATCATACCAGAATCTTACCCCTCCTAAACGCATAAAAGTGTTTAAAATACTTTACGCCTACTCTTAGAGCTAGAAGTTATTAAAAAACTACCTTATTTTCAATAAAATGAAAACATTACCAATGATATCCATTCTCAACGAAACGGATTTGATATTTGGTGACATGAGTATGAAAAGCTATTTCTATCTTACAGTTTTAAATGTTTGGAAACATTATAAATAGAATATGTAAAAATTAGAAAAATACGGCTTCTCAATGGTAAAAAAATTCTCAAATCAGTTATATGGTTTATGAGATTGCCTTACACATACAACCTTTCACAAATATCTCTTTTTATAATCTTAATATAGATTTCCTTTTAGATATAAGGGCTGGTGATATGTGATTTATGTGAAATTCTGTTTCCTTGTAAAACTAGGAGAAGAACATTTTCTGTGAGTAACATTCATATGACATTCTCTACCCGCTATTGCTTATTATAAGCTATACCACATACTCTTACGAAAGTTTACTTTCTTAAGTAAAACCTGATGCAACAGCCTGAAGTCAGGCAAATACCTCTCGCCCGACTGCTGCATCCCAGCTCTGCCCATTACAGGTATCATGGATGGTGTGCAGTAGTGGAGCATAGGACGTGGAATGCACCCCGAGTCCCTGCCGAGCGGTTAATGCGATTCATGCAACCTGTAGCCGCTACTTTTCCCTCAAGTAGCTTCTCAGTTTATCCACCAGAGACCTCATGAGGCTGAGTGCACCCCGGATCAGGTTTCCCAGAGAGAGAAAATCCCCACGAACCGGTCGGTACCCGAGCCTCCTGCTTGGTAAGCAGTCGCATTACCACCGCGCTACGGAGACGCCCATTTTCTTATTTACTTCAATTTAATCGTGTTATTTGTTTCGGGATATTCCTGTTATTGGTTTACATTTTCCAAAGTTTCTACTTTTTTTTAAATAGGAAGGCTTAATCGTTTTAATTAGAAACATTTTGTATGTATGTCTGTGAACATGTCAGATAAATTCCAAAGTTGATATTTAAATTCAGGATGCAAATAGGGATTTTGAAGCAAATCTCCCCATCCTAAATACGCTTTAGATGGAACACTTTTCGAAAATTGCTTTAATATATTGATTAAAATAGACTGAAATGACATACATTACATATAGGTATATGAAAAATAAAATGTGCTTCAATTTTCTGGGTATAGTTCCTGAAACCCTTTTTATAGGGAAGGAAGTTTATATAATTTTGCCTGTATTAAGAAACATATAAAAATCGCTTCAGTAATATACAGAGATCTTTAAATCTCACTATGTTAAATAATGTTTGTAATGGCAGTCACATATTTTGAGATTATTGTTAGTAATTTTTTGAATATTTTAAATGTTTTTAAAGTGCTGCCGCTATTGAAATATTATGGAATTTCAATGATAATGAAATGCCTAAGAAACTCTTATCTGCTCAGGTTTTTCTGAATTAGCATTGAGCACGTAGAACAAAATATCAAATGTGGCCCAAATCACATGATTTTCTCTATCTGTTCTGCAAACAAACTAATCTTACGAAAGATTAGCATGATGTAGATAAAATAATTATGGTGATAAATATTACAATGAATGGACTTATTACTTAGTTCCGTATTAAAAGAAGGGAAATACAGGAATGTTCTAGGCTAAAGCGACACTCAAATCTTTTAAAAAACTCGCGCTATATGATTGATATTGAAATTCGGCGCTGCTTTCATGGCCAGGAATAACAGAAAAAAGATATGATTACGGACAAGGACTATCCGTTTGAAAAAAATCTGATGTGTTCCATTCACATTTCTTTACATCTCTGCAAAAAATTATTGTTAAAAAGCTTATGCTTCTATTTACTTCATGCTAATCGAGAAAAAAGAAATAGCAGAAATAGTCTTATTACTTGCTTCCTTCTAAGTAGAAGCGAAATAAGGGAGTACCATAGGTTAAAGTGATGGTCAAAAACTGGATGCTATGTGACTGAAGTTCCTTTGTTTGTATGGGCAGTAGTTGACAAAATCTTGTACGAGAAAATTATATTTTTAAAGCTGAAACCAAAAACAAGGAATATCTAAAAACGATCAACTTCACAAAAAAACAAATTATGTAACAAAAGTAGTGTGTTTTAACGTGCTCTACATTTTTTGTGTGATAATGTTTTGTCCATCTCTTAGGGTTTAGCAGTTATGCAAAATTCCGTAAAATTCATCCAGAATAAAGTAGTCTTCAGAGACTATTCCCAGAAAATTCAAGATAGATATTTTATTTGACAGATTTAATATATGATATTTTAATCAATATCGTTAGAGACATTTTTGAGAAAATAAAAATTTTCGAAAAAAGTTTCATGTAAAGGGTAGTTTGGGGGGATTTTCTTGAAAATCTTCATGTCGCATTCTTGGAAGATACCAATCTTAAATACCACGTTTGGTATTCAACGGTCTTTTCGTTTTTGAGCTATGCTGTCCTTAGACACACACACACACACACACACACACACACACACACACACACACACACACGAGACCGTTAGTCGGTTTCTCTATAATAATCATTGTCATTTTAGTAATCGTTTGTCAGTTTATATTTAAAGAATGCTAATACTCAATTATTTCATGTATTTAAGAGTGTAAAAATTAGCTTTTAGTAAGAGCAGTTCAGCTATTTACTCCAAACTTGGAAAGTGGAAAGAGAAAGTTTCTTTGTTAGGAGGTACTCTATTGTTAGAGCACGTACGAGTAGCGTTGAGTGCAATAGAGAACCAGGTGATGGTAAAGACCCTTTTAGTTCAGAGAAGAGTCTTTTTGCATTATCTAACCTTGTCACGTGGGCGTTATGATGCCTCCTGGGTAGGAAATGATGCATGTTGGGTAATATCAACTCCAGGTTCGCGGTCTTTCCAACCAATCGGAAAGAAGCCATGTCAGTAATTTTGCTATATAAGTAGCACGTCGGGGCTGTCTTTTAGGCTGACGGAGTTACAACGGGGCATTGAAGTTAAACATCGCTCTGACTCTCAGTTACATATCGGCATTCAAGTTAAATATCGCAACACTCAGAAATACTTAGTTAATCATCGGCGATCTTTGTGATGAATAGTTAAAGCCAGTTAAGCACATCTAGACTTAATTAAATACAGTTAAGTTAAAGAAACAAGGTTATTAAGTAGAATACGTGTGTCTCATCGATTAGGGAAGTTTCTAGTGATTATTTGATTTAGCAGATTGTACAGCAAAGTACTTGTCTCGTATCTTCTAGTTGGCAATAAATTGAAGTAAAAGTAACGTGTGTTTACCTAACTAACCTCATTCGCTACCACCCCGAAATAGTCAAACCAGCATGCCGGCTGAGTTTAGCTGAGGCACCTCAACGGTAGTAGATCTTCACAACAAAATGTACGTAGATCTACTCATCTGGTAATGAAGTGAATCTTGAAGCACCGCCAACGTCATCGTACATCTGAGCACGGGCTAAACTGCCACGTACTTGGACTTTAACTTGGTGCAACAAAGAAAACGCTTCACAGATACACATAGACCTTTTTTCAAAAATGATTTTTTTTAATTCAGGGGAGCCAAAACGTGTATTTCCGGTGAAATCTCGGTGTCGAATTTTTGGGTGCATTAAAATACCTTTTCTGTACACTATGTACATAGTAAGCGTAGAGAAAGTAAAAAAGTTTAAATATTTTAAAATTGAATCTAATAATAATTAATATCTCAGAAATAGCACAAAAACTGTATACGACATAAACTGTGTGGTATACGAGATATGCATTTTTTGAGTAGTAAGTTTTTGTCCATTTCTTATTGTTTACCAATTATGTAAAAGTCATTGAAGCCTTCAGGGGGTATTCCCAAGAAGTTCAGGACATACAGTTTGTCATGGTAGTATCTTTCATATACGGTATTTTAATAAAAAATTGAATATTTTGATTTTGACTTAGCTGTCCACAGACACACGCTGACTTTTTTCTAAAAAACTTTTTTTTTATTCAGGGCGGTCTCAAAACATATTTTGGGGAAATTTCTGTATCGAATTTTTGGCTGAAATAGAATACCTGCTCTACTATATGCGCTAGAGGAAGTTACAAGCTTTCATGAGAATTCGTTCTAAAAGTAGAAGTTTCGGAAATGAGTATGGAAAATCAAATGAATATATCAGAAGATTTTTTTTTGTATAAGTGAACTGAAAGATTGTGTAAAAGCCTGGTAGCGAAAAGTGGCTTGACGGGTGGCCTTATTGGCGTCAACCCGAGACGACGAAAGCGCCGCACAGTAGCAAGAAGTAACGAAGAGGAAAAACGCTTGAAGAAAATGCCGCGCAAAGTCAGGGTGGATACATATTTCAGTCGCGCGCCCGTCTTTGACAGGGTTACAGCGTCAAGACTCATGTATACTCGCCACGTAACTTGATGTTGAAGTCAGAACCACTTCTCTCGCAGACAGACATCATTTACTGACCACTACAAACAAGTTGTAATCTCAAGCTTGCGTTCGTTCGGAAGGACCCTGGTTCGTACTTGATCAATACCAACATCATTTTTATCAAGGTTAACATGGTCTCAAAACCATTGGAATCAGGATGTGTTTTGTGTAGCTCGGCAATTTACTTCAATGGGGGCCATCGCCTATCGATTTTGATTGCATATAAAATTCAAAGCTAGCCCATAGCTCATTTAGTAGAGCATTCCGGGTTCAATTCTGGGCTGGAAGGTGTAAAATTATTTCTAGCCAAGATTATTTCATATCCTCCACAATATGAAAGAGTATGGATACGAGTATGTATGTGAGTGTGTGTGTGTGTATATGTGAGTGTGAGTGTTAGTATGTGTGTATGTGCGTGCAAGAGTGCGCGTAGAGTGGTTTTAAGAAGTAAACTGTGAGGAAAAATGTATATTTTTATTTTTAACTTTTACTGTTGATACACTTCAATAGTATACTATACTTTGCTTAAATAGAACAAACAAAAGAAAACAAACATTACAAATGCTCTCGCCATTGAAAAGAAAGAAAAGAAAAATAGTGTGACTCACAAGAAGTCATTGTTTCATTGATGCTATACATAGGACTGGGATTTTTTTTAATGAAATTAGATCGTAAATTAAACAAACCTGATGTGTTCCATTTGCATGACTTTCTCTACATCTCTGTAACAAATTAGTGTAAAAACCTTATTCTTCTATATACTTTATGATCATCGAGATTAAGTATTAGCAGAAATTGTCCTTATTGCATACTTCCTTGTAAGTACGAAAAGAAAGGAAAACATCGAATGTGGTCCAGTCACATGATGTCCTTTAGCTGTTCGGTAAATAAATCTTTTATTCAAAACATTAATCTAATATCTACATCATGCTAATCAACAAAAACGTAAGCAGAATTAGTCTTATTACTAACCTCCTTGTAAGTAGAAGGGAAATAAGAAAATGCACAGTCTAAAGCGATAGTCTCGTCCATTAAACGCTATGTGAAACAATTGAGGTTCGGTAAACAAACGAGAAACGAGAAAAAAAGTCTTCCCGTTTGAGAAAAGTTTAAGTGGCTTAAACTCGAAATCAATAGTCCGGAATATCTCGAAAATGATTAACTCTACAAAAAAAAGAGTACATGACATAAATATAAGATTTACATTTTTGTGTAGTAAGTTTTTGTATATGACTTACGATTTGCCAGTTGTATAAAAACCATCCAGAACGAAGAGATCTTCAGAGGTTATTTCCAGAAAATTCAAGATATACATTTTGTTATTCATACAAATATCTTAAACATAAGGTATTTTCATCAAAATTGTTACAGCCATTTTTGAGAAAAGAAAATTTTCCGAAAAATTTACCATACAAAGGAAAATCTTCCGTGTCACATCCTTGGAAGATACACAACTTAAAATACCAAGTTTGGATTCCCAAAACACATTTATTTCCGGTGAAATCTGGGTATCGAATTTTTGGGTGCAGTACAATACCTTCTTTATACACTACGTAAATTGTACGTACCTGCAGAGAAAATAAAAAGTCGCAATTCAATCTGCAACATCAAAGTGTCAATTGCCTCTTGTCGATGTAACCAACAGTTTTGTTGTCTTTCCGATAGAGGCGGAAAATTTAAATTATGAAACCAAATTAATAATTTGAAATTGTAGGTGGCAAAGCTTCGATGCAAAACCACTAACCAGGCACTGTGTGTGTGTGGTGTGTGTGATCCAATGAATAAAACCCAATGAAACCAGGTACGATAAATAGAACATGAGTTAACACCATTGCAGGTAGGCAACTGTTCCAAATGTAATAGACGCCGATGTGATCATGCAGCTATATACGGGATATAAACTGAGTAAAATAGAGTTTTCTAATGAAGTACTTCTCAGCGGAGGTGCACTCGAGCTGCTTATGATATTTGTGAAGATTGCTGAATACAATCCTTATATACAAACTTGCTTGCTCATTTCTTTCCGCGATTTATTTCTTTCCTTATTTTTGTTTTTTTATTTCTCTCCTTCTCCTTGTATGCAAGACTTACAGTATTTTCAGAACACGATAACCTCTGCTAAAGGCGGCAAGATGTAGATTTTGTAATTAGGATATGTGCAGCTGGAAATCAACCTTCACTGTTGCCACTTACTGGTCCCTTAACTGAGGCATGAATCTCGATTTGCAAGCAGAGTCCTTAGAGTCTCCAGGAAACAGATTTTACTACGTTGCCTCTCATTCCTAGCACTGGCTCGTCTTTTGTTTGCTAATGGTTATTGCCCAGTGGTAGGGGAAGCAGTCCCGTTAGAAGGCCTTCATGTTTTGGAGAAAACTATACATCCCCCCCCAAGCACTTACAAGCCTGCGCCTGGGATCAAACGCCTATTGAGGGGCAGAAGCATTAGATCAGAGAGAAGTCAGGATTGGTGATCACCCCGATGCCTGCTATGGAAGAAAAGAAGTGGTGACAGGAAAGATGATTATGTAGCGCTGGTGGAATGAATGAGGAGAAACTGGAGAGCCTGGAGAAAACCCGCCAGTACTGCGTTTCGTTCAGCACAAATCACAAATGCAGTCTCTTGGGTCTGTAGGAGAGAGGCGAGCCTCTAATCATCCGGCCAAAGCGCAGCTCCATAGAAAAGCTAAATTGTGAGAATTGCCTATTCATAGGCATATTAATCATTAAATCCGAGTAAAGTAGCTCATTTCACTCGTAATCGGGAGGTCGTGGGTTCGATTTACGCGGCCAGCCATCCTAGCTCATGAGTTCTTTTTTTTTTTTTCGAAGGTTTAACCGAGTCGTTAGGCAAATGCTGGCAAGGTCATTTACATGCCCTGAATTCCCAGTATCTCTATTTAATTCAATTTCTTATTTCACTTGACACTTCCTCTGGTTAGTCTGTTTCGGGATTGTAAGTGTCGGCGTTTCATAACAGGGAAAATGATTCTCGCTAGTCAACTTCTTCCTCCGGTGTTTCTGAACTTCTACTCCGCTCACCCCAGTGTTTCCTTTATGCTGTCTGGAGGGCGACTGTCTACTCATCATCATCATGAACATTAAGAGATTTAGGATTTAGAAAATCCTGTACTCGAAACTCAGAATAGGTGATACTGCTCCCGCAATCGCCTTCGTGGACGTCCTCTATCTCTTCTCCCTCGGGGGTTGTAAGTCCCTGGCCATTTTAGGTAATCTGTGATCCACCATTCTGTCGACATGTTGCATCCAATTTTGTTGATCATTTTTAATGTCATCCACTATGTTTTCAACTTTTAATTTTTCCCTGATGTCAGTATTTCTTTTCTTATCAAGTCTTTTAAGTCCAAGAAGGGGCCGTAAAAAACGCATTTGGGCTGCTTCTAGCTATTTGTGTTCCTTGCTGTTTAAGATTCATGTTTCGCTTTCAAATCGAAGTGCAGCTTTCGATGTAATATTGTGGATTTTCAATTTTGTATTCACTGACATCTGTTTGCCAAAATGTCGTTTAATTGTTCCATTTAATCTATTATATTTTTGAATTTTAATATATAAATCAGATTGGTATTCTGAAATTAAGTTTCCTAAATATGTAAAACTAGTAATTTGTTCAATTATTTTGCCGTTTAATTCAATTTTGGCTCTTATTAAATTTTTTCCACACATTGCCATAGTTTTGGTTTTCTCAGTGTCAATATTCATTGAGTACTGCTTGGCTACATTATTTAATGTATAAGCCGCTCTCTGTAATTCATCTTCTGATGTGGCTACTATAACTTGGTCATTAGCATATAAAATGGTTTGTACTAATTTATTCTGATGAAATTTATGAGAATAAAAAAATGTCGGAACTTAACTTTATTGATCTATTTGAAAGCTACACAAATATTCCATACTTTTTGTTCACACTATCAATGTCGCAACAGGATTAAACTTTTTAAGAGTATGTTTCAGAAAGAAAAAATGTTTACACTTTTAAAACTTCAACGCAAAACAATTCAAGCACTGCTGTATGTGAATTAATGAAATTTAGAGACATTCTTTATCTTATGTTAAGTTATTTATAGAACTATTTTATCAGCTTGTAAAATACAATTTTTAAAACAGAAATGTAGTTTTCTTTTATAAAAACTAAAATTTAAAGGTTTTTAAAGCATTTTGAAAGCAATAATTACAGAATTTCTTCGAGATCATTTATAATTTTTCTACTTCGCAGATGGTACATAGGCTGAGAGGACATGCATATCACTCAAAAATTGTACACCGAGGTTTCACTGAAAATACACGTTTTAGAGTCCCTAAATTAAAAAAATACACTTTAGAAAAAGGTACGTGTGCCTATGAACAACTTATTCGTAACTCTAAAACTATGAGTTGGTTAAATATCAAACTTAATTTTAAGTTCAGTATCTTTGAGGATGCGAAATGAAGATTTTCATGAAAACCGCTAGCCAAATTATTCTTCACATGGAACATTTTTTTGTAAATTTTGATTTTCTCAAAAATAGCTGAAACCATTTTGATTAAACTATCATACTTTAAGACTTTTTATTTCCTAAATAAATATATATTAACATCTTGAAATGCAAATATTGTAAAAACACTCTATGAAAAATATATCTTTTGTGGATTTAACCGTTTCCTAGATATTCCTACTCATTGGCTTCAATTTTAAAACACTTATTCTTTTCTCAAATATAAAATCGTTATTCATTTATCTTTCTTCTGCTCAAGCAAAAATAACAGAATGTTATTGCATCACATGACGACCAGCTCTTGAAATGTTTGGCTATCTATTTAGCCTAATGTATCTCCTATTCACGCCTATCTACTAATCAGAATGTATAAAGAAAATAAGCTTTTGATGATAGTTTTTTGCAGAATGGCAAAAGGAAATCATGTTTATTTGACACATCAAATTTTTATTTTATTTTTTTAAATGTATTTACTTATCTTTTTGAAGGTTTCCTTTTAAGTTTATTCAATATAAAACCGTATTGCTGTTATGTAATTTTGTGTTTGAAGCTGCATTTCTTTTATTTTCTTTAATGTGGAAAATGGACAAGTGGTTCATAAAATGATATCATATTCTATTTCAGCATGCTCATGTATTGGAGAACTTACTAAGATATAGTCCACCCTAAAGTTAACGAGTTTTAAAGTTGGTATTTTCTATATATTTCAAGCAATTTAGTAGAAGTTGTTATAAGTTCGTCCAATTGGATAATTGAATAATGCAAACTAAGCCATGTTTCACATGATAAGTATTTTAAATTAGAAATTTATTTTCAATTATAAAAAATAAAGTGTCTATAAATTAATATTTGTCGATAAAATTGGATATATAACTTATATTTTTAAAACTCAATCATGTATTATAAAACATTAAACTCAAAGAATGCTTGACAGGAAGAAAAATCTTACTTTGAGCTCTTCATCCGTATGCGAATAAAGTATAGTGTAAATGTGAAATAAACCGAGGAAAAACTCTATCACGAGAAGCATTTTAAAGTATGGTATAAAACTAAGAAAATGAGATAGCGATAAAATCACGCATCGAGATCGTTCGGCGGCAATCTATTGAACTCACATTCGGTAGTTCCCGGTATTCTTGTCGGATCGGTCACTAACCGAAATGGGTTTCCCAGATCGGTAAGCGAATCCTGAGGTAGACTCTTCCACCACGAATAATTTTAAGGTAATAGGACCAGATGTCGGCGATTTGCGAGTTGCGGCGGGTCGGTGCAGTTTGCCATATAGATTTCTCCATGGAGTTTGTATGACTGGCTGATGTGCCTTTCTGGGGAGACAGGGCTCGAACGTCCCGGATCCCCAGTTGAATATGGTGCTGACACGCTCTCGCCGGGTCACTATTAGTGCCATTCTGAAATCGCTGGAAACTCCGTTCGCATCGTCGTCCGGATCTACTTTCACTACCGGTCTCAACTTTATCCCTTTCTTTTGGTGGTTGTATAAGCCACTAACGACCTACGCTCTCGCCTCGTAGTGTAGTGGTAGCCAATCTGCCTCAGGTTCCGAGTTTGAATCTCGGCTAGAGTGAGTTAGTTGCCCGAATAGTTTTACGAGATTTTCTGTTATCCTGAGAAGACAAATATCGGCTAACTCTAAGCTCTAGGTACCCCGGGCTCATTGGAACTTCATTTCACCTCCGATATGAGCTTTCAGATTAAAAGAAATTAACTTAAAATAGCCTACGTGCAGTGTTGAAATCTGGTGGCCTCAGCGAAAACTTGGAATATGCTTCACAAGTTGACCACCGCGGTTGGCTTCTTTATCTATTTATCTAAACATTTAGTTAGCTTTCCGGCCGTAATGAGAAGCCTGTAAGGCACCATAAGCAGTGACAGCTGGGTAGGGTGTGCCGAGGCAATTATTTCGCCTGACGACGATATTGTGTATGGCCGGTCAATTCATTATGCACAGCCATGGAGTGTAAGACAAGCACACTGCCTATCCAGATAATTTGTCACAGCGACCAAGTGTCATCAGGGGGCGCTGTGAGCATCTAAATAATGACAACCGACTGTAGAATGTTTCTCAAACACACTTTCTCGGTGAATGAATACAAAATCACATGCAAGTAAGAAGACAATAGAATACACTTATTAGTTATTCACATTCATTGTCTTATCTGTCGCAACGTAGGCACGAGCAAAATTAACAAACAAGTAGCGCAATGTGAAATATGCAGTAAGACGAAAGCTTAATCTATACTAATATGACTGGCACACTATGATTTTGCACAACATCAAAATGTTTTTTGGCACAACTGATTTTGGACGACCTTCACTAATTTCGTCAGTGAGCGAATGGCGGCCACGATTAAACTCGTTATACGTGCGTTTCACAGTGACAAAGGATGGAGCTTCATCCCCAAATGTAGTAGTAAGCTGATTAATGAATCTTGATTTGTGTATATTAATGTGTGTATACAGGCTGTTAGGAGTAAGTATTTGTATGTAATTGATGACAGTATAATGAACAAGATTACATCAATATTTCCTCATTTGCAAACTAATAATTTTAGTTACCAGGATTATTAAATGAAATTTGTATAGTATGAATTAATACTAAAAGTATTGTTAAGAAAACAAATGTCTTAAATTGTGATAAAATCGACTTCTGGGCACATTTGATAATTTTGGGAAGATAGATATGAATTCTCTTTTAATTAATACGCCCCTCACATACAGATCCAACACACAGTTGTTTTTAAGTTGGTTTATTACCTCCAAGTAGGCGCGTTACTCACAAGTCATATGTGTTTATTTTCCCTGAAAGCGCGGGAAGTAGTGCAGGGAGACGTAAAGTAAAGTGAGCAGGCCTCGCGATAACGAACGTCGAGGTCATTTGCACAAAACTAATAGTAGATAGAATAACCAGTCAGGGTTCTTAGTTCCCAAACATTCTTTATTTTGCTATCTAAAACTTATACTTTCATATAGAAAGAAATTAAAATAGAAGTTTAAATGACTTAATTGGGGATTTAACGCTCATGTTTCATGAGAATACCATGGAGTAGAAATTAATTGCTATGTTCCCCGGAGAATGTATGTAGAAACAAAATATGGTTACATTTTATTCTAAGAAAAACAATTAAATGTCCATTATGTAGCACTAAAGCAAACTTAAGACAGAACCAGAGGGTATTCATACAGCAGAAACATTTAGCAGAACAAATTAAACAATGTTTAGCGAAAATTCCGGAGACATTTCAAAACACGCAACTCTCCCTTCAGGATTATTGGGTTACTGAGGGTTAGAAAGTAGTGTGCGAGGGACGCTATTTATATTTTGAGTTTAATAATAAAAACAGTAATTTTTCATTGAAATCACATTGTGGTTTACCGGGAAACATGAGTCAGTTGAGAAATTCAATGCTATACCGCATGTTGCCATGGTAGCTCAGTGGCAGAGCAACCGGGTAGAGATCGGCAGATCCGTGGTTCAAATCCCAGCTGCGACATTGAATTTTTCAGTCTGACTCTACCTATCCAACTCCTGTCCTACACACAGCTTATGTGTTTCTTCCTCGAAATATTCTCCTTTTTGATCAACACACCTTTGCATGCGTTCGAACCATTTGTTACATTTTTTTCAATCTGCTCGAGACACCTCCTAAACATGGTTTTTCTGCTGGCGAAAATCGTTGTCCACGCATTTTTTTCTTGGTGTTTGGGAAAAAAAGAGTCACTGGGTGCCAAATCAGGACTGTATGGCGGATGAGTCATCATTTCTATTTTTTGAGTGTTCAAATATTCGGCTGTTAGACGAGATGTGTAAACGCTCGCATTGTCTTGATGAACTACCTAACAGCACTTGTTTGTTTTGCTTATTTTACAGAAGACTTGCGGCAAACAAATGACTATGTACGATCCATACGTTCCTCAACAGGCTCTGTTGCCACATGACCAGTTTTCTGAAGAAAAAAAGAACAAGGATCTATTTGTTTCGAAGCGCTCCGAGTGTGAACAACATTTGTTGTATTTGGTTCATCTTGAAACACCCATACAGTCAACTGCTGCTTACGTTCCTGCTTATATGCATAGATCCATGACTCGTCACCTGTTACAATCTTATACATCTCATTTGAAGACCCACTATTATATATCTTAGCATTTATGTACACGCAACCACACGAGCATTCTATCGAGATTGTGCCAATTATGTGGGATCCAACGAAAGTAAACCTTCTTTCACGGCTAAATGAATTATGCTGGTGAAACTAATGACTAGGGTTGTCTCTATCTCTATATATATTTGGCACAACGATCTTGCACTATGATTTTGCACATCATCAATGTTTTCTAGCACAACTGATTTTGGATGACGTTCACGAGTTTGGTCAGTGAACGAACGCAGCCACGATTAAACTCGTTATACTAGCGTTTAAAAGTGGCAAAGGATGGAACTTCATCCCAAATGTAGTAGTAAGTTGATCAATGTATACGTAGTCAGACTGAAAAATTAAATGCCACAGCCGGTATTTGAACCACGGATCTCCCGGTCTCTAACCGGTTGCTCTAATACTGAGCTACCATGGCAACATTCTGGCATAGCATTGAATTTCTCAACTGACTCACATATTTTCCGGTAAACCATTAGATGATCTCAAATTATTTTGAGATGACAACCCCAATGACGACTTAATGTTGTAAATACTTAAAGTCCCAGGATTCATAGTATAGTCAACTATTATGGACAATTGTGATACTTTAATTGTTTTCTCACAGTAACCGTGTGTAGGACAGGAGTAGGATACATAGAATCAGATTGAACAAAAAAATTCTACACAAGTTACCCCATAAATAAAAATCGCATGTCGTAAGATCAGAGAACCGAGCGGGCCATAAACCCTTACTAATGATTCTATTCTAAACATTTTCCGCAATAAGCTGTAATGATTTACCAGTGGTAGAAGAATTCTGCTGGAAATTTCCAGACCGACATTCAATGTCTGTCAGCTGTTACAAACATTGTTCCTGTGTATTATTTCCGTATATATAAAACATTTATTATTCTGTATCCATTTATTACGCACCATATCCTGATTTTTTGATCATGCAGGGAAGTTTCATAATTGAAATTGGGTTTGCCTGTAGGTAGCATAATATCGGTTGTGGTGTAATTGTACATGATTATATAAATGAAATCATGCTTCATCACTGAATAGTATTAGGCATGACTTTCATAATTAACATTCTTCAAAATACAGTTACGGAAATTTACCCAACTCCTGGACAGCAGTAACCTTTCAAGTTTCAAAAGTTTTGTTACTTTCCATGCTGAAACTTTCGAAATGTAAGTTTCTTGTGCAAGACGCCTAAGAGATTTTCGAGGTGACCGTTCTAACCTTTCTCCAATTTCGTCTAATTTCTGCTTCAAAACACACGCCTATTTACGTTTCTTTTCCCATCACTAATTGATCTCATATCTCTGAATTTATTTACAAGCATACACATTTCCGTACAAGATGATGCAAGCACATACGTATCGTACATAAACACTCTTTGTGGTACTATGTACTACATTTTGAAAGCACTACAAGCAAAACTAAACACTTCTAAACATTCCTAACGTTATTCAGGAGTGAATTGGACTAAGACGAAGGAACGGATGTTGAACGCGCGCGCAGGGATGGTCAAACGGGCCGTGTTGATGGAGGTTAGATGTTTTCCACTCCAGTTTCTTTACCACCAGTGGATCTAGTCTCTTTGTTTTTTTTTTTTTTTTGGTAGTATTTAACGCCCGTTGTTACTACCTGTGGCACCGATCACGATGACACTGGCGATTCATGGAATGAACTTGGAGCACCGGTGGAATGCAATGGCGGGGGAAACTGGAGAACCCTCCCCTGCGCCGCTTTGTCCACCACAATTCTCACATGCGGTTGCTTGGGATCGAACCCGGGCCATCTAGGTGAGCGGCGAGTGGTCTAACTACTCGGCGATGGCGTGGCTAAGGATCTAGTCTCTAATGTTAAATAGAGTAGCGTACACACAATTACAAAACTAGCTATTGATAAGTGCATTTCTGTCAAAAACAAAGACCCTGTAACTGAAGTGGAAAACAGCTAACGTTTTCGGTCTCTTGTATATCATCACGGACTCTAATAAAAATCTGTAAACTGCAGCTCGCCGTTTTAGCTGATATACAAGAAAGAAATGTGCAAAGAAAGTCGTTGCGCTACCCGCCACTGACTGGTATTTGCTTCCAATTACCCGTAGAGTTCTGCAACTCTTTTATCGTACTAAGGGTTACCAGCAAACGTGAAATTCGGCGCAGTTTGGTCAGTTGGTATATTAGAAATAGAAGACTTGGAGATAGTGGAGGAGAGTTTCACTACTAGATTCAAGGATAGACCTAAGGGCCTAATAGGCCTCCAGGAGGAAGGGATGAGAATAGATGATTATGATGATGATTGGGGTTTAAGGGCGCTCAACTTCTCGATCATTAGCGCTCTTATAAAACAAAGCTTAGCAATAACCAGAGCTAAAAATGTATATAAAATAAAACAGAATTAAAAGTAGGAAAATAAAAAATGGATGTATAAAATCCTGGGGAAATAAAACTATTCATTGCTATAACCAAAGACAGCGAAGCTATAAAACTATCTCAATAAATAGAGCGAAAAGTGCAGTAAAAATAGCTAAATCATTGAAAGGTCACATGTGATTAAAATAAAAAAAAATGAAAAACTTAAAGAACCTGTCGGCCCATTATAACCCGTGAGATAAATTAAACATTATTATTATATTATTACATCCTTATGGCCAAAGTAATTTTTGCTAAAAATTAAAAACTCTGAGAGAAGAGAGTGCGAAGGGTCGCTAGGTAGACCTTTTTTCACGATCTTCAATAATTATCTGATAAAAAATTGTCTAATATTGTTACGGTCCATAATATCATAATAACTCAATAAAATCTTAAAGTTATAATCAATGAGTCTAGAAGACACAAGACATTTTCAAATAATTTAAAATATAGCTCTTCTGATAAAAACTAAACGTTTGGCTTGTCTTGGTAAGTCCAGATTTATGAAATGGAATAAATTAGTATAGCTATTGAGTTCATAGTGCACTTAAAAAGTACATGCAATAGACAACATTCATGACAAAAAGTGAGACACAGACAAAAAATAAATACATATCTGAAATGCTCCGACCCGGTACATCGTTCTCAACACTACGATGTACATTGCAAACTTTTATAGTTTACTACTTTAAACCTCTGATGTGTTTCATTCCCATGACTTTCTCTACTTGTTCTGCAAAAGTTAGCTTACAAAATATTATTTGTTTATCTCCATAATGCTAATCACGATAAACATTATAGAAATTGTCTTATTACTTAGTTCCTTATCACTAGAAGGGAATAAGAAAGTACACTAGGCTAAAGCGACGGTCAAATCCTTTAATAACCGTCGCTATGCGACTGTCAGAGAAATCCGGTTCCCTTTCCATGGTTATGGCAAAAGAGATATGACATAGATAAAAACTTCCCATTTGAGAAAAGTTTTAATGTTTCAAAATTGAAATTATACCAGGAAATACCATGGAAACAGTTAACTCTACCAAAAAATGTGTGAACTTGTTTTTTAACGTGTCTGCATTTTTTGTGTAACAAATTTTAGTATAATTCTTACAGTTTACCAGAAGGGGAGTATTCCCGCAAAATACAAGATATACAATTCATTTGCCATGTAAGCATCTTTAATATATGTATTTTAATCAAAATCGATAATTTCGCAATAATGTCCATGTAAAAAGTAGTTTGGGATAGGGGGATTTTCCTGAAAATTTTCTGTCGTATATTTGGAAGATAGTTAACTTCAATATAAAACGTTGGTATTTAATAGGCTTTTCGTTTTTGATTTATGCTGTCCAGTCGCACACACATATCTTTTTCTAAAAATTATTCTTATTGAGTCTTCAAACCTATATTTCTGTAACGAATTTTTAAGTGGATTACTATATCTTCTCTAATTACTATGTACATTGTATAATTACGCACTAGAGAAGGTAAACATTATATTAGTAAACAATTATTTCTTAAGTTGAACTTATATTTACTTACAAGCAAAAGAAATAAATAAAAATAAAATAAAAACATTTTAAGATACAAAATCTTGCTTATAGGCAGTATTTCTCAACTATTTAATATTTTCTGGAGATCAGCAATATTAAACTAGGAACAAACACTGCTTCTACTAAACATGTATCTAAATTGTCTTTTGAACTAATTATTTAACTTCCAAACTACAAAACCAACGGTATCCTGCAGAACCATACAGGTGACTAGTATATCTTTATTTACTCCATTCTCTCTGCTTAATTTATATTTTAAACAATTAAATTTCTTCTTTCCAAGTTTTACTTTGTTTAGTTGTATTATAGTTATTTGTGTATAGTATGGATGTTTTAATTACCACCACGTCAATGTTTTGGCCTCTTATTGAGACCGTCTTCAGGGCTGCACCAGAAATCATGTATACTATGTACGGCTCTAGCCGCGGAAGCATGTGAGTACATGGTTATTTGTTTCTATGTATACGTTCCTATTTATGCTTGTTCATACTTTACATATCATCTGTAAATGTTTCTTTATTATGTGTTTAATTTCTCAAAATATTCGTGCAAGTTTTATTCTTATAACATAAAATCGTTAATTTAAATTACTGAAATTCTCTAAACAAACACACACTTATAACCTACTTTTTTTTGGTAGTGTTTTACGCCCGCTTTAACTACATATGGCACCGCAGGCGGTGCTACTTATGATACATGAATGAAGATGGAGCACCGGTAGAATGCGATGGCGGGGGAAACCGGAGTACTGGAGAAAACTCGCCCCAGCGCCGCTTTGTCCACCACAAATCTCACATGCGGTAGCTTGGGATCGAACCCGGGCCGTCCTACCTAAGGATGAAGGTAGGAAAAGTGAAGAGAACTTACGTATTTTATTTGACCAGATTTGTGTCGGCCTCCGTGGTGCAATGGTTACCATGCTAACTTCATATACTCAAAGTCGCGAGTTCAAACCCGGGCATAGCTTCCTTTTAAGTACGGTACCGGAGTCTGATCAGGACTCCGGTACTGTATACCCTACTTTTATTTACTTTTTTCTTCTTCTTTTTACCTTGTTTTTCTGTATTATTACTGGATTGCTGCTTTCTTACTGTTACAACACACACATAAACACAAACATATAACACCCATGCCCAAGGCGGGACTCGAACCCACGATCCCCAGCGCTACGAAGCACCAAAGCGGGACGCCCTTCGGATGGGAAGTAAAACCGTGGTTCCCGTGTCGTAGATTTACGGCAAGTAAAAGAACCTCAAGCCTAATAGAGAGAACTATGAGCATAATTAAGCGATCTTTCCTGCCCACTTTAGAATGGGACGCTGAGAAACAAAGCATTTAGAGAGCGTGTATAAATAAAACGCAATTTATTTTATTTTTTTCCTCCGTGGTGTAATGGTTATCATGTTACTTCATATACCCAAGGTCACGGGTTCAAACCCGGCGGAGGACCATGGATTTTTTCGGGTGTAAAAATCATTAGCATGCCTTCCTTCGGAAGGGAAGTAAAGCCGTTGGTACCATGTCGTAGATTTACGACACGTAAAAGAACCTCAAGCCTGATAGAGAGGCCTCTATTAAGGGTCTTTCACTCCCAATTTAGAATGGAATGCTGAGAACCACAGTAATTAAAGAGCATCCATAAATAACACGCCATTTACATTTATTTTGACCAGATCAGAGACCTCTAGAGAAATATTTTTCTTCGTCTTTTGTTTATAAAATTGAGTAAGAAGGACAAGGACATAATTCAGCATCACTCTAAATCTTAGCAAGTTTTTGATCTCTCTCGAAGCCAATAAGAACCTGTTCAACTGCTATTGTGAACAGTAAGACATGTTGAGATGCTCGGTCTGTTGTACGTCACTGTCCATCTCTTTCTGTGCCAACAAATTATTACGAAAAACTTTCAGTACTTTACCCCAGGTGGAGAACAAAAAAAAACCAGGGTCGAACCCAAGCCGCCTTGAGTGTGTGTATAAACACCATAACTCAAAAATAACAATTCGGTTATACACCTATTTTGGTATTAAAGTTCAATATCTTTAAAGGAAGCGACACGAAGTTTTTCAAGAAAATCTAAACAAACCAATTACCCTTTATATGAAATATTTTTCGAAAACTTTGACTATCTGAAAAATGGCTCGAATGAATTTGATGAAAATGTTTTAGATATTTCATGAAAACCGAATTATATATCTTGAAAATTCTGGAATAGCTTCTGAAAACCTCTTCATTGTGGATGACTACTGTATAACATTTGTAGAATTGGTAAACCGTAAAAGATTTAAATCTCATTAAAACACAAAATCTATTATATATATTTTAATAGAGTTAACCATTTTCAAGATATTCGGAGTTTTGGTCAATTTGAAGCTACTTAAAATTTTCTCAAACGGGAAATAATCTTGCTTTCCGTTTTTCTTTTGTTTACTCCTAGCTCTTAGGAAGCAAAGAGAACCGAATTTCAATTGTTTCACATAGCGACCGGCTTTTAAAAGATTTGATTATCGCTTTAGCATTGCACTCCTTTATTTCCCTTCTACTTACAAAGGAGCAATCAATAAGACAATTCTCCTAACGTTTATCATGTAGATATAAGTAAAAAAAGTTTGTTTGTGGAACAGCTAGAGAAGGTGATGTGAATGGAGTACATAGGATTTTTTTTTCAAACATGTGTGCTCTGGTATGAAATCGTAATTTATCTGTTCTACTAGTGAGATAGTAGCCACAGGAAAAATAAATAGTTTAAACATTTCAAACAGCAATCCGAGCTATGCTTGTCCCTTGTCCAATAGACATATACACGTGTGCAAGAGCACCTGACACACCCGCATATCCGTTTGCGGTATGTATTTTGCATGCCATCAACTTCCTGGATGGAATGGATTCAGCATACTAGTATTATGCAGAACATGTAGCTTGACAGCTGAACAGACTTATAGGTTACTTCGGATGTTTCAAAGTTTTTACATACAATATACATAGTAGCTAGTGAAGGTAGTGTATTCAACCCAAAAATTCGTGTCGCGATTTCACCAGAAATATGTTTTGAAGTTCCCCCGATTCAGAAAAAAATTTAGAATGTGTGTGTGTGTCTATGGACAGCATACCTAGCTCAAAAGCGAAAAGACTGTTAAATACCAAACTTGATATTCATATTTAGCGTCTTCCAAGGATGCGACACAAAGATGTTCAAAAAAATCCCTGCACCACAAACTAACCATTACATAGAAGATGTTTTGAAAATTTTGTTTTTCTCAACCTGGCTCTAAAGAGTTTGACTAAAGATATTTACATTACACATTAAATTATATTTTGAATTTTCTGGGAATATCCTATGAAGACTTCTTTATTCTGGATTAAATAAAATGAAGTTTTTTGTTTATGGACGCTCTTTAGCTGCTGTGGTTCTACACTGGGTGTGAAAGACCACTTAATTTTGCTCAGAGGCCTCTTTATCAGGCTTGAGGTTTTTTTAAGTGCCGTAAATCTACGACACGGGACCAACGGCTTTACTTCTCTTTCGAAAAAAGTCATGCTAAAGATTTTTACGCCCGAAAAAATTGATCGTCCTCCGCTGGGCTTGAACCCGCGACATTGTGTATATGAAGTTAACATGGTAACCATTACACCACGCAGGAAGACTATTCTGCATAAGTTTTGCAGAATTTTACATAATGTTAAACTGTAAAAGATGGACAAAAACTTAATACACAAAAAAATGTAAATCTCGTTAAAACGCAGGATTTATGTCATATACATTTTTTCGTGAAGTTAACAATTTTGTGATATTCCTTGTTATTGGTTTCAGTTTTAAACTACCTAACTTTTCTCAAACGAGACCATGCAAAGTGAACCGAAACCTCAATTGTTTCGTATATCGACCAATTTTATAAGATTAGCATGCTGTATTCCCTTATTTCCTTTCTATGCACAATGAAACAAATAACAAGACCAATGTTGCTGACGTTTATCTGACGTATGTATGATGCAGATAAAAGAATACTCTTTTGTAAGAATAGTTTGTATTTAGAACAGTTGGAGAGAGTTATTTGGTTGGAATACATCAGATTTTAAAAGAATATGTGCTACATTCATATGATTTTCTCAACTGATTCTGCAACAAACAATTTTTTTAAAAAGTACCGGTCTTTCACGTTATACCAGATATACATTTGCATAAATGCTTTTATTATATATTTCTTTGTAAATGCAACGGATTAAAGAAATATATTAGAATAAAATGATAGTCAAATCCTTTAAACGTTGGCCGCTATGCGGTAGGCTTTACTCTTTGCTTGATCAGAAAAATAAAAAAACAACGAATAATGACAACTCATTTAAAAACATATAAGTTTTAAAATAGAAATTAATAGTAAGGAATGTTTCGGAAATGTTTAACTCAAAAAATATATATATATAAAAAGTCTGGCATAAATTGTTTGTTTTAAAGAGATCTAATTTTTTGTATAGCAAAATTATTTGTACTGTTACATTTTACCAGTTACACATTCTTCCAGAATGAATAGGGCTTCAGAAGTTATTCTCAGTTAATTCAAGATATACTATTTATTTGTCATCTAAATAGCCTTTATATAGATATAGTTTGAATCACAATATTTAGAGTAATTTTTTACAAAATTGATAACTTTGAAAACTATTCCATATAAGTAGGGAGATGTTTGGAGTACGGAGATGTTCCTAAAAATCTTTGTGTCGCATCCTTGGAAGATGCGAGTATTAGACTTAAATGCCAAGTTTAGTATTTAATTGACCTTTCGATTGGAGGTATGCCCACACCCACACACATATACGCGCGCGCGGGGAGGTTTTTCTAATAATGCCTTGGTTTTTGATTCAGGGATCATCAAAACTTGTATTTCTGGCGAAATCTCGGTATCGAATTTTTGGATGGAATGCAACACCTTCTCTACATTCTATTTTCATTGTAAATGCGTGTTAGTGGAAGTAAAGCTATTAATAAATGATTTCCTATGTATTATCCTGTAGGCATTATTAAAGGTCTGTCAATTTTATTTCGATGTGTACGATCTGACAAAATATAATTTTTAGCAAAATGTATACAAGTATCTGGAGAAGCAAACCTAAAGTAATATAAAATATTTATTATAAAGCCAAATGTCTTATACCTTAAGTTTTGGAGTATTTATTAGCTTAAAAATAGATTTGGAAGGCTTTATTCCAGTTTTTTTTTTTAATATAGATAAGGTATCAAATGAAAAAAAACAAACTACGTAGCATTTGTAGTTTACAATCATGGTGAAACGCTTACATTTAAAAAATAGAAGTTAATGCTTTATTTGTCATCGCATAACATTTTGCGGCTAAATATGGCGCTGAAAACACCTGTTAGAGAAAATAGAAACTCTGCAGTATAAACAGAAATCATACTGGATATGGAATATTTTATGAGCTGTTGGAAAGAGCGACTTGGGTATTCTAAGGTATTACAGAAAACTGACCGAATGAAATATTTGGAAAGCCCGTTTCTTTGCTATCGGAAATTATTTTAAAAGCGAAGAACTCTAAACCTTAAAAACTATGAAGTAGTATGAACATTCTCATAAAATTAAAAGGCATTGTAAAAATGCTATAACATATTAAGTTTTGTACGCATGATTTGAGTTCTAGGCACTGCGAAACGTAAAAATATTTGTTCTCATAATGAGAATATGCATAGTTTAGAATATAACTCCATGGCACGACAGCTCACAGGGAGCCTTGGCCTACCGCCTGGCCGCTGCGTCCCCCATCTCGGTCCACTACAGACGTCATGGATGGGGTGCAGTACTGGAGGGTGAGACGTGGTCAGCGTCTCGAGCCCCTCCCGGCCGGTTAATGCGGTCCTCACGACCTGGAGCCGCTACTTCTCAATCAAGTAGCTTCTCAATTGGCCCCCCAGGGACCTCACGAGGCTGAGTGCACCCCGGTCCAGGTCTCCCAGCGGGGGAAAAATCCCCACGCCGGTACTGGGGATCGAACCCAGGTCTCCCGCTTGGTAGGCAGCTGCGCTACCACCGCGCTAAGGAGACGACCAGTTTAGAATATAACATTTTATATTATGGCTGTCTCTAATAAGCTGATGTCTAATTGTAAAATAATGTTCTGGAGATCAGATAGAAGCCTGCTGTAGAGTATTGATTGTAAGGCCAAGAAATTTAGTACTGTGATGTGAAGCGCACGAATACTGACCATGGAAACGAAGTTCCTGTACATTTTCTAGAAAAATTTGTATATAGAAATTGCGGCGCGAGCTTCTATTATATATGCGTGTGTGTATTTATATTGAGAAAATTGTAAATCACATAATGGTTAAATTTTGAATACTATTTAACAAGCTATTATCTAAGGATTAAGTAGCTTAAAATATTAGTTAAAATTTGAAAGTTTTAAATTCATGAATTAGATTATAAATTGTGGATGCATGATGGATACCAGTAGCTGTAGTTCTAGAATGTAGTTTGGAATTACTGATGCCAGTAGGTTAGTATGGTTTGTATTTATTTTAGTTAATTTTCTGGTGTTGTTTAATTGTATTGAATTTATGAGGTGTTTGAAATTAAAATAGTTTGGTAACTGTGTGCTGATTAGCAAACTAGATGTCAGCATGAGGGTACAAAATTTAGGTGGGTAGGTAGGTAGGTGAGTTTGTGGGTGGTGGGTTGGTATGAGTAACACATTTCTAAAAAAAGTTCCGTGTGGCAGCGTCTGTTACATTGGGGATCAGAAGATTCAGCATGGGATACGGGACGTATATAAGAGGCCGACGAATGCTCGATGATGTTTACTTTTTCTATTAAGTACTATGTATGTATATAGTAGATAGAGAAGGTAATATACTCCATCCAAAATATAAAACCAATATTTCACTGGAATTGCATGTTTGAGGACCATCAAAAAGTTTTTAGAAAAATGTCCAATATGTGTGTCTGTAACTCAAACACAAAAAGTTCGTTAAATATCAATCTTGTTATTTAGGTTTAGTATTTTCCAAGAATGCGACCGAAGACTTCCTGGAAAATCAGCCCAACTCAAACTACCCTTTACATTGAAGATTTTTCAAAATGTTCGCTTTTCTCAAAAATGATTGTAACGATTTTGATTAAAATGCCACATCTTAAAGGTGTTTAATGACCACGATGTATATCCTGAATTTCTTGGCAATAGTCTATGAAGACCTCATTCTGAATGACCTTTTTATAACTGGAAAATTGCAAGAGGTAGGCAAAATATTGTGACACAGAAAAGTGGGCCTCTTCAAAACACACTGTCATATACGTTTTGTATAGAGATAACAATTTCCGAGATATTCCTTGTTATGGATTTTTAAATGCCGCATATTTAGACATTCTGGTATGGGAAGATCTTATTCACTTTTGTCGAAGGGAATTTCAACTGCATCAAATAGGGAGGGTTTTTAAAATATTTACCTAACACTGTGCTGATATTTATGTCGATTAGCTTGAAGTAGAGACAGGAATAGACTTTTGCAACAACGGTTTTTTGGTGAATAGAGAAAATTATGAGAATTGAACAAGCTAAATTTTTAGATAATCTTGAGCTAGGTGGTTCCGGGTTAACGTTTGTAACTTACGCTCTGGAGGTCGTGGTTTCGATACTCGTGGGTGGTCTTCTTGATCCATGTTTTTTTGCGGGGATTTTCTCGGGTTGCCAGGAGAATTTTGTGAAGGTTCATTACATCCCCAAATTTCTGACCCATCATTTCCTGTTTCCATCACATCCTTGTCATGTGCTTGACGGTTGATTATCAGAAGGTGGTGTTTTGCGGGTTGCGGCTGTATGGAGGTTACGCACTGTAAAGGTTTATTTCTGGCGTCGTCGCGGTACCACTCGATCGGATTCCTTTGGACCAGGCCCCCTCCGGAGAATTCCGGAAAGCTTGGGGCTCGTGGGTTGGGTCCGGGAGGCATCAGTGGTATTTAATCTGGAACTGTAAGGGTCTCCGTCCATGATCATCGCTTTTCGGACCTGTCATCCTTCAGATCCCTCCCTTTCGTTTCCTGTTCTGAGGCCACGCAAGTCGCAAAGGGCTCCAAGGGCCTACGTGCGGTGCTCTGTCTCAGTGACTAAGGTCCCAGTCCGTGTATAATCCAAATTGTAGTACAGACCTACATAAAACTAGGAGATGTAGAGTGAGAACAACTTAAATGTACAACGATAGTGTACACACACACACACGATGGGCATTCCATAAGTCATGGCAACTATTTTCCACCAATCAGTAAAACTGCAGGAAACAACCAACAGGATATACGCTTGAAAGTCAGTTGAAAGTTATTCGAAATGCTAGTAAAAATTGGGATCCGGGTACAAGGGGCTAAGGGTTCGGGACATTGAAGGATCGTATATTGTGTTACATATGCACAAATTAATCATTGTTTTATTCGTGTTACATATGCACAAAAAAGTACGCGTACGTACGCGTAATACTCTTACGAACCAATGACTTCCAAAATAATCTTCCAAGGTTTTAACTATATGTCTGCCAACGATGAGGAAGGCATTGAATACAATCAACTTTAGTGACATCCATCTTGGAACACAGTCTCTAGAATACTAACGTTTGCATGTGTCTATTAGAAGCTACCAATGCACTCAGACGTCATCTAGTGGTGGCATCCCGTACCGTATACATGTTTTCAAATCTATATATTGCAATAGCCCCATATTCAGTTATTCGGAATATATAAAATCGTTTCCATATCAGAAGAATGAATGAACATGGTTCAGCGAGAAAAGCGTTTTAATAGAGTCAAGCTGGAAGCGAAACTTATGGATGCGAATGAGAGTCAGAGGACTAGAAGATATGTAATGGATGGATGAAGACGACAGGAGAAAAATAATTCTTTAGGAACAGAAAGACGTGAAAACATTAAAACTCTGAAATTACTTTTTTGATTCGCTACCAATTCTTACCTCACTCCAATAAATTGGGTGTATACTGTACCATTCGGGAGCTTCCAGAATTTCATCCTGCTTTGGAATTGAATTTCATCCAGATTCGTATCTACCGCCATTTTATCGATTATTCATGCAATAGATAAAAGAATAATAATTCATATCAAAAATGACCAAGGTTACCAACAACAGGTTAACTGGGCAACACATTATGATAAATTACAAGTGTGGTGATTTATATTGAAGATAGTTCATGCGACTGCCATGAGATATTAACTCTGTAGAAGACAACTAAAATGTAAAAGTGGATTTATTAAACATGTATTAAGCATGCACAGATATAGATGTACATTCCATGTGATTGAATTTGAAACCAAAGTTGGTACCATGAAGTGGCATAAAAATGTTAGCATGATAACATACCACTTTTAAAACGCATGTACGTGTGGAAAGTTTCAAAGTGCATCTCAAGCTACGCTACACTCGTTAAAACTATCGTACCCAGCTGCGACAGGTCTACCAATACAATAACATGTGTACTGCTATATAACACTATTGTCAGATATATATTCTTCACTTGAGCATTATCTCTCCTCTTTAAAACTTTAGTTCTTAGAAATATGCTTTTATAGCCATAAAATATATCATACATGGAAATATAAAGTGATAAAAGTTTTACTTTTGTAGGTTTTACTTTTTTCGTTGTTTACTCTTGACAAAATTGCATTCAGTTGGATAGAACGCTTTGAAGCATCAAATAATGAACGAAGTGACGCTGTTTTGTGCGATTTCATTCTACTGCGTTAACCAAGCGTATTTTTGTTTCCCTCATCTTTTTCGCTTTCCACTTAATGGCGTCCTTCAAGGGCCTTTTATTGGTTTCTTTTTATTATATATATTACTGTTTCTGAACACCTGGGAGCTTTAGTTCTACTCCCACTTACTACCACAACACCTACTAAGACTACAACCACGGCAACCGCCGCTCCATCCATCCATCCATCCATCCATCCATCCATCCATCCATCCATCCATCCATCCATCCATCCATCCATCCATCCATCCATCCATCAATCCATCCATCCAATCCATCCAATCCCATCCATCTGCATATCTACTCTGTAACAAATATCTTTAG
The DNA here is from genome assembly GCA_030762935.1 of Hymenopus coronatus. Classification (NCBI taxonomy): domain Eukaryota; kingdom Metazoa; phylum Arthropoda; class Insecta; order Mantodea; family Hymenopodidae; genus Hymenopus; species Hymenopus coronatus. The sequence continues at coordinate 94,318,694 of CM060881.1, read as the reverse complement.
TGTAGCTTACTCTTCTATCTTCATCGTGCTAATCAAGCTAAACGTTGGCAGAAACAATCTTAATACTTATCTCCTTTTAAAAATAGGGAAAATAAGGAAATACACTAGGTAAAATGGTAGGCAAATCGTTTAAAAGCTGATTGCGATGTAATTAAAATTCCGGGTTGTTAGCTTGCCTAAGAGCAAGGCAAAAGAAACAGGAATGAAAAATTCCCGTACTTTAAAATTTAAACAAGAAATATCTCGGAAATGGTTAACTCCATAATGTATATCACATTAATTGTCCGTTTTAACGAGATCTGCACTTTTTATGTAGTAGGTTTTTGTTTATTTGTTAAGATTTATCAGTTATACAAAAATCAAGTGTAAAGATGCTTTTGAGACTAACTCCAAAGAACTCCAGATGTAAATTTTGTTTGTCATGCAAATATCTTTAATATACAGTATTGTAATCAAACTAGCCATCTTTAGCATGTCTTCTTTCGGAAGCCTTTGGTCCCGTGCCCTAGATTTGCGGCACGTAAAAGAACCTCAAACCTGAAAGACAGGCCTCTGAGCAGGTCCCAATTTAGAATGGGACGCTGAGAACCACAGTAGTTCAAGAGCGTCCATACATAACATGCCATTTACATTTCAAACTCGTTATAACCACTTTGGAGAAAATCACAGTTTTCGAAAATATTCCATATGTATTGAGGTGGTGGGGTGTTATTTAGATCTTCGTGTTGCCGAACTTAATTAGCAGGCTTGGTATTTAACCGACTTTTTATCTTTTAATTATGTTGTTTACAGACACACGCATTCACACTCTCTCACACACAGACCTCTTTCTAAAAATCTTTTTAGGTACAGTACTTCCTAAAACGTTTATTTCCAGTGTAATCTCGGTATCAAAATTTTGGATGGAATGCAATACCTTCTCTACCTTTGTGCTATGTACTAAAAAGAGAAAGTAAAACTATTTTGTGATGTGCTACTCATCCACTGTGCAGGTATGGAGTTCACAAAATTCTTTTATTTAAAAAAAACAAAACATAACGCTCATTTTCTTAAAGATAGTTCAAACTATTAGCACTCTAATTTATTGTAGCTAATAATAAAATATTATTGCGGTATTATCTTTAGTTTAATAATCACTGATAAGAAAGAAAAAGAAAATATTGTAATTTCATCGAAAACACGTTTTCTATACAAATTTCGACACAAGGAGATCTAGAACAATTTAAAAATAATGCAATCTGATGAAGAAAATAATCTGTATAGGGCAATGCGTTCCAACTGAAAATTATAACAACTCAATTAACAACTTGGTCGTCTCCTTAGCGCGGTGGTATCGCACTTGCTTTCCAAGCGGGAGGCCCCTATTCGATTTCAGGTACTTACGGGTACCTGTGGATTTTCTCCCGATGGGAGACCTAGACCGGGGTGCACTGAGCCTTGTGAAGTTCCTGGGGGACCAATTGAGAAGTTACTTGAGGAAAAAGTAGCAGCTGAGGTAGGGTAGACCGCATTAACAGACCTGGATGGACTCGGGGCGCTAATCACGTCCCACCCTCCAGTGCTGTATTCCATCCAAGACGCCTGTAATGGGCAGAGCTAGGGGACGCAGCGGTCGGGCGGTAAGCCTTTGCCCGACTTTGGGCTGTTGTGCTATGTAGTTTTAATTGGCAACTAGGCGACAGCGCGAGTGAAGAAAAGGACTATTTTTATAGTGTTTAACGCCCGCTTTTACTACTATGGCAACGCAGGCGATGACACTGACGATACATGGAATGAAGATGGAGTACCTGTGGAATTCGATGGCGGGGGAAACTGGAGAACCCGGAGAAGACCCGTCTCTGCGCCGCTTTGTACACCATAAATCCCACATGCCCACAAGCTAATGGAAACATGTATGCGTTAGATAGAGATATACCATAACTGCAAACTACCTTTTAAGTTGAAGCTAAACTGTAGTTTTTTACAACTCTCTAAAATAAATTAAATCGATTACAACACACATAAGAACACAGACACCTGATTAAGAGCAGTTAGTGACGCAGTACTATTCAAAGCAATTACTACTTCAAAAGGAATTGACGCTATTGTGCAGGAACATATAGTTGAACCGAAAATCTCAACTATATATATCTCAAAAACTGACAACTATAAGACGAGAAATATATACTGTAGGTTCTACAGCAACTATCTAGATAAGGCAAAACACAGTACTCTGTGTTAGATAAGCGTTCTTCGCATAAATTATTCCCCTGCAAATTACATTCATGTTCGAAACCCGAACCATTATCGACATTCCTTATGTATACATTTTATCCTTTTTTTCTTAAATATTTTAAACAAACACTTGATAGCAGTGCAAATGCAACGTGACAATGCATACCAGAAAGGCTCCGGCTTAAATATCTGTACATCTATCAACATGCAAGACGGAATTGCACCTGATGTTTTAAATTCTCTCTGTTTCCCTTAATGACTCTGGCTCCTGTGTTAGACTTTTATTTTGTTTATAAATGACATTAGTTAGGAATTTCAGCAGTAATACCAGTTTTCTACGTGCTTGGACCCCACATTAAAATTCCAAATATAATTTTAAGGAAAATATGGACATAAGAAGTGGTTATAACGTAGAAGCTACAGGAACCTTTAATTTTTGCTCTTATTGCAGTGTTTGCAAGTTATAACGGGCTCATTTCTGAAGCTGAAGTTGACAAAAACATTAAAATCCAAGCTGTTGATGGCCATAAAGAGTCATGCTTATAGTAATAGGTCTAACTTCAGAGTATTCCTTAGCAGATGCCGGCCACTTAAGACAGCATATCCACGACATTCTCGAATCAACAAATCATACAGAACCGGCTTGATCTAATGACGAATGCTCAGGTATGTACATTAGCGTCAGTGGCGGCTTGTGCTTTGACATGCTGCGTGTCCATGCATCGTTCAGGATCCTCTCACTTAGACGGCCCGGGTTCGATCCCAAGCGTCGCATGTGAGATTTTTGGTGGACAAAGTGTTGCAGGAGCGGGTTTTCTCCGGGTTCTCCGATTTCTCCAGCCACATTCCACCGGTGCTCCATCACATTCCATGTACCATCAGTGTCATTGCCCTCGGTGCCATAAAAGTAAAAGCGGGCGTTAAACAATATAAAAAAAATCACCCAGAATAAGATTTTTAGTCATATTTTGGCCGAGGAGCTATACATACTATAAGTGCAACTTAATACGTTGGAAACCAGTAGATATAGGTTGCTGCCGGCAAATTAGGTGATTTAAGGTAGAATGTATAAAGAGGATTTAACATCTTTTGTAAGAAACTTTAGTTAGAGAAAGTCATGTGAATGGAACGCATAAGACTTTTTAAATGTTAATTTTGTACTTCTGTTCAATTTCTAAAGTAATATCCGGGACTTGGCTTGAGAGACAACTAGGAACTGGTGTCACTGAACTGCAGGATTTATTTACGTTGCTTCTTTTCAGTTTTAAACTATTAAACGCACGCACATACTGTGCATCCATTCCAGCATTCATAGTTCCAGACTGTGAATGATTCTTGTTAAAGAAAAATTCCGTGTCTCAGCCAGGAATCGAACACAGGATTCTGCATTGAGAAGCCAGAATGCTGACCACTCGACCGCAGACATAGTCTCTATATGATTGTTACTCTAATTTAACCTGAATAAAATGGAACCACAAAGACAATTATTAGCATATTTTAGTAGTTTTATTGTTTAAGATAGAAGCGATATCGTTTTTGTTTATATCGAGGAATATCGCTCTGTTCCTAAAACTGCTGATGTTTTAAATGGAAGGCATACCTACTATAGAGCACATTAGTCGCGACTTCTTTTATGTCACAATAGAAGATCCAATTGTTTATTACACATTCATTAGCTAAAAAACGAAGTCAGCGTAGGAGAACACATAGTACATAGTTGCATATTCAAAGTTTTTATTTACTAGCCTATACGTAACTTATAATTAGTCTGTACTAGCTTATAATAGCCAGTTATTAGCCTATACTACAATATACTTAGCCAATACTAGCCCTAAATAACCTAGACTTACCAATACTAGCTTATACTTGCATATACGTAGCCTTATACTAGCCTGTACTTAGCCTTATACTAGCGTATAACTAGTCCATACTAGTCTATAACTAGCTTACAACTAGCCTATACGATGCTTATCTACCCTGTGATTAGCCTATACTTATTCAATACTAGAAAATATCTAACCTATAACTATACCTAGCCTATTTTGGTAGTGTTTAATGCCTGCTTTACTTGTGGAACCGTAGGCGACGACGCTGGTGATACATGGAATGATGATGGAGTACCAGTGGAATGTAATGGCGGGGGAAACCGGAGAAAACTCGTTCCTGCGCCACTTTGTCCACCATAAATCTCACATGCGGTCGTTTGGGATCGAACCCGGGACATCAAGGTGAGAGGCGAGTGTTCTACCCAATTAGCCACGGCGCGGCTGTACCTAGCTTACACAGCCTCTACCAGCATGTAACTAACCTTCAAGTAGTCTATTAATAGTCTAGACTAGCCCATACATAGCTTAAGCTAACCTATAACAAGCCTCTAATGGACTAATACTAGCGTATAACTAGTTCTTATAATCTAGCCTGTAATTATTCTATACTTATCCAATACTAGAAAATATCTAGCCTATTCTTAGTCTATACTATCCTATCACTAGCTTGTACCAACTTATACTAGCCTGTGCTTAGGCTATAACTAGTCCATATTAGTCTATAGCTGGCCTAAAACTAACATATACGCAGCTATAGCTATCCTGTATATAGCCTATACTAGCTTATAGCTAGACTACAGCTAGCCTGTAACTAGTTTATACTAGTCTTAACTAGCCTATACGTAGCTATATCTAGCCCTTAATTAGACACCAGACTATTCTAGCCTAGAATTAGCCCATATCAGCTTATTCTAGCCTATAACTAGCCCATACCAGCCTATAACTAGCCCATACCAGCCTATAACTAGCCCATACCAGCCTATTTTAGCCATTAACTAGCCCATACCAGCCTATTCTAGCCTATACCAGCCTATTCTAGCCAATACCAGCCTATTCTAACCTATAACTAGCCCATATCAGCCTATTCTAGCCTATGACTAGCCCATACCAGCTTATGACTAGCCCATACCAGCCTATGACTAGCCCATACCAGCCTATAACTAGCCCATATTGGCCTAAAACTTTCTTATACTATAACTAGCCTATAAGCATATATTACCCTTTACTTAACGAAATCTACAGTGTTTGTGAGGTAAGCTTTTGTCTATCTCTCACGATTTACCAGTTCCGCAACATTCAGCAAAAGAAGAAGTCTTCAGAGGCCATTCCCAGAAAATTCAAGATATACATTTTATTTGCCCTGTAAGTATATTTATTAAATGGCATTTTAAACAAAATAGTAAAAAAAAAGAATCTTTTGTACGAAGATATTGTTAGCGGAATAGCTAGAGAAAGGCATGTGAATGGAACACATATTTTCAAACATGAAGACGCCAGTGTTCCTTTTGTTTTTTTCTTCTAGCCAAGTGAAGAAGAGTAAATCAAATGACATTTGCATAGCGATAGTTTTTGAACTTTTGACTATGCTTTAAATAGTGCATTTCTTTAGATTCCTTCCTACTTATAAGGAAATATGTAACAAGAACTTACTGCTAATGTTTATCTGGATTAGCATGGTGAGAAATAAGAATGGTCCTTTGTAAGAAGTTTGTAGAGCAGGTAGAGAACGTTATGTGAGCGCAACACACCAGATTTTTTACTTTCTCTACACGGACTATGCATATAATGTATATATAGAAGGTATTGTATTGCACGGAAAAATTCGATACTGAGGCTTCATCGAAAATACATATTTTAGGACATACTGCATCCAAAAAAAGCTTTTTAAGAAAAAGGTTATTTTGTGTGTGTGTGTGTGTGTGGACAGCATTGCTCAAAAATGAAAAGATGGCTAAATACCAAATCTGGTATTTCAGTTTGGTATGTTCCAAGTATGCGACACGAAGATTTTCAAGAAAATCCCCCACCCCAAACTACCCCTTAAATGGTAAAGATTTCGAAATTTTTGTTTTTCTTAAAAATGGCTCTAACGATTTTGATTAAAATACCACCTATCAGAACCATTTCCATCACAAATAAAATGTATATATGGATTTTTTTTTTTTTTTTTGGAAATAGCTTCTGGAGACCTGTTTATTCTGCATGAATTTTACCGAGTTTTACATAACCAGTAAATCGTAAGCCATAGACAAAAACTTACTACGCACAAAAATGTAGTTAAAATAACACAGTTTATGTCATATTTTTTTCTTAGAGTTCACCGTTTTCGAGATATTCCTTGTTATTAGTTTCAATTGTAAGGTAGTTATACTTTTCTCAGACAGGAAGGTCCGTATTTCTTTTATACTACTTCTGACCAAGCAGAAGCGAATTTGTAATGGCAATTGCACAACGATAGCTTTTAAAACATTTGACTATCACTTTAGCTTAGCGCATTCCTTCTACATATAAGGAGCTAAATAATAAGAACATTCTGCTAATGTTTATCTCGATTAGCATTGTGTAGAAAGAAGAATAATCTTTTGTAAGAAGTTTGTTTTTAGAGCAGCTAGAGAAAGTCATGTGAGTGTAACAACATTTTTTTTATTGTAGTATATGTAATTAACAGATGTACATCCGCGTCCTGCTGTCTTTAAACAGGCTATGAATACCTGGGACTGCAGTAGAATTCGTCATATCCAAGGATATTACTATGGCAAAATTCATTTTGTCCTTCCCGCAAAACTGCAGCAAAAGTGCTTTTTGTAGTTGATTTCAGATTCGCACACTTCAAATTATTTTAGGTTCATTTACGAAGGATACAACAGGTTTATTTCAAGTGTTGAGGTTGGGTATTGGAAGAATTCTCTCTTTGCTACATTATTTCCTAAATGAAACACAAAAAAGGGATACCATTAATGAAAGAAAAGGTTTCAAATTTAAAAGCCCTCTTCACCAAATCATGGTTGTTTGCAGAGCAAGAATATCTACTGAGGTTCTGGATTATCATTTAGATGTAGAAAATTTCATACCACATATAAAGGCACATTCGCTGTACTTATATTGTGCTATAAAATTTGAAGTTTTTTGTGTAAATGTGATGCTAATTTTAGCTCAGATTTTCAATAATAGTTTACTATTTTCAACTTAGCAAATAGGAAATACCATATCCCTTGTGGTCAACTTTTAGAAGTGGCATTAATATATTATTCTATTCTATTATTCACATATATATATATTGTGTATAATGTGAAAATTGGAATTATTCCAGTAGAGGAACGTAGAGTTTTTAGTTCCTATTAATTTTTGGATTATGACACTTCAACACCATGAACACCATACTTTTAAACATACCGAGATTTCCTCAATTTCAAGCCCTTATTAGAGAATAATACTCATTACATTTCATGGTAGATGCAGTATAAACTAAAGAGTATAATTAGCAAGTATACTTTTTATTATGTTTTGCATCCAATATAAAATATAAACAGTTATTACTCTCATATAATATGGGCCTCAAAATTGGAGAAATCTGTTATATTTAAGATTATGCTGTTTTTAGTGGTGTACTTGTATTGAAATATCAATCTGAAAATTACTAGATTTTCCTATTTTGAGCCTCTTTATGTCATGTGAGTACAATAATTCAAAATTTCACATTAGACACAATACAAAATACAATATATGTGTATATATTTACAAAATAATATATATTCAGAATGTGAGCCACATTAGCTCATTGAGATATGACTTGCTCCGTGCAACAAACTTCATTATGTTCAAAATATTACTTAAAATACAATTTTTATTTTATGTTCTCTGATTTGCAATTTTTTCAATTTCAGTGCATCTAAGGTAAATTTAGAAATGTAGTTTTTAGCATTTCCTGAAAATTGTCATTCAATGGACATAATGAGCTTTGAAACTGGAAAACCTTTTATATATAACATTTAAAGGGTGTAGATAATAATATGAGTGTTTACGCGTGAAACCTTTGAAGATCTTTATATATTTACTTTGTTTTACGTACAGCAAGTAAGAAACGTTATATTCCACCCTAAAACTCGACATCTAAATTTCCTGGAAACATGCTTAGAGGCTCCCTAAAAATAACAAGATAATAATGTTGAAGAAGTAATACATGTTATTCTACCTTCTATTATTTATTATTAAATACTGCAACCTCATTTCTAATGCGTTGCAGCTCAAAATATCTGATCCAAGCATTTTAGTTTCATGATTTGTATAAAATACAAATTTATCTTCAGGCTCTTCAAATTTGGTTGATAAAATATCCCAAATGGTAACTAATGAGGCATTACAGTTTTGTACTAAGCAAAAGACACTAAAACTGCAAGTAAATAGATTTATAATACATAATTGACTTTTTGAGTTACGACACTTTAGAATTGAGGGCGTGATAGACAAACTATTCATACTATTTATTACTATCTGTCACTTACGTCCAATAAAACAGTAGTTGGAGGATGTATTGTATATGTAACTAGATTAGCTTAAATGAAATATCTGTATTTAACTATCCTTTTAACCAATCATTCTTATTTTAATGTATTGCCTTAATTTTAATTATTCTATAAATGTATATGAAAATTTAGAAAACCCATTAACTTTTTAATCTAATTCTATATCCAGATTTCACCGAAAATACATTTTGAGGACACCTACAGCCAGAAAGTATTTTTAAAAAAGTCAGTTATATACAAAACTTGATATTTAAGTTTAATATCTTCCAAGGACGTGACACGAATATTTACAGGAAATCCTCACACCTCAAACTACACTATGAAATGGTATACCCTCCGTGGTATAATGGTTACCATGCTAACTTCATATACGTAAGGTTTCGGGTAAAAACCTGGCGGAGGACGATGTATTTTTTCGGGCGTAAACATCCTTAGCATGCCTCTCTTCGGAAGGGAAGTAAAGCTGTGGGTCCCGTGTTGTAGATTTACCTAGAGGCCTAATAGGGAGGCCTCTGAGCAAAATTAAGCTGTCTTTCACGCCCAGTATAGAATGGGACGCTGAGAAGCACAGCAGTTAAAGAGTGTCCATAAATAAAACACCATTTTATTTTTATGAACTTTTTTTTTCTTCAAAATTTTCATTTTATAAAAAATGGCTAACGATTTTGGTTAAAATGTTTACATGGCAAATATATACACATATTATACGTACATGTATTATATACAAATTATATACATAGTACATTACACAAAGTAAAAATCAGTACCTCTGACTCATTGTATGCTTGTTTGTCTATCTATCGAGTATTTGGTGTTAGCTGATTTTGCGGGTTGCGTGCCAAGTTGTTCAGCGTTTGCTTATACCTACTGTAAGCAAGACTATGCACCCACAAATCTTGAATAAAAAGTTACCGTTCGCATCGATACCTTTCTTTTGATTGAGTATAAGCGAATTTTCCTTATGCGAAATATTTCAGCGCTGTCCTGTTGGATCTAAATTCCAAATGCAGATTTCTGTATTCAAGCAGCCGCTGGCTGAGCGAGGATTTGCACAGCTGTGAGATCACACGCGCCGCCACTGTACCTGTGTATAAAAACGGATGTGCGATGAAAAAGACAAGAAATATCGGTATGATTATAATGCCGTGGTGTTTTGAACGCAGCCTTTCTTTGTTGTCCGTCCTTCTTATTTTTATTCTCCTCATTGCCAGATGATATCAGGGCGACATATTTCGTTTAAAATTATGACGCAGTTTGCTTGCTTCTGTTGGGTGTACAGAATAAAGGATGGTGGGTGGGAATGAAAAGTGGCGTTCTTTTGTGTTTAATAAACCGCACAATGCATGCAGCAGTGAACTTGGCTTCCAAAACACACAGCGTAGGATGCGATAATATGCTTAGAAAATATCAAGATTACAATACTTGACTTAATCGAGCGAGATTTCTCAGGCGAGCCTGTGGTTCATTTTCAGTAGATACTTGGTTCAAATCCAGTGTACCAACCACACTTTCTAACAAGTATCATCAAGTAAATCATCATCTTCCTCTTCTTCTTCTGAGGCTTACTCTCCTCAATGTAGAACAAATATAAGGTTCTCGGGAATGGAGGTTTAGCTCAATTACTGGTTAACGTAGGGAAGTAAATGATATGAAATGGAGGCAAAATAGCTTATAGGAAAGGCGATGAAGCAATTGGTGTGATAAGAGTTTGTGTGTGTGTATGTGTGTGTCATTCCGGGGTTCCACACTGCACTCACCATGGGCTTACTCTGCGTCTGGCCCTAGGAGGATAGGATAGGATGATAAGGCGGCCGAAACCGGACTGCGGGCAATGAGCCACCGTGGACAGACCCTAACACAGTCCAAGCAGTTTTTCATCTTGAGGTGAAGCGCTAGGAGCCCGCGCCTCAAATGTGGGTCCTACAGACGACTCCAACGCCATCCTTTCGCGAAAGAGTACCACCACCGCAGTCCTCGCCGAAGATTACAACCCTGAAAGAGACCGGTTGGATGGAGATACAATTAAGGAATAGGAAATTCAGGGAAATAAACCCAGAGAGGTCGGCCGCGGTAATAGAATCCGCTATCTCCCTATTGTCAGTATCAGAAGAAACATGAGACACCTGGCTCGGTTGGAGCAATTGATAGACTGAGTGGCGGGAAAAAGCGGAGGGCCCAAGAAAATCCGCCCTGATGCCGCTTCGTTTACAGTCCCTGGGGTCGAACTCGGTGGGAGGCGGGCGCCTAACTACTCTGTCACGGCACTTCCACCAGGCAAATACACACTTGAATATTTCAGCACTAGGAAATGGAAATCAAGATGAATGAAAGTATAAAGTGATAACCCGAGCATATGTCTCCGCAGTAGTGTGTGAGTAATGCAGTAACTCATTTGGTGCTTCCGAGTTATATTCTTATCGGCCCGGCCACTCAGCCATGGGTTTTTTCGTGATTTCTCGGATTGGTAAGCGAAAGCGGTTCCTCGTTTACTGGAAATTTGTTGTCTATGTCGTTTTCATTCATTTAATTCCCATCACCTGTCATAGAAAGATTGGTGGGAGTTTTTCTGACCTATTCCTTGGAACTGTCTCATCTGTGAAAGGACCTTCGGGTTGTTGACGGCTTAGGTGAAGCAGATGACAGGCTTGTTACCATGCTCTTGCTGTTTGTTACTAGGCCTTGCTTACAGACTTGTTACCAGACCCGTACTTGTCACAGGCTCCAGTCATCCTTCTGGACTTCCTTTCATTCCTTCCTCCCAAGAAGGAGACGTTTGAAGCCATATTTTTCGATGTTGCTGGAGGCTCTAGCCTGCCTTCTCTTAGCTTGTAACAGGAAAAGAACAACACAACTTGGATTATGTATTAAAACAAAATACATTTTTATTGATTTTTCACACTTTGCAAATGAGTTCTTTAGCATGCGAAGCAGGCATACATAATTTTTTTCTGAAAATATTTGTTTGTTTATGACCAAACATTAGTATATAATAAACTCTTTACATAGTCATTTCGTGATGCTTCTTGCTTCACAATGAGTCTTCTGTAATGTCTTAGTGGCTGCTTCTTATAATAGTAGCTTTTACGATGATATTTACACCATATTATTATTTATTTACACTTGACCGGCATAAGCATAGTATCTTCAAATTTGAATTCGTTTTACAATATTGTAGCACATTAGCAGTCTTCTATATTATGTATATTGGTAAGCCTGGTATATTCAGAGTATTCGTGGGTTGGCGGACTAGTTGCCGGTTTTGGATTTCATAAGTTGGCAGTAACCTCTATAAATTCCGTGCTCTTTACCGCCAACAACCTTGGAGGGCATAACGTATTTGCCTCTTTCTCTTTCTACATTCAATCTTAGAAAATGTAGAGCGTTTTAAGCGATAACAACCTGCTGGATCACCCCAGGATTATATGGAAACTTGTGAGGTATTTGTTTTGGAAGTAAAACGTGTTTCTTTACAGTATTTCCTCATGTGGAATCCCTTTTGATCTCAGTGCCACTTCTCTTGCAGATAGCAAATAGCGTCCCGTCGTATCCCCGTTTGTTTGCCCCAGAAAGTAATATTTTCAGAATATTGCGACAATATCAACCGAATAAACGAAAAATTTTCAGCTAATACTTATATATTTTAAATTTCCGGTTATGCTACCTCATGTCTTGTAGGACTTCATGAAACAGACACCCAGGTGATATGTGAATTGTATTATATAGATAACAAAAGGTGTAGAGGTACACACCGAAAAGAAACAGATCAGGCTGGCGACTCAAGCACAGCTCATTTGCAGGGTAAGCTACTTAGAGCGACTGTGGTGCAATCTCGAAACGATGATAAACAAATGGGGGCAAACGAACTCAGAAACCAACTATGCATATTTGGTGAAAGTGCGATAATTTGTACAAAGTTAAACCTCAGGTAAAGCTTAAGTTATGAGATTTTCAAAATACTAACTAAGCTTTCTCAAAACTAGAGTTTTCTGCATGGTGCATGAATGTAAATTTTCTTCTAGTTAATGATAAAAATTAGCTCAATTATCCTACTCGATTTCGTCTCGCAGTTTCTACTTTCGAGATTCTCCAACACTTTGGGGTATTCCATACTATTTTTTTGCTGGCTAGCTGACGACCAGATATTGTTTGCACTTGGTTGGCCTTAAATGATCAATAACTTCCATTTAACCTCAGGACTGCATAAATTAATTGTAAGTATTAAGAAATCAAAAGCAAGTATAGACTCAGGCAAAATTTCTTCTTCTTTTGCTATTTACCCTCCTCGTATCTCATACACTAACACCTCCCGGGTTTCACAAGTCAGAGCAGGGGTTCTTAATCAGATAAAGTAGCTTGGATGGGTGATCGATCATCCCGATACCTGGTATGAGAGTGAGGAACACGGTAAGAAATGACAATGGTTGATGAAAGGAAATGTGATTATGGAGCAGATGGTGAAATTCATCGCAGGAAAAAACAAGAGAGAACCCTTAAAAACGCCTCTTTGTGCACCACAAATCCCTTACACTGTCCTCTGTGAGATGCAAATTGTCAAACCACTCGGCCACGGCGCCGCTCCCAGCTAAATTTAAATTGTAAAATCAGCTGACAAATATTCAATATCCACAATAATACATATATCAAAATCCAATTACCCGCTTGGGTAGTGTAATGGTAGTATGTCTGCCTCACATTCAACAGATCGCAAGTTCGAATCTCACCTAGGATAAGTTACCCGGATAAGATTTTTTTCATGGTTCACTTATCCTGAGAAAACAAATGTAGAGTAATTTTAAGCTCCATGGACACATATCATTTGAATATCACTTCACCAATTTTATTCATCGTCCGAAGTGTCCAGTCTGGTTAAAGGAGTTCAGCTATACAAAAAAGTAAATTGTATAATATATTTCATGCACATAGTGCAATAAAACGAGTAAAACACGCAGACAAGTTATGTTACCTGCACTGAATACAAGAAATTCAACTTTCTATTATGACAGTATGAATATGAAGTAGACCAAATGACATTAGCATCTAAAAAAGGATTTTATAACAGTAAGTGATCATTTTAGCTCTTGTAGTAAGCAACCATTATTTTTGTACTGTACATACCCTAGGTATTTTTAATTCTTTTTCTTTCATCCATAATACATATACTTTATTCCGTTATCAAGTTCATTTTCAAACTTCTCCACAATAACTTCAGAAACCTGTTTAATCTTTCTTGGCCACAAAGATGACCATCACCACCCAGCCTTGGGAATCAACTTTAAACATAAATATTTCTCTGACGTCGTCCATCAGATAGCTTTCTGCCTAAATATCGTATTCTATAAACCAGTTTGACATAACTTTTCCAGGTCTTGTGTTTCTTTCTTAACTGGTTGCTCATTCATAATCACAACATCGTCAAAGTGAGCCTTTTCTTTGCCAATTTCTGAGGCTTCTCAAGGTAAGACGTTCACTTTAGCAAATATATGCAGTTGAAGTGTTGATCCACGATATGTATAGGGTGAACCAAATTAAGAGTTACAAGTTAAATGGCCAGCAAAAGAGAAAAGAATAACGACTTCCCATTTCAGAAACTATATGGGAAAATTGAAGCCAATAACAAGGATTACCTCGATAATGAGTGATTTCACAAAAACGAAAGAAAAAATCTGATGTTCTCCATACACATGACTTTCTCTACCTCTCTATAACAATATATTGTTAATAAGCTTATTCTTCTATCTACATCGAGACAAACATTAGTAGAAACGATTTTATTACTCAGTTCCTAATAGGTAGAAGGGAAATAAGGGAATACACAAGCCTAAACCGACAAGCTTTAAAATGTGGTTGCTATGGTATAGAAATCAGATTCTTTGCGTGGTCAGGTTTGCCAAGTTCCCGTGTGAGAAAGTATAAGTATTTTAAAACTGAACTCAATAACAAGGAATATCTTAAAATTGGTCAACTCCAGAAAAAAAGCGCATAACATAAATTATGTGGTTTAACGAGCTCTACATTTCTTGTGTAATCAGTTTTGTCTATCTCTTACAGTTTACCAGTTATGTAAAATTCCGCAAAATTCATTCAAAATATAGATGTCTTCGGAGTCTATTCCTAGAAATTTCAAGATATAAGTTTTATTTATCATGTAAATATCTTTAAGTTACGGTATTTTAAGCAAAATTCTTAGTCATTTTAAAGAAATTCAAAATTTCAAAAAAATGTTCCATGTAAAGGGTAGTTGGGTTGGGGGGATTTCCTTGAAAATCTTCGTGTCGCATTCTTGGTAGATGCCAAACGCAAATACCAGCGCAGACCTTTGTCCAAAAATGCTTTGTTTGGATTCAGGGGGACCCAAAACATATATTTTCGGTGAAATCTCGGTATCGAATTTTTGGGTGTAACACAATACCTTCTCTATACACTATGTATATAGTACATATATAGAAAGTAATATGTTTAGATTTAATCGATCTCCATGAGTAGCATCTCAATGCGTTAGGCTAACCTACCTACCCTATACATACACTACGGTTTAATGATGTTTTGGGTGAGCTTGTGGTTGGAGAATACCTTCTCTATGAGGGGGAATACTGGTAAACAACACGTGCAGCCAGGCAAATGAACTTCGCTGGGAATCGAAACAATACGCATGTGTACGAAGCAAACACAATACTCATGGGCTTCGCTGGTGCATAACATTATTGTAATTATTTACTTCAAACATAGCGATTTCTCACGTAAAAATAAATATATAAGTATTAATACATTACTATATTATGTACTGAAATACCTCTCTTATACGTATATGTTCCATGCACTTATATAAAAAGACCGTCGAAGAGTATATTTGTCATCTTTTAAAACTCTTCTGTGTTCCATTCACATGGCTTGCTCTACATTGCTGTAAAAATTATTGTTAAAAACATATACTTCTATCTACTTCATGCAAATCGAGATAAATATTAGCAGTAACGGTATTATTACTTAGTTCTTTGTAAGTAGAAGGAAAATATGGGAATACACTAGACTAAAATGATAATTTTTTTTTAAAACTGGTTACCATGTGTTTTTTTTTTTTTTTTTCATTGCCAGGAGTTGACAAATCTAATAAGTTTTAAGTATTTCAAAACTATCTCAAAAATGGCCAACTCCACGAAAAAAATTACATGACCTAAATTGGTGTTTTAACCAACGAGATTTCTTACGGTTTACTACTTATGCAAAATCCAGCAAAATTAATTCAGAATAAAGAGGTCTTCAGAGGCTATTTCCAGAAAATTCAAAATATGCATTTTTTTGTGTAAACAGCTTTATTATACGGTATTTAATCAAAATCGTTAGAGCCAGTTTTGAGAAAATCAAAAATTTCGAAAATTGTTCCATATAAAATGTAGTCTGGAGTGGGGGGGGGGATTTTTCTCAAAATCTTCGTGTCGCATCCTTGGAAGATACTAAACTTATATACCAAGTTTGGTATTTTACCGACTTTTCGTTTTGGAGTTATTCTGTTCACAGACACACGTACGCACACGGATTTTTTCTATTTTTTTAATACAGTGGACCAACCCTAAAACGTATATTTCGGGTGTAATCTCGGTATAGAATTTTTGGGTGGATTGCAATACCTTCTCTATACACTATATACATAGTACGTGTAGAGAAAGTAAAATACATAAACCTGTTCATCCTGGATTATTTTTGCATTACTACTAAAGCGTAAGAAATAGACAAAAACTTGTAACACAAATATTATACATCTCGTTAAAACACACAATCTATGTCATGTACAGTTTTTTCAGAGTTAACCGATTCCAAGAAATTCCTTTTTATTTATTTATTTATTTTTTGTGGATGGGCTCTGAATTTTAAACTACTTGCACTTTTCTCAAACGGAAAGTTATCTTTAGTTTCTTTCACATACAATAATCTAATGTATTCTCTTATTTCCCTTCTGCTTACAAGAAAGCAATAAGACAATTTCTACTATTGTTTGTGTAAAAATAGTTTGTTTGGAGAATGGGTAAAGAGGGGCTTATATAAGGAACACATCAAATATTTTTTCTTGTTTTTCATTTGAAAGAGTTCTTCCCGGGCTTTGTATTGCATTTTCTACGCTTAATAGTGAAACACACATTGATTACTGAAACGCAATTGGGTAGTCGAGATTGTTAGGCATAGGCTCATGATCGGAAAATCTGTATTTTCATTAAAATTTAGTAGACGATTAGGAAGTAAAGGCTTCTAGTATCTGGAGCATAATACCGTAATACGTGATCCCTATGAGTAAGGGAAGATCTGAAGACCCACTGGACGACTATATCCGGACGACGATGTGCGCTAGCAACATCGCACTATCCTGACGAGGCTAGTCAAGCTTAGCTTTCGGACCTAGGGGTTCCAGGAATACACGAGAACCTCCTAGGAAGAATAGTGTTTCTCATCCGTAACATCAAGCGTCTGGGAGCAATATTTCCGAAGCGCATACATACATACCAACCGTCATCCCATTGGTTCTGCATACCAGATGAGAGGTAATGAATACCAGGAAACTAGTACTAGTTTCGCAGAACTCGCCTACCAACCTGTGGAAACCAAATCCTGTTTGGACCTTCCTTTCTACCTGAGTTTTATTCTTCGGATTTTCCTACTTCCGCTTAGCTAAAATGCCGCGACGGTACCATAAATTTAGGCCAATAATTTACCAATTATTTCATTTTTGTATATCACCAGGTTTCAATTGGTGTGATAAGTTCCCTGTATTCCTTCTTCTTCGTTCTAGGAAAGAAGACAATTCTGAATTGTTGCTACACTTTTAGAAAAAGGTTCATGTGTGTCTGTGAATAAGCAATTAAAAATTAAACTCAAACTTGATATTTAAGTTCAGCATCTACCAAAAACGCGACACAAAGATTTTTAGGTAAATCCCTCCAAGCTACCTTTTACATAGAATGAAAATTTGCATTTTTTAAAAATGTATTTAACGATTTTGAATAAAATACTATATGTTTAAGATATTTTTATGACAAACGATATGTGTGCATTGAATTTTCTGGCAATAATCTGTAAAGTCCTCTTTATTCTTATGACTTTTGCATTACTTGTAAAAGATAGACAAAACTTTAGTTCACATAGAAGTGTTGATACTGTTAAATTAGATGATTTATGTCAGATACCTTTCTCTATGGGATGTGGTCATTGTTTTTTTTTTGTTTTTTTTTATTCTGGCCTTGCAAAAGGTACCGGAATCTCAAGTTTATCATATACCGATAGTTCTTAAAATATTTGACTAGTGCTTATTTAACTTAATGTATTTGATGTTTTCCTTTTCAACTACAAAGAAATAAATAAAACGTACATTTCAGCATACGTTTATCTCGATTAATTAATGGGAGAATGAATTATATAGAAGAATAAGCTTTTGTAGAAATAGTTTGTTGCAGAATATGTAGAGAAAGTTGTGTGAATGAAATTTTCTTAATCTGCTGTCTTACCTGTGCACTCGACTCCACGGAAAGGTAAAAAGAGTAAAGACTAAGGTCTAACAACGGTGGGGGGGTAGGGGGTATTTCAGCACTGAGACCTACTTAGATCTATTCTGCGCTAACACCCCTCAGGGAAAAGGGATGAAGTAATAGTACCACACGTGGCCACAGGCCGGGCAGATGATAAAAGCCACGCGAAGTCCATAACAGAGCAGAAACGCCTCATCTGAGTGGTCGGAAGACCCGTTTCTCTAAATTGTCCACACCAGTACATGGATGAACCGTCTCGTATTGGTTTCATGTCAAAAGTCTAGTAATCCCATATTAAGCTATGAAAACATTTTGGTTTCAGGCTTAGGAGCAAAAAATCTGATGCGTTCCACTCAGATGGACTTCTCTGCCTATTCTGTAACGAACAGTTCTTACAAAATCCTATTATTCTATCTCCTTCATGCTGATTAACACAAACTTTAACGAAATTATGTTATTATTGAATACATTAAAAACAGAAGGAAACATTAACAGAAATGGTGTCATTACTGAGTACATTATAAGCAGAAGGGAGATAAGGGAATACTTTGGACTAAAGTTACATTAAAATCCTTTATCTCGATTCAGAAATATATACGGATATCTCTGAAATGGGTAATGCACACTTCCCGTTTGAGTTGAGCTGTGTTTTAAAATTGAAACCATAACAAGGGATATCTCTGAAATGGGCAACTCCAAAAGGAAAACGAAAACTTAAGTGTATATGACATAAAATGTATGAGTTAACAATATCTACATTTTTTCTGAAGAATGTTTCAGGCTAGCGCTTACGGTTATATAGAATAAAGAATGTTTTAGAGGCTATTCCCACAAAACTTAGATATGCATATTATTTGATATGTAAACATCTTTAACATTAGGTATTTTAATCAAAATTGCTGAGCTATTTTTTAGAAAATCAAAACTTTCAACTTTTTCCATGTAAAGAATACTCCTTCTTCGCCTCCTTCACGGTTTTAGGCCATTTTTAGCCTGTTGGGGCTGTAAAATCTTGTTGTGTCTATCTCTTTTTTGGTCGTGCTGAATTTCTATAGCCTTGGGGTTTGTAGTTATATGATGCTCCAGGTATCCTGTTAATTGACTTTCTTTTCAAATGTTGTTCTAGTTGGTTCTATATTATGTTATTTTATTTAGTCCTTCTATTTTTAAGTTTTGTCTTATTTCATTGTTTGACATTTTATCTAACCTTGTGAATCCTGCTATAGGACTAAGAAATGTCATTTCTGCTGGCTGTATTCCTCTTTTATTTTCTGCAGTCAATGTCCATGTTTTGGATCCATGAGACAAAGTGGGAATAGCTGTTGTTTAATACAGTTTTATTATTGAGTCTTTTACCGGGTCACATACATCCGTTGTTGTGCCAGTTTTGGTCCGCCTCGGGTATTCTATTTCCCCAGTACCCTCTATATCTGGTGGGCATTTCCCTATCCGCCACTTGGGGAGGCGCTCAATGGGAGACTAACAAACTCCACACGAGTTCTGTTCTTTATAATGTTTTACTAAAGGACACCTCAAAACATGTATTTCCGGTGAGATCTGAGCCTAGAATTTTTGGACGGAATACAATACCTTTTTTTTTTAACTATTAGCTACCCACACAGTACGTATAGAGAAAGTAAAAGAGGAGGGAGGGAGTAAAAATAAAAACATTAAGTTGAATGCTAGCACCAGATAAGGAGGGGGAGTGGTAGAGGGGATGTAGTATTTCCTTCCCAATATAAACCGTTTCGCTTTATGTTGGCACGATTTCATACACCTAACTATACGCATTCATATTCAGGAAAATATGTGTTCCATTCACATGAATTTCTCTACATCTCAGTAACAAACTAATCTTATAAAGCTTATTCTTCTATCCTTCATACTAATCGAGTTAAATATAGCAGAAATGGCCTTATTACTTGCTTTTTTGCACGTAGAAGGAAAATAAGGGAATACACTAAGCTAAAACGATAATCAAATCTTTTAAAAACCGGTTTCTATATGATTGAAATTATATTTCTTTGCACGGTCAGAAGTTGGCAAATTCCCATATGAGAAAAGATGAAGTATTTTAAGATTGAAACCAATAACAAGGGATATCTCGGTTAACTAAAAGATCCGTGTGTGTGTGTGTGTGTGTGTGTGTGTGTGTGTGTGTACAGCATAGCTCAAAAACAAAAAAAAACCGTTAAATATCAAACTTTGTATTTATTTAGTATCTTTTAAAGATGCAACATGAATATTTTCAAGAAAATTCCTTACCACAAAGTACCCTTTATAAGGATAATGTTTTGAATATTTTATTTTTCTCAAAAATGGCTCTAGTGATTTTGATTAAAATACCGTATATTAAAGACATTTACATCATAAATAAAATGTATATTTTGAATTTTCTGGGAATAGCCTATGAAGACCTCTTTATTCTGAATGATTTTTGTAGAAATTTGTACAACGTTAAATCATAAGAGATAGGCAACAGTTTAATACACAAAAATGTAGATCTCATTAAAACACATAATTTATGTCATATACGTTTTTCTTGCAGATTTGTTATTGGTTTCAATTTTAAGCTACGTAAATTTTCTCAAACGGGAAGACACTTTTCATTTCATCTCACTTGTTTTACAGGTGGCCATGCAAAGCGAATTGAACCTCAATTGTCTCACATAAAGAACAAATTTTGAAAAATTTGACTATCGCTTTAGCCTAGTGTACTCCCTTACAGGCAAGTAACAAGACCAGTGCTGCTACTGCTTATCTCGATTAACATGATGTAGATAAAAGAATGCTTCTTGAGAATAGTTTTATATGGAATAGTTATGTCTCTCTCTTTCGAATTACCAGTTATGTAAAAGTCATTCACGATAAAGAGGCCTTCAAAAAGTTCAAGATACACATTTTATTTATCATATAAGTATTTTAATATACGGTATTTTAATCATAATCGCTAGAGCAATTATTGAGAAAATTAAAATATTCAAACTTTTTTCTATATAATGGATACTTTGGGGTAGGGAGATTTTGTTGAAAATCTTCGTGTCGCACTCTTAGAAGATGCTGGACTATTTAAGTCCAAGTAAAGTTTGGTATTGTAGCGGCTTTTCGTTTCTGAGTTTTCCTGCTCACAGTCACATGGACACACACGTATGGGCCTTTTTTTTAAAGATGTTTTTGGACTCGGGACCTCAAAAACTGTGTTTCTGGTAAAATTTTATATCGAAGGTGTCTTCTCTCTTCCTACTATGTATATAGCATTGTAGAGGAAGTAAAAAAGGAGGTTAGTAAAACAAGCACCAGAACCAGATAGGGGATGAGGAGTGGCAGAGGCGGTTTAGTAGATGAGAAGAGCTGTTATGGAATACCGAGATATTGGCTCTGTTAGCAACTACTGTCACATGGAAACATCATGAACTACTTAAGAAATACTCCCATGATGCGGACAGTGAGAGCTGACTGCGTGTTGTCGAAACACTCGCTACGGAAAAAAGTGTGTTTTGTGATTTTCAAGAGGTTTTGCAGGTAAGATTTCAAGCATTTAAACCTACTAGTACACATGTGGCTTGAACATTGATGTTAAGCATAGTGTACAATAAAAGAATTTTACCTGTTATACTGATGTCATTTTTAGCTGACAATGATGTGTTCTCAGTTTAGGGGGACAAGGTAGTCACATACGGAAATTACACCTTAAGTTTAAAAACCACTGCCTCGTAAAGCATTCAATTGTTTTCCCAGGAATTTGTATGACTTATTCTATAATATTAATAAAACTTAGTTCTAAAACATGTGAATTCATGTACCCTTTTCTCGGATACTGCTTGCAATACATAATCACACTTTTGCATGCTTTTTCTTAGTATAATCAGCTATCTTATAAACCTCAATTAATCTATCTTATAAACCTCAGTAGAAATTTAATATGCAAATAAAAAAAAAGTAAAAATGTGGAAAATTTACAATATGGTTGCTTTCTTAATATGATTAATATATACTATATACTATAACATATTGTTTCAGAAAGTTAAATTATGTGTTATATACATGTGCTGAAATTTCTGCTTTCCAGCTCTCATGTTTTTGAGAAAAAGTAGGTACACAATTATCCAAAAATGCTGTTTTGAGAAAACTGAATTTGAAGATACAAATGTCATAAAAAGGGCATTGCATAACAGCTATAAAGAAATGTAGACTAGGATTTAAATCACATTTAAATTGATTAAAATCCTCTTAACCCCCCAAAAGTATACATTTCTGAAACCAGAAACAATAGAAGTTTTATTAGTGTTTATAAAAATTTTATTTTTTTTACCATTTCAGAGTACCTTGTCCCCTTAAATGTTCATTTTCCAACATAGCGTGTTGGGTATTATTGAATACCCGATGTAAAAGTGTAGTATTCTATATAATCCCACAGGATCCACTTTGAGATACAATGTGGAGATATAGCAGTAAACAGTGACTGGTTTTTATCCTGTCAATAGAAACGTTTTTACCAGTGAAAATGTTATTGGTTATACGCTCACGATTTTTAGCCCAATAAATGATCCTCTTCCATGTTCATCTACAAGCTCTAATACACCTCAGCCCTGTTCTTCCAAGAGTACTGTTGTGGTTCTCCCTGATTCGACTAAGTCACCATATGTTTTTCTACCTATAGACATATCACCTCCACCTCCAAAAAACAGCTGTCAAATAGAGGCAGGAAAGCTGGATGTTCTTCTATAATAACTACTCCCCATATAGAAAAGAGTTGGAGGATAAACTGGAAGAAAAGGACAAAAAGAAGGAAACAGAAGCTTCAAAACAACAAAAGAAACCGAAAATTCAAAGACCCCTTGTTAAAGAATTAAACTTACACCGACCTTGTAGACCTAAACCTACTAGAGATGACTCCAGTGTTGGCAGCGATTAGTCGTTCCATTCCGATGTATCATCTGTAATGAAACTCGTGCCATCAGCTGAAGAACCAGTAAACAAAGTATCTTCTGTAACGGAAAATTCTCTGAAGATCAGCAGGGTGAAATTTAGATTCAATGCTTCAGTTGTTTTCTGTGGGCCCACCTTGACTGCACCGGAGCAGAGAAAGAAGATTATATCTGTGACTTTTGCTAATAGGTTTGAAGCAGAAATGACTTGCATATAATCTTAAAAATATGATTTTTATAGTTAAAATAACCATATTTTATGAAGTCTAATTAGTTTTTTAATGGTTTAAAATACCTAATCCATATTATCCGACTATTTCATATTAACCGACATTTATAACCCTTTTAAATGTACTTTTATAACAAAAATAATTAAGTGTTATTTTTACAACCAACAATTTATTACAATTAGTTCTAGTATGTACTTATAATGATGTGGGAATTTTTATACAAAAACCAGTGAGGTTATTTTTGGAAATGTGGATGGTATTCCATAATACGCTCCTCTCCTTTCCTTCCTAAGATACCGGTGCACATAGCCGCGCTTGCTAAAGAGCCTCAATTTGGTGCTTCGTGGCGCAGGGGATCGTGGGTTCAAGTCCCGCCTTGGGCATGGATGTTTGTGTATTTGTGTATGTGTATGTGCATTTGTCATTAAACAGTAAACGGAAATAAAAGGAAATTTAGGGGAAAAAACCAGAGGAATAAGAAAATGGAATACAGCACCGGAGTTCCGACCAGATTCCGGTACTGTATTTTATATTATATAAAAAACAAAACAAAAAAAGATAGTCAATTGCATATTTTGTCAGCTGATTCCATACACTCAATTATACTACATTCATATTACATTATGAAAAACTAAATAACCTGCAATTAAATAGAGTTTAATATTGAAATGTTTGCCCTTGTTATAAATTTTGATCAGATCAATTACTCACATATATTTTCGGTCAGTGCAGCTGAATTTTGTCGCACGTACGCAAGCTAAAGGCAGTATAAAATGGAGAGCATCGTAGCAACGTATCTCATCACCTGCTCGTCTCAAATCCCGTTGTATTCAGTTTCATAGCTGCCATTAATAATGGGAAATTACCCAGACGTGTCCAGCCAACGCCATTAATAAAGGAATTGAGTTCTAATGGAACGCTTACGTGTGACAAGACAGCTTAAACAAACACACGCTGTGTCTTGACACCTGCCCTGCTCTTACACAGATATTTATGTGGCGGGGGATGTTGTTAATGTACCTATTTAGTGTAAGGCGAGTTGGAGCTTTTGGCAATATGCGATCAGCTGCCTCAATACTCGCTGTACTGCCCCACTCGTGCCTTGTTTCACAATTTCTGTACATAAATAAGACTAGTGGACAGAACTCGAGTGCCAATTAGCGGAAGGAGTTTGACATTATGGATTCCTAGATAGTAATATCAGAAAATATATTAAATCTAACGTTCTCTTTTTCTATATATGCCTGCTTTGACAATACATTATAATAAGTATACTTGAACATAGAATTTCATCAAATAAGTTTTTGACATGTGCTCGTGAAATTACTTGATATCTCGATTTTTTGTGATATTAATTCTTACAATTTATGAACTATGCTAACACAAATGAGATAGGTAGTGAAAGATTAACAGCTCATCAGTACGTATGGCTTGGAATCATCAACACTTGAAATGGTTTGTGAAGGATGGATTGAGTAAATGATACCAGAAGTTCCTCCTTCTAAAACAATAATTTGTTGCCCAAAATTTTATTTCTAAAAATGTACAATACATTGGTTCCATTATCAATACTTTTAATATACTACTAGTTTAAAATATACGAATGGCCTGAACATTAAAGGAGGTATTCGAACGATATTTAAGTGTTCAAGGCTTGCGTAGAACAAAACTGAGAGTTAGGGTAGGAAACTCGATACCAAATATTGTGAACAATTGCTTTTTTAATCAATTTGGATTCAGGGATAATCAAGTAAATAAAGGATAACAGTTGACCAATCCAGGTATAATAGCAAAAACAAGTAAATAGTGAAGAAAGCTATTGAAAGTAGTGGACGTGCTATCAAGAATAACATCATAAGCTGAGAATATTGTACACATGTCTCCCAGGGGTCGCACAGGAACGGAAAGATGAGGCGAGAGATGACACCGGGTGGCCAGAACCAGGAGTGACGGTACAGTAATGAAGAGTCCCTACATTATCCAGATTGAGATGTCTTGGACAGGCTAACTGGGATTCCCCACCTCATAAATATAAATAGTATTAATAGTAAATGAAAAGAGTAAATATAGAGAAGTATAAATGGCTATATAAAAAGAAATAAATATAAAATTAAGAAAGCTACTTTTTTTGTGAAGATATAAAAGATAATTACACAAATGTTAAAATATGTAAGTGTAAAATGAATGTATAACTAATTAATTTGGAAATTTTATAATAATTAACAGGGATATTACGTGCATAAAATATTATCTTATAACCTTCATCTAAATTATTGGATAGTTATTACATTTTGAAAATCATAGTTTAATATTATTACTTTAATATTTATCTTAAAAGTACCTCCAAAATAATTAAATGTTGGTCATAATATGATATGGAAAATAAATATAGAAATTCGGAATACGTGCCCTAGTTCGAGCATTTGGGTATGTATATAATTCACTAATCCCTACCTCATCTCTAGGGCCGAATGTCCCCAAGGCGACGGCCTTATACCCCGACTGATGTCCCAAGAATGGAGAAAGTTCCACACAGTTCCCTTTTCCTTGTCACGCTGCATTGAAACACCCGCAGACACCTCCAAATCTGAAACAAGTGTGAAGGATGAAGGACATGATTAACAGAACGATATGGAGGGGCAGAAAATGCGGGGAATGTGAGAAATTCTCTATAGCATTCTCTTGAAATACTCATTGATTAGAAATGGAAATGGGATTTTACTTATGGACGCTCTTTAACTATAGTGGTTCTCAGCGTCCCATTCTCTACTGGGCATGAAAGACCACATAATTTTGCTAACAGGCCTCTTTTACGCCCGAAAAAAATGCATCGTCCTCCGCCGGGTTTGAATCCGCGACCTTGGGTAAGTTGGTGAGACGCAATGTCATCGTGGCGCCACCTTGCTTGGTAACTGTGAGTTAAACTGACCAATTTTAATTTATGAGTACTGAGTATCTGATTAATATCATAAAAATTTGATGTGTTCCATTCACAAGACTTCTATCTACATCATGCTAATCTAGATAAACATTAGCATAATTATTCTTTGAATTAGCTTCCTTGCAAGTAGGAGGAAAATAAAAAAGTCTACAGGCTAAAGCGTTAGTCTGGTTCTTTGAAAAACGTCATTACGTAAAACATTTGAAATTTCATTCTCTTTGCTTGCCAGGACTATACAAACGAGAAGAGAACAAATACGACTATACAAACGTTTGATAAAAGTTTAAGTGGCTCAAAATGTATATGTGACATAAATTGTGTTTGTTAAAGAGATCTATATATTATCTATATATTATATATACCGTAAGAGATATACGAAAACTTACTATACAAAATATATATATTTTTTTTTTTTTTTTTTTTTTGTGTAGTAAGTTTTCGTATATCTCTTACGGTTTGCCTTATACAAATTCATTCAGAATGAAGTGGTCTTCAGAAGCTATTCCCGAAAATTCAAGATATGTATTTCGTTTGTCATAAAGATATCTTAAACAAAGTATTTTAATCAAAATCGTTAAGCCATTTTTGAGAGAATAAACATTTTCGAAACATGTTCCATGTAAAGGGTTGTTGGGGGTGGGGGGATTTTCTTGAAATCTTTGTGTCACATCCTTGGAGGATACTCAGCTTAAGTACCAAGATTTTGCGTTTTTGGGCTATGCTGCCCACATATACACATGCACAAAAAAATACAGACAGACGCATGGACCTTTTTCTAACACTATTTTTGGACTCAGGAGACCTCAAAATATATATTTCCTGTGAAATCTCGGTATCGCCAGTAGAGAAAGTAAAAACTGAGAGCCTGAAGTAAAAGCTATAGTGGCTCTTGAGATTCTTTGCTGGGTTTAGCACCCGAAGATGACACATTTCTCTTGTATGCTCTTTTGAAATACGTATACCAAAACTTAATATCTGGATTGTATTCATAACCACAGAGACCTAAAAGCAGTTAAACAGCAGAGAAACCCGATTCTTCTCTGGGCTTATCACCCGAAGGTTACACATTTCTGTCGTCTGTTCTTTTGAAATACGTATACTGAAACTTAATATCTGGATTGTATTCATAACCACAGAGACGTAAAAGCAGTTAAACAGCAGAGAAACCTGTCAGGAATGAGGGAGGCGAAGATCCCATTAAGAAGCAGAAGATCGACTGAGCTCTTTATATGTCAATTAACAGGAATATGCTTTCTACCTATAAGGTATCTTCTTATCGCAATGGCTATAATAACTCTCGTTGCATTACTTAACGCTGGGACCTTACAATTGATTTAAAGAACCCATTTCCTCAAACAAGCATGTGACAGAAATTAAGACAGCCGTGTTATGAATACTTAATATTATTATCGTGAGTCCCATTATCTCTCTCTTCTGTAAAGGTTTAGGAAATACTGAGACTTGTTTATGCCTTACTTCCCAAGCTATTAGAGTTTTTCATTCCTCTTTGTTCATTTATGATATGCCTATAGCTCTTTTTAGTTGTAAACCGATGTTTCAACTTATTCGTCTTCTATATTTGTAGCATGTTTCTATCACAGAAGAAGCAAGTACAGCCAAGTAATTATGCCCGTTATCACTGTTTTCCAACAGTGGAAATAAAATAGTTTATCAGTGGCGGTTCGTGTATTTTACTTGAAAGATGTATCAGAAGAAATAACTAAACAATTTGGAAACTCAGTGTACCCCTAATTTTTCAACAATTATGAATATAAAGCCTAGCATTTGAGCTATTTATTCCAGGCAAATATATTCTATAAATGCTTATTATAATATGATTAATTGATGAGAATGAAACAATTCTACAAAAGAAAATTTAATTGAGACCACCAATAAATTCAAAGTTAAAATTCTACGTGGAGTTTAGTAATAATTACATTTGCTAAAACAGATATTTGTTAAAACAAAAATACCTTTCATAAGCTTGAACTTAAAATATGTTAACATTTTAATAAAATATAATAATGGAACAAATACATCTTATTATTTGTACAAACACTTTAATCGCAGTGTTACACACAATCTAGTAGTGAACGCTGTAGTCAGAAGCAAATACAAATAATATTATTAATAATGAAAATAATTTAAGAAATAATTTAAATGGATTTGGACGCACATAAAGAGGATGGAAAGTAGCAGAATTCTAATAATGAGCTGGAGTGGAAGGTCAAAGTAAGGAGAACAAAAGAGAATCGAAGGAACAATAGATAGAAGCAGAAAGAAAAAACATCTGACGTGTTACACTCACATGACTTTCTCTAGCTGCTCTAAAAAAAATTTCTTACAAAATATTCTTCTTCCTTCTACACAATGTTCTTATTACTTAGTTCCTTATAAGTAGAAGGGAACTAAAGGAATACGCTATGCTAAAATCGTCATTGCAAACCGCTTCTTTGCGTGGCCAGAAGTAGAACAAAAGAAAAATGAACTGAGAAACAACTGAAATTAATAACAAGGAATATCTCGAAACCGGTAAACTGCACGAAAACATGTATATACCATAGATTGTATTTTAACGAGATCTACATATTGTGTGTGCTTTTGTCTATCTCTTACGGTTTGCTAGTTATGCAAAGTTCAGCAAAATCCATCCAGAATAAACAGGTCTTCAGAAGCTCTTCCCAGAAAATTCAAGTTATACATTTTATTTGTGATATATTTTAATGAAAATCGTTAGAGCCATTTTTAAGAAAATGTAAATGTTCGATGTAAAGGGTAGGGGATTTTTCTTCGTGTCGCATACTTGGAAGAAACGAAACTTAATTACCAAGTTAGGTATTTATCCGTCTTTTCATTTTTGAGATATGCTGTCCACAAACACACACAGACACACACTGACCTTTTTCTGAATTTTTTTTCTTTGATTCAGGGTTCCTAAAACATATAATTCGAGTGAACTTTCTTTGTCGAGTTTTGGGTGCAGTACAATACCTTCTCTATCCACAATGTACAGCGCACATACGGGGCTAGAGAAAGTAAAAAATGGATACAACAGACCTTATATAAGAAGTAATTTGAGTCATTATTTCATTTCAATTCGTAATCGCTACAAATGGTTTGCCCCTCATATATTTCTTTAATTTTACGAGAGGAAAGTTGAAGAGGCGAGATTTGTAATGTATTGCCGATGGGTATAATGCTGTCAATGTAGCAAGTTTGTTTTGATGCCTCTTTGAAATGTTTTTTAAAAATTTTTACTATCTCAAAAGTGGCTCTAACGATTTTGTTAGAAATAGTTTCATGACATATGAAATGTATATATTGAATTTTCTGGGAACGGTCACCGAAATTCTCTTCATTCTGGATGGCTTTTGCGCACATGGCAAACTATAAAAGATGCACAACATCTCACTACACAAAAATGTGTGTGTGTATATATATGTGTGTATGTGTGTGGGGTCATGCAAAGTAATTACATATCAACCACTTCTTAAAATATTTTCATTGTTTTCGCTTAGTGTACTCCCATATTTACTATATATCTACTAGGACCTAAGCAATAGGACTAGTTCTGTTAGTGTTTACCTTGATGGAATGAAGTAGATAGAAGAATAGGTTTTGCTAGGATAGCTTATTGTAGACTAGCTAGAGGAAGATGTGATTGAAATGCATCGGATTTTTTTCTCCTGGTCATGTGAAGGGAGCAGAATTTCAAAGCCATCGCTTAGCAACCTGCTAAAAAAAGATTTGACTAAAACCTAAGCCTACTATATTTTACTGATTCCCACGTACTAAAATAAAATGTAGAAATGTAATATAGCATTAAGATAAAAGAATAAGGATTTGTAAGAATGATTCGTTCAGGTATGAGCAGAGAATTAATGTGAGTGCAACACGTCCTATTTTTAATTTTTTTATATTCAATTGTGAAATTTTAACACCGAATACTTGAACACAATACAATAACTTCTCTACCTATGTACTGTGAAATAAAGAAATAATAATGGATAGAGAAAAATCTTGTGAAAAAAAGTTGTTTTTTTTATATTTAAGTTTCCTTGACGCTAGAGATCTAAATGTTAGAAAGTATGCATATTCCGGCTTTTAGATTATTTATGGGATGATTTATTTAAATACTCTTACATACTCTGCTCATGTGTAATATACATACCAGGTAGAGAAAGTATTGTATTGCACCCAAAATTAGATACCGAGATTCCATCGGAAATACATTTTTGAAGTCTTCTGAATAAAAAAGCATTTTTTAAAAATACTCGTGTGTTATTTATAAGCAGCATAACTCATAAAAGAAAAGTCAGCTAAACATCAAACTTGATATCTGAGTTTAGCGTTTTTCAAAGGTGTGACACAAACATTTTCTATAAAATTCCCCATCTAATTTATTAAAAGTTGCTCTATTTTGGTTATAATATTGTATGTTTAAGCTATTCTCATGCCAAATGAAATGTTTATCTGGTAATTTCGCAAAAAAAGCCTCTGAAGCCCTCTTCACTCTGGTTGACCCTTGCATAACTTATAAATCGTAAGAGAGTGACAAAAATGTTTACTATACAAAATGTAGATCTCGTGGAAACACGACTTATGCCAGTTTTTGTAGGGCTAACGATATCCGAGATATTCCTGGTCATTGGTTTCAATTTTAAATAGCTTATACTTTTCTTAATTTGAAAATCAACATTCATTTCATATCTTGTTTGTTTACTGCTGGCCATGTAAAGAGAACCAAACTTCAATTCTATCACATAACGACCAGCTTTTAAAGGACTTGACTTTGCGTTAGCCTAGTGTATTACCTTATTTCATTTCTGCCTACAAAGAAACAGATATTAAATCATTTTTGCTAATATTTATCTCCATTAGCATAATGTAGATAAAAGAATAATCTTTTATAAGAATAGTTTGTTTGAAGAACATGTAGAGAAAGTCATGTGAATGGAACATGCGGGTTTTTAAAATTATTTTTTTTAATTAAAATATGCTTTCCCGGTGAAATTTCAACATCGAAAACTTGGCTGCAATGCAATACCTCTCTACCTACTGTGTACATAGCACAGAAAGTCATTAATGATAGGGGGTGGAGAGCGTCTCGTGAAAATGTTTCACCGAGATTTCACCGGCAATATATTTGAAGACTCCCTGAATCCAAAAAAGAAGTATTTTTTAGAAAAATATCCAAGTGTCTGTCAGTGTGTGTGGGTGTGGGTGTTTGTGTGTGTGTGACTGTGGGCAGCATAGCTCAAAAACGAAAAGTCCGTTAAATACCAAACTTGGCATTTAATTTCAGTATCATCAAAGGATGTTGATTAAAATATCGCATATTAAAGATATTTACATGACAAATAAAATGTATACTTGAATTTGCTGGAAGTGGTCTCTGAAGGCATCTTTATTCTGGACGAATTTTGCGGTATTTTGCATAACTGGTAAACCGTAAGAGCTAGACAAAATCTTACTTGCTAAAGCACATAGTTTATGTTATATATTTTTTTCGTTGAGTTGACCAATTTTAAGATATTCCTTGTTATTGGTTTGAGTTTTAAAATACTTATACTTTTCTAATATGGGAACTTGTCAACTCCGGCCACGTGAAGAAACGGCTTTCAATCTCATGGCAACCATATTTAAAACATTTGTCTGTCGGTTTAGCCTAGAGTATTCCCAAATTTCTCTTTCACTTATAAGAAACTAAATAATAAAACCGTTTCTTCTAATGTTTATCCCGATTAGCATGAAACAGATAGAAGAATAGCCGGTAATTTTGTGCGACAGCTCTTAATTCTGGTGAGCGAAGAATGAAGTAACCAATTTCAGTAGGGTGTTTTTATTGGATACCAGCCACTGTATGTGTGTGAACAGAATATCTCAAAAAGCAAAAAAATCCAACACATCACACACTTTCTGTCAATTTAAGTTTAGTATGTTTTAATCATCTACGAATATTTTAAAAAATATTCCTCCACCCCAAACTATACTTTATATGAAGAAATTTGCAATACTTCTTACAAAATTCCACATATTATCCATAATGCTTTCCCAATTATTTCGTGGATAAATATGTTTTGTAGTTTACGAATGCTTTGCTATAATCATTACTTGTTTCTAATTTATGTTTTTGTTTCTCGGTATTGTTGATTTTCATTTTTACGATTTTGCACATAGTCCGTAGGTATTTAAATGCTATATGGTCATGATTATACCGTTAAAGTTTGATTTCCTCTTATAACAACCCACCCTGGCTTTAACGTTCACTCACTTTTGAAGTTGGTACTTCAGTTACCGCCCATCGGAATTAATAGAGCCGTTGCGCAAAATTAATAAGTTTACTAACAATAATTTGCTACAGAGATGTAGAGAAATTAAAATGAATGGAACACATCCTATTTTTTAAACCCTCTGGAAATACTAAAACTTTCAGGAACTTGACTAACGCAGTGCATATCTGCTTTCCAAAGTACTCTCTGAATTAATCTGATTTGGTAGGCTCTTTTCGATGACATTTTATATTGATAGAATTCTCTGTGCATAAATAATCACATTCCCGTTTACATCGACGGAATTTGGTCCCTACTTTCCACATTACCAAAGTGCAGGTTAGTGGTCACACGCAAAATAGTTGTCCAGCTGTTGAATACAGCACAGGAATGCCAGTGAACTGAACAGTTATATTTGCAACGGTGACAAAAAGGGAGGCAGTTGCGTTAAATTAATCCTTTTCACTGCAACAACATGAGTATGCAATAGTGTTGCACTTGTGAACATGGTTTTCTCACCGAGTCTCCATAGGGCTGTTCAAAGTGAAATCGGTTTATGAGATAAAAGAACACAGTACACTGGGTATCCGTATTTAGTGCCTATTCATTTGGAGCTTATTCAGGGAATCAGAGGGAAGAACTAAGACTACATTAGAAAATTATAACTATTTAACAAACTAACCATTTCTTTGAGACCCACCAGTACTATCATGTTTACTTTCTCTAGCACGTATGTATAATGTCCATTCGACACAGAAATTTCATTGGAAATACCTGTTTTGAGACCACATGGATCCAAATAAAAAGTATTTTAGAAACTATCCGTGTGCGTGTGTGCATAACTTAAAAACAAAAAGTCGGATAAATACCAAAGATGTCACACGAAGATTTAAAAAAAAAACGCGCCTCGCCCAATTACCCTTTGCACGGAATATTTTTCGAAAATTTTGATTTTCTCAAAACTGCCTCCAAAGATTTTGGTTAAATTGCCACATTTAAGGTATTTTCGTGCTAAACGAAATGTATATCTTGAAATGTCTGGGAATAGCCTCTGAGACTTCTTCGTTCTGAATTACTTCTGTACAACTTTTGTATAACTGGTAAACCGTAAGAGATAGACGGTAACTTACTACTCAAAAAAATGTAGATTTATATATGTAGAATTAATCGTTTTCTAGATATTCGCGATATTAAAATTTTCCACACGATGCAGGTTTTATTCAAGCTCTCCTAAATTTTTAGGATAGGTTCTTAACAAGCAAAAAAGGTTTTTGTCATGTGATTGTTTTAGATATTGATTTTTAAAGTAAATTGTATTATAAAATTTCTTGAATTTTATTCTTTCTTGCTTTAATTTTTTTACCTCTGGAACTAATTGGAGTATAATAAATTCACATGACAGTTCCGTTCCTGATACTTACATACACATTTTGAAAAATAAAAAATATAAAATTTTTCATCATTTTCATCGTGTTGAGTGATTTGAATTTGGCGCTAGTGTTTTAATTTAAAAATTAATAACTCAAAAACTACTTATGATACATAAAATAAATTTTAAAGCATGTAACTACTGTACAACATAAAACATGTTCAAAATTTGAGCCTGATTATTTGAAAACTGTTGGATTTAGGATTTTGGGCGATGCATCCCTTTAAACATTTCTCATACGGCAATTGTTTGACATAGCGACCGGCTTTTATAACATTTGAATATCGCTTTATCCTGTGCATTCCCTCATATCTCTTCTACTTACAAAGAAATGAAATGAAATTTTATTTATGGACACTCTTTAACGGCTGTGATTCTCAAAGTCCCATTGAGAGACCGCTTTAATTTTGCTCAGATGCCTCTTTATCAGGTTTGAAGTTGTTTCAGGTGTCGTAAATCATGGGACCAACGGCTTTACTTCTCTTCCGAAGGAAACTATGCTAAGGATTTTTACACCCGAAAAAAATCCATCGTCCTCCGCCGGGTTTGAACCCGTGACCTTGGGTACATGAAGTTTGCATGGTAACCATTACACCACGGAGGGCGATACTTATAAAGAATCAAGCAATGAGACAATTCTGCTAATGTTATCATAACAACATACAAATATCTGGATGCAGATAAGAGAATAATCTTTTGTAAGAAAATATTGTTTATAAATAGCTAGAGAAAGTCATGTGAATGGAACAGATCAGATTTTTTTTGATATGGTTGATTAATAAAAACTTCTCTTTCTAAAATTACCTACAAGGTAATTGAAGTTAGTGCATATTTTGAACCTCAGCAAAAATAAATGAGGTGAGAAGCAAAGAGGTACAATTGTACACATAAAATTAGTTACGTGCATCTGGAGCAACTTAAGTATGTAAAATTCCACAGATAAAGGAAACATTAAAACATTTCACTTTCTCTTGCACGTATGTACAATATTTGCCACCAAAATTGCAATAAATAATATATTAATTACTTTATTCATCATAAAATAAAGAAGATGCAAATTCTTGAAAAAGCTTTATCCACAGATAAAGGCAAAATTAAAACATGTTTACTTTCTCTGGTACGTATGTAGAATATAAATAGTAGGTAGAGAAGATATTGTATTCCACCCAAATTGTAATAATTTCAACCGGAAAGAAAGATATATTAATTAGCTTATCTATTAAAGAAGATCATGCAATCGCTTTGTAAAACTTTCGTAATATGCAATCCCTTATTCCATAGCCTCCATCACGAATAGGGCAGTAAATGTCAGTTGCAGGGAGGGAAAAGAGGATTCATCACAATCATTGGTAGTTTGAAGCTAACAGGGAATCAGCATTGTGAAGGAACATTGGAAGTAAAATTTCAAAGTTCTACATTTTTGCATGGACGTTTCTGAAATCTTTAGTGTGATTTCATTGCTATTGAGTGAATATGTATATCAAATTTAATTCAGATTGGGTAACTGTTTTGAAAATTATAAATCATTTCATAAATGTTATTACATAAACATATCTTATAATAAAAATGTCCCACGTATGTCATAATTTGAGAAAATTGGTTGCAACTTTTCAATTGGAGCTTTGGATGGCTAACAAAAGTGGCACGAAAATAATTTCAAATAAATAATGAGGGAAGTGTAAAACTGTTTATAAATATATAACAAATTAATTTTTAAAACTCGCCATATTTGCATAGAAAAGTTATTTCTAAAATTATTTGTTGCATTAGTATTAAAATCTCCTGTAAAATTTACGGTTGATACTTCTGCACATACAGGACGAAATTTTAATGGGGTTCAAACAAAAACTGAGACGCGTGGAACATTTTTAAAATTGAAAATGTAGTTTTCAGAGAAACGCTGATTTATGAAACGGTATGCTAGAAAACAGGTTAATTGTGGAGTCTTTAAATGACTGTAGAGCCCGAGGGGGACATGTATGTGTTCCAAAAGGCTTCAACACACATTTACTAATAAAACAAAATATACGTTGTTTTTTTTTTTTGTTTTTTTTGACCGAACGTGGTCAAAAATTCGTTCCCAATATGCATTGCATAGTGCCCATCTTGACGTATTTTTCGCTCTGGAGTCAGTCAAAATCGCAAATGTATCCGCACAGTGGAGTCAATTTAATTTTGGAAGCTATCAAATTTTACTGGTTTCACAGGAAGAAAGTGAATGCAAACATTCTGAAACAACGACATCGAGATTTTTAGTCCTGCCCAACTGCATTCGTTGGAGACGGAGGCTCAAGAACAGGGGCCTTCAAAGTTTACGTGACCAGAGATACTGCACCGCAATACAAAGGTATTGATGGTAGGGGACAGAGTCGCAGTGCTGCACTGTAAAGTCACAGGTGGAGTGAATTTAGTAGAGAAATTATGACATAATCCCAAACTTCCCTCTCGCTGCGTTACTGGATCAGAGTTAATGTGTTTGCATGTATTATTAACAAAAAGTTCCAATGCATCAAAACCAACACTTTATATTGGAATCTGAATCATCTTGAATTACATAATAAATAAAATATTGAATTTCATCATTAAGTGTAATTCATTGTACTATGTAGCGAATATAACAAACATTCCAACTACAGTTTTGGCAGCAATTTCTCCTTGAATAATAAATGACAACTACAATACTGTGACTGGAATATGACAAAAAAATAGGTTTTACATCAGTACAGTTCATTACATAGAGTATATATCATAAATAAAGCTTTCAGCCAAAAAGAAAACACGTCGATACAATGAACCACAACACGAGCCGACACGGCACTACACGTCCTTACCGCTGCTCGATGTGCACTACTCGTGACTACTCACCACACAGTACTCCGTTGGTATTTGCCTGCTCCGACGTCACAACTCCCAACATTGATCGACATTTCATTGAAAATATCTTTTAGGTTCCCAGAAGTTAAAAAGAGAATTTTTTCCAAAAAGATTCGCGCGCACGTCTGTGTATATGTGCTCTCTCTCTCCCTCTCACTCATCTGCGTCTGTGTGCAGCATAACTCAAAACCAAATGTTGGATACATACCAAATTTGTATTTATGTAGTCCATTTCCCAAAGATGGAATGCGAAGCTTTTAAGAAAACTTCCTAACACTAAACTATCATCTACTTTTATTTTTTATTTACTCAAACAACTCAAATGGTTTTGATTTAAATAACACACGTCTAGAGTTTTCTCGAATTTTCTGCGAATATCCTTTGAAATGCTCTTCATTCGGAAGCAATTTTGTAATTTATTTTAAATATCTATTAAACCGTAGGAGACAAATAAAACTTACAAGATAAAAGTGTATAAAATATATGTATATCTTGCTAAATAAACGTGAAATTTGTTTTTGTGTTCATTACAAGTTTGCGCAATAATAAAACTTGTTTTGAGTTTTCCGATATGTCATAGTTTTAGTATTTGTTTACCATTCCTTTGTATCTTGTAGTTATACAAAGAGAATGGAATATGAAAGTAATTTCTGAGTATATAACATCGCATATAACAGTTATATGAAGTGATTTTTTACTTTATCTACACGTGTGGATAAAGTGTCATAGTGTGCAGAGGAGGTATTGTATTGCACTGCACTAAAAAATTCGATGTCTAGATTTCACCGGAAATATAATATGCTCTCTTGAGTCCTCCGAGTGCGCAAAAAAAAAAAAAAGAAAAAGGTTTTTAGAAAAAGTTGATATTGAAGTTCGGTGTCTCCCAAGGATGCGCCACGAAAATGTTCAAGAAAATCTCCCAACCCCCAACTACCCATTACATGGGAAAATTTAAAACATTTTGATATTCTTAGAATAGTTCTAACGATTTTTATTAAAACCCTTATATTTAAGATATTTACAAGACAATAAAATGTATATCTTGAATTTTCTGGGAATAGCTTCTATAGACCTCTTTATTATGGATCATTTTTTAATTTTACATAACTAGTAGTCCGCAACAGATAGACAAAACTTACTGCACAAAAATGTAGAACTCCTTAAAACACACAGTTCATGTCATATACAGTTTTTCACTGGAGTTGACCGTTTTCGAGATATCCCTTGTTATTTGTTTCAGTTTTGAAATACAGGAAAAGCTTTTCTCATACGGCAGGTCCCTCGTGGTGTAATGGTTACCATGCTAACTTCATATGCCCAAGGTCGTGGGTTCAAACCCGGTGATTGCGGCTCAGGGGCGGGTTTTCTCCGGGTTCTCCGGTATCCCCCGCCATCACATTCCACCGGGGTTCCATCTTCATGTATCATCAGTGTCATCGCCTGCGGTACCATTGCAGTAAAAGCGGGCGTTAAACACTACCAAAAAAAAAAAAAAAAAAAAACCGGCGAACACGAAGTATGTAAAAATCCTTAGCATGACTTCCTTCGGAAAGGAAGTAAAGCCGTTGGTCCCGTGTCGTAGATTTACGGCACGTAAAAGAACCTCAAGCCTGATAGACAGGTCTCTGAGCAAAATTAAGCGGTCTTTCACGCCCAATCTAGAATAGGACGCTGAAAACCACAGTAGTTAAAGAGCGTCCATAAATAACCCATCATTTACATTTTTTTTTTCACACGGAACTTGTCAACTCATGGGCACGCAAAGAAACGAATTTCAATCCCAAGGCATATTTTTTTTTAAAACATATGAATGTTTTAGCCCAGTGTGTTCCCTTATTTCCCTTCTACTTATGAGGGACTAAGTAATAAGACCGTTTCTGCTAGTGGTTGTCTCGATTAACATGAAGTGGATAGAAGAATAAGCTTATTAACAATAATTTTTACAATAGAGCAAGTCATATGAATAGAACACATCAGATTTATTTTCTCTTGTTTTGTTGTATTCTATCTCCTCTATAATTATTTTTTACTTTCTCTGCACTACTATGTACATAGTGTATAGAGAAGGTATTAGAATGCACCCAAAAATTCGATACTGAGATTTCACGGAAAATACATTTTTTGAGTCCCCCTAAATCCAAAAAAAGCAATTTTAGAAAAATGTCCGTGTGTGTGTGGTGGGGCAGCACAGCTCCAAAACCAAAAGACCGTTAAAAACCAAACTTGGTATTTAGGTTTGGTATCTTCCAAGGATGCCCTCCTTTCTTCAAGAAAATCTCCCCTCTCCAAACTACCCTTTACACGGAAAACATTTCGAAAATTTTGATTTTCTCAAAAATGGCTCTAACGATTTTGAATAAAATATCATATATTAAAGATATTTACACAACAAATAAAATGTATATCTTGAATTTTCTGGGAATGGCCTCTGAAAACTACTTTATTCTGGACGAATTTTACGGAATTTTGCATAACAACTAAACTGTAAGTGTTGGACAAAGACTTATCACACAAAAAATGTAGAGCATGATAAAACACACGATTTATGTTATGTAATTTTTTTCGTGGAGTTGATCGTTTTTTAGATATTTCTTTTTCTTTTTTTTTCTTTTTTTTTTTTTTTGGTTTCAGCTTTAAAAAACATAATTTTCTCACATAGGAATCTGTCAACTTCTGTCCATACAAACTTTGGAGCTTCAGTCACATAGTAACCAGCTGTAGGCTATCACTTTAACCTATGGTACTCCATTATTTCGCTTCTACTTACAGGAAAGCAAGTAATAATTTTTTCTCGATTAGCATGAAGTAAATAGACCCGTAAGCTTTTTAGCAATAATTTGTTGCAGAGATGTAGAGAAAAGCATGTGAATGGAATACTTTCATACTAAGTTGGCTATGCATATGATTCCAAAAGAGAGTTTATAGTGACGGTAGTGCTATCCGCGTCTCTAAAAAGGCAGCGTTAAGTAACAAACAGGTTGATTGTGGAGAATTCTCACAACGCATGTAATGATATGCGCACCACAACCACATCCATCTTGCCGGCGCGCTCCCCGAACAATGAAGCCCATGGACATGTCTGTCCCATAAAACAGCAGGGAAAACAAAGGACGAGTCAAAAGCGGACATCGAACAGTTGTTAGAAGAGGGATCGCAGATTCATGCAGTACTTCTCAGAGTATCTACGTGTTTATGGATACGTTACGATTGAATTTTCCCCATTTGATCGATTTTGACATTTTACAAGAAAAGAAATTACATATAAGGGCCTATATAATATGTCCAGTGAGAAAGAATATTATTTTTAGTTTCTCTAGTCCGTATGTACAATTACAAAGTGAATACAGAAGGTATTGTATTGTACCCAAAATTCAATTTCAGCGGAAGTATATATTTTGGGACCCCCTGAATCAAAAAAAAAAAAAAAAAAAAGCGATTCTAGAAACACGTCCATATGTGTACCTGACTAGCTGTCTGTTCAAGAAAATCCTTCCAGCTACAACTACCCTTTATATGGAAAAATTTTCGAAAATTTTGATTTTCTCAAAAATGGCTGTAACGATTTTGATTAAAATGCCGTATATTAAAGTTATATGCAATAAAATAATACTGCACATCTTAAATTTTCTGGGAATAGCCCCTGAAGACTTCTTTATTCTGGCTGAATTTTGCATAACTGGTAAACCGTAAGAGATACACAAAAACGTACCACAAAAATATAGATCTCGTTAAAACAAATAAGTTATGTCATATGCGCCTTTTCTGTAGAACTAACCGTTTCTGAGATATTACTTGTTTCAGCTTTAAAATACTTATAATTTACTGCAACAAGACCGTACAAAGCGATCCGAACCTCAATTGTTTCACATAGCGATGAGTTTTTAAAGGATTTGACTATCGCTTTAGGCTAGTGTTTTCTTTATTTTCCTTAAACTTAAAGGAAGCACGTAATAAGACAGTTATGCTAATATTTATCTCGATTACCATGATGCAGATAAAAGAATGATCTTTTGTAAGAATAGTTTGTATTTGAAATAGCTATAGAAAGTTATATGAATGAAAAACATTATATTCTTTCTATGGGTATTTTGCCTGTGGTATTTGGCAGGATTATTTGCATTCTGATGTCTGTAAAGAAAGCTTATTTTGTTAAGAAGTAGGTCAATCTTGACGGCGCGGCCTTCCCGATTCCCAGCAGTCGTTTCATGTAGTGAGCTGTGACTTTTTCTTCACTTTTGTGACTGCTCGAGGTTGCCTCTTTTTGTCCGCTTCATTCGCTGAAGAGTCGAGCACCGAGCGCCGCTACTATCTTTACTATCTCAGTTTTAGAACACGGTTGATGTTGCTACAGAAACACACTCGCTATCTATCTGACTCGCGAGCGCTCTGACTTAAATACCAAGCAGTAAACAACTTGTAGCAATCTTATGATTTGTTATATACAGGCTGTTTAGGGATATAAGTGCAGATTTTGTATTGGTACGAGAAGCTTTCTGAGTCAAGGCGGACCTGGGGGTATGAGGGATCCCCACTCTACGGCGACCTGGCAGACTTGTTTCGAGTGGAGAGGAAAAATCCACCTTAAGGACTGACCCGGGCAAGCCCGGAGTGTCGGGGTCTCCCATGTGGGCATACCGACTAAAAAACCCCTCCACCGGTATTAGAAGGAAGAAAGGAGAGGCGGTACCGCATTATTCCACCCGCGGATTCAAGGCGATAATTTAACTGACTGCAGGGTGCAGTCAGAGGGGTGAAATGAGGACCGGGAGACAGACTTGACCGAGGCCCAGACTGCCACCGCGGAGTATTCGGGGAGAGGAATGAAGGAATTCTAGGGTGAAGGACGGAGTTAGTGCTGGTTGACTCTATTGAGCCAGTCGTCGTATCCTGGGACGTTTTCGAGCCTAAGCCCTTGGCGTCTACTTTGGATGTTGAGCTTTGAGGTTTTAGGTGCCGACTTCTCCAGTAGAGCTCTCACCTCCTCCCTGAAGATGAGTCGGATGTCGGTGACTGCTATTGCTATTGCTTGGTGAAGTTCTGGATGTGAAGTGGTGCTGTGTTGTTCCTGAAGCCTGTCCTCCAAGGCCATCAGCTTAGCCGTAAGAATCAGGACCTCCGCGTGGAGGTCCTGAATGGCCTCACTTAGGCCCTGGATTTCCTGCTGCAGGATGGTTGGTGTTGGTTGTTCAGTCTGCGGAGATGGCTGTGTAGATGATGGTGTCCGGGCTGGTTTAGGCGATGAATGCCTGCTCTTTGGGTAGCTGGGGTACTGGGCTTGCCCGGTGTAATGTCCCGTACCACCACAGGTGGCACAGAACCGGCGACGGCGGAGGTCGTGCCCAGTGAACTCCGAAGTGTATGCATTGGTGGCACAGTAGTGGCACTTCGGCGGCGAAGAGCAGTCTTCTTGGCTGTGCCCGTAGGCACAGCAGTGACGGCAAGGCCGGTGTCTTTCCTGTCTGCTTGCCTCAACGTGCAGAAGTCGCCTTAATAAGGGCAACCCTGACGCCAAGGACGCCATTGTATTTATAACCCTGACGCCAAGGCAGCCTCCAGGTCTGATCGGTCCTGTAGCTCCACCCTTACTAGTGGTGTTGGGCCCCGGTCACAGATTATTCTAGTGGCCCTCGAACATGAAGGCCATCTAGATTGTGCAGCGGCGAGGAGATGCCGGGTGGAGAGATCCCGAGGGACCCCCCTAACCACGGCACTGTACCGAGGCGGCGTCGGCGTGGAGCTCAGCGGTGGCGGCGATGAAGTGTTGGCTGCCGGTGAAGCAGCGGCGGTCGGCGGCTGTGGGGATGGTGAGCGCGGCAAAGGTGCAGCGCTCACTGCCGGTGTAATGGCAGGTGGCGGAGATGCCGGTGAGCGCTTCCTACCGGCGGATGCCGGAGAAGCGGTGGCTGCTGTAGGAGCTGCTGGTCTGCGTTGATGCTTCCTCTTCGGCATCTCGAAGCGAAGTGTGTGGGTGTTGGCAGACCACTAACGGACCTTCTCTTGTATATAGCTAATAGAATATAAATAATATGTGCTTAGAAAAAGGTTTTATTGCAATATTGGGCATGGCCATCACTTGGATGGGTGACCACTAAGTTAGGCCACGAGAAACCAATGAAGTCTCTACTAAATGACTACGTCCTTTCTGTTACAGGGCTGAATACAACTAATGACTATGCCAGACAGGGCACCAGTTATAAAAATATAACTAGCTTAGAATATATACCAAATAAAATATTTTAAATGACTATGTCCTTATGTTACAGGGCTGCAGACACTACGAAATACACCAAAGACTTTACCCGAAAGGGCAGCAAATGTTATAATAACTATGTCCTTTTTGTTACAGGG
Organism: Hymenopus coronatus; assembly: GCA_030762935.1. Lineage (NCBI taxonomy): Eukaryota > Metazoa > Arthropoda > Insecta > Mantodea > Hymenopodidae > Hymenopus > Hymenopus coronatus. Next base: position 94,275,597 of record CM060881.1, on the reverse strand, counting down.
ATGCAGATATATACACATGTAATATGTATGTAATCCTTAACACAAATCTTCCAAGGGACAATCAGGGCTCCGGCCATGTTTGCGTCCTGGCTATGGCCTCTGGCCAGCCATAACACCCGCTCTTTGAATCCGCAGGTGCAACAAGCGGTACTGCTACATTCCTACACCCGAATTCTCTCCGGTGGAGTGGCTTTTTAGTGGGTATTGTCAGTTTATGGCAACCCCCACACTTGTCAGAGTTATCCCCTCTGTCGGGGGTTTTCCACTCCACTCGAAAAAATATTATATTTTCTGCCTAATAATAAAAACAGTAATTTGCCATTGAAAATACCTTTATTGTTTCTCGAAACATTCTCCTTTATGATCAATACACTTTTGCATGCGTTAAAACCATTTTTCATTATATTTTTTCCAATCTGATTGAGGAACCTCAAAATCATGGTTTTTGAACGCATCAATCAGCGACTTCTTCTGCCATTGAAAATCGAATTTGCCTATGTATCCTTAAGATTTTGATACATTACGTTCTACTTTTAATATTTTTCCATGCATCTTATGCTCAATGTTCGTGGGGGAGGGAGGGTGGCAAGTACGGCAGATGAGTCATCAATTTATTTTTTAAATGTTCCAATAATCAGTTGTTAGATGTGAGGTGTGAGCGCCCACACTGTCTTGATGAAGAGCGACCCGACTGCAACTGTTTATTTTGCTTTTTTGATCGAAGTCTTCTGGAAACAATGGTTGTATTGCGTTAGAATTATTGAATGTTTTACATTTCTCTAAAGGCACTCTTGCCACATGAACCAGCTTTTCTGACAAAACGACGACCATTTGTTTCGAAGTGCTTCAAGTGCGAACAATTTTTTGTTGGATTTGGCTCATCTTGACACACCCATACAGTCGGCTGCTGCTTACGTTCCGGCTCATATGCATAGATCCATGATTTGTCATTTATTACAATCTCATATACTCTTTTCAGGCTCCATCATTGTATGTCTTGAGCATTTGTGTGCACCAATCGACATGAGTATTCATTTGAGATCTTGTTAAATTATGTGGAATCCAACGAGAGAAAACCTTTTTCACAGCTAAATGATCATGCAATGTTTTAAGATGCAATGGAATTAATGCATATGTTGGCTCTATCTCACAGTATGTGGCATGACGTTCTTGCACTATCAGTTTTTGCACAGCAAAATGTTTTCTGGCGCAACAACTGATTTTGGACGACCTTCACGAATTTCATCAGTGAGCGAACGACGGTTACAATAAAACTCGTTAAACCAGCGTTCCACAGTGGCAAAGGATAGAGATTCATCCCCAAATGTAGTTGTAAGTTGACCAGTGCAGTCTTGTCTTGATACTCACACATCGAAAATCATAATAAAACATCTCACGAACATTTTCACGGGTTGATTCCATGTTTTCACTGAGACACAATTTTAAAGTCACTGTAAACAACACAAATAACGCTCTATTCACAAAATATCTGAAGTAGATTAAGGTGAACAATATCAAACTTTCCAGATGGCACCTACAGCAATCAATATTGCCAAGGCTCAAAATATAAATAATGGCCCTCGTGACTGAGGACGATGTAATGAATTGCTTCATTGCTGGACTAATAATTTCACATTAAGAATAGTATATTTTCAGGTTGGTTAGTATCTCCAAATAGGCGTGGTAGACACAAGACATATGCATTTATTTTTACTGAGAGCCGGGGCGGAAGGCATAACGCAGTGAGCAGATGCCTGGTTCACAATACTTACAGTTTACATACTAACAATTTAGAAATAACAACGGAAGGAATACAAATGTTTGTAAACTCTACTCACAAAGTTTCCTTACTTGTAAAGTTTGAGGAATTTAACAAATTGATATATAAAATGTATAAAAGTACGCATCATGCACATTCTGTCATATTCCCGTTTCAAAGCGTCGCCAATCGCGCGTTACAAAAAACTCTTAAGACATAAGTTATTTTTCCATACGTCTAATACATCCCATTAGTTTTGTGCGAGTATTTAACCTGAAACACACTATTGAAAACTATCTACTCATTCGAAGATTCAAAGATATCAAGTATTAACGGAACACAATTACAGTCTTGCATTTCAATATATTGACTTAGCTGATGACTTGTGATTTGAACGGTGCTTTGCAGAATATGCATATTACGTAGATTCGTCTAAGCCAAACGCGTGCTACACTATGCACACTTCTGCCTACTGAAGTCCTAGAAACTCCATGCATGTGTGCAACGACATGAAATTGGCAACCAGTTCCCATCCAGTGTAAAGAGACACCCAACAATCATTTTGGGGTTAGGGGTCCATTGCGTGCTGAATGGAATGTCCCATATCTTGCAATACATTTTCATTACAACAGGAACCATCATTGTATTTATAAAGAGATGTAAAGCAATTTTTAATTCTGAGCCTGTAATGTTTATGTCTTCGTACTGGAATATGTACTTTCTGCAAAGCCAAAGGTTCTACACCAACTAGTCCAGCAGGTCACATAATGAGATTTAAACGCATGTAACAAAAGCGGATAGTCTATACTGACCGGCGTCGTTCATTTTGCGGATCAGTTATAACCATGCATATATATAAAAATCAGGTAGTAATTTATTGGTTTATACGAACACTGTTAGACGAAGAGAGAAAAAAATACACACACCGCAGTGAATAAATATTAAGGTACTATTTATCAAAATACTTTATCTAAACCCTTAAAATCCTATATAACTTTTCTCTGTATCTCTTTATTGTCACTTGCACTGGTCACCTCTCATTGTCTGCTATCTTAGAATAGCTTGTTGTGCAACAATAGATTGCTACTTATTTAACATGATAATAACCCTAGGTTCTAAAAGTCTCCAGAATAGTTTATTTTCTGTTTAATGTATGCGGAAGTAAAGGGTATTTTATTTTTGGATGTTGGTAACGTCCATGACGTCACTTCATTTCAATGTTCGTACTAATAATGCTCGTCTTTGCCTGGCAACTAGTTTTTGTTGTATATTCATGTTCGTTTATCGCATTTCATAATGTCGGCAACGGAGCACGTTCAAACATAAATTTTTATGTTTTGTCTAACAGATCTCCCTCAGAGACATTGAGAACGATGGAAGAAGTTTATGATGAAGAAAACGCAGGTGTATGAATGGCATAAACGTTTCAGTCATATCTTTCGAACGCTGAAGAAATTAATGTGCATTCGACAAGGGCACTGCGACAAGTATATGAAAATAGCTACCAGGAGAGCTTCCAGTCTTTTTATACGCGGTGGCAGAAGTGTATCACTGTGGAAGAGAACTATTTTGAAGAGAATTTTGTGCCTCATGGTAATTTGTTTCTGTGTTATTTACACATTTTTTGAATGTAGTATATATCTTGGTATAATAAAAAAGAAATGTCAAATTAAGATTCTCATAACGGTACGACTAAATATATTTCGCAACTGAGTTGATGCATCTAAAGGCATGTAAATTCTTATCAACAAATAGATGAGAAAATACTTCATTTTAAACCTACCTCTCAGAATGACGAATTCATAGCCATGTATGACAGTCAGTTTATATAGTTTTATCACCTATCCTTGCATTGCGCATGGCTTGTTTCGCTGGTGTAATTAGCCAAATAGGGAAAGGGCAAGGAAACGTATTATGGAAAATATGTCAATAGGGAAATGTTGTAAGAAATAGAGTTTAATCAAAGTGGATGTACCCTCTACTATACGAATCTAAGGTCCACATATTTCACAATACAACAATATACAAATGAATCAACAGAAAACTAATAATAATGATTATTATTATGATTATTATTATTATTATTATTATTATAAGTGGTTTTGTGATCAGTAGCCAATAAGAGAAGATTGGATGCACGTGCGTTTGTTTCCATGTGAAGTAAAGCAACGGAAAATAGGGTGCATGCGGCTAATTAGTAAAATCTGCTCACATTTTCGGGGTATAATCCCATGACGTGGACCCAATGAACATGGTGATAATAGGTGTAGTTTTCAGGCAGAAATCTGATGTAGATCCAACATCTATTGCGATAATAACATTAAACATTACAGAAAATTTAATTTCGGATGCTATACTTCTTCAGATTCAATTTAGAGAATAGGGTCTGTTCCATTTTCACATACTTTATTGACAATTGTTTTAGAAATTGGTAAATTGCTTTCGACGGAGTCTAACATCCTATCATCCTATAGGTTTACTGTTTTTGGAGAAGCGATTGGGATCAATTCTATTGCATAATAAAGGCATTATAATATGTATTTCTTAATTCTTTATGTCTAATAGAGTCTCTCCTTAGCGCTGTCATAGCGCGGCTGCTTACCAAGCGGGAGGCCCAGGTTTTCTCCCGCTGAGAGACCTGGTCCTGGGTGCACTCAGTCTCATGAGGTCACTATGTGGCCCATTGTCCTCAAGACTGCTACTGAAGAGAAAATAGCTGTTCCACGTTGTGTGAACCGCGTTAACTAGCCGGGAGGGACTCTGAGCACTAACCACGTCCCCCCCTTCAGTACTGTATCCCACCCATGACGCTTGTAATGGGCAGAGATGGGGTATGTAGCAGTCGAGCGGTAGGCTTTGACCCAACTTTGGGTTTTTGCACTATGGAGTTTAGTTTAGTACCTTCTTTTTCTATCTAATGCTTTTAGTTGAAGTTCTTCACCGATATCAAAATTATGTTTATGGTCTAACATTTTATATCCAGCTAATTTTCTCAGTAATTTCATTTCTGCTCCCTTATCCTTTGATTGTGCTTTTCTTGTGCTCAATCCGTTATTTCTTGTTAGAGACCAAGTTTCTGAACCATTAGTATCTAGTAATACATTTCTTCACATTTATAATGGTATCTCTTCTACAAAGTGCTATTTCAATTCTGAACATTTGTCTACCTCTGCGGTCGAGTAGTCAGCGTTCTGGCTTCTTATCCAGAGCTGCCGGGTTCGATTTCTGGCTGGGGCAGGTAATTTTTCTTTAATCATTTCTTATCCCGACAGAGTCTGGAAGTATGAATGTGAGAGGAATGAGTATGTGTTTAATATTTAAAACCGAAAAATCACGTTAAGAAACTTACAGTTCAGCGAGGAAAACACCAGCAGTTGTTTCTCAAGTCAAAGGCCCCAATATGACCATACAAGTTAAAGGGGACTATACAAATGACAGAATTAAAAAAATCTGAACATCTCTTAATCTAGAAGGTCGTATGGACAATAAACAACATTGGTCATAAGGCCTGAAATGTTAAAGAAACTGTTGTTAAGTTATCATAGTGAATCTGGGAAAATCTTAATTAAATCTCAGTCCTGCCAAAGCCCAATTAGAACCTGATAATGCAGCTGACATAAATCAAGCAGAGCTATATAAATTTAGGATCACTATCAAGCACATTGCTGTTTGAATATCTTCTATGTATAAAATAAGAAACTTGCTGTTAAGGTTCACCAGGCAAAATTTGCCGTATGTAATTGTTGCTCTTTTTCTGTTGGGAGTCTTTCATTCTGGCACTCAATTCTGAATAGGGCAGCTTATCTTGAATTCTTTCAGAATCAGCTTCCGGTGATCGTGCAGCATATGCTGAGACATCTTGTGATAGGTGGAGACACCTGACTCCAAACTGATGGCGCCCCACTGCATTTCAGTTGTGTGAGCGCATCCGAACCGCAACTAATGTAAAACAATGAGTGATTGCGCAGCCAATATGACCATCCAGCTGAACACCCCCACATTTTTTTATTCTAGCAAGAATTCTCCTAGTTTCGTTGCCTAAAATGCAAAGTCACTAAGCCATGACAGTTTTGCCGGAGTCTGATCTGACAGTATAAGACAGATAGCTAAAATATTGACGAAAAATTATTTTTAAAATCCGATGTACTACATTCACACGACTTTCTCTACCTGTTCTGCAAGCAAACTACTAGGGGCGTTCAACAAGTCCTTAGAAAATTCAAGAAATTGCTCTAGTAGCATCGAAAAATATTTGTATATACTAATCATTGCCTCTTATTAGATGACAGTTAAAGTTTCAGCTATATCCATTATGTGGTTTCGTTGCCATAGGCGATTGGATCTACAATTTGTGCTACTTTAGAAGAGATAGAAAAGAAAAACGGGTTTCGTGTGATGATCAAACACCTATATTTAAAAGGCTTTACAACGAAAGAGGTAAAAGCCGAGTTGGATGAAGTTCATAGAACATCTGCTACTGCGTTTGCAAAAATTTACAATTGGATAAATGAATTTAAACTTTGCCGTACATCCACAAATGATGAACATTGTTTCGGACGTCCAGTAAACGTGACTTCCTTTGAAATGATTGAAAAAATCCAGGATATGGTTTTGGGTGATCGAGGAATCAAAGCTCAGAAAATAATAGAGGCTATCACAAGGTACAGCGTTCTCAATTTTGAACTAAAAATTAGGTCGGACAAAAGTCTCGGCAAAATGGGTGTGACGTTTGCTCTCAATGGAGAATAAGCGCAATCGTGTGATCGATTCAGAGGCTGGGTTGGCACTTTTTCGTCATAATCTTGACGAGTTTCTGCGTCGATACATAACTGTGGATGAAACATAGATACACTGCTACACTTCAGAGACAAATTGCAGTAGAAATACTAGGGGCTAACCGGCACAAAGGAAGCCAAGGAATTCTGCAGACAAGGTGATTGCCTCTGATTTTTGGGGATACACGCGGAATCATCTACATTGATTACTTCCAGAAAGGAAGAACTATAAATGGAAAGTATTATACATCGTTATTGCACCACTTGAACGAAGAATTAAAATAAAAACGCCCTCATCTACCAAAGGAAAAGATTCTCTTTCATCAGGACAACGCAAGGGTGCACACCTACACAAATTACTACAACATCCATCGTATTCACCAGATTTGGCCCCCAGAGACTTTTTTTATTTCCATACTTGAAAAAGTACCTCGGTGGAAAACGAATCACGTCTAACGAAGAGGTCTTCTCCCAAACAGATGCTTATTTCGAGGACCTTCCGAAATTCCACTTTTTGAAGGCTTAAAAACAGTTGGAGAAACGCTGGGAAAAGTGTACCGAGCTAAAAGGAAATCATGTTAAAATAAAATCAACCAAAAATAGTTTTTTTAATCTATTTTCTCTAGGACTTATTGAATGCCCCTGGTATTCTTACAAAAGATTCTTTGTCTGTATCATGCTAATCGAGATAAACATTAGAAGCAATTGTCTTTATCACTTGTTTCCTTCTATGCAGAAGGAAAACAAGGGAATGCACTAGGCTAAAGCGATAGTCAAATCTTTTAAACGCTGGTCGATTTGTGAACAATTAATGTTCGGTTCTGCACTGAAAATGAAACAAAAAAGGGAGGAAACTTACGGTGACCGCGTCTGAGAATATGCGTAGCTTAAAATTGAAACCAATAACAAGGAATATCTCGGAAACGGTCAACTCTACAACAAAAATGTATAAGGCATAGTGTTTTTTAATTAGGCCTACATTTTTGTTCAGTAAGTTTTTATCTGTATCTTACGGTTTAGCATTATACAAAATTCAGCAAAATTCTTTCAGAATGAGCAGGCTTTAGAAGCTATTCTCAGAAACTTAAATTTTATTTGTGATATATCTTTAATATACGGCATTTTAATAAACATTTTGGGGCCATTTTTAGAAAAACAAAAATTTTAAAAACTATTTCATGTAAAGGGTAATTTGGGATGGGGGATTTTGTTTAAAATAATCCTGTCGTAACCTTGGACGATATCTAACTTAAATACCAAGTTTGATATTTGGACTTTGTTTTTTTGCTACGCTGTTCACACACACATACACACATATACTGGCCTGTTTCTAAAAATACTTTTTATGGACTCAAGGGACCTCAAAAGATATATTTCCGGTGAAAATTTGCAATAGAATTTGTAGATGCAGTACAATACCTTCTTTATACACTACGTATACAGTACGTATAGAGAAAGTGAAAATCATTTTTTACAATTTTAATGCTAAATATTTCAGTAAATCTGAAACTCAGTCCAGAAATATGATAGGTGATAAGTATTTTTCTCGTGGATTAGTATAATTATTGAAACAAATGTAAGGAAATTACCACGCCACTTTATTATTATTATTATTTTGTTTTTATTTTTATTATTAGTCTTCTTTATCTGCATTATTGAATGTTTATTTGTTTAATTTTTTGTTTAAAAGTTCTGTATAAATTATACAACTACTTTATAGATGAACATTATATTTATGTGTATGTTCTTATCTTCATAAGCATAGATGCATATATAAACAAATAAATATTCTTATTTTACTTTTTTATTTCATATTCTGCGCATTCCAATAAATAATGATTACCTATGTAGTGTTTCACAAATATAAGATTTGGCGCTATTGATATTTCAATTTTCAAATGTTCTTTTCTTCCATACTGTTTTCAACAGCCATTTTATTTTATTTCATTTCATATCCTCATCTTCCTCAGCCTCTTTAACATACATCGAAATGATTACCCAACCTGGCCACTCTAGAAAAAAAAATAAGTCATTTCCAAAATTTTTGAGTCACTCAAAAGTTATTAAGCTATTTCTCAAGATCGGAGCATTATTTCGGAAAAAATGTGTTCATTTTAATATGCTTTTTAAAGTACGAAACTTTTGAAACCCATTAGTAAAGACTGCACCGTGTGGAACATTCTGAGTATGGAAACACGCCTAAAAACATACGTGAGAAAACAAAGTTAAAGTTATTTCATATTATTTTATTATGAAGAAATATATTTCAATTTTTCAAATTATTGGATCAAATTTCACAGTTGCATTTCTTTAGTCTAGTGTATTCCGTACTTTCCTTTTGCTCAGAAGGATGCAAATAATAAGACAATTTCTACTAAAGTTTGTCTCGATTAGCATGCAATATATAAACGATTAATGTTTTATAAAAAGTTTGTTTGCAGAATAGGTAGACAAACTCATGTGAGTGGAACACTTCGGAAGTTTTTGTCCATGATTCGGGACCACACACAGGAGTAAGCACAGGCATAACTTAATAGAAATTCATTTTTGTTTCCTTTTGTGTTTCTATCCAAAAATGTTCCAGTTGTTCCACAGATAGCTTCAAATCGATTAACCTTCAATCTTTGTAATGTTTAAAATAAAAATCTTTCTTAGACAATTGATGTTGGATTTTCGTTCTAAACAGTTATGCTTTTTTATTATTTGCGATCTGATAAGACACTTCGCTTAAAAATCTGATGTGTTCCATTCAAGTGACTTTCTCTACATCTCTGCAACAAATTATTGTTAAAAAGCTTATGCTTCCATTTACTTCATGCTAATCGAGAAAAAAATTATCAGAAAGTCTTATTACTTGCTTCCTTGTAAGCAGAAGCGACATAAGGCAGTACCATAGGTTAAAGTGATAGTTAAAAGCTGGTTGCTATATGACTGAAGTTCTTTTGTCTGTATGGATAGAAGTTGACAAATTCCTGTATGAGAAAACTTTTTCAAAGCTGAAAGCAAAAACAAGGAATATCTCAAAAACGGCCAACTCCACGAAAAAAATGCATATGACATAAATTGTATGTTTTAACGTGCTCTACATTTTTGGTGCGGCAAGTTTCTGTGTATCTCTTGTGGTGTAGCACCTATGCAAAATTCCGTAAAATTCATCCAGAAGCTACTCCCAGAAAATTCAAGATATTTATTTTATTTAGCAAGTAAATATCTTTAATATACAATATTTTAATCAAAATCATTAGAGCCATTTTTGAGAAAATCAAAATTTTCGAAAAACGTTCCATGCAAAGGGTAGTTGGGGTGGGGGGATTTCTCTAAAAATCTTCATGTCGCATCCCTGGAAGATACTAAACTTAAATACCAAGTTTGGTACTTTACCGACTTTTCGTTTTTGAGTTATCGTGTTCACAGTCACACGGACCTTTTTGTGAAAATGCTTTTTTTGGATATTGGGGACCCTAAAACATATATTTCCGGTGAAATCTCGGTATCGAATTTTTGGGTGGAGTGCAATACCTTCTCTATACACTATGTACATAGTGCGTATACATATTTAAATATTACATATTTCAAAGACATTTTGTATATTGCTACATCAAAGAAGGAATTACCTGTTCTTGCTTTCTGTGTAGTTGGTCACGCAGTGTACTAGGCAATTCGCAGGAACATCGAGCAAATTTGCTCTCTCTGCTTTCCTCAAAGGGTCACCAGTTGGGAAGGCCTGCATAAATGACTGCCAATGATCCTTTCCCTTTCGCCAAAGCCAGCCTCTCCTGTATCTCCCATTTTCCAACTAATCCTTGTTTCGAATAAGCTTATCGCGCTGAAACGTATTCCCCTGATTGGCTAGTGTACATCTTTGAATGATGAAAAATCTATGTGTTCCATTCACATGACTTTCTCTACATTTCTGCAAAAAATTATTGTTTAAAAGCTTATACCTCGATTTACTTCATGCTAATCGAGAAAAAAATAGCACTTGCTTCCTTGTAAGTAGAAGTGAAATAAGGGAATATCATAGGTTATAGTGATAGTCAAAAGCTGGTTTCTATGTGACTGAAGTTCCTTTATTTATATGGACAGGAGTTGACAAATTTCTGTGTGAGAAAAGTACAAGTGTTTTAAATCTGAAACAAAAACAATGAATATCCCAAAAAACGATCAACTTCACGTAAAAAATGTATATAACATAAATTGTGTGCTTTAATGTGCTCTACATTTTTGTGTGAAGTTTTTCTCCATTCTTATGGTTTATCATTATGCAAAATTCCGTAAAATTCACCCAGAATAAAGAAGTCTTCAGAGGATATTCCCAGAAAATTCAAGATATACATTTTGTTTATCAGGTAAATATCTTTAAAATACGAGATTTTAATCAAAATCGTTAGAGCCATTTTTTAGAAAATCAAAATTTTCGAAAACAGTTCCATGTAAATAGTAGTTTGGGGTGGGGGATTTTTCTCAAAATCTTTATGTCGCATCCCTGGAAGATACTAAACTTAAATACCTACTTTGGTATTTTACCGACTTTTCATTTTTGAGCTATCGTGTTCACAGACACACGGACACACGAACCTTTTTCTGAAAATACCTTTGGATACAGGAGACCCTAAAACATATATTTCCGGTGAAATCTCTGTATCGAATTTTTGTGCGGAGTGCAATACCTTCTCTATACACTATGTACATAGTACGTGAAGAGAAAGTAAAAATCAGTCATGTGCACGGTTAGGCCATTAACATTCCATCGTGATATATGCACACCGTATCTCCAATAAGAGGCAGATCTAAAGCAAAGGATCCTCCCAAATATTTCAGATAATTAAATGCATTCCCAGATGAATTAATGCTATTACGTAATATTAGTTATTTATATTATAAGTGGCTTAAATAAATTATCTTCTGCGCGGAATGTAAACTTCTGCTCATAATTTCTCATGAGCAGAAGAATAAGGGGCAAAGTTATGGGAATAAACTCTACTCTCTACAGAGAAGTAGTAGACAAAATCTGATGTGTTCCATTCACATGACTTTCTCTGCATCTGTGCAACAAACTGTTGTTAAAAAGCTTATGCTTCTATTTATTTCATGCTAATCAAGAAAGAATTAGCAGAAATAGTCTTATTATTTACTTCCATGTAAGTAGAAGCGAAATAAGGGAGTACCATAGATTAAAGCGAAAGCCAAAAGCTGGTTACTATGTGACTGAAGTTCCTTTGTTTGTATGGACACGAGTTGACAAATTCCTGTATGAGAAAAATATGTGTTTCAAAGCTGAAACCAATAACAAGGAATGTCTCAAAACGACCAAATCCACAAAAAAACGTATATAGCATAAAGTGTGCGTTTTAACGTGCTCTATATTTTTGTGTGGTAAGCTTTTATCCATCTCTTACGGTTAGGAGTTATTCAAATTTCCGTAAAATTCAAGTTTTCAAAGGCCATTCCCAGAAAATTCAAGATATACATTTTATTTGTCAGGTAAATATATTTAATATACGATATTTTAATCAAAATCGTTTGAGCCATTTTGAGAAAATAAAATGTTCGAAAAAGTTCCATGTAAAGGGTAGTTGAGAGTGGGCGGATTTTCTTGAAAATCTTCGTATCGCATCCTTGGAAGATACCAAACCTAAATACCAAGTTTGGTTTTTAACGGACTTTTCGTTTTTGAGCTATGCTGCCCAAAGATACACACACACAGACACAGAAGACAGACAGACAGATACACACACGGACATTTTTCTAAAAATGTTCTTCTTGGATTCAGGGGGTCTCAAAACATTTATTTCTGGTGAAATCTCGGTATCGAATTTTTGGGTGCATTACAATAGCTTCTCGTACACTATTTACAAAGTACGTGTAGAGAAAGTAAAAATAAAACACTGAAGTGTTCCATTCACATGACAATCTGTAGCTATTCTGCAACAGATTATTCTTATAAATGCTGATAATTTTTTCTACTCCGTGCTAATTAAATGGTCGTATTAATTAATTTCCTTATAAGTACGAGGAAAATACACTGAGCTAAAGCAGTAGTCAAATCTTTTAAAAGCTGTTGCTATGTGATTTTTTTAACTGAAGCCATTAATAAGGAATATATTTGGAAATGGTCAACTCCACGAAAAAATGCATATGACATAAATTCTATGTTTTAACGAGATCTACACTTTTTGTGTAGTACATTTTTCTGTAATCCTTATGGTGTACCAGTTATGCAAAAATCATTCAGAATGAAGAGGTCTTCAGAGGCTATTCTCAGAAAATTCAATATATACATTTCGTTTGCTATGCAAATATCTTTAATACACTATATTTTAATATAAATGTTGAGCCATTTTTGAGAAAATCAAAATGTTCGAAGTTTTTTCCATGTAAGAGGTAGTTTGGTGTTGGTGACTTTCCTCAAAATCTTCATGTTGTTCCTTTGGAAGATACTAAACTTAAATATCAAATTTGGTGTTTTACCGACTCTTTGGTTTTGTGTTATCGTGTTTACAAACACACATACACGCATTGTCTTTTTTGTAATATGCTTTTTATCAGGGATCCTCAAAGCACGTATTTGCAGTGAAATCTTAGTATCAATTTTTTATGGAAAGCAATACCTTCTCTACATACTTTGTACAACGTACATATGTGCTAAGATAGCAAAAATAAATCAGCTTGAGAATTTTTGGTGGCACGTGTAAATTTCAGTTAACTGGTAATATTCCCATAAGGCATGGGGCAATTTAAATGAGTGTTTTCCTACCACATTCCGTGTTCTGAAAATGCGGCGATTGTGGTTGTTTATCAGGCTCTGAATCAAAATGCATTCCAGCAAAGCCAGCAGAAATTGAAAACGCAAGAAAGCGGGATAGAGGACAATAAAACTACACACGACTGTCGCGACCCAGCCATAATAAATGATTACACTTTTGTAATTTTCTAAATGGAATATGCTTTTGCTCGAAATTTATTGAAATGATCGGAAAAAGAAAAAAGAGGCACAATCCGTTGTGTTGGGAATCTTCCCCTCCATGCTTGCTCTTTCTAACCATAAAGGGGAAGGGGCTTGAAAGGGGGTGTTGGAATACCAGCAGCCCAGCTCGCTCTGCAATGCATCAGCATACATCAACAGTATGTAAATCAGTCTGGTTATCTCCTATGCATATACACACAGAAGCCAGTGTAATGGAACAAGGTCTGTACGTACGTGTGAGAGAGAGAGAGAGGAGAAAGTGGGGGAAGGGACCAACCAAACCATGGCCGCTGGGGGGGTCCACAATACCTGCCTTGCTTAATACAGACACATCAATATTCATAAAGGGGGCGTGGCTATGCTGGAGGTTGCCGGTGCTAATGAAGTGGTCAGTACAGCAGGTGCTCGACCACAGGGTGAGAGGGGGAGGGATTTAGGGTTGGTAAATACTGCCTCAAACTTTCCCAGGGATTACGCCACTCAGGTCATAAGACCCCTGCATATTTGCATTCTACGACTTAGAATTGCCGCAGCTTCTAGCAACAGATGACCTGAAATTCGAATGTTATGCTGTGATAACAATTCTAATTTATCTACACACCTTCCACAATAGTAAGTATATTGTGATATAGATATACAAGCCGGGAGGTCGCGGCTTCGATTCCCGGCCGTGGGGGTGTGAACATTTCCTATAATTAGGCCTTTGAGTCTGGAAGTGTGTATGTGAGGGTGAATGTGCCTTTGAAGAACCTACAGTAAGTTACCTAAAGTTCAAAGAGTAACAACACTAATGTATCACTGATATAGCTACACCACTTAAAGGGGTCTATAGAAATGAATAACAATTAAAAAAAACATGGTAAGTGCATCTTTGCAGAACAAGGAAGAAGTATGAAAATACGAGATATCGGCTCATTTCCTTACTGGGTGTCTATTATATAGTACTTTTTCGACGAGAGAGTAATATAAATGTTTAGGCGACAATTGATTTATGTCAGATGTTCAAAAGCTGTAGTGAAATGCTGTACAGTTAATTACAGGTGCTGGCCAAATCAACAACCAAAAGTGATGGTTACTTGCTTGGAAAGCGTTCCGAATAATAAATGCTACATGGGTTCTATCGTAAGTAGTAACAAATAAAGGGAGATAAAGGCGGCAAACAAATGAAATGGACGCTCTTTAACTACTGTGGTTCTTAGCGTCATGTTCTATGTTGGGCTGAGAGAGCGTTTAATTTTACTCAGAGGTTCTTTTTATGTGCTGCAGATCAAAGACAAGACACCAACGGCTTTATTTCCCTTCCGAAGGAAGCCATGGTGAGGATTTTTATGCCCGAAAAAAAAAAATCCAACTCCCTCCGCCGAGTTTGAAACCGCGACTTTGGGTACAAGAAGTAAAGGTAACCACTACACCACGGAGACTGACTAAAGGACAGTAAAACTTTGATGGTCAAAATTAACTGTAAGAATTATTATTACATGTACGCAACAATAAGTTTAAAAATTAATAGAGGATTAAATACAAGTTATTAATGTCTGCGGTAAAAATATAAAATTTATGAAGTGCAGAAACTTCAAGTTCCTAAGCATGATAACTTGAGTGGAAGATGAATAAAATCAATATCGTCATTCTTCCATTAGTTTCCTTTTTTATTGTTCCATTTAATGGTCATATCGGCTGCATTTAATATACTATTGTCCAAAACTTAATAAAAATTCGTAAAACAGAGAAACGAAAGGGAAAACGGTGAGCTACCCCATTAGGTTTTATTATAGTGCCTCACCTTACTCCTCGGAGAAACCGTCTTTCAAAGGTCAACAAAACCAGAGTATCAGGCCCATTCATTATTGCTATCTCATTGTGAGCAGAGGGTAGTTTCTTAGCAAAGGGTTTACAAGACAGCATCAACAAAGACGTCAACTGGACAATTTTGTAAAGGGTACAATAATCGGAAGCAGGTCAGATACAGACCGAAGTCTGTCGAACAGCCCTGAGTGTGCTCAAAGTGTTATTTTCAATACCATGGGTCACATGGTCTTAGCACGGCGACATCGGAGGATGCCTGCAAAACAACTGTCTCCTGAGGTTGCAGCCACCTCAGGCGTTCGAGTATCTAGGCAAACTGTCTACTGGAGGATCAGGGCATTCGGTCTCTATGCCAGATGTTCTCAGTGTCCCGCTCTCTTGCGTGTACATCAGGTTTCGTTTACGGTGCAATTAGCAGCGCCAACATTGGGCCTTGAATGGAGGAAGTTGTTGCTAACAAATGTTGCTTAGCTTCAATTTGACCGATGATTTTCATCGTATAATAATTTGGAGAGAACGTGGAACCCGGTTTCATCCAACAAACTTCATGGAAAAGCTCCCATATGTTGTGGTGTTGGTGATAATGATGGCGTACTCGTGTGCGCAAGCATAATGCTCAATGGACTGGTACATTCTTCATATTTATTGATGATAATGCATTACGCATTGAGCTCACCTGATGATCTTGAGGGAGAAGATACCCAGCGCATGATTTGGCCATTGAGGTCCCTGGGTATGAACCCTAAAGAACATGCCTGGTATGAAATAGGAAGACGAGTTGTAGGCTTCTAGCCTCCACCGATGACACTTTCAAAGCTCCGCAATGCTCTTCTAGAGAAATGGGAACAGTTGTCTGCAGCGTTCTTGAACCACCTTATAGAGAGCATACCAGGGCGCTGCGGGAACTGAGCTCCTCATATATTCATTTGTCTATTGACAACTTTGAACTGGTGTATCGTTTATTGGGCTTCTTTATTTCTTTGGGGTTTATTCATTACATCACATATTGAACATTATTAGTCATATTTCCAAACTTTGGAGGGACAGAGAATATGCTGGTGTAGAGAAAAATTTCCTTTGCCCATCCATGCACTCAGAGAATCGAACACGAGGGAATAAAAAGTTATTTGTTTGTTATCGACGTTATAAATTGCCAGAACCATATGCGGTTGTGCCAGAACTTCGTCTCGCAGGAGTTTTTACGTGCCAATAAATTTACTGACATAGTTTTTAAGCACCCGCGAACTTGGGATCAGAAATTCAGCGCTTAACCAACTAAGCCACTCATAACGACTCAAAAAGGTCACGTGTTCTATTGACTGAACTGCGGGGTTAGCTTTATCTGCTTCTTGTTACTCCAGATATTCCTTACACACTTATCTTATTTGTATAAGAAGGATAATAAAGTGTTAGCAAATTTTGAAAAGTGATTCATGGAGGTAAATACTACCTCATACTTTCACAGGGTAAGGCCAACCTGTACGGTACATTCTACCACGCAGAATTCCGCCAACTTTAGAAATAAGACCTGAAATTTGATTCAAGGTAATACAGATATTATTCTTTGAAAAATTCTGATGCGTTAAATTTAGCAGACCTTTCTTATACATTCTTCTACAAATTATTCTACACAACCTTATTCTTCTATTTACTTCTTATTAATTAAGATAGAGTTTGTGGCGGGAATTTTATGGTTTATATGCCATTTTATGGCAGGATTTAGAGGGATAAGAAGGATTTTAGAGTAGGATCTCCTTTAGGGATTTTCTCAGGGTATGTGAGAAGAAAAAGAAATCACTAATTTTTTTTCGGATTACACCAGTTTATCCATTTCACCCACATTAAATTATTTGTCCCCTCTGACTTCCGTTTTCTCATTTATTCCCCCACAATGAATAAGTTTCTTACAGTTAAACTTTTGCAAATTTACCCTATTTTACAACTATTCCCCTGCTCTAATTCCCACGTGAACTCGGAGAAATAACTCTTTATCCACCACTCACCTTCCTAAAATAAAGACGCACATACTTTATATCGAGCACTGAAATTAATATATGCAACACGTCTGCTCAACACCAGATAGTTTATAAGTAACTTCTTCCCTTCTACAATTCGTGACCGTAACCTCCTTTCGGGCCTAGACAAATTTCATATGGCCCCTTCTATTTTCTATGATCGGACACGAATGGATCCGAAATTAAACATTTCTTAATTTCTGTGGTTTTTCCAAATCGGTCTCCTCTCACCGAATAAGTTTGGCACCGCAGCAAAAGCATTGGACTCCAGTTTGCTCCCTTCAGGTCCAAAGTACCCTTGGTCATTAATGTTTAATGTTTCTTCTTTGTAACACTCTGAACACAACATTTACACAATTCTATTGTATATACGTTCTGCTAATGACTTTCTGACCCACATTACCAAATAAACCTTGCAGCAATTATTCCTAAATCTCTGGTTTTTCCTTTCAGCAGTAACTTCCTTTCGTATACAGAATAAATAGTCTACAGTTTTTTAACATTTATTGCTTATTCTAATGTATTTCCTTTTAATATCTTCAATCATTTATTTATTTGTTACTGCAATCTCTTTCCCCCCGTTCTTTTATATTCATTTGCTTATTAGTTTTATTTTCTTTATTATATTGAAATGTTTCTTATTCCTAAGAAATGAGTATTCTACATTAAGTTCCATTTCACATTTATACATTTCCTTGTAGTTAAAAGAAACATAGCTAGAAGGCAAAGCGAAAGTTAGCTTTTAAAAACCGAATCGCTATGTAATCGGTTTGAAATTTCATGCGTTTTGCACCAGTAATTCCATGCTGACTAAGAGAAAGCTGGAATATTGACTTGCAACTTCAAAAGTGTAAAACGTATTGAAAAAATTAAACTAATAACAAATATTATCTCGGTAATGGTTAATATATTTTTAATATTATCCATATTAGTTGTGTAAAGTTAGATTTCATTTACAGCTTACGTTTCACCAATTATAGAAAAGTAATTCCGAATGAAGAGGATTTCACGTATATTTGCAGAAAATGCAATATACACGTTTTATTTTTTAAAAAAGATCTCTCCAACCCAAGTAGGGGTAGTCACGGACGGAACTTCCTAGATTATGGGGCAGAGCCCTTGCGGGAGGGGCGAGAGGAGAGACCCGAAAGGTGACAAGATGGATTCGAACGCTTCCGACGCCGCTTTAGGCCCTCCTCACGAGCTCCGAGCCTCTCGGCGAGCGCCCTAAATCCGGAAGGCGGTTTCCGACGTAATGTTCCCCTTAGTGACGCCAGGATTACTTTTAATAATACGCAGATAGCCATCTCGCAGCTGTTTACCAAGCGGGAGACCTGGGTTTGATCCCCAGTACCGGCGTGCGGATTTTTCCCCGCTGGGAGACCTGGACCGGGGTGCACTCAGCCTCGTAAGGTCCCTGGAGGGCCAATTGAGGAGCTACTTGATGTAGGATTAGCGGCTTCAGGTCGTGAAAACCGCCCGGCCGGGGGGGGGGCTCTCGGCGCTGACCACGTCTCACCCCAATACTGCAACCCATCCATGACGTCTGTAGTGGACCGAGATGGGGGACGCAGCGGCCGGGCGGTAGGCCAAGGTTCCCCGTGAGCTGTCGTGCCATGGAGTTATTAAATAGCCATTTAGCCTGGTCCTTCAACCCTGAAAGACATGATTAAGAAATGACGGGAACAGGAAATGGTGGACCAGAAAATTCGGGGAATGTAACAATCTTACCCAGCATTCTCTTTGTGACCCGGGGAAACCTCCGAAAAGAATCCATGGCTCAGGTAAGCCGGGCGCGGGGACCGAACCCACGGTCTTCCGAATGCGGGCCACAGACGAAATCGCCTGAGCCATTCCTAGCAAATCCCCTAACATGGAAACTTTTTCGAAAGTTTCGGTTTTCTGAAAATGGCGCTAACAATTTTGATTAAAATACAAGGCGATTTATGTAGTTTCATGAAAAATGAATACATATCTTGAACTTTCTGGGAATAACCTCTAAAGCCCTCTCCCTTCTGAATGAATTTTGTTTTACCTGGTAAACTGTAAGAGATAGACAGAAAATTACTACGCAGAAATGCAAATTTTGCTAAAGCACACCATTTATGTCAAACATACCTTTGTGTAATTAACCATTTCCGAGATTTTCCTTGTTATTTGTTTCAATTTTAAAATACTTAACTCAAATGGGCAGTCGTTATTCGTCTTCTTCTCCCTCTTGGTAATGCAAGAGAAACGAATTTCAACCTCATTACATAGCAAATAGCTTTCAAAATATTTTATTATTGCTTGAGCCTACTACTATATTCCTCTTATTCCATTGTATCTAGAAGAACATACATCATAATACAATTTCTACAAATGTTAATCTCGATTAAAATGATATAAATAGAAAAAAAAAGTCTTGACGTATTCCATTCACCTGACGCATTGTTACAAAAGAGTATTCCTTTATCTACGATATCATGATAATCGAGAAAAACATTAACAGAAATGGTTGTATTAGTTGCTCCTAAGGTAATACACTAGGCTAAAGCGATAGCAAAATCTTATGAAAAGCCGGTCGCTTTATGAAACAATCGAAATTCGGTTCGCTTTGTACGACCTGGAGAAAAACAAAAGAGAGATGTAACGAAAGATGACCTTCCGTTTGAGAAAAGGTTAAGTAGCTTAAAATTGGAACCAATAATATCTCGAAAACGGTTAACTCTGTGAAAATAATATGACATAAATTGTGTGTTTTAATGAGATGTGCAGAATTTGTCTTTATCTTTCGGTTTACCAATTATGCAAAATTCATACATAATGAAGACTGCAGAGACTATTTCTAGAAAATTGAAGATATGTAATCAAAATCGTTAAGACCATTTTTAGGAAAAACAAAATTTGCTATGCAAACAGTAATTTGGGTTGGGGGGATTTTCTTGAAAATCTTTATAGGTTGCATCATTGGGAGATATTAAACAAATACAAAATTTGGTATTTAACGCAATTTCGTTTTTGAGCCACACAAATACATACACACACGCACGCACGGAGCCGCCGCGCCGTGGCCGAGTGGTTCTATCCCAAACGACCGCATGTGAGATTTGTGTGGACAGAGCGGCGCAGGGGCTGGTTTTCTCCGGTTTCCATCGGAGCTCCATCTTCATTGCATGCATCATCAGTGTCATCGCCTGCGGTGCCACAAGTAGTAAAAGCGGGCGTTAAACACTACAAAAAAAACGCACACGCACGGAACTTTTTCTAAAAAGTTTTTTATTCACCAGAAATGACATTTTCGGCGAAAGCACGACATCGAATTTTCAGGAGGATCCTTCTGTAGTTGCACATTTTATGTACACACGTGCTAGAGAAAGTAAAAAGGGTAGAGGAAGAAATGTAACTTATCAAATTAGATGCTTGTTGGTGTATATCGGTAGAAATGTAATGAGGATTAGCGGGCAAGTGTCAGAGGAAGAAAAGGTACAACTTGCAGGCAGGGGCTCCAAGCTGGAATTTGATCTTTGATAGTTGCCTGAGAAGCGATGAAGGTATTTGGGGAACAGAATAATTTCGTCTGACGGAAACATCACACCGACCTGCAGCATGTAAAACATTACACTGAAGAGGCACACATACACAGAATATAACGGCGGTCAGGGGGTTGGGGGCCTCAATCGCAACGATTGGCTGACTACCACCGGCTCCGGGCAGCATTCGTTTCGTTCATTCGCCCCGGTCAAAACCTATCCAACTGGAATGTTATTTCCGAAAACAGGCAGGCATCCCGTGTGCAAATGCAATCCTGTCTGTTTCATTAATTCAGGCAGACAGTGGTTTCTATGGCAAGGGCTGGGGGCGGGGGGTAGTCATATTCTGCGCCAAACACTGTAACACGCTCAAAAGTTAGCTCTAAACAATATCCCCTAGAGGTAGACTCGCACACCCACTCAGCGAGCCTCTTCCGCACGCTGCTTTGTGCATTTTGGAAAATAGGAAAAGTGGGGGGAGGGGTTTTGTCAGTGTTTGTGTACAAGAATGATTTCTCTCTCTCGCTCTCGCTCTGTGTCAAATTACGGCAGAAGCGTGTATACATAGCCAGCCAGATCAGATCTGTCCTGTTTTGCCAGCATAGAAACGAATGATCATGGTTTGTATATTCCCATGTGTATGTGTGTTAGAGAGCAAGCTTGCCTTGTTTTTTGGATGAAGGATGCATTGTCACAATCCCATGTTTTATGTGAGGAACTCTGAGCGCGGCAACAGAATGCCAACTAAAACCAAAATAACAATATCCGTTCTTGTCTGTCCGATTGTGTGGCGTCCTAATTGAAACCAAATTTGGCCATGTAAAATGAATACGTAATGATTAGAGCTCGCATTTGTGTACAGTATAGTAACAAAATATGCATATAAAATAGCCAACAAAATGCGAAGGAAGGCAAAGGAAAGAAATACTCTGAATTCACAGAACTTTCTCTACCGTTCGTTAGGTATTATAATATTGGTAAAAAACAAATCTATGCGTTACACTCACATGACTTTCTCTAGCTACTCTACAAACAAACCTCTTACAAAAAATAATTCTTCTTTCAATACCATGCTAATCGAGATAAACATTAATAGAATTTTATTAATTCCTTATAAGTACTCGTAGAATGGAACTAAGGGGATGCACTAGGTTAAAGCGATAGTAAAATGTTTTAAAAGCTGTCGTTATTCGATTGTCATTGAAAATGGCTTCTTTGGTTGGCCAGGAGTATAACAAAAGGAAAACGGACACTTTCGGCTGAGAAAAGTATAGGTGCTTCACAATTGAAATTAATAACAAGGAATACCTCGAAAACGGTAAGTTCCACGAAAAAATGTACATGACATAACTTGTGTATTTTAACAAGATCTACATTTTAACAAGTAAGTTTTTGTCTCTCTCTTACGGATTACTAGTTATACTGAATTAAGCAAAATTCATCCAGACTAAAAAGTGTATCTGTGTGTTGTGTGTGCACCTGTATATGTGCGTATGAACTCAGCTTAAAAATGAAAAGTGGCACACGCATTGGTATTTATGCTTTGTATAGTCCAAAAATGCGACATGAAAATTTTCAAGAAAATCCCCCAACCCTAAACTACCATTTATGTGAACATTAGTGAAATCTTTTTAATTTTTTTAAAAAACGGTTCTAAGATTTTGGTTAGATAGCACATATTAAAGACGTTTATATCACAGATAAAATGTCTCGAGTATTCTAGGATCAGACTGTGAAATAAAATTCAATATGGACTGCCTCCGTGGTCGAGTGGTCAGCGAGCTGACTTCTCACCCGGAGGTACTGGGTTCGATTCCCGGCTGGGATGGGGAATTTTTCTTTAACCAAAATTATTCCCTGTCCCCCTTAGAGTCTGGAAGAATGAATGTGAGAGTAAAGTAATATAACGTTTATTAACTTAATGTTCTGAACCGACAATTTCACAAGTCAAAGCCCTCGGTATGACCATTGATGTTAAAGGGGTCTATACAAATGAAACAATAAAAAAAAATCAATAGACGAAAAAGCACTACACAAAAATGTATCCGAAAAACCTCTTTTGGGACACACTTGTTGCTGTTTTTTGTTATTGTTTAACACCCGCTTTTACTACTTGTGGCACAGCAGGCGATGACACTCTTGATACATGAAATGAAGATGGACTACCGGTGGAATACGATAGCGGGGAAACCGAAGAACCCGGAGAAAACCCGCCCCTGCGCCGCTTTGTTTTAGGACATACGTTTCCAAATCATCCGTTATTAAAGGTTCGAATTGTTCAATGCTTAGTCATTATTTTAAAATTTTGTTGATTTTCAGTTATTTTACACTATTGCATGAAAATAGAGTGGAATTTTAATGTCATTATATAGTGTCAACTTCTTAAATATATACCTATGGCTATTTCCATTGAATGTATAATGAAATATGTAAGTTAGCTATTTCTGCAAAGTTTTACCTCGATAAGTACCTACAAGAAAATTAAGCTTCCTTAAGAATAGTTTGTATAGACTAATAAACAACTGAGGTAGAGAAATGCATGTGAATGTAATACATTTGATATTTTTTTCTCTATTCTACGTAGCTTTTAATTACGTGGTCTTATGTATTTTTTTAGGATTTACTTCATGGCTCAATAAGATTTCGCCGGTCCCCATGGCCGCGCTATCTAAAGGTGCCTAGCTTTGGTGCTTCGTGGTGCAGGGGATTGGGTGTCCCGTCTTGGGCATGGGTGTTTGTGTGTTTGTAAATGAATGTATACATGTTTGGGTATTTGTAAAGATAAAGAAAATTTTACAATAAATAGGTCAACAAAGAAAATGTAAGGAAACTGGAAAAAGGAGAAGAAAAAAAAAAAACGAAATACAGAGCTGGCCTCCCGACTAGTCTCCGGAACTGTATTTTTTATTATTTAAAAAAAAAAGCAGTAATCTCTCTAGTTCTCAGCATCTCTGTGCTGTAGCATCTTGCTTCGTCACCTATCCACACAGATGTTAGCGCTAGGAAACGTATCTCTCCTATGCATGCCGGGCAGATGGTATTAGGATGCATACCGTAGTTACATAGGGTCTTTGCCTCCAGTCGTTTGCCCGCGCATGGCGTCATTGCTAGGTAGCGAGTTATCACGCATTGCCTCTTGCAGAGAACTAGAGAACGACGGTACAAGTCCCTTGTATCGCAGCATTTATGCTGGTAGGTAACGTATCCTTCCAGTTCGGAAGTAGCAATCAACTATGCAAATTCTGTGATTGGTAGTCACCTCCATCTTGCGTGAAAAGAGCACACAAAATGTCCTTATGTAAAACAATTGTTCACCGGCCAGTACATCGAAAGTACCTGCTTACAACGTCGGCAATACATGGAGTCCAAGGTTCAATCTCGCAATCTCTCCTTTGAGACAAAGGAATCGCGGAACTGATGACGTCATGTATTTAAACTCACTGGTGCTAACTGCCGAATAAATCTGAAGAACCGGTATTATCTGTGGATAGATCGCGATTATAGTGTGTGCAAAAACCTCGTTAACGGCTGAAAACAAAGCTAACAATGTTGCGTATAAATGAATATTTTGAATTTTCTGGGGATAGCCTCTGAAGATCTCTTCATTCTGAATAACTTTCATAAATGGTCAACCATAAGAGAGGTGCACACACTTAATACACAAAGAATGTAGATGTCGTTAAAACACAGAATTTATGTCATATACATTTTTGTGGAGTTAAATATTAGTGAATATCCCTTGTTATTGGTATCAGCTTTTTTTTTTTAAAAAAAAGAGCTTTTCTGAAATGGGAATTGGATTCCTATTTATTTTAGTTTACTACAGACCATGCAAAGCAATAAGACAGCAACCAGCTTTTAAAAGATTTGACTCGCTTTAGCCTAGTGTATATCCTTATTAGGTACCTTCTACTTAGGATTAAGTGGTAAGAACACTACTGTTAATGTTTATCTCTATTAGATGAAGTAGATAAAAGAATAACCTATGGTAAGTATAGTTTACTTGAAGAACAGGTAGGGAAATTAATATGAAAGTGGCACATACATTATTATTATTATTACTATTTTGTATTTCGCTCAACTTTGATTCTAAATTGATGCTATATGTTCAAAAACAGTCAAAAACAAAAGCATTTATATAAGCCAAATGTCTTATTTAAATATCAAATTCTGTGGCAGACAGAGGCTACCCTATCTATAATAGAAACTGTAGGCATGTTTTGATCCCTCATGCTGAACCAAACTTGCGGCAATGTTTGCTAATAGAATCAATAGTGCCTCCCTTGTATTATTTCTGCTGTTAAATGCGAAAGGGGTTGGTAATGCAACCGTTCACCCTTTTGCTGTGGGTAGACTCATTATTCCTATCGACTCTTGTGGCAATCGAATTAAGAGCTAGCTGAATACGAATGTGTATCCTCCTAAATGTCACAATGGTAGATCAAACGCAACCAGGATCAGTAATTTAAGTAATCAGTTCTGCAGGGATTATATCGAGACATGAATAAACATTCTGATGGTAACTGCAAGTCCTCCTCCCCAGAAAAAAAAACAACTGATTTATTACACTCACACGACTCTCTCTACCCGAAGCGAATTTACGCATATCATTAATCTATAGTATTCATATAAAAGTGATTCTTGCATCTACATAACGTTAGTCACGATACATTGTTTGTTCACACATAATTTGAAACTAAACAAAAAACGGAACATGGAATACATGTTTGTATCATAAGCAAGGAGTTGGGAATGGTCGGTCAGAGCGAGACAGCTCAGGTAATAAAGTCTAAGGCTCGATCCCCGTAACCGCTCATTCTGACCTCTGGGTTTTTCTGACTTTCTCGGACAGACAGGTGAATGCTGGAGTGCTTCATCTTCTGTCACAACTTTCTTGTCCATTATTTTCTGGACCCATGAGTTCTTTGTCATTTTTTTAGATTTGAAGGGTCAGGCGTCGGCGTGATGCGATTTACAGGTGATTGCGCTCTGTTAAGACTTCTTCCTTGTGGTGGCCTCCCGGTTAGAACTTGTCTCCGGGAACCTTCGGATGGGCTTCATAAACCCACCGCAGGCACTAGAATTTGTGGGGGCGCGCCAGGTGACGTCAGATGTGTTCTATCTAGAAAAATTAAGGATCCTGTCAATACAATCGCGATGGCAACAGGACTGCGGCCCACCCAAAAATTGTGACTCCAACCACATATGTCACGACGCACTCGCGTATTACATGGCAGGTTATCGCATCTCAATCAAATACATCACAGTGGGCCTTCTGATATAATGCTTAGTGCAACTTTACAATGGCGTCTCACACGTATGACGAAAGAGGTTTACAAATATATGCCACTTAACGATAGAACCAGACTGGCGAAGGTAATTTCTACTTGAAATCAGACGCTACGAGAGAGAAAACTCTAAGTAAGAATTAAATTATATTTACATTATTTTACAAAGATGATAAGACTTTTTATGTTGATAAATACTTTAGTTGTGGTTATCTTATCTCTGGATCCGTAATTAAGCTAAATTATATTTACATTGATTTAGAAAAATGATGCAGCTTTTTACATGTTGATGATGATAATTAATTTAATGTGTTTAACCTCACCTATTGAACCGCGGAGCGTGATGTATATTTCGAGGCATCGCGAGGAGTCTTAAAATAATTCACTAGACAAAATAAACTGAAGTTAACCTTCGGGACGCTAAGCGATGTAAGTTCGGGTAGTAGTGATGGCTAAAAAACCTAGGAATACAAAACCCCGGGATTTAAATATGTTTCTTAGAACTGACCTCTGCAACAGGTTTGCATTATCCTAGTAAGGCATAGCTGACAACAAGTTTACACAAAATGGTTGTGATATGGGATATTCGATACCATCAGACAGATAACTAATTTAGCGTTTAACCGTGTCTCATATTTACCTACAATTAAAGGTGGTAACCAGAACATTAACTATTATTATGGGTAAAATAAAGAGTGGGAGGCGAATAAGTGCAAATATTTGTATAAGCATTTGAGGTCGAAGTCATGTTCCAGTTTTTTGCAGTTTTTTTTTGATATTTTCTAAAGATAAGCATACGAGAAAAATTTCACGATGTTTTTAGGATTGCTATTATTCCCTACCTTAGACGCTCGGTGATCGTTTACGTAACAGGCCACACGGTTTGTATACAAGATTTTCTCATTGGGATTCACAAGTTATAATAGCTCAACTTAAAAAATACTGAATAGGCACAATAACATTATTATGCTTTATTTAACTTTGATTTTATTGAACAAATACATAACTCAAACCAACATATAAGCATTTGCACTTCCTTCTTTGAATGATAAAATCACCCTCATTGTTGTAAAAAGGTGAGAAATTAAAATTAAAGCTCAATGCTTAAGAAAACCTTCAATTCGGGAATTCAGAGAACCTGTGTCACAGATCCTTTGATAAGCTGCAGTGAACGTTCGTCTTTTGGGAAGATGATTTATAAATCGTCATCATGGTAGATTCCCCAATTGCGGTGTAAATTATATGAATATCTACTAATTCAGCATATCTAAAACTATTCAATGTATAGAGAAAAGTTTGCGACTGAATCGGTCCCTCGATTCCTGAATTCAGGTCGTCGGTGTGCCGTTGCGTGATGTGTATAAACACACAAGAAAGCCATAACGTAGCGTCGTTCTGACCCTGAAATTTGTGTTTTATTTATGACAATGCTATTAGTAAGCGGACAAAAATGCATGTATTTATGTATTGTTCTCTACTAAATATCAAATTATTTGCACTTATTCGCCTCCCACCCTGTAAAATGCCAATATTTAATCGTCACAATACTTACGCCTATCATTCTTCAGGTTTCTCCCTCCCAGGGATGTAGCAAAGGGACAGGTGAAATATCTGTGGTGCTCTGCCCCAGTGACAGGGGACTCCAACCTAATATAATCCCAATCCTAATCTTCGGAGTAGTCGGACAGAAGAGCCTCCAGTAAGCACAGCAACTCACGTAGCCAGTGGGTTCTTTGTGCTTCCAGCGTGAACTTTGAGAGGTAAGGATGAAGGAGAGATTAGAAAGCAACCAAATACGGACGACTAGATGGCTAGCAAGGATGGGGTGTTTAATAATTCCATGTCACAAATCCTGCCGCCGGGTAGCTCTGCCTAAACTAGGCGTGGGTGAAAGCGAATCTCATCCATAAAACGGAGGGCAGTGTGACGTAGCGCGATTCTTAATTTTGAAAAGTCAGTAATTAATAATTATTAAAACAAGTTGTGCATTAAATGACAAAACAAAATATTTTATTCATTAATGTTAATACAATGAAGGTTTGAAACTCAAAATATTCCATGTTTCTTGACAAATTATTTCACTTATAAGCTTGCAGGACACATGGCCAAACAATTCTCAAGAAAAACCTATTTCCAGGCAAATTTTTATATCGTTGTAATATTTTTAAGTTATTTACAATTTAAATTATATGTTTATGTCGTTATATTGTTTAGTATGTTTTATTTATGTAGAAAGCAGCTCGAAATTGCGCACAGCAGTGTTCCACCACTGGGTGAAACGTTTGCTAGTGTGTGCAAACAGAAACTGACCGTTCTCGCGGTGACTCAGGAAAGCCAATGCCTAGTTTATGCCACCTGTAACCTGGGGCCCCGTGTATAGAAGAGGGCCTCAGCAATCCTGCCAAGTGTCATGTTTCCACAGCGACCATTCCACCAGCCAGCTGTTTGGTATCTACCAACCAATGTCGTTACAACCTGAAGCAGATGAAGTGAACCCGATAAATGAAAATGATGTAAAGGAAACATATGTTAAAAGAGAATCAGCTCAACATTCTGGTGAAGCCAGAGAAGTCAGGATGGCTGGCCAAATGTGAATGGAACCCGGGACCTACCGAATACGAGCCTCATACTTCAGAGGCTGTAACCAGAACTTTCAAGATGTAGATTTTATATTTCATAAACATATCTTAAACATATACTATTTTAATCAAAATTGTTAAGATTCATTTTTGAGAAAATAAAAAAATGTTGAAAAATGTTCTATGTAAATGGTAGTTGAGGTGTAAGGATTTTCTTGAAAATCTTCGTGTCGTATCTTTGGAAGATACTAAATGTAAATATTATGTTTAGACACAATGAACGGGTACACAAAACACACGCACAGGTGTGCGCAGATCATTTTCAATGCTTTTTGGATTCAGGGACCACAAAACATATTTTCCCGCCGAAATCTCGACATCGAATGTTTTGGTTGATCACAATATCCCCCTACTTACTAGATATAGTAGAGGAAGTATAAATTTATGTGTTCAATTCACATGACTTTCTCTACCTGTTCTGTAAACAAACGTTTTACGAAATATTCTTCTTCTAATTCATGCTAATCGAGATAAACGTTAGCAGAAACTCTTGTTACTCAGCGAAAGTAGAAGATAACTAAGCAAATACATTACGTTTAAGCGATAGTCAAGTCTCTTAAAAACTGTCGCTATGCGATTGTCACTGAAATTAGCTTCTCTATGCATGATCAGGAGTAAAACAAAAGGAAACAGGATGATCTCCTGTTGGAGAAAAGTATTTTAAGAATGAAATAAATAACAAGGACTATTTAAAATGTGGTTAAGTCCACAACAAAAATGTATCGTAAGTGTGTAACGTGTCTGCCTCGCATTCCAGAGCTCGAAATTTCGAGTCACTCTTAGGGTGATAAGATTTTTTCGGGGATTAGAAGAGGAATATCGAGTAACTTTAAGCTCTACGGACCTCAAAATCATTTGAGGACAATTTCATCGATTTCATTCGTTTGTTATGGCCAACCAGGTTTAAAGACATTAAGCTTTTAAGCTTTTATTAAAAAAAAAAAATGTATCGGCCATAAGTTGTGCATTTTGTCGAGATCTAATTTTTTCTGTAGTAATTTTTTATCCTCTCTTAAGGTTTACCTAACAGTTATGCAAAATTCATTCAGAATGGAGATGATTTCAAAGGTTATTCCCAGAAGATTCTGGATATACATTTGTCATGTAAATGTATTTCAGACGGTATTTTTATCTAAATCGTTTTGGAGAAAATTACAAATTTCAAAAATTTTCCCATATAAAGGGTAGTTTGGGTTGGGAGGATGCTCTTGAAAATCTTTGTGTTGCATTCTTAGAAGATGCTAAATTTAAATACCAAGTTTGATATTTTGGACTATTCGTTCTTGAGTTATACTGTTCACAGACACAGACATACACACGGATCATTTTAAATTTTTTTGGAATTAGGGGACACATGGAATATTTTTCAGGTGAAAATTCGACATTTTTTTTTTGTAGCTTAACATTCTTTAACCTCATATTGGACGATGAATGAAATTTGTGAAATGATACTCAAATGATCTCGGGGTCCATAGAGCTTAAAGTTACTCGATATTTGTTTTCTCAGGATAAGAGAAAACCCACAGAAAAAAGCTTATCCGGTTAACTCACCCTAAGCGAGATTCGAACTCACGACCTGCTGAATATGAGGCAGACACACAACATCCAGGTGGGCATAACATTTGAAAAAATTGAACACAACATTTCCCCTGCTTACTAGACGCAGTAGAGGAACTGAAACGTACACTAAACTTGTTCACAATACTTTTTAAGTTTTAACGTCAATTTAACGTCCAAAATTGTCAGAGAAAGTTAAATTTATAGATTTACTATTATAGATATCGAACCTGAGACCTGCTAAATGAAAGCCTCACACGTTACCGCGAGGCCATGTACTATTAGTGCAGATTATATTTGCATGCAGTCACGTCCCTTAATAGCAAGTACGTAAAACTGCTAAAATGTTATCACAATTAACGCGCACAATTTTAAACACGTAGGTGTTTTAATCGCACCTTCTGTAAAGGTTAATTTAGTTGTGTTTTTCAACGTCGAATTAAAAATATAAGGGTACGAGATTGTTGACAATGATCAGGGCGATACGCTTGCGAGAGTGACCTCCAATCAGAACGGGTGGCGAGGGTGGGAGAGGGGAGCACTCTCTAAATTATGCAGATAGCATCTATCTAATTCCGATTCAGAGTAATTTTAGCAATTAGACCAATCAAACGTCATGCAATATTTATTTTACATCGGTCCGACATTATGCAGCAAATGCAGTACTATTGCTTTTTGAGAAATACATAGAAGCTATATTGTACAAATGGAAACACATTTGCATACAAATGTCACAGCAGATAAGTGCAAGAGCATTTAACTCGCTTATTTTTAAATTTACTTAGAACAGATAATCGAATGGGTTTACTAAAAGCCGTGAAAGTGTAGTACAGTAACATTAATATTTAAAATAGTGTTACAAAAACGTTTTAGCATTAAATTGGCAACACAAATTTAACACGTTTGGACACATTACAAACTGATGTGAAATGTATTATAGAATAAGAACTGAAGCTTTCCTGGCGACGTGTTAATTCAAAATCTTCTCGGGCTTCTAGCCAGGTAGAAGCCCGAGAAAATTTTGAATGTATTATAGAATTTGCCTTTATTACTCCTTTTTCTACTTAATGTATAGTACATAGATAGAGAAGGTATTACACCGCGCTCAAACATTCGATATCGATTTTTCACCGGAAATACACATTTTAGGGTCCCCTGTGTTCAAAAAAGTATTTGTGAGAGTGTGTGTCTTTGTGTATGAATACGGTAACTCAAAAACGAAAATTTGGTAAAATACCCAACTTTGTATTTAAGTTTAGTACCTTCCAAGAATGTGTCACAAAGATTTTGAATAAAATCCCCCCATCCCAAACTATTACATGGAAAAAATTCCGAAATTTTGATTTTCGCACAAATAGCTCAAACGATTTTGTTTAAAATATCGTATGCTAAAGATATTTTAACGACAAATAAAATGTGTATCTTGAACTTTCTGGAAATAGCCTCTTCATTCTGGACGACTTTGCATAACTGGTAAACCATAAGGGATATACAAAATCTTACTACACAAAGAGTGTATATCTCGTTAAAACACACAATTTATATTATATACATTTTTATTTTCCAAGATTTCTAATAAGGGATTTTGTCAACTCTTTGCAGAGAAACGATTTTCAATCACATAGCAACAGATTTTAATATATTTGACTATCGCTTTATTCTAGTGTACGTCGCCCTCCGTGGTGTAGTGGTTACCATGCTAACTTCATATACCCAAGGTCATGGGTTTAAACCCGGCGGAGGACGATGGATTTTTTCGGGTGTAAAACTCCTGAGCATGGCTTCCTTCGGAAGGGAAGTAAAGCCCTGGGTCCCGTGTCGTAGATTTACGGCACGTAAAAGAACCTTAAGCCTGATAGTAGAGGCCTCTGAACAAAATTAAGCGGTCTTTCATGCCCAATATAGAATGGGACGCTGAGAACCACAGCAGTTAAAGAGCGTCCATAAATAACACGCCAGTTCCATTTCCAATTCTAGTGTACTCCCCTATTTCCACTTCATTTTTTGATAGTGTTTAAAGCCCGCATTTACTAGACTAGGGAATAAAGCTGATGATGCATGGAATGAAGATGGAGCACCAGTGGAATCAATGGCTGGGGAAATCCGCCCTGCGCCGCTTTGTCCACAGAAATTCCAGATGCAATCGCATGTGATCGCCTTGGTGAGGATCTAATCACTCGGCCACTGCGCGATCCTTTTTCTGCTAACGTTTATCTCAATTATAATGCCATAAATAGAAGAATAAGCTTTTTAAAAATACTTTGTTACAGAAATGTAGAGAAAGTTATGAGAATGGAACACATCAGATTTTTATAGAAAACATTAATTTTTGTTTCCGCAAGTAGGGACAGTTCCTAAAGGTAACGCATTCATTCTGCATCCTTATTTTTGTCTAGAGATAATTTATGATTAAACAATATAGTCCTAGGTAAGTGGAGTCAGACTGAAAAATCCAATGCCATAGCCGGGATTTGAACGATGAATTTACCGGTAAACATGCGAGTCAGTTGAAGAATTTAATGCCGTACTCGCTACTTGTCATGGTAGCTCAGTGGTAGGGCAACCGACTGAGACCGAGAGTTTTATGGTTCAAATTCCAGCTGTGGCATTACATTTTTCAGTTGGCCTCTACCTAACCAACTTTTGTCCTTCACAGGGCTTGCTTGAAAAAAAAAAATAATATAAGCTCAGTTGCATGCAACATTTTTAAACTACACCACTCTATTTGTATCACAAATACATTTTTGATTGTAACAAGCTCAGGCCAAAGAAAAGGAACTCTTGTGTTCCTTTTACATGACTTTCTCCAAAGTATTCTACAAACTGTTCTTATAGAAAGATGATTCTTCTATCTACTTCATGCTAATCGATATAAAATAGTCTTATTACTTAGCTCCTTGTAGAAGGAACAAAAAATCTTATGTATTTCATTTATATGACTTTCTCTATATCTCAGCATCAAGTTATTCTTAAAAAGCTTTTTATTCTATTTACTTCATGCTAATCGGGATAAAGTTAGCAGAAATTGTCTTATTGCTTGCTTCCTTGTAAGTAGAAGGGAAATAAGTGTATGCCATAGGCTAAAACAAGATTAAAATCTTTTAAAAGATGGTTCCTACGTGATTGAAATTCCTTTGTTTGCTCATACGGGAATTTCTCAACTCCTGGCCACGCAAAGTATAATTATTTTAAAGCTGAAACCAATAGCAGAAGTATCTCAGAAAGGGTCAGCTCTACAACAATAAAATATGCATATTAATATACAGGCTGTTTCAAAAATACGGGGCATAATTTCAGGTATGCATTTCCCACATGAAGACAATCAAAATAGTCCATCATAACATGTGTCCGGAAATGCTTCATTTCCGAGTTATGGCCTTTACAACATTGAAAGTCCCACCTGTAGACAATCAAAATAGTTCATGTCCGGAAATGCTTGATTTCCGAGTTATGGCCTTTACAACATTGAAAGTCCCACCTGTAGACAATCAAAATAGTTCATGCCCGGAAATGCTTCATTTCCGAGTTATGGCCTTCACAACATTGGAATTCACTGGAACGTTTTTCTTTCCGCAGGTCTTTGCCGTCAAAGGAAACATTAGGAGGGCGCTCTGATAGTTCATTCTGGGGAAGGTTACATTCAGTGTTTTTTAGGCGTTAAGACTGTGCGACCTGTATTCAAATCAAGAGCTGGCAGAGATACACTTCATGTACGGTAAGGCGGACGGCAGTGCTGCGCTGGCTCGTCGTTTGTAGCAGGAGAGGTACTCACAGCGACAATGTCCAGATCGGGAGCCATTTGTACGTCTCCATTCCCGTCGTATGGAACATTCACCTCTCCTGGTTTGGGAAGGGGACGACCAAGATCTACAACTCCAGAAGTGCAGGAGGAGATTCTGGAGGTTGTGGACAGGACTCCTTCTATCAGCACACGACGGTTAGCGTTGCAAGTCAATGTTCCTCATACGACTGTCTGGAGACTGTTGAACGAGTATCAATTGTATCCTTATCATTTGCAACGTGTACAGGCCCTGTCACCAGCAGATTACTCTGCACGAGTTAGGTTCTGTCAGTGGTTCTTGCAGCAGTGTGGTGTAAATCCGTACTTTTCTGCCGTCATATTATTTACAGATGAAGCACAGTTCACAAGAGATGGCATAACAAATTTCCACAAACAGCATGTATGGTCTCATGAAAACCCACGTGCAACTGTTGTATCTCATCACCAGGTGCGGTTCTCCCGCAACATGTGGGCCGGTATCATTGGTGATCGATTAGTTGGACCCCATGTACTTGTAAACAGACTTACGGGGCAGGCGTACACAAACTTCCTGGAAAACACCATACCTGACTTTTTCGAAGACACTCCACTGATCAATCATCAACACATTCACTTCTTGCATGATGGCGCTCCTGCACACTTCAGTCTTACGGCTCGCCGGTACTTGGATCGAAGGTTTCCTGATCGATGGATAGGTAGAGGTGGCCCAATTGCTTCGCCTCCACGCTCACCTGATCTGAACCCTCTCGATTTCTACTTGTGGGGCCATTTAAAATCATTGGTTTATTCGTCTCCGGTGCCGGATTTGGAATCCCTTCGGAATGGAATTGTGGCAAGTTGTGAGGACATACGCAATACTCCTGGAGTTTGGGATCGTGTTCGCAGGTCAATGAGACATCGATGTGAGGTCTGTATTCAAGCAGGAGGTGGGCATTTTGAACATCTTCTGTAATGACAACAACCTGCGGAAAGAAAAACGTTCCGGAGAATTTCAATGTTGTGAAGGCCATAACTCGGAAATGAAGCATTTCCGGACACATGTTATATTGAACTAATTTGATTGTCTACATGTGAGAAATGCATACCTGAAATTATGCCCCGTATTTTTGAAACACTCTGTATATTAATAAAAATGTATATGTGACATCAATTGTGTGTTTAACGAGATCTATATTTTTACTTTCTCCATACGGAGTATGTACATAGTGTATAGAGAAAGTATTGCACTCCACCAAAAATTCGATACCGAGATTTCACCGGAAATATATGTTTTAGGGTCCCCAATATCCAAAAAAAGCATTTTCACAAAAAGGTCCGTGTGTGTGTGTATCCGTGTGTCTGTGAACACGATAACTCAAAAACGAAAAGTCGGTAAAGTACCAAACTTGGTACTTAAGTTTAGTATCTTCCAGGGATGCGACACGAAGATGTTGAGAAAAATCCTCCCACCCCCAACTATCCTTTACATGGAACTTTTTTCGAAAATTTTGATTTTCTCAAAAATGGCTCTAACGATTTTGATTAAAATTTCGTATACTAACATATTTACCTGACAAATAAAATGTATATCTTGCATTTTCTGGGAATAACCTCTGAAGAGTAGTTTATTCTGGATGAATTTTACTAAATTTTGAATAACTGCTAAACAGTAAGAGATGGACAAAATCTTACTACACAAAAAATGTAGAGCACATTAAAACACACAATTTATGCTATACAGGGTGTTTCAAAAATACGGGGCATAATTTCAAGTATGTATTTCCCACATGAAGACAATCAAAATAGTTCATTATAACATGTGTCCGGAATTGCTTCATTTCCGAGTTATGGCCTTTACAACATTGAAAGTCCCACCTGTAGACAATCAAAATAGTTCATGCCCGGAAATGCTTCATTTCCGAGTTATGGCCTTCACAGCATTGGAATTCACTGGAACGTTTTTCTTTCCGCAGGTCTTTGCCGTCAAAGGAAACATTAGGAGGGCGCTCTGATAGTTCATTCTGAGGAAGGTTACATTCAGTGTTCTTTAGGCGTTAAGACTGTGCGACATGTATTCAAATCAAGAACTGGCAGAGATACACTTCATGTACGGTAAGGCGGGCGGCAATGCTGCGCTGGCTCGTCGTTTATACCAGGAGAGGTACCCACAGCGACAATGTCCAGATCGGAAGCCATTTGTACGTCTCCATTCCCGTCGTATGGAACATTCACCTCTCCTGGTTTGGGAAGGGGACGACCAAGATCTACAACTCCAGAAGTGCAGGAGGAGATTCTGGAGGTTGTGGACAGGACTCCTTCTATCAGCACACGACGGTTAGCGTTGCAAGTCAATGTTCCTCATACGACTGTCTGGAGACTGTTGAACGAGTATCAATTGTATCCTTATCATTTGCAACGTGTACAGGCCCTGTCACCAGCAGATTACCCTGCACGAATTAGGTTCTGTCAGTGGTTCTTGCAGCAGTGTGGTGTAAATCCGAACTTTTCTGCCGTCATATTATTTACAGATGAAGCACAGTTCACAAGAGATGGCATAACAAATTTCCACAATCAGCATGTATGGTCGCATGAAAACCCACGTGCAACTGTTGTATCTCATCACCAGGTGCGGTTCTCCCTCAACATGTGGGCCGGTATCATTGGTGATCGATTAGTTGGACCCCATGTACTTGTAAACGGACTTACGGGGCAGGCGTACACAAACCTCCTGGAAAACACTATACCTGACTTTTTCGAAGACACTCCACTGATCAATCATCAACACATTCACTTCTTGCATGATGGCGCTCCTGCACACTTCAGTCTTACGGCTCGCCGGTACTTGGATCGAAAGTTTCCTGATCGATGGATAGGTAGAGGTGGCCCAATTGCTTAGCCTCCACGCTCACCTGATCTGAACCCTCTCGATTTTTACTTGTGGGGCCATTTAAAATCATTGATTTATTCGTCTTCGGTGCCGGATTTGGAATCCCTTCGGAATGGAATTGTGGCAAGTTGTGCGGACATACGCAATACTCCGGGAGTTTGGGATCGTGTTCGCAGGTCAATGAGACATCGATGTGAGATCTGTATTCAAGCAGGAGGTGGACATTTTGAACATCTTCTGTAATGACAACAACCTGCGGAAAGAAAAACGTTCCAGTGAATTTCAATGCTGTGAAGGCCATAACTCGGAAATGAAGCATTTCCGGACACATGTTATAACGAACTAATTTGATTGTCCATATGTGGGAAATACATACCTGAAATTATGCCCCGTATTTTTTTAAACAACTGTATACATTTTTTTCGTGGAGTTTGTCTTTTTTGAGACATTCCTTATTTTTGGTTTCTGCTATGAAAAACATACTTTTCTCATACAGGAGCTTGTCAACTCCATATAAACAAAGGAACTTCATTGACATAGCAACCAGCTTCTGACTATCACTTTAACCTACGGTTGTCCTTTATTTCGCTTCTACTTACAAGGAAGCGAGTAATTAGACTACTTCTGCTATTTTTTTCTGATTAGCATAAAGTAAATAGAAGTACAAGCCTTTTAAGACTTATTTGTTGCAGGGATATGGAGAAAGGCATGTGAATGGTACACATCAGATTTTTTTGTGTTGTAAATTTTTTGACTATCTGTTACGCTTTACCAGTTATGCAAAATTCAGCAAAATTCATCAAGAATAAAGAGGTATTCAGAACATATTCCCAGAAAATTCAACATACACATTTTATGTGTCATGTAAATCTCTTTAATATACGACATTTTAATCAAAATTCTTAGAGATATTTTAGAGGAAATCAAAATGTTCGAATTTTTTTCCATGTCAAGGATAGTTGGGGAGGGGAATTTTCTTGAAAATGTGTGTGTCTCATGATGTTTTTTCGTTTTTGCGGTACGCTTTCCACCCACCCACACACACACACACACACACACACACACACACGCTTTTTTTAAAATTCCTTTTCGGACTTAGAGAGACACCAAAATATATTTTCCCGGTGAAATCAAATTTTTGGTTGGAGTAAAATATCTTTTCTATACACTATTTACATACTACGTGTAGAGAAAGTAATAAGGTAATAGGCTAAAGGGAAATTCAACTGTTTTAAAAGTTTTCACTGCGCGACGACATTGAGCTTCAATTATTTTTGCATAACCAGGCGTAAAGCCGAAGATAAAAGAATGACAACTTGAGAAAAGCATGAGTATTTCAAGCTTGAAACCAATAAAAAACAAATATCCCTGAAATGACAGAGAATTTACGTGAGATAAAATATGGTTTTAACGAGATCTATATTTTTTGTGCAGTAAGAGTTTTTCTCTATCTCTTACAGTTTTCACCTTTACATGGAATATTTTTCGAAAATTCTGGTTCCTTCACAAATAGTTGTTCGAATTTTTATTAAAGTATTATATGTTTAAGATACTTTTTATGACAAAAACAAAATGTGTATCTTGAATTTTCTGAGAATAGCCTCTGAATATCACTTCATTCTTGATAAATTTTGTATAACCAGTAAACCATAAGAGGTAATCTTGTATAATGAAAGCTTGTCTGTGGAACAGCAAGAGAAAGTCGTGATTTTTACTTTCGTGATTTTTACTTTCTCTAGCCCGTATGTACAATGTACATAGCGGATACAAACGGTATTGTATTCCATCCAATAATTCGATGTTTAGATTTCATCGGAAATATGTTTTGATGTCCCCTGAGTCGGAAAGAAGCATTTTTAGAAAACGGTCCGCGCGCAAGTGAGTGCCTTTGGAAGGCATTGTTCAAAAACGAAAATATCATTAAATGCCAAACTTAGTATTTGAATTTAGTATTTTCCAAGGATGCGACACATAGATTTTCAAGAAAATTTCTCCACTACAAACTATCGTTTACATGGAAAAATATTCGAAAATTTTAATTTCATAAAAAATGGCTCTAAAGATTTAGATTAAAATACATATAAAACACATAAAATATATTTATATTCCAAATAAACCATTTATCTGGAATTTTCTGTGAATAGCTTCTGAAGACCTCTTCATTCTGGATGAATTTTTCCGAATTTTGCTTAACTGCTAAATCCTAAGACATAAACAAAAACTTACTGCACAAAAATGTAGATATTTTCAAAACACACAATCTATGTCCTTTACATTTTTGCTGTGGAGGTAACCGTTTCCGTGATATTCCTTGTTACTGGTTTCAATTGTAAAGAACTTATACTTTTGTAAGACAGGAAGTGTCCGTTTTTCTTCTGTCCTAGCCCTGGCCAAGCAAAGAAGCGAATTGCAATGACAATCGCATAAACTGAGCCTTTTAAAACATTTGACTACCGCTTTAGCCGAGTGTATTCCTTTTCTGCTTATAAGGAACTAAGTAATAAGAACATTCTGCTATCTTGATTATCTGTTTATCTTGATTAGCCTGGTGTAGAAGTAAGAATAATCCTTTGTAAGAAATTTATCTGTAGAATAGCTAGAGAAATTCATGTAAATGTAACATATCAGGTTTTTTTCTATGGATATATTTTACCTATGCACCTGCACTAGCTAAGCGGTGGAAAAACTAAACATGAAGGCACATATATTTTTTATCCTATCCTTTAAACTTCATGTATACATTTTATGTATCCTAGAAAACAACAAAAATGAGTCTTTATTTCATCATGAAATATACTAAAATTTTTAATTCATTGTAAATTATTTTAACTGCTTTGGTAGCTCCCAATTCTTTAAATAATGAAAATTCCAAGTCATATTCCTTCGATTTGCTGGGTAACAAATT
The DNA here is from genome assembly GCA_030762935.1 of Hymenopus coronatus. Taxonomy (NCBI): domain Eukaryota; kingdom Metazoa; phylum Arthropoda; class Insecta; order Mantodea; family Hymenopodidae; genus Hymenopus; species Hymenopus coronatus. Next base: position 94,235,727 of record CM060881.1, on the reverse strand, counting down.
AAGTATCCCCTTTTTTTTAGCATAATTTAAAACTTCTTCAGCCAAATTCATTCATTTATTGATTTATTTGATGCAGTTTAAACAACCAGAATTGAAACTGTTTATTCCAACAGGGTTTCGCAGCAACGAACAAACAAAGCATCACCTACGTCACGACAAAAATTCAATTTCTCGCAATGACGACTAATAATATTAATAACTATATTACAGTTAATATTAGGATAGGATAAGCCGTTGTATATTACACGTGACTTCTTAGACTTGCGCATACGTATACTACATATCCCACTCACAAACAATAGCCTATTTAAGCCACTTATAATATAAATAACTATAATTTCTGCAAAGACCTGATATTTTCTTTAAAAGCAATTAAATGAAGTATGCTGTTAATGATTGCGCCACGCGTTGTTTTCGACAATAGTAGTATCACAATTTAACAGGTTTCTTTTGAACTGCCCCCCCCCCCCCGCACTCTTAACTCTCTGTTTGCGATCGTAGGGTGGTGGCAAACGTAGAGAGGTATGTGGATTAACATCACCATTCAAGCATTTAATACCACTCTAGGCTGACCAAGTACCTGCCTGCTGTGCGAGAGGCTCCGGGTTCGATTCCCAGCTGGGGGTTGGGAATTTTTTTCCTATCCCAGATTATTCCCTATCCTCCCCAGATTCTGCAAATATGAATGTGCCGGTCCCCATGGCCGCGCTCGCCAAAGCGTCTCGCAGCGCAGGGGATCGTGGGTTCCAGTCTCGCCTTGGGCATGGGTGTTATATGTTTGTGTATGTGTGTGTAAAAAGTAAAACAGAAATTCAGAAATCATACAGTAATCACAGTAAACAAATTAGGTAAATAAAAAGTAGGGTATACAGCGCCGGAGTCCCGATCAGACTCCGGAACTGTATTTACAAAAAAAAAAAAAAAAAATGTGAATATGTGTGTGTGCGATTTAATGATTTAACTTAAAGATAAATAAACACCTAACGACATCAGTACACGAGTTAACACTATTGTCAATAGGCCATACGTTCCAAAGGGAAATACTGCCGATAGAAGCATACGTTAAAAGCAGGATATAAATGAAACAATAAAGAAAACATGATGTGTTCAATTCACATCACTTTCTCCAGCGGTTCCGCAAACAAACTTCTCTTTCAAATGATTATACTTTTATCTACGCCATGCTACTCGAGATAAACATTAGGGAATTGATCTTATTACTTTCTGCTTATAAGTAGAAGGGAAATAAGAGAATACACTACTCTAAAGCGATAGTCAATTCCTTTAAAAGACGGTTGCCATGTGAAACAATTGAAGTTACTTGCAAAGAGTAAGACATTCGAAAGAAGTCTGAACTATTGTCTGAGAAAAGTTTAACTAGCTTTAAAATGAAACCAATAACACAGAATATCTAAGAAACGGCCAACTCAACAAAAAACATATGGCATAAATTTTAACGAAATCTACATTTTTTGTGCAATAAGATTTTGTCTATTTCTCACCAGTTTACCATTTAAGCAAAATTCAACGGAATAAACAGGTCTTTAGAAGCCATTCTCAGAAAATTCAGGATACACATTATATCCGTGATGTAAAGATCTTTAATATATGACATTTAATCAAAATCGTTACAGCCATTTTTGAAAAAAACAAAATTTAAAAAAATACGTAAAAGACTGTTCTAGGTAGGAGGATTCTCTTGAAAATCTTCGTGTAGCATCCTTGGAAGATGCTAACCTTAAATACCAAGTTTGGTAGGTTAGGGTCTGTTAATTTTTGAGTTATGCTGTCCGGGCGCGCGCACACACACAAAAGCACACGCACGCACAACACTTCAACCTTTTTCTAATAATGCTGTTTTTATTTGGGAGACCTCAAAGCGTATAATTTTAGTAACATCTCAATATCAAATTCTGGATGAAATGCAATATTTCACCACTTACCAGATAAGCAATAGAGAAATTAAGAATAGAGAGACGAATTATGACACGGTAATGGATGAGCATCGAAGAAATGTGACCCAAAAGCATCGTCAATTGGACTGCTGCTGATAGGAATAACGTGGAAGAGCACAGAAGTGGCATAAAGGAGCAAGCACAACCATGCGGAAGAGGGATTTGGGAGAATAGAAAACTCTGGAAAACAAGAACTGCTGGAAAGCGGTGAACCTGTAAAAGCCATTGTACTATAATAGGTGCATACTGAAAAGCTAACTCACAATTAGGTAATTCCATTCCGTTTTCCTCTCTTGATACGGAGAATGAAGTTATTTTCGTCACTGTGAGTGCAATCCTACACACCATATGGCATATGTGAAAATTATTTCAACGATGATGATTGAACTTTCTCTATATATTCTTCTATTTACGAGGAAGCAAGTAATGAGACCATTACTGCTAATATTGACCTCGATTATCCTGAAGTGGATAGAAGATTAAGCGTTTTAATATTAATTTGTTACAGAGATGTAGTGAAAGGAAAATATCTTTTTTTTTTTTTCATTTTCATATCATTTACAGAGACATAGGTTTGTTAACAAGAGCAGCACTTAGCAGTGCTTTGAAGAAGAAAAAAAAAACAAAAACAAAAAACAAAACAAAAAAAAACCACATGGAAACATTTTTAATCATACTATATTCTGAGCCATTTTTGAGATCAAAGGCAGAAAAAACGTTCATGTTAGGATGGGAATTTTCGTCTTCTACTCTTTGAAAGCTAATTTATGATTTATAGTACATCAGAAGTTTATGAAAAGGGGTACCAAACACATAAGGTATTACTTTCCCTGTCATTTACCTGCGGTACCAAAGAATTTATTCGACCAAAAAATTGAATAGTCCAATTTCGCCGGAGGTAATCCAACAAAAATCCACTCTTTACCATCTCTACACTATCATGTACATAGTGTGTAGAGAAGGTATTTTATTCCACTCAAAAATTTGATACCGAAATTTCAGTGCAAATAGATGTTTTAGTGTACCCTATATCCAAAAAAGTATTTTTCGAAAAAGGTCCGCTCGCACGCGCGCGCGCGTGTGTGTCTCTGTGCCCGTATGTCTGTGAACACAAAAACTCAAAAACTAAAAGTCCTTAAAATACCAAACTTGGTATTTAAGTTTAGTATCTTCCAGGGATGCGACAAGAAGATTCTGAGAAAGTCCCCCACCCCAAACTACCCTTTATATTGAAAAAAGTTCGAACATTTTTATTTTCTCCAAAATGGTCTAACGATTTTGATTAAAATACCTTATATTAAAGACGTTTATATGGCAAATAAAATGTATACCTTGAATTTTCTGGGAATGGCCTCTAAAGATCTATTTATTTTGAATTTTGCTTAACTGGTAAACCGTAAGAGATAGACAAAGAATTACGACAGAAAAATGTATATCACATTAAAACACACAATTTATGTCCTATTCTATTTTTTCGTTGAATTGACCATTTCTGAGATACTTCTTTTTAGATTTAAAATGCTTACGTTTTTCTCACACGGAAAGTTGTAAACTCCTGGCCCTACATAGAAACGATTTCAACCACATGACAACCAGCCTTTAAAGGTTTTGACTGTCGTTTTAGTCTAGTGTATGCCCTTATTTTCCTCAACTTACAAGAAAGCAAGTAATTGAGATACTTTTTTGGTAATTTTTACCTTGACTATCATAAGTAGATAGAAGAGTATGCTTTTTAACAATAATGTGTTACAGCGATGCAGTGAAAGTCATGTGAATGGAACACATCAGCTTTTTACATGTAAGCGATATTGAGGGAGGGCGATTTTGTTGAATATCGCCGTTTCGATCCCTGGAAGACGCTCAACTTAAACATCATATTTGGTGTTTAAGGGGCCACTTAGTATCAAAGCTAGGGCTGTAATTTTTTGTACTGTTAACAAAAACTTATTCATACTACGTATCGTTCAAATATGCCTTTACATTCTGCATATATTAATTAATTTATTCGATTTAATTAGCTAAAATCAAAATCTATCTTCTCCTACAGGTATTGAACTATATCCACCATTCTATAGTACATTTGTGACAAATTTACTGGTTGAACTTTTCCTATAGTAGATGGATTTTTCAAAGAAATATTTTATATCACAAAGTGGAAAAAACTGCAATTATACTACAATGATTATACTAAATATTTTTTTCTTTCTCTACACGTACTTTGTACATAGTGTACAGAAAAGATACTCTATTGCAGCCAAAAACTTGATACCGATATTTTACCAGAAAAATATGTTTTGAGATCCTCTGAATCCAAAGTGTCGGTGTGTGTGTACAGTATAGCTCAAAAACGAAAAGTCATAAACGCCAAACTTGGTAGGTATTTAAGTTTAGTTTCTCCCAAGGACGACGAAGGTTTTCAAGAAAATTCCCCCAGTCCAAACCACACTTTAAATGGGAAAAAAATCGACAGTTTTGATTTTCTCAAAATGTATCTTACGGTTTTGATTAAAATGTCGCACATAACAAATAATATACATCTTGAATTTTCCGGCAATAGCCTCTAAAGACCTGTTTAATCTGCATGAATATTGCTGAGTTTTGCCCAACAGGTAAACCATAATAGATAGGCAAATACTTACAATACAAAAAAAATTATATCTCGTTAAAATACATAATTTAAACCATATACTGTTTTTGAAGAGCCTACTGTTTCCGAGATATTTCTGTTTCAGCTCTGAAATGTTTATACTTTTCTCTGACCATACAAAGAAACGAATTTCAATCACATAGTAATCAGCTTTTAAAAGATTTGTCTATCGCTTTTGTCTAGTGGATTTAGTTTATTCCGTACAAGCTAATGTTCTATTTTGCTAACATCTCTATTAACGGCTGTAGATAGGATATTAAGCTTTTCAAAAATAGTTTGCTAAAGAAATGTAGAGAAAGTCATATGAATGGAACACATCAGATTCTTAAAAATTTTATCAAAATTAGAATCAGCGATTTTATTATGTTCAATCTGCAGGGCTTTGGAAAAAAATTCATACGTTCATCTGCATTTTTTGAATATGGGAAAATAGCTAAAACTTTAGAAAAATGGTGTTAAAATTTGACACAGAGCCAATTAAGCAGCACAACGCTTTAAAATTGGTGTGAAATACATGTGTTACATTTGCCCCAGTGGAATCAAACACAGCAATATGTGCTTTAAACTGTGGTGCATTTGTTGCATCAAAACTCAAAAAATCGACATTTTTTATCTAAATCGCTAAAAAAAAAAACAACACTTTTATGTCCACATTAACTATTTTCGTTTATACTAATTACTAATACAAGCGCGCGCACGCGCACACGCATACACACAAGGAGCTTCAACACGTATATTTTCAACTTAATGTCGGTGTTAAATTTTGGATGGAATGCTGTAGGCAAGTAGTAGAGAAAGTAATATACAACAGTGAATAGAGAAAAATCACGTGAATGTAGGCTAAGATATTACTTTCTTTACACGTTCTATGTTCATAGTATAAGATTCAATACCGAGATTTCACCGGAAATACATGTTTTGGGCCCCCCCCCCCCGAATTAAAAAAAAAACATATTTAGAAATAGGTTCATGTAGTCTTTTCAAAAATGAAGGAAAAGGATGCGACACGAAGATTTTCAAGAAAATCCCCCACCCCAAAACATCCTTTACATGGAAAACATTTCGAAAGTTTTGGTTTTCTCATAAATGGCTCTAGCAATTTTGATTAAAATCTCTTATATTTAAGATATTTACATGACAAATAAATGTATATCTTGAATTTTCTGGGAATAGCCTCTGAAGACGTCTTTATTTTGGAAAATTTTTATTGAATGCTGCATAATTTATAAACCGCAAGAGATAGACAAAACTTAATTACACAGAAGATGTAGATCTCGATAAAACACACATTTTATATCATATACATTTATTCATAGAGTTGGTCATTTTCGAGATATTCTTGATATTAATTTCAGTTTTAAAATGCTTAAAGTTTTCTCAAAGGGGAACTTGTCAACTCCTGGCTACGCAAAGAAATGGATTTCAATCCCATAGCAACCACATTTGACTATTAGTTTAGCCTAGTGTATTCCCTTATTTCCCTTCTACTTACAAGAAATTAAATAATAAGACCGTTTCTGCTAATATTTTAGCATGAAGTTTATAGAAGAATAAGCTTATTGACAATTTTTAACAGACATGTAGAGAAAGACCTTTTCTGCTAATGTTTTAGCATGAAGTAGATAAGATAGTAAGCTTATTAACAATAATTTGCAACAAATATGTAGAGAAATTCATGTGACTGGAACACACAAGATTTTTGTTTTGTTTGAAAACTGCTCTTCTGGCTTCAAGAAGAGAGGTCTCAAAATGTGTATTTACAATGAAGGGATATGCATTCCTTTCTGGTTAATTTTAGTACGCTTCTAACCTAATAGCAAAAGAAATAAAATAAATAATTGGGGCACTGGCAAATTGTGTCGTGTCTATAAGGATTAGAAATAAAATGTTTTGTTACTGCAATTTCTAATTAATTTCCCACCCTACATCTATCGGACCTTCATTCAGAAAGGCCAGGGAACAATAAACACTGCAGTCAAGTGCTTTGGAAAAAACAGGAAAACATTATGAAGTTGTAGCTTATTCTGCTAGTCTAAAGTAAATTAAATATACAGTAATGCCATTGACACGGGGAATAAAACAAGTAACGAACTCTCTCTCACATAAACATACAATACAAACTGATATCAAGTTAAAAGCGACTAAATTGTTCTTGTTGCCTGGACGCAGTTAGCCGTGGCAAGTCATAGAACCTCCCCCGGACGCGAGCAGAATTCCCATCACATAGCTGTGCATCATGGATGGGTGGATGGACACAACTCTCTGCTGAAATGGTAAACATGAAATTCACTCACTCTACTGTACAAATACTGGCAGGCAGGCAGGCTGACTGGCGGGTGGCATGATTGGTTCCAGTTTGCAAGAGGGGGTGGCAAAAGGGGATGAGTGATGGCAGGACAGGGCCCGACTAGAAAGGGATGAACATTTCGCAATATTGAAACTGTGTACAGTGGCTGGACCGAACAACAGTAACGGGGTAGGTATATATACATGTTATCACACAGACATACATACACATACACGGCCGTGTATATACAAAACAGAACCGACAGAGAAGGTGAATGACAAGCGCGCCTATCTGTTTTACTGGGCACGAATATTAGCACGGGCCAATGACAAGCTAGCTACCGAATGAGCGAGATGGGACGGAAGGACGGACGGACAGACGCTCATCAAACTGTTGGAAAACCCTTCTACTGCTGCTAGCCTTGCTCCATCGCACACATAACAACCGATGACCCCCTGATGCTGCCACCCCCCCTACCACCTCGCCTCATAAGGGTGAGTGATTTCAACTGATTGAATCCCACCCCCCACCCAACCACTCGTCTGCACATCTCAAACCCGAAATCTCCTCATTCCGCTGTATCGGATTGCAACAAGCAACGCGCGGACTGTCCTCTCGCACAAACAGGCAGAAACGCAATAGCGAATGTCACCGCAGCGGATTATGGGCCTCAACATCCTCCTCAATCGTCAGTAAAATCCTTACCGCAAGATGGTGCAAAAGCTGGACTTATGCTGTAGCCGGTTTCTTGAAGAATGCTAAACAGTTAGACCTTGGCATCCTTCTCAGCTGATTTGCTAAACCTGCGTGCAAGACAGGTGGTACAATTGCTTTCAGAACAGGTGGTTCCTAAATCACTCTCAAACCCCAAGATATTGGGCCTCCCTATCCTTCTCAATATCAGTTATGGCTCTGTGCTTGAGAATTACACAATCACCCTCAGAACAGCTTTTCCTCCACAATTCTTAACTCCGAAGATTTTGAGCCCAGAGCTTTCTCAACTATCAACTAAGTTTTTGAAAAGCTATTTTATCGTCTTCAGAACTGATGTTTTTTCACAATTACTAATTCCTAAAATATTGAACCTCCCTAACCTTCAGCTAATCTCTGTGCTGAATACACTATTGCAGCTCATTCAGAATAGACATTCCTTCATAATTTTTAAGCTCTTAAGATTTTGAGTCCCTTCTTTTTCAACCATCAGATACGTCTCTGTGTTTGAGAATATATGTAATCGTCTTCAGAACATGTGTTCTTTCACAATTTTTAATGACTCTTTTGAATCCCGCTTATACTTCTCAAAAGTCAGCTAAACCTTTTTTGTTAGATATATTGCCCCGCTCAGAATTGCTGTTCCATTACAGTTCTTAAACCCAGAGGATTTGAATCCCCCTCACATTTCTCAATTATTGTCTGCAACTCTGTTGTATATGATACGTCATTCTCCTCGGAATTGTCGCTCCTTCACAATTCTTAAACCCAAATATTTTGAATTCCTCTCATTCTTCTCAACAATCAGCTAAACCTTCTTTTGTAGATAAGAAATACCAGCTTTTCAGTATAGCTGTTCCTTCACAATTCTTAAACCCAAAGTTTTTGAAACCCTTTCATCTTTCTCAGTAATTACCTGCACCTCTGTTGAAAATGAGATACACCGCCCCTCTCATTATAGATGCTCCTCTACAATTCTTAAATTTTAAGGTTTTGAATCTTCCTCAGTATTCTCAACAATCAGTTGAACCTACACCATCCTCCCTCAGAACAGCTGTTCCGTTACAATTCTTAAACTCTAAAGTTTTGAATCCGGAACCTTCCAACAATCAGCTGAACCTCTGTAGCAGATAAGCTATACCATTCTTCTCAGAATAGCTATTTCTACACAATTCTTAAACCTTAAGGTTTTGAATCTTCCTCAACCTTAGCAGCAATCACTGAACCAACATCTCCTCCTTTCCAGAAGTCGTATTCTCGCTAGAACTTTTGAAATTTCTAAGATCCTTAATTTCAGATTCTGCTCAAACTCAATTAAACCTTTGAGCAGGAAAACTATCATAATTTTCAAAATAAATGTTTTCTTCAAAATTCTTATATTTTAAAATCTTAACATCACATATCCTATTTAGCTTTCAAATTAAACTGGTTACCATTACAATTATTTTGGGAGTAAATGTTTTCTTCAAAATAAAAAAAGACCTCTATCAATCACCTACTGCTAAGACTTTGTAAAAGAAAAATACTGAATATCTGTCTTGAGTCTTCCCACTCCACATGCTCTTCAGTCTTCATTTTCTTTAAAAGGACTCGAGGGACTACTGCGAGAGAGTTGTTCACATAATTTTTTTCAAAATAATATTAAACTTTTGTAAACCTACTACATGACATGAATTCTGAGCTCCCTTATCCTTCTTAGCCAAGGTTGATAAATGCATAAACCACTTTGAGGGATTTTTTTTTTAAATAAAAAATGACTGCTTAACGAGTTCAAAAGATTGAATTCGTCTTTCCTCTCAGAACAAATACCTTCCTCTAAGTTAGAAATAAGTTCAAAAAAGTTCCTTTATGTAGAAATAAAGACAAATAAGGGTCAATTGAGGAAGACTGACGTGTTAATAACTGTGTAATTATGTGTAAACTTGTTTTTCAATCGCTCTTACTTTAACATCAACTATCCGCGTTTAAGATTGTTAATATTGTATAATATTTTATTATTATAATAATTATTTATATAATTATATGTACACATTTTCGGCTGAAAAGGCATTGCATTTCAAAATTCGATACCGAGGGGCTACTGGAAATGCATGTTTTGAAGTCCCTGAATCTAAAATAAGATTTTTTTTAGAAAAAAGAGTTACATGTGTACCTGTCGGTCTGTGAACGTTGTAATTTAAAAAAAGAAAATGGGTTAAACATCAAACTTGGTATTTATGTTCAGCATTTTTAAAGGTTGTGCGAAGGTTTTCAAGAGAATCTCTCCACCCTATCATTTACATAGAAAATTTTTGGAAGCTATTAATTTTGTTTAAAAAGGCTCTAATAATTTAGATTAAAGTCATTTGTTTAAGACATTTGATGAGAAATGAACTGAACATCTTGAAGTCTTTTTGGAACAGCTTCTGAAGTCTTCTTCATTCTGAATTACTTACATAATAGACGAAATATTATTTTACAATAAAAAAATCTGACGTACATTCACATAACTTTCTCCAGGTGTTCCATACACAAACTATTCTTACTGAAAATTTTTATTTTATCAATCGAGATAAACATCACACTGGTTCTTATTACTTTCTTTCTTGTAAGTAAAAGGGAAATAACTGAATGCAGTAGGCTAAAGCGATAATCAAATCATTTAAAAGCTGTTTACTATATGATTGAAATTCCTTTGTGTGGCTGGGCGTTGACAAATTTCCGTATGAGGAAGTATAAGCAGTTTAAACAAATAATAAGGAATATATCATACACGGACAGCTTTAAAAAAAAAATCTGATATGTTACACATACATGACTTTCTCTAGCTGCTCTAAAAACAAACTTCATACAAAAGATCTTCTTTCTACACAATGCTAATCGAGGTAAACATTAGCAGAATGTTCTTACTACTTAGTTCCTTATAAGTAGAAGGTAACTAAAGGAATGCGCTATGCTAAAGTGATAGTCAAATGTATTAAAAAGCATGGTTAGGAGATTGTCACGCTAATCACTCCTTTTCTTGGCCAGGAGTAGAACAAAAGAAAAGCGGACACTTCCTGTCTGAGAAAAGTACAAGTACTTTACAACTGAAACTAATACCAAGGAATATATTGAAAATCCACGAAAAAATGCATATTACAAAAATTGTATATTTTAGCAAGATCTACATTTTTTTGTGCAGTAAGTTTTTATCTATCTCTTGCGGTTTACTAATTATGCAAAATTCAGCAAACTTCATCCAGAATAAACAGGTCTTCAGAAGCTATTTCTAGAAAACTCAAGGTATACATTTTATTTGTGGTGGAAATGGCTTCAATATGTGGTAAGTTAATCAAAATCGTTAGACATTTTTAAGAAAACAAAATTTTCGAAAACTTTTCCATGTAAAGGGTAGTTAGGGGTGGGGTATTTTCTTGAAAATCTTCGTGTCACACCCCTGGAAGATACCAAATTTAAATACCAAGTTTGGTATTCAACTGCCTATTCGTTTTTAAGCTATGCTGTCCACACACACACACACACACACACACACACAGACCTTTTCTGAAAATGCTTTTATTATTCTGGAGGTGCTAAAACATGTATTTGGATGGAATACAATACCTTCAATACATTGTACATACGGGGCTACAGAAATTAATATATAACAAACTCCACTCATTCCAGGTTCTCCATTCTGTAGTTTCGTGCCGTTGGCTCCCCGACAGGCTTCTGACCTTAGGAATTCGCGTCTAAGTCCTAGAATTAGGGGGAGAGTAAGCCGACTACGAAACGAAAGCTTTTGCCTATCTCTCTTGGTTTACCTTGTGCAAAATTTAGCAAACTTCATCCTTAATAAAGAGCTCTTCAGAGGCTACTTCCAAAAATCAAAATATATATTTTATTTGTGTCGTAAATGCGTATAATATACGGTATTTAAATCAAAATCCCTATAGCAATTTTTGAGAAAATCAAAATTATTCATGTAAAGGAATTTTGGTGTGGAAAGATTTTCTTGAAAATCTTCGTGTCGCATCCTTGGAAGATGCTTAATTTAAGTACAAAATTAGCATTTAACTGACTCTTTATTTTTGAACCATGCTATCAACTGATACACACACGCACGAGTATCTTTTTCTAAAAATGCTTTTTTCGGACTCAGGAGACCTCAAAACACATATTTCCGTTAAAAACTCGACATAACCTTCTCTATCCACTATGTATATTATATACGGGTTAGAGAAAATATAGATCTGGTTAAATCATACAATTCATTTAAATTGCCTTTTTTGAAGTTAACCGTTTTCGAGATAGTCCTTGATATTGGTTTCAAGTTTAAAATACTTGCTTACTACTTTTCTCAAATTTGAAGGTGTTATTCATTTTTTTTGTAGATCAATCAAAGGGAGCGGGATTTCAACGCTATTCTATAGCGTCAAGCTCTTAAATGATTTTACTATTGATTAAGCTTGCTATATTACCCTATTCCCAGTGTATCTAAAATGGAATATGTTTAAGTTTATTTCGATTAATGTAAAGAAGGTAGAAGAATATGCAGTCGCCTATGGGTCCATTTCTAAGTTGGTGATTTGTGTCTTGAAAGCCAATTTGTGCCAAAATATCATGTTCAATATTCCTCAAACTTAAAATTGATAAAGGAATGTACCATCCAATTTTGTAAATTGTTTTATATCAGTTTCAACTTTGAAAATGAACTTTCTTTAAATGCAATGGTCAAAATTGACGCTGGAAACGTTTTGATTACAATTGCCAGATTGGAAAATACTTATAAAATATGAGTTATTCATGTAATTGTACAATTTATGGATATTCATATTTTATAATTATCATCTAAAATGGAATATTTTATATTTAGTTTCAGATATGCGGCAGAATGATTAATTCAGAAATTAACTCTGCAGTTTATCAGCTATCCCTGATAAAAATGAGCAAGGTTATCGTAATGTGTTGTAATTCTGGAACTCTCTAAATCTTCTACCGCATAAGTGAGAAAATTTCCTCCTTAAATTAAGTGGTTAGCAAAGTAAGCAGAAAAAAAGAAAGAAAAAGAAAGACTGGTTTACTATATAACCGATACCATGATGGTTGACATAATCGCACCGATGGCACCTTTTCGACAAACAGGAAATTATAAGTGTCTTCCACGCTGAAAACTGCAGTTTTTAGTTGAAAAAAAAAAAAAAAAGTGGAGGTCTAAGTTCAGGTAAGACTGTTTAATTTCCCTACGGGATTTGTGGCTAAAAGATGAAGAAGCTAATTAAACAAACGCTTCATTGGTATATAAAAAAAATTGAATTGTCAGAAGTGGGATTCGAACCCACGCCCACAGAGTGGACTGCGACCTGAACGCAGCGCCTTAGACCGCTCGGCCATCCTGACATGAAACATTTGTGTGGTACTAAGAAGTATATATACTCAATATTTCATTGTTTATTCTATCAATGTTCAACAAAGTATCTTGATAGTGGTATCTCCCAAGTAAATCTCTGCATCTACATTGAAAATGACAATGATTATTTAGTTGTTTTACATTAAGCTATGACCCAAGATTACAGACAAGTTGGCTGTATGTGTAAATGATAAGTATTATACACCTATGTACTGTGGGAGTAGCGATTTCGAATCCGAGTCTTTGTTGGTGAATGGTCGGGGAGGGGGGCGTTTGTTCTGAAAAGACCAGTTTAGAGCAACTCTTAAGCTCTAGGGATCCCTTTATATAAGTTCCCTTTTAAATGCTACACCGTCCTTCATTTGTTCCCGTTATTAACGCGAATATAAAGCAAGATAGCAACTATAACAAAGCAAAACACCTCATTAATACAAGTTAACAAATAAAATAAAATCATTCCTTATCCCCATAGAGATGAATTAGGACTGTAGGTGCGAATGTACGTGCGTTTAATAGAATAATATTGAAAAAATCTGATGTGTTCTCTTCTAGGTCTGCAAACAAACTATTCTTACACAAGATTATTCTGTTATCTACATCATTCTAACCGAAATAAGAATTAAAGTAAATTATCTTATTACTTGTTTCCTTATAGGTATGCAGAAGAGAAATAAGGCTTAAACGAGTGTTAATTTTTACTTTCTCTATACGTACTATGTATAATGTATAGAGATGGTATTGCATTGCGCCCAAAAATTCAATACCGACTTTTCACTGAAAATACATGTTTTGAGACCACCTGAATTAAAAAAAAGCATTTTTGGAAAAATGTGCGTGCGTGTGTGTGTGTGTGTGTGTGTGTGTGTGTGTGTGTGTGGGAGGCATAGCTGAAAAACGAAAAGACCGTTAAATACCAAACTTGGTATTCAAGTTCAATATCTTCCAAGGAAGCGACACGAAGATTTTCAAGAAAATCCCCTCACCCCCAACTACCCTTCACATGGAAAAATTTTCGAAAATTTTGATTTTCTAAAAAATGGCTAAAGATTTTGATTAAAATATAGTATATTAAAGATATATACCTGACAAACAATACGCATATCTTGAATTTTATGGGAATAGCCTCTGAAGACTACTTTATTCTGGATGAATTTTACGGAATTTTGTGTAACTGGTAAACCGTAGGAGATAGACAAAAACTTACCAAACAAGAAATGTAGAGAACATAAAAACACACAATTTATGTTATAAACATTTTTTTCGTGGAGTTGATCGTTTTTTAGATATTCCTAGTTTTTGGTTTCAGCCTTGAAAAACTTATACTTTTCTCATACAGGAATTTGTCAACTCCTGTGCATACATACAAACAAAGAAACTTCACTACATAGCAACCAGCTTTTGACTGTCACTTTAACCTATGGTACTCCCTTTTTACTTTCTCTATACGCACTATGTACATAGTGTATAGAGAAGGTATTGCACTCCACCAAAGAATTCGATACCGAGATTTCACCGGAAATATATGTTTTAGGGTATCCTGTACCCAAAAAAAAAGTATTTTCAGAAAAAGGTCCGTGTGTGGGTGTGTCCGTGAACACGATAACTCAAAAACGAAAAGTCGGTAAAATACCAAACTTGGTATTTAAGTGTAGTATCTTCCAGGGATCCGACACGAAGATTTTGAGAAAATCCCCCCACCCCAAACTACCCTTTACATGGAACTTTTTTCGAAAATTTTGATTTTCTAAAAAATGGCTCTAATGATTTTGATTAAAATATTGTATATTAAAGATAATTACATGACAAATAAAATGTATATTTTGAATTTTCTGGGAATAGCCTCTGAAGACTACTTTATTCTTGGTCAATTTTACGGAATTTTGTATAACTGTTAAACCGTAAGAGATGGACAAAAAGTTACCACACAACAAATGTAGAGCACCTTAAAGTACACAATTTATGTTATATACATTTTTTTCATGAAGTTGATTGTTTTTGAGATATTCCTTGTTTTTTTTTTTTCAGCTATAAAGACTTATACTTTTCTCATACAGGACTTTGTGAACTCGTGTCCATACAAACAAAGGAACTTCAGTCGCAGAGCAACCAGCATTTGACTATCACTTTAACCTATGGTACCCCCTTATTTAGCTTCTACTAACAAGGAAGCAAGTAATACGACTATTTCTGCTAATTTTTTGCTCCATTAGATGAAGTAAATAGAATAATTTGTTGCTGTGATGTAGAGAAAGTCATGTGAATGGAACACATCAGATTTGTTTCGCTTCTACTTATAAGGAAGCAAGTAATAAGTCAATTTCTGCTAATTTTTTCTCACTTAGCGTGAAGTACAGAAGCATATGCTTTTTAACAATAATTTGTTGCAGAGATGTAGAGAAAGTCATGTGAATGAAACATCAGATTTTTTTTTAAAAACTGGTCGCTGTGTGAAGCAAATGAAATTGGGTTTCCTTAAAAGAAATATGAAACAAAATATGACTTTCTGTAGGAGAAAAGTTTAAGGAGTTAAAAGTTTAAGTAGTTATATGATATAAATTGTGTATTTTAATGAGATCTACATTTTCTGTGTTATACATTTTTGTCTATATTTTACTGTTTACCAGCTTTGCCAAAGTCATTAGGAATGAAATGCTCTTCACAGGTTATTCTCATTTAATTCAAGATATACATCTTATTTTTGTCATTTAAGTAACTTTAATATACGGGGTTTTAATCAAAATCTTTAGTGCTAGTTTTGAAAAATAAAAATTTATGGAAATTTTAACAGGTAAATCGTATGGGGGGATTTTCGTGAAAAGCTTCGTTGTCATATCCTATGACGATGTCCAACTTAATATTTATTTTAAGTTTGGTATGCAACCAACTTTGCGTTATATCGTGTTCACACATATACACATGATTTTTTTTTGGGGGGGGGGATCCTAAAACCTTTATATCGTTTAAATCTCGGAATTGAATTTTTTGTTTGGAATGCAATACTTTCTCTAGCTATGAGCTATATACGATGTAGAGAAAGTAAATTAAACGTTAAGAAACCGTACAGTTCAGTGAGAAAAATTCCAGCGGCTGATTCTAATGTAAACCTCCCGATTTGACCAAAGAAGTTGAAAAAAGCAATTAAATAAAAGAACGTTTCCATACATGTTTCCAATTTAGATAACGAATATCACCTGGAATATCACCCCTAATACTAGCCACTGCCTACAATTTATTGTAAGCTGCCGTCATTCAAATATAAGTTCTGATTTTGGATGTTCGAAGCATTTACACCCCATCTAAAAGTGTTGTTTTAATTACGACTGGACGGTGCGGTCGAATGCCTGGGGTCGTGGCTTCGATTCAGGGTTGGCTGGTTTGGGAGAGGACTATTCTGAAGAGTGTGGGTGCGTGATTCAATGAGTGCTGTTTCAATCTATTCTTTACTAATATAAGAAACAGAAAAGCTGTGTATGTATGTGTGTGTGATTGATTTTGATACTTCTTTTACCATTAAAAGCCTGTTATTTGGCGGACATGATCTATGATATATAATTTCAGATCATAGAGTGCTAAAACGGATACACACACATGTAGCCTTTGTTGAAAATTCCATAGCATAGAAAATCATACTCTACAGATTGTGCATGTAGAAATAAAAACATGGGTATAAAACATCTGCTGTGTCCCATTCACATGTCTTTCTCTACATCTCTGCAACAAATTATTGTTAAAAAGCTTATGCTTCTTTTTAATTCATGCAAATCGAGAAAAAAATAGCAGAAATAGTCTTATTGCTTGCATCCCTGTAAATAGAAGGCATATAAGGGTGTAGCATAGGCTAAAGCGATAGTCAAAACCTGGTTAGATTGCCTCTGTGGTCGATTGGTCAGCAAGCTAACTTGTTACCCGGAGTTCCCGGGTTCGATTCCGGGCAGGGGCTGTGCATTTTTTTTTTTTAATCAAAACTATTCCCTATACCCCACAGAGTCTGGAATTATGAATGTGAGAGTAAATGTACGTGCTTTTAGCAGTATAAAATTGATTAACCTAATGTTCTGAGCCTACAGTTTCACAGGTCAAAGCCTTCGATATGCCCATTGAAATTAAAATTGACAAATTGCTGTATGAGAAAAGTATGTTTTTCAAAGCTGAAACCCAAAACAAGGAATATCTCAAAAACAAACAACTCCACGAAAGAAATGTATATAACATAAATTGCGTTTTAATATACTCTACATTTTTGTGTGGTAAGATTTTGTCTATCTCTTACGGTTTAGCAGTTATTCAAAATTCCGTAAAATTCATCCAGAATAAAGTAGTCTTCAGAGGCTATTCCCAGAAAATTCAACATATACATATTATTTGCCAGGTAAATATCTTTAATGTACGATATTTAAATCGAAATCGTTAGAGCCATTTTTGAGAAAATAAAGTTTTCGAAAAATGTTCCATGTAAAGGGTAGCTAGGTGTGGGTGTATTTTCTTGAAAAATCTTCGTGTCGCGTCCTTGTAAGATACCAAACTTAAATACTAAGTTTGGTATTTAACGGTCTTTTCGTTTTTGAGCTATGCTGTACACACACACACACCCCTCACGGGACCTTTTTCCAGAAATGCTTTTTTTGGATTCAGGGGGACCCTAAACATTTATTTCCGATGAAATCTCGGTATCGAATTTTGGGTGCATTACAATACCTTCTCTATACACTATATACATAGTACGTGTAGAGAAAGTAATAATCTGATGTGTTCATTCATGTCTGTCCCTATCGGTTCTGCTACAAACTCACTATTCCTAGCCCGCCTGGGGAGAGTGGGGATAGCTTGTCTGCCTCACATTCAACAGATCGCGTATTCGAATCTCACTTAGAGTGAGTTACCCGGATAAGATTTTTTCGAGTTTTCCCTTATTCTGAGAGTACGAATGTCGAGAAATTTATTGCTCCATGGACTTGGAGGTCATTTGAACATCATTTTATTCATCATCCCATATGTCCAACCAGGTTATTGGACTTGAGCTACAGAAAGTAAAACAAACTATTCCTATATAACGTTATTCTTCTATCTGAATAATGCTAATCAATATAAAATTACAAGGTCTTATTTGTTGTTATTATAAATATAAGGGAAATAAGGAAATAAACGACAGAATAATCTTTAAAAAGCTGTCGTTATACGATTGTCACTGAAATTTTGTCCATTTTCCCTGGCCAGAAGCAAGACAAATGGGATATGGATGGATAAGGACTTTCCTATTGGGCAAAGGTTTTAGGCATTTTAAAATTGAGGCCGATAACAAGGAACAGCAAGTGACGAACGTGGCAACATTGTGAAAGAGCGACCACCTATCGCCAGGTTTATAATTAATTCTCCCAGAGTATAAGCGCTGTAACATTAGTAATAACTTGTAAGGAGCAGAGCCAAAAGAAGCAGTAAAGGTACCCACATTTTCAAATTCATATACGCTCCTTTATTAAGCCTTGCGTGTCACGACTCCTCACAAAGGTAGCTAACTGATACGTTGCCAAATCTCACACTCCATATTAGCATCTTTTCTCTTTAACTAATTTCTTGTTTCCTTTCTGAATCCCAGAATCTGGCATATGCCTTTAGATTTCTACTGACTTCTCATGAACCCAAACTTTGATAATATATTTCTGGTGTACCAAGTTCTTTGGCACGCCTAATTACCATCGCGATTCTGACTTCGAGGTAATTTAATCACTCCAAACCTTGCTTTGGACCACTTAGTAACACAATAATATATTAAATTACTTAATGCATATTATTCCTCTCTTTCTCCATTATTCTCTGTAAAATAATTATTAACCTAATACACAAAATTATATTACCACTATGTCAGCAAATGGAAACGGGAGGAGGTACTTCATAAATTCATCTCGGCTTTCATTCTCGTTTCTCACACCCAAGGACTTCAAGTAGCTCTTCAGCAGGAACCTTAGTCTCCAAATTTCTAAGCAGTTAAGTAGCAGTAATGGTCACACTTAGAGTAGCAGTGACGCGTGCCGGAAATTGCAGTGATTAGGAAATATGAACGGTGACAAGAGGGAAGTGCACACGCGGCACACATCACTGTATGAAGACTGACACATGGTGCTAATAAACAGGTTTTTAATAAGCTCTTCTCTCAAGAAGGCTCGAGAACTTCCCCTTCCACAGTAGTTGTGTAACTGTGACGTGGTCACAATCGTTAAACGAATCGAGTGGGCCTGCTGTGCTGTGACTATCATCAGACATGGTACTTGTTCTTTTCCGGTTGGAAGCTAGCGAAATTTCCATTTCCTGACGTACTCGAGATGATATTATATAATACAACAGTACTAGTAGCATGATTCAATATTATTCAAGCATTTAAACAGAAAATTGGACGTAATATTTGCATATGGCAAGCATAGGTATACTGAAGAAGCCGTATCAACATATATACACCGAGAGGAAGAAGAATGGTAAGAAGACTGTGGAAGAGATGGTAGCCTGTTGATAATCTGTTGTTGGGCTAACTAGCCCAATCTATGCTGTTTTTTTATGATGATATGATGAATTATTAGTGTCATATTACTAACTAAACCTTTTCCATATAACTTTGCACATTTCCAATAAGTTGATAAGTGGTTTCTCACAAACTAGCATAGATATATCTATGATGATGAATTATTACTGTAATATTACTAACTAAACCTTGTCCCATATAATTTTGCCAATTTCTAATAAGTTAATAAGTGGTGACATCACAATCTATATCACAAACTACCATAGATTATCCAGGTATTATTTCCTCAGTTTTACTCACAGTAATACACTATTACGAATTTTTAAGAATATCTCAAGGTTATTTTTGGTCTTTACGTTCATTAAAACACACGATTTATGTTGAAATATGCCACAAATACTTTGTTTGATTTGGTTTCTTACAACAATTTCGATTATTTCGCTAGCTATCGGATAAGAAATGTTCAAATCGCTCATATGATTCATAGTTGGCGTGCATATCCTAAATTCAGAACTACCAATGTTTGAATAACTAGTTATAAAACATGACCAAGTATTAAAATATTGTACAAGAGCGAATCGCTGTGTCAGGTTAGATTATTGTGTGTGGTAATAAAGGGATTTTTCTTTTCTTGGTATTAATATTTCCACTGGTTTCACCAAAGCATGCGGGTGAAGTGAGCATGCGTTGTGTTAGGTCTAGGAGCGAGGGAGGGAGGGAGAGAGAGAGAGAGAACAACAAATCAACGAATAATGCTTTCTCGGTTGAGAAAAGAATAAACATTTACAAATGCAAGGAATGATAAATATATGGAAATTGGTTTGTTCCACAAAACATGCATTTGACAACTTGACATACGTTAATGAAATGTACAATTTTTTGCAGCGGCGCCGGAGTAGCGCAGTGGTTTCGTTCGCTTCTCTCGTGCTGAGGTTCAATTCCCGGGTAGCGATATTAATTGTTTTTAATGACCTTTCTGTAAAATTTTCAGTCTGATACAAAAATAGTTTGTGAGATCTTTTTCGATTTTTTTTTCCCTTTATTCCTATTTATAGATAAATTACATCATTTTTGAAAAAAAAAACAAACAAACAAGGATTTAAACTTGAAAAATAAGTGACTCAGACAACCATGGTAATCTCACTGAGGTAGACTGGTTACACTGGTGCTAAAGGGTCCCTTATTTGGATGCTCCATCCCCAGCGGTAGAAACAACGGCACTGGGTGTCTGGTGATATCTGCCGTTGAGAACTTAGCCATATGGAATCTCCTTGTTTGCACAGAATACAAGCACAAAACATTAATCCTAAGCTACCTGTAATCAAGTTATAAATTCTCGCTCCTTGTCACACATTGAGACAGGCAGTCTGTGCCGCGCAACGTTTCGCCATTATTAACGTTAATTTAGCTAAGTGGATTCGCTCTTTTCTCAATAGCCTTTTGAAATAGATGACATTCTTAATGGTCTCTGTAAACACAAAATACTGATATCCCATGGCAAACCATATTTGCAAAAATTCATCATTTGTGCAACTAGATTGCAACTGGAGAAAGAGTCCATATAGTTCTGCACGCATCTGCGTTGGTAACAGTTTTTCCAATTGTTTTGTTGTCCGGTTCCAGAGCTGTTGGACTTCCACACATTGGGTGAGTCGATGCCTCGGTGTGTCAAGCCTTCCACACATCTGGCACAATGGACTCTGCGTCAGATTATGCCGGTACTTCTTTTCTTCGGTCGGGATAATACCAGGATAAACTTTCCATTGTTGGTACGTACGGGGTCCGGAACGCCTTCCAAATTGTGTTCCAATGTCGGACCTTTCCACTCTCCACCTCTGACTAGCTCGTGTGTGGCCCTCCAATGTTGTTCGGAGTCCACGGTAAAACTGTATGTCCTCACATTCCTCCACCATCCTCATTATCACACGCTTCCACCTCAGAGCTAGGTCCATCACACTTGATGGAATGAGAACCCCCGAAGGTCGATCAGACCATATAGTGAGCGTTTGTTACTAACATTTTAACAGTTATCTATGAAGGATAATCAGTTATACAAAATTCATTCAAAATGAAGAGAACTTCAGAGAGTTCAATTCGTTTTTTGTCATCATTTCAATCAGAATCGTAAAACTATTTTACTCTGATACACAAGAATCCCTTAATAAAATTACCTTAATTGTCTTATGTTAATTCATTAAATTCTTCTTAATTATTATTCTCAACGAAACATTATGACAGAACATTTTTATATTTTGAGTGATATTGTTGTAAAATTAAGAGTAGAAACTAGGATTAGATACCTTATTATTTCTTTATCTATATGTACTATGTACATAATGTATAGAGAAGGTATTGCACTCCACCCAAAAATTCGATACCGAGATTTTCTGGAGATAAACGTTTTAGGGTCCTCTGAATCAAAAAAAAAAAAAATATATATATATACATATATATACATATATATATTTTTAGAAAAGCGTCCATGTGTATGTATGGGTGTGTTTGCGAGTCCGTGTGCCCCTTTGTCTGTGAACACGATGACTCAAAACAGAAAAGTCGGTAAAATGCCAAACTTGGTATTAAAGTTTATTATCTTCCAAGGATGCGAAATGAAAATTTTGAGGAAAATCCCCCACCACAAAACTACCCTTTACACGGAAAAAGTGTGGAATATTTTGATTTTCTCAAAAATTGCTCTAACGATTATGACTAAAATACCTATATTAAAGATATTTACACAACAAATAACATGCACAATTTGAATTATCTGGGAATAGCCTCTGAAGATCTCTTTATACTGGATGAATTATTCTGGAGTTTGCATAGCTAGTAAACTGTAAGAGATAAACTTACTGTACAAAATATGTCGATCTCGTTTAAATACAAAATTTATGTCATATCCATTTTTTTCGTCAGTTGAGGGTTTCTGAGATATTCCTTTTTATTTGTTTCAGTTTTAAACTACTTTAACTTACTCCTGGCTATGCAAAGGAGCTAATTTAAATGTCAATCGCATAGTAGCAGCTTTTAAAACATTTGACTATCGCTTTAGCATAACATATTCTCTTAGTTCCCTTCTACTGATAAGGAAGTAAGTAATAAGACCAATATGTTAATGTTTATCTTGATTAGCATGGAGCAGAAAAAGGAATAATCTTTTGTAAGAAGTTTGTTTGTAGAACAGGCAGAGAAAGTCTTGTGATTGGAATACATTAGACTTTTATTTTTGGATTCAGAAAGTTTCAAAGGGTGTATTTTCTGTGAAATCTTGTATCGAATTTTTTAATGGAATGCAAAATATTTCTGTACTTATTGTAAGTAAGCGATAGAGACAGAACGAGATACACAGAGTGAGAGAGAGAGAGAGGGGGAGTAAAAGAGAAAAATAATTGCTATATGTTGTACTACAATTTTGAACGAAAACACATAATATAGATTCTTGTAGAAGGGGAAGCCTTGGCTGGAGATGAACAGTCAAATGGGTGACATCTCGGATTAATCGGAGGTCGCTAGCGTTAAATTGGGCGAGCGATGATTAGAAATATGAGCAAGCGAAGGAGGGTGTCATTGTTCTGCAGATTCTACAGCGGGGAGAGGTCGAGGGCTATGGGCTTCATTTGCGCTTCGTAATTGGGCCCGAGACCCTTTTCCTCTTCTTCCTGCTGCCATGCGGAGTATTATTTATAACCGATCGGAGATCCCTCATGCGGAGAATTACTCGTCCCCATTGCAATTCAAAACGAACGGCTTACAACTTGTTACGTGCTGCCAGCATCTGACAGGTGAAAGGATAGCTGCTCTTTCACCTGCTCAACAGATTTGTGTTACATAACAAAGGCATTATCCTAAAGCTGAAATGTCTTCCGTTATTAATTAAAGTCTTTATAACCATTCCCACCACCACCACCACCACCACCACCACCACCAATACCAAACTACCCCACCAACACCACCACCAATACTACACATCACCAATCCCACCACCTACACCACTAACCAACACCACCACACTAACAACAATATCAATTCCACTGCCACCTACACCACCACAAACACCATCACCAATAACTCCAAAACCAACACTAATACCACTATCAACACCACCAGCACACTAACACTACCACCTATAATGACAATATTAACACCACTACCACCACCACCACCACCACCACCACCACCACCACCACCAATAACACCAACACCACCGTTAATAGCACCACCACTAACAGCACCATCAACACTACCATCAACAGCACCACTACCAACGGTACTACCACCAACATCACCACTAACAGCACCACTGTCACCAACATCACCAACAGCACCACTACCACCAACATCACCAACACCATCAACAGCACTATTACCAACACTACCACCAACACCATCAACAGCACCACTACCAACAGCACTACTACCAACACTACCACCAACACCATCAACAGCACCACTACCAACAGCACTACTACCAACACTACCACCAACACCATCAATAGCACCACTACCAACATCACTACCACCAACACCATCAACAACAGCACTACCAACAGCACTACCACCACCACCACCACCAACAGCTCTGCCACCACCACCACTACCAACAGCTCTGCTACCACCAACAGCTCTCCCACCACCACCAACACCACTATCACCAACAGCTCTGCCACCACCAACAGCTCTGCCACCACCAACACCACCACCACCAACAGCTCTGCCACCACCACCCACATAGCTCATATTAGGGAAACATCTTAATGGAAACGCATATTCTTTCTCAATTGTAAAAATATATGTTCAGCAGAAGATTCAATTGCGATAGGTATAAATCTGTAGTTGGCGCCGCAGATTTCTGAACACTCGTGTGTGCGAGTTCATTAGTAAACTTCCAACAATATAAAGAATATTTAATGTCAATTAATTGTTTCTACTTTCTACTGCATATAAGTGTTGTATTCCATCCAAAATTTCAATTCCGATATTTCACGGGAATTCACGTTTTGAGGACCCTGTATTATTTTAGAAAAAAATTCGTGTATATGAAAAAAAAAGACATTTAATCTGTACTTTCCATTGACGTGACACCAGGATTTCTAAAAGATACCCTCACTTTCAATTATTCTCTACATGGAATATTTTTCTAATTTTTTTAATTTTCTCAAAAATGGTTGAAACGATTTGGTTTAAAATAACGCATGTTAGAGATATTTATATGATAAATGTATATATTGAATATTAATGGGATATCCTTTGAAGTCCTCTTCATTAGGGAGGAATTTTGCATAATCCATATAACGTTAATTGTTAAATAATAGACCAAAATATACTGCACAAAAATGCAGATCTTGTTAAAGTACAATATATTTCAAATTACCTTTTTTGTGGTCTAAGCTGTTTCCAAGATATTCGTTACTAATGATTGAATTTATCAATACTTAAGTCATTCTTTTTAAGGTCCTGCCGATTTTCACCTGTTTCTCGCTACTGTAGTAGATACGTATATAATATCTAAATCTTAAATATCTCACTACTGCTGTTCCCTTTATATCTATAATGAATTGTGTAATGTAGCTATTTCTATTGTAGGGTGTCCTCGATTAAAATGAAGACAATAAAAATGTGATGTATTTCATTCACATGACTTTCTCTACAAACTATGTTACAAACGTTTATTCCTTTTTATTTTGTCTACATAGTACATAGAGAAGTTGCCGCACTGCATCCAAAATTCTATACCAAGGTTTCACCGGAAATATACGTTTTAGAATCCCTGAACCCAGAAAAAGCATTTCTATAAAAAGATTTTATGCATGTGTCTGTGTGTCTTGAACTGTTTACACAAAGACGAAAAGTTGGCAAAATATCAAATCTGCTATTTAAGTTTAGTTACTTCCAATGATGCAATAGGACGATTTTCAGGAAAATCGCCACCTCAAACTACCTTTTACATGTCAACATTTTCAAAAATTTTATTTTAGTCAAACATGGCTCTAACGTTTAATTAAAATACAGTATATTAAAATATTTAAATAAAAAGTTTATTTTGAATATTCTGGGAATAGACTATGAATATCTCTTTATTCTGGATGAATTTTGTTAAATTTTACATAATTGGCAAACCTAAAAGACAAAAGTTTACTATCCAAAAAATCTTGTGTGTTCCATTTACATGACTTTCTCTACATCTCTGCAACAAATTATTGTTAAAAAGCTTATGCTTCTATTTACATCATGCTAATCCAGAAAAATTAGCATAAATAGTCTTATTACTTGCTTCCATGCAAGTAGAAATGAAATAAGGGAGTTCCATAGGTTAAGTGATAGTCAAGAGCTGGTTGCTTTGTGACTGAAGTTTCTTTTTTTGTATGGACAGGAGTGGCAATTCCTGTATGTAAAAAGTATACTTTTTTTAAAGCTGAAACCAAAAACAAGGAATATCTCAAAAACGACCAACTTTACGAAAAAAATGTATATAACTTAAATTGTATGCTTTAAGGTACGCTACATTTTTTGTGTAGTAAGATTTTGTCCAATCTCTTACAGTTTAGCAGCTATGCAAAATTCCGTAAAATTAATCCAGAATAAAGAAGTCAAGTAGTGTTCAGAGGATATTCCCAGAAAATTCAAGATATGCATTTTATTTGTTAGGTAAATATCTTTAATATACGATATTTTATTCAAAATCGTTGGAGCTATTTTTGAGAAAATCAACATTTTCGAAATTTTTCCACATAAAGGGTAGTTTGCGGTGGGGGGACTCTTTTCAAAATCTTCGTGTCGCATCCCTGGAAGATATTAATCTTAAATACTAAGTTTGGTATATCTTACCGACTTTTCGTTTTTGAGTTATCGTGTTCACACATATTCATACATACACACACACACACACACACACACACACACACGCGCACTCACTCACGGACCTTTTTCTGAAGGTTTTTTTTTTTATACAGGGGACCCTAAAACATATATTTCCGGTGAAATGTCGGTATCGATTTTTGGGTGGAATGCAATACCTTCTCTATACACTATGTACATAGTACGTGTAGAGACAGTAAAATGTAGATCTCTAATAAAATATGCAATTTATGTCATGTATATTCTTTTCGTAGAGTTCACCATTTTAAAGATATTCCTTGTTATTGTTTTCATTTTTAAAATACTTAAACCTTTGTCATACTGGAATTGGTTAATTCCTGGCAAAGCATAGAGACTGATTTTAACCACACGAAAACAGCTTTTAAAAGATCTGACTGTTGCTTTAGCCCAGGAAACAAGTAATAAGCCCATTTCCACTAATTTTTATCTGAATTAGTATGAATAGATATAAGAATAAGCTTTTTAATAATAATTTGTTACAGAGATGTAGAAAAAGTCGTATGAATGGAACACAAAGCTTTTTTTTTTTGGTTAATTACCATTGATTGACTTAATATTTGGCTAAATTATAAAACC
This sequence comes from Hymenopus coronatus, assembly GCA_030762935.1. Taxonomy (NCBI): domain Eukaryota; kingdom Metazoa; phylum Arthropoda; class Insecta; order Mantodea; family Hymenopodidae; genus Hymenopus; species Hymenopus coronatus. Next base: position 94,208,793 of record CM060881.1, on the reverse strand, counting down.
CTGGACCTACAAGTGCCTACGATATTGTAAATCGCCATTGGAGCATGTATGTGCCTAATCTGAAAATGGATTTGAGATATCCTTTATCGGTAAAATGTGAGCCCATGGGGAGTTTAATATGGATTCGGCAAGTTGTCATGGCAGCTGAGTTGATTAGAACAACTGGACGGAAATCGGGAGGGGGGGGGCTCTCTGGTTTAAATCCCATCATGCCATTGATTTTTTTTCCAGTTTAAATCTACCTTTATAATATTTCTTGTTGTCCCTTAGGATCAATAACTTTGCTGCGTAACCATTTGCACAGCAATTAGTTTAATATATATGTTTCACAAAAAGTTATTTCTTATATTTTGTTATTGCTGTTTCTGTACATTATTATTATTATTATTATTACCTTTTTATTTTTGTCTTTGATTACTTTGATCTGCATCTTTTGATTCAGACTTGATGTGTTTCGTCATATGTATCATTTCGATTTTTGGTCAGTACTGTCAAGTATGCTTTGTCCATACTGGCATATTTTGAATTGAATTTATTTCCATTGAATCAAACAATTAGCTCCAAAATATTACTTTACAATCACTTGACCATACAAAGAAAATACAGCAATACTAAAATATAGTGAGTCCTCCCGAGTCACTATTTAACCACGTGGTTCGAAGAGTTTCAACCTTGCGGTTATTCAAACATCAGGCCAAGTTGCATCTAGAGATGATTGCTATCTCTATATTAAATTACGTTCCTAGGTGATCTAGATCCCCATCTTTATTTATTTTCTTTAACCATTTTCTTTTAACCTTGTTCAGATAATTTCCAAACGCTAAGATTTTGTGCCTAGCTTTCATATTCATCAACTTCCCCACTCCCTTATCTCTATTGGTAAACTAGCCCACTTATCATTCCGAAATTTTACTCTCATTTCTTTAGTTTCTTCGCATTGCAATATTACAAGTGATAGTTGTCCTGCATTCCACAAATGGGGCATACCTCTATATTTAAACCTCCTTTGAATCTTTCAATTCCACTAACCCTGTTCAGGCCCTTGCAGATCCTACCCTCGTCCACTTGTCGCTTTAGCCTATATATGTATGAACAATTAATAAAGTTACATCCTCTTTTTCTTCTCTTCATGGAAAAGAGAGTCTGCTGTTGTGTCCTCAACTTTCCACCTAGCTCTTGGTAGACTGACATATATATTGCAACCAAATATGTTTTTAAATTTTTGAACATCTTTTCACCGCCGTTCATGGCTGTTCTTACCTTGTACTACCTTACCTACTGGCATTTTTTTAGTGAGAGAACGTTCTGTTTTTGTTTTTTTACTAATAATCATCAATAAGAGAAAACAATACAATTCTATCAATAATATCAATAGCTTGAGAACATTCTAAAGATTGAGTTTTAGATGTCCATAACAATCGCGCTAAAGTTGTACCTCCAGAGATTTCCTATTAAGCTGCAGTGTTCCCAAAAAACGTCCAAATGGGGCTGTAGTGAAAATGTAATAATTTCATCTGGGTTGTCGTCTGCTGGAACAGAAGTTTTACATTTTGTTTCAGTAATCAACACTTGTGGATGAACCTTAATTCATCGCTCTCTTCCCTCCCTTATCTTGCCATCAGATTTCCAATTCCCATTCCTCTCCAATGACTGGTCCGCTAATTTTGACCGAGTTTTTGTTCCATGAAAATTCTACATTGTAATTACGTTGGAAATGGAACGTAGTCGAGGGAGAAAATTACTAAAGGGGTTGGGAGGGCGGAAAGGAGGGTTAAATGCGCTCCGGACTCCGTACGCTTTTTTACCATGGACTCCACCATCCATTCTTTCATTTCGCACATCAAGTCTCGTTTGAAAATATCAATAAAAACTTGCTGCCCTGCTGATCCTTCTTTTGTGTTACTAAATTAAGTGAGGTACGGAAATACCTTTTGATCCTAAAAAGATTTAATCGATTTTGCTGACTGTCAGAACAGTGTTCCCCTACTGACAGTCACAGCACTTTAATTTTACTTCATCCTACATTCTAATAAAAGCAAGAATTTATATCAGCAGAGCTGACCGTTTACTGGAATCGTTCACGCTAACTGCTCTGAGTCTAGGACAGAACAAATTCAGGAGACTGTTTGGAATTCAGTGCTTTGAAATAATGATAAGCAGCTTCTTCTAATATTTATTCTATGTAACAAATAACATCAATTTTTCTACTCTTTCTTCAACAAACTATTCTTATAAAGACTACTCTTCTATCTAGTTCTAGCTAATCGAGATGGTGATAACAACAATAACAACAATAATAACAGAAACCTTTAATCGCAATAGGGCAACTCTAAGAGGAGGGTAGCTCGAATGCTCCTCGCACATTTGAGCTATGAATTTGAATTTCACTTGCCTTTGTGCCCTAGTTCATTTGTCTTAACCTATATATTTACACTAAACACTTTTACATTTGTTCTCACTCTTACTGTCCTATTGAGGAATGCCCCTTCTTCCTTGCCTCGCAGTCGCACTAAGTTTGTCAATTCTTGTACACTTGTTCGTGAGCCTTCCAGGCGTCGCGGTTCCTCGGAATCTTGGTCTAGATGTTGCCAGCGCTTGCCTTCATTCTCGATCAGGGTCTATCAGTTCCCCCTCTCTCCTCTTGGGTCTTATTTTATTGTTATGTTTGTCCAACGATTGTTGTTGAATCTTACAGTGTGGCCTGCCCCTCTCCATCATGCTGCGGTCTCTGCGTTCTTCACTTGTGTCTTTCTCCTAACTTGGGTGTTTCTTATCCGGTCTAGTTTTGATATCGGTAATAGCTCCCTTTCCATGTTTTCTAAGTGACCTATAGGGCTGAGATAACCAGTTTTAAAGTTCTTTTTATTGCATATTTGTTATGAATAGAAGCGGAATAAGAGAATACACTGCGCTTAAGCGATAGTCAAATCTTTTAATGACAGCCTCTGCAGTCGAGTGGTCAGCGTTCTGGTTTAACAATCCAGACGTCCCGAGATTGATTTCCAGCTGGAGTGGGGAATTTTTCTTTAACCAGAATTATTTCATACACCCACAGACTCTGGAAGTATGAATGCAGAAGTAAATATATGTGTGTGGGTGTATTTTTATAGTATAATAAAAATCAACGTTAAGATACCCTATACTTCTGCAAGAAAACCACGAGGCAGCTATTTCTCAAGTCAAAGCCCTCGATATGAACATAGAAGTTACAGGGAGCCATAAAAATGTAATAGTTAAAAACCAAAGTTTTTAAGAGAAGGTCTTTATTAAAATTCTTTTCCTTTACCTTTGAATGATAGGAGACAAAATATGAGTTTCTCTATCTTCTAACTTTTATTGTATACAAACTATTTTACCAAACGTTTGTATTTCTACTTCAGTTTAATTGAGAAACTATTCCAGAAAAAAGCTACAGTGCAAATTTCGTTATTCTGTTATCTGCATCATGCAATCGAGATAAACATTAGCAGAATTGGTGTTATTACTTGCTTTTTTGTAAGTAGAAGGAAAGTGAAAGAATACACTGGGTTAAAGTGGTAGTCAAAATTGTTTAAAAATTTGTTGCTATATGAAGAATTGAAATTCGGTTCTCTTTGCTTTCTAGAAGTAAACGAGAGAGAAAGAGAGAGAGACAAAACAGGTAAACACTTCCAGTTTAAAAAAATAATTAAGTAAAAAAAAAAAAAAAAAACAGTTAACTCTAGAACAAAAAAAAAAAAAAAAAAAACGTATATAACAAATTGATTGTTTTAACGAGATCTGGATTTTTTGTGTAGGAAGTTTTTGTCTTTCTCTTACGGTTTACCAGTTACACAAAAAATTATACAAAAGTCATTCAGAATGAAGATGTCTTCAGATGCTATTCCCAGAAAATTCAATATATACATTTTGTTTGTCATTCAAATATATTATGCATGTGGTATTTCAATCAAAATTGTTGGAGCCATTTTTGAGAGAATCAAAATTCTCTAAACATGTCCATGTAAAGGGTAATTGGAGTAGGGAAGACTTTTCTAAAAGTATTCTTGTTGCATCCAGGAAAATATTGAACTTAAATACCAAGTTTGGTATTTAACTGACACTTCGTTTTTGACTTATACTGTACGCACTCAAATACCCACGTATATGTTTCTAAAATTTCTTTTTTTGCGTAAGGGGTCTCAAAACATGCATTTTCAGTGTAAACTTCGTAGGGTACGGTCGGGTGGAGTCCGGTTAAAAATTCGCAATGTCTTCATGGCTAACAAATATTTAATTAAACTCCAATGCTTTATATGTTTACAAACATAAGTCTTCTGAGAACATATTTTGCTATTTAAGAGCAGGTAAGTATTGTCCAGAATTATATACAATGTATTTGCTCATAATACTGCATGTCCCTATTCTCTTCAAGTTGGATAAATCGGGTCAAATTGATAGGGTCAGTAGAAACATTAAAATATAATTCGAGAACAATGCACTTCTCGCATAACATTTATTCTAACTCACTACCTATACCAGCACATCTCTCTCCCGATATCATTCTTTTTCCTTTCGTTGATACCGAGTCCAGTATCCAAGTTTGAAGAACATGGGAGCACTGTATTTTATCTTGTAGGGTTCACAGGATGTATCCCTATCGTCACCTTCATCGGTTCTTAATGACTCTGATGATGAGTTGATGATATAGACCGTTTACACATTCGCTTATTACGCCTGCCTAATGTGTTGTGAGGAAACAGTTTTCTTTTACAATCTTTCTGTGGTCTCTAGAATATTTTCTAGAAAAATCAGAAGAGCTGATATTTGCCTCCTGCCTGAAGTTTTTGCGTAATTTAGTTTGGAGATGGTAACAACTCGTGGAATGAGATCGAAGGGTTTGGAAATCGATTCTTCTCCTGTCCTGGATTTGCTGGAGTTACTTAGATTCAAGTCGTCTTTCAGACAGTCAATATACATGGTGTAATTTAGAACCAGAAGGCAAAATTTTATGTTCAGCCACAGCATTTTCATTACCTGTGGTACGAACTCCTCTTTCAGGATTCGCAGGTGTGGCTGTTTTTGAAAATCTCCCAAAAGTTAGTTTGTTTATATTTCTTTCTGCTTTTGTGTTGTGCGTGAAGCTCATACACTTACTAACGTAGTAAGCTTCAAAATATTGAAAATTCTGATGTGTTCCATTCACATAACTTCCTCTACATCTCTGCAACAAATTACTCTACTTACTTCATCTAATAGAGAAAAAATTAGCAGAAATTGCTTCCTTGTAAGTAGAAGCGAAATAAGGGAGTACCATAGGTTAAAGTGATAGTCAAAAGCTGGTTGTTATATGACTGAAGTTCCTTTGTTTGTATGGATAGTTCACAAAGTCCTGTATGAGAAAAGTACGTTTTTATAGCTGAAACAAAAACAAGGAATGTCTCAAAAATAATATCCTCCACGAAAAAAATGTATATGACATAAATTGTGTGTTTTAACCTGCTCTACATTTGTTGTGTGGTAAATTTTTGTCCATCTCTTACGGTTTAGCAGTTATGCAAAATTCCGTAAAATTGACCCAGAATAAAGTAGTCTTTAGAGGATATTCCCAGAAAATTTAAAATATACATTTTATTTGTCAGGTGAATATCTTTAATATATAATATTTTAATCAAAATCGTTAGGGCCATTTTCAGAAAATAAAAATGTTCGAAAAAAGTTCCATGTAAAGGGTAGTTTGGGGTGGGGGATTTTTCTCAAAATCTTGAGGTCGCATCACTGTAAGATACTAAACTTAAGTACCAAGTTTGGTACTTTACCGACTTTTAGTTTTTGAGTTATCGTGTTCACTGACACACACTTGGACCTTTTTCTGAAAATACTTTTTTTTGGACACAGGGGACCCTAAAACATATATTTCCGGTGAAATCACGGTATCGAATTTTTTGGTGGAGTGCAATACTTTCTCTATACCCTATATACATAGTTCGTATACAGAAAGTAAAAATTACATATTCAGCGGCTGCAAGCGATATGTGGTATGGCTAGGTGGACATGTCATACTTATGTTATTCACTTCACAGATTGGGAGAACTTGTTAACTGTTAGGTGATGTATGGACATCTAAAACTAAAATGCCGTGTTCCGAAATATACCAATTAGCGTAAAAATGTTACATCCTCTTCAGAAACTCCTCTTCATTAATCCAACTGCAATCCGAAATTGTGACCAGCGACCCATAATTATATTCTGCACGTCATCTTCAGTCCTCTGAGAAGCTTCATTTCTCCGTCTATGTGATATAAACGAAAAGAAAGAGAAAAACCTTATTACTTGCCTTTTTTGTAATTAGAAGCGAAATAAAGGAGTGCCATAGGTTAAAGAGATAGACAAAATCTGGTTGCTATGTGACTGAAATTCCTTTGTTTGTATGGACAGGAGTTGTCAAACCTTTGAGAAAAGTATACGTTTTTTTAAAGCTGAAACCAATAACCAATAAAAACGATCAACTCAACGAAAAAATGTATATGACATAAATTGTGTGTTTTATCGTGATCTACATTTTTGTGTTGTAAGTATTTGTCTATTTCTTGCGGTTTACCAATTTTGTAAAATTCAATAAAAATCACTCAGAATACACAGGTTCTTTAGAGACTATTCCCAGAAAATTCAAGATATACATTTTATTTGGCATGTAAATATCTTAAATATAAGAGATCTTAATCGAAATCGTTAAGAGCCATTTTTTGAAAAATCAACATTTTCGAAAAACGTTCCATGTAAAGGGCAGTTTGGGGTGGGGAGATTGTCTTGAAAATCTTCGTGTCGTATCCTTGGAAGATACCAAACTTAAATACCAATTATAGTATTTAACGGTCTTTTTTTTTCGTTTTTGAGCTATGGTGTCCACAGACACACACACACACACACACACACACATGCACACACGGACCTTTTTCCAAAAATCTGATGTGTTCATTCACATGACTTTCTCTATCTCTCTGTAACAAATTGTTGTTAATAAGCTTATCATTTATTTACTTCATGTTAATCGAAGAAAATTAGCAGAAATAGTCTTATTCCTTGCTTTATTGTAAATGCAAGCGAAATAAGGGAGTACCATAGGTTAAGGTGAAAGCCAAAAGCTGGTTGCTATGTGACTGATGTTCCTTTGTTTGTGTGGACAGGAGTTGACAAATTCCTGTATGAGAAAAGTATAAGTTTTTCAAAGCTGAAACCAAGAAAAAGGAATATCTCAAAAACGATCAACTCCACGAAAAAAATGTATATAACATAAATTGTGTGTTTTAACGTGCTCTACATTTTTTGCGTGTTAAGTTTTTGTCCATCTCTTACGGTTTAGTAGTTATGCAAAATTCATCCAGAATAAAGTAGTCTACAGAGGCTATTCCCAGAAAATTCAAAATATACATTTTATTTGTCTTTAATATATGATATTTTAATCAAAATCGTTAGAGCCATTTTTTAGAAAATCAAAAATTTCGAAAAAAGTTCCATGTAAAGGGTAGTTTGGGGTGGGGGATTTTTCTCAAAATCTTCGTGTCGCATCCCTGAAAGACACTAAACGTAAATACCAAGTTTGGTATTTTACCGACTTTTCGATTTTGAGTTATCGTGTTCACGGACACACTGACACACTGACACACTGACACACACACACACACACACACACACACACACACACACACACGGACCTTTTTGTGAAAATGCTTTGTTTAGATAAAGGGGACCCCAAAACATATATTTCCGGTGAAATCTCGGTATCGAATTTTTTGGTGGAGTGCAATACTTTCTCTATTCACTATGTACATAATGCTTATAGAGAAAGTAAAAATCTGATGTGTTCCTTCATATGACTTTCCCTACGTCTCTGCAACAAATTATTGTTAAAAAGCTAACGCTTCTATTTAATTCATGTTAATTGTGAACAAATTAGCAGAAATAGTCTTATTACTTGGCTCCTTCTAAGTAGAAGCGAAATAAGGGAGTACCATAGGTTAAAGTGACAGTCAAAAGTTGATTGCTCTGTGACTGAAGTTCCTTTGTTCCTGTTTAGTAGCTAGGACGAAATATAAAGAAAATGGTCTATTCGCATTCTGACTGTTCCCCCGACTTTACCTTATAGCATTTTGGGTGGAGTGTGAATACTTAAATTCGCAAAAATACTATTGGAGTGATGGACAGCAGTACTTCAGAAAGCTACCGATACAAGTCTGCATTTTGTAATTTTACGGGAGAATTTAACATTTCATATTGAATAAACAAACCATTTTATTGTTTTATTTATTATAAATTTCATATAATTAATTATGAGTGAGCAGTGAAAGTAGGTACAATAAATTGTACAGCAGATGAACATAGCTTAGGACCACGTGGTGTGTGCACGTGCGTTTGCGAACAAATAAATTCTGGCTTGTTTAGATCCCCGGTGAAGTAAGGATGGACTAATTATGCTTTCATTTTATATACTAATTGCGGAATCTATTGTTGCTGGAATAGATATTGTTGATTACTCAACAAAGGACACAAAATTCACTTTTAACTTCCAAATTGGTGAACCAGACCCAAGATCATCAGTTCTGATATTACGCTTAAAATACTGTTTACATTGTTGTCAGTGAAATGAAATAAACATATATCATATAATTTTAAAACTTAAAATCTTTAACACACACCGTTGTCATTTGACAGCAACGACGATTGGTCAACGTTTTAAATTATTTTAAGGAGTTTTGTTCCACTTTCATTTTATACTGGCATTTAATAATAAACAAAAATAATTTGTACCCATCTTATATAACTATACTACTTTATTTCAATATTATTGTAATGTTTTTTGAACAAAAAGCAAAAAGCATAACACTGCAGTAAAATGTAACTTCGCCATAATCTTCGCGTGTCATCACATTGGCTTTTTTACGCATACTCCTACCATCGTTTTCCACATGCACATTTTGCTACAGCTACTAGGATTCGAACTCAAGACGTTCAGCATTAAATTACCTGTTTATTACTTATTGCTTTGTCGATTTTGACATTCGATACTTACATTAAGGTGCTGTGACCTGGGAAAAATGGTGGAAACACATTCTCACTATCTTCTGTTATACAAATTGAAGAACGACTGCGTAAAAGACATGAGAAGTTCTGTTCCCGACTAGTAAACCAACATACAAACAGGATTTCTTTTTAATGCCTAAGATAAATTAAGTATATTTTAAAGAATCCTGTTTTTTTTCTGAACAGTAAGTGTTTTCCCATCTCTTATCGTTCATCAGGAATAAACATTTATACAAAATTCCTTCAGGATAAAGAGAACTCAACAGCCTGCTCCTAGAACATTCATTTTATTTGCCACATAAGTTTATTTGAGTCAAAATCACAACAACCATTTTTGAGAACCCAAACATATTAGCGAAAATAGCATGAGGGGATTTTCTCTAGTATAATCTTTGTGTCGCATCTTTGGTTGATATTGAACTTAAATACTAAGTTTGGCACATGTCATAATTCTACAGGGACAAATCGGATGCGTTCCATTCAAATGACTTTCTCTACCTGTTCTGCAAACAAACTTTTCCTACAAAAGATTATTCTTTTATCTACATCACACTAGGATGTATTAACAGAAATTGCCTTATTACTTGCTTCCTTGTAAGTAGGGAGTAAATGAAGGAATAAATTAGGCTAAAGCGATATCCCGATCTTTTAAAAGCCAATTGCCATGGGAAACAATTGATAGTAGCTTCTCTTTGCATGGCCGGAATAAAACAAAATAATATGAAAATAAAAATGATTTTCCATTTGACAAAAGCTTAATACATTTAAAATTGAAACCAATAACAAGGAATATCACGGAAACGTTTAGCTCTACCAAAAAGTATATGTTTTAACAAGATGTACATATTTTGTGTAGTAAGATAATTTCTACCTTAAAGGGTTTACTAGTTCAGAGGCTGTTCCCAGAATAGGTATATACATTTTGTTTTTCCTGTAAATATCTTTAATTTTAATTAATCAACATTTTGGGAATATCAAAATTACCGATAATTTTTTCTTGTAAAGGGAAGTTTGGGATGGGGATTTTACAGGAAAATCTTCGTGCCCATTCTTGGAAGATTTAAATATTAAGTTTGGTATTTAGAGTTATCGTGTTCACACACATATAGACACATGTGAACAATGACATTTTTCTAAAGTGCTGTATTTTTTAACCAGGGGGCTCTAAAACATGTAGATCAATTGAAATCTCAGTATCGAGTTTTTGGGTGGAATACAGGACCTTCTACATACATATATCTACTATGAGAATCATACATGAATGCTAGAGAAAGCAATAACACATAAATCTCTATTCTGGAAAAAATCTCGATATTGAATTTTTGCAAGCTATGTCTTAAATCTGTCAAAATCAGCATGCGTCTCTATTTAAATTTTTACGCAATACTGGAGCAAATCTAGTCTTCCAGTACACAAGTACCTACATCGACAATCTTGTCACCCTTCTGTTTTCTGAAGATAGGGAGGGAAAGAATCAGAGATGAGCCTCAAGAACTAATGAGCTGCAGGAAGCAATGGGAAGGTAGGGAGACGAAAGATGTTGATGAAAGTGCAGAATAAATGAAAGGAAGAAAGAAGATAAAACGATCAAGGTGGTTGAAATTATGAAGAATCGGTACCAGAGTTTGTAGAAATAAGTTGGATAAGAGAAATCAATTGGGAACAATTCTCTTCATTGTGTTCTCGCTAGGCATTTTTTCATCCCACCCTCCGTCCACGTTAATCCACCCTTTTCCCCCAACAAACAGTTGATGATCCCTAAAGTTTAGCTCACCAGTTGCCGTGCTTCTGCAGATAATGCAATCGATTCTTCAACTAAGCACACTCATTTTTTTCGTGTGAGATCTCCAAATATTGTTCTACGTTTCTCCAACTCAGTTCAAGTATACCCAGCCCCTAAGTAAAATCACAACATGAACTAACCCGAAAGCATGTGCTCTTTGAACATTTCACGAAAAATTGGATGTTTGCAGAGAGAATGGCTAATTTACTTTGTAGTTATTTTTACTTTCTCTACACGTATTATGTACATATTTTATAGAGAAATTATTGTATTGCAGCAAAAAATTCGATGTCGATATTTCAAATAAAATATATGTTTTGAGGTCCCCTTAAGTCCGAAAACACATTTTAGAAACATTTCTGTGAATATGACGGTGGATAGCATAGCTTGAAAACTAAAAGACCGTTAAATACCAAACTTGGTATTTAGGTTTGGTATTTCCAACGATGCGATATGAATATTTTCAAGAAAATCCCCCACCCAAACTACTCTAAACATTTAATTTCTGAACATTTTGATTTTCTTAGAAATGACTAACGATTTTGATTAAAATACCAAATTAAAGCCATTTACATCACGAATAAAATGTATATCTTCAATTTTCTGAGAATTGCTTCTGAAGACCTGTCCATTCTTGATGATTTTGCTGAATTTTGCATAACTGTTAAACCATAAGAGATGGACAAAAGCGTATTATACAATTTGCCTTTATCTTATTGGTTTCTAGTTCAAAACCAGGTTGTAACTGTGCTTGATTTAATTATCATTTACTTCCACAAGTTTAATATGTACTTTCATTTACAATTCTACTAGTTCTATTAACTGAACTACCGTACTGGGCTTAAGTAACTTTAAACTTACAATGAAATAATATGAAATTCGATTAGTAAGCATCTGATGTGTTCCATTCTCATGGCTATCTACCTGTTTTACAAATAAACTTCTTACAAAATATTATTTTTCTTTCTCCTGCATGCTAATCGGGATAAACATTAGCAGAATGGTTGTATTACACAGTTGTTTTTAAGTGGGAGAAAACTAAGTGAATATACCAGTATTTTAAAATCAAAACCAATACAGGGAATATCTCTTAAATGGTTAGCTCTAGAAAAAATGTATATCAGATAAATTATGTGTTTTAACGAGAACTATATTTTTCGTGCAGTAAGTTTTTGTCTATTTCTTGCGGTTGCCAGTCATGCAAAAGTTATTCAGAATGAAGTGGACTCAGGGGCTATTTTCAAGATATTAAGGATATACATTTTATTTGCCATGTAAACATCTTTAATGTACGGCATTTTAATTAAAATCGTTAGCATTTTTTTAGAAAAGCGAAAATTTCGAAAAAGGTTTCCATATAAAGGGTACTTTAGAGCGATGCATTTTTCTGAAAATCTTCGTGTGCATTCTTGGAGGATACTCAAAAACCAACTTTGGATTTAACGGAATTTTCGATTTTGAGTTATGCTGTCAACGGACATATACACACACACACACACATCTAACACTGACGTATTTCTAAAATGTTTTTTATTCCTGGGTGCTCAAAACATGTATTTATGGTGAAATCTCGGAGTCGATTTTAGGTGGAATATAATACCTTCTATACCTACTATGTACATGGTAAAGAAGGTAAAAATAAATGTCTTAAATGGATTAATGGAAAAAAATTGAAGATCATATTCAGCATAAAAGACAAAGAGCAGAGTCCACAAAGAGATAAGACAAACCAACATGGAAAGTTGGGAAGAGATTGTTAAAAGACTGGAATAATGCCAACAGACGCATCAAAATTTAGCTTCAAGATATTTCATATGTTAAGAGATGTGAAAGAAATGCCAAAATTGATGTCATAACCAGATACGATTGAGAGAAGTATTACAAAGGAGGAAAAATATGTGAAACGGATACAGAAATATTAGTACAAGTAATGCAAAATGATGGATTTAGGAAAAAACCTTGAAAATATATGTATAAAAAATAAAGCTCCAGCTGTAGATAGTATAATAGCGATGTAATAAAATAAACTGGTCTAAAGTCGAGAACAATGATGGTAAAATAATTATTATTAATATTAATAGATTTAATTTTAATTATTTTTGTAATAGTTAATCTTTGTTTTACATTCAAAGGCATGTTAGGGTTCATCATCTTATTATTTTATCCCTTTTAGCTGTAAAATTACCTTACACAACTACTGAATGACATCTGGAACAGTGGTAAAATACCATAGGATTGCCCAATATGAAATGTAATCAATGTACACAAAAAAGGAAACTAAATATTGCTCTATTAAACCCAGGCAATTAAAAATATAACACAATAATAACATCTAAATTACAACCAAGAGCAGAGGAGTTCCTAAAACAGGAAAATATGAGTTTAAAGGGCAGATGATGTAGAGAAACAATCATTGTTATACAGCTATAAATTAATTGATGGAAGATTTGTCCTGTTCCTAGATTTTGAAGAATGATTTGACGGAGTAGATAGTCAGAAGCCAGGGGAATTTTTAAATCAGCAGATATTCCCTATTAAGTTTGTCTCCATTAAATCTATATAGAATAGTACCCAGATTATATTAAATAGTCTCCTTCTGAAGTTAATCAAGGTCTTAAACAATAAGGTAGATTGCCTGAAACACTAGATTACACACATAAATAAATAAATAAATGATTATCCGGGAATGAGAAACCAAAGTAATGGATATTGAAGGGCAAGTGTAACTAAAGAGCAAAAATTGTGATAAAATATGAGATAGTATCACAAATTAATAACTTTAAATATTTGGCATGTGAGATAAAAATGTGTAATTTAAATAAAGACCTAGGCAACAATGTAATAAATATGATTCAGTAAATGGATGTATTAATAGACACTTGAATACAATGAGGAAGGAGGTGAATCTCGGACTACGTAATATTGTGTCTAAAACAACACTACTTAATAGTTGTGAAACTTCGATTATTGGGAAAAAACTAAAACTAAAACTAAAATCGAAAATGCAAATAAGATTTATAAGAAGGCTACTATGGGTATCTAGAAAAGATAGAAAGGATATAAGAAAGGAACTAAGATATCAAAACATATAGTTGAATACCAAAATAACTGGGAAGACCATGGTAATCAAATACCCTGTGATAAGCTTCTCTTAATTATAATCCAAAGGGAAGTCGAGATCCTGGACGGCTGTGAACCAGGTAGAAAGATCAAATAGACACCCCTGGCGCTGAATGGGAATAAGCTCTCAAACTTTGAAAAGGCAGAAGAAGAAAAACCACCACCACCGCCGCCACCCCCACCGCCTTTGAGGTCTGGTGGTTAGCATGCTGACTTCAAAATTCATAGTTCCCGGGTTCAATTTGAACAAATATTTATATCCCTACCCTATGTTGTCATTCAGATTCCCCCCCCCCGTTTCATACCGAAATCAAAATCACTGGATGCAAGTTAATTATGCTATGCACTTTCATTAGTTATAAGTGTTTTCATCTTCTCCCTGCAGTTTTGTTTGTTGTTTAAAGTTTCGTGACGACGTGTCTCTTCTTTGTTGTGAAGGCTAATTATAAGCAAGAAAAAGACACTCAGAGACCATTCGTGGTCGAGAGGGGTCAATGGTAAACAACAGCGCGACGCAACAGAATGCTTCGGAACCGTGCGAGACTTCTTGGGACATGATTCTTCTGATATTCGAGATGTTTCTCTAAGTTTCGGTTTCTACTAATTTGCACAAGTTTCCAGAAAGCTTTGACGTCATTTTCTCGCTATAAAAAGCAGGAAGAATTGTAGTGAGTTGCTATTGTGAATTGCACTGTGTCGTGTATGACAGGACTCCTTAGCGCGCAGTGGGGCGCGAACCATGCAGCCATAAACTGTAAACTGCCTAACGCCGAGTGAACTATTTGCAGCAGTGATTTAAATACTTTATTTTTATCTAATTGTTGAGTCAATAAAGACATTTGTTACATTACTATTCCAGGTGGCTCAGGTCCCTTGATGCAGATGCATTAAAATACATGCAGAATTCAACGGGGTTATTTCCAGTTAATCCTTCCAGTGGAGTACTGGCGAGAAGGACTTTCGCTTTACACGTCTTGCTATCAGCAGAGGTGTCAGCAGGTCGTGCTCAGCCGGGTTCTCCACTAGCGGGTTTTAACTTGAAATAGCCCCGTTAAGTTCTGAACTATTTTAACGCACCAAAGAATACTTGTACACGCCAAATATGGGGCAGCTGGGCCACCTGGTATGTACATAGTACAAAAGGTAACACCTCACCAGTAGAGAGTTATTATGATCTCTGCATATTAATATTTTCAGTTTAATGTTTTATAAAAGGTTTTGGCTTGCGTAAAGTCTTGTGTATGCTTTTTACTTTCTCTATACGCACTATGTATATAGTGTATAGAGGAAATATTGCATTCCACCCAAAAATTCGATACCAAGATTTCACCGGAAATATGTTTTCAGCCCACTTGAGTTAAAAAAGTTAGAAAAAGGTCTGTGTGTCTATGGATAGCATAGCTCAAAAACTAAGCTTGGTGTTTAAGCTTGACATCTTCCAAGGATACGACACGAATATTTTCAAGGTCCCACTCAATCTCCATACTCCAAATTACCCGTTACATTGAAAGAAAATTTGAAAATGTTGTTTTTCTCAAAAATAGCTCTCACAATTTTAATTGATATACCGTATATTAAAGCTATTTACGTCACAAATAAAGTGTATATCTTCAATTTTCTGGGAATAGCTTCTGAAGACGTGTTCATTCTGGATGAATTTTTCTGAATTTTGCCTAACTGGTAAACCGTAAGAGACACATAAAAAACTCACTACACAAAGATCTCGTTAAAACACACAATCCGTCAATTACATTTTTGTTGCAGAGTTGACCGCTTCCAAGATATTTCTTGCTATTTGTTTCATTTTTAAACTATGCATCTTCTCAAACGGGGCCCCTTTCTGTTCATCTCTCTTTTGTTTTTCTGGAAATACAAAGTGAACCGACTTCAATTTTTCACATATCGATCGACTTTTAAAGATTTAATTATCGCTTTAGCCTGGTATATTCTCTTATTTCCCTTCTGCTTATAAGGATCTAATAAGTAGCAAGTCCAATTTTATTAGTATTTATTTCGTATAGTATGATGTAAGCATAGTTCGTTTGCAGAATAGGTAGAGAAAGTCATGTGATACAACACACCAGGTGGTATTTCTAGGTTTTAGACCAATCCATTAAGTTTAATGAAAATTGCATGTTTAGGCCCAAATATTTTTTACATTGGTAGTATAAGTTGCTGTTATCGGAAAAGTTAGCCAACATCACGAAGATGAAGGTCTAAGCTGCCTTCTTGATATCTTCTCAAATTCCTCCTTTATTCTCTCCATGTGTCATTTCTTCCTTTTCTTTTTCCGCCTTTGCGATCAGCAGCAAATTGGGTCACTTGGGGAATCGGATAATCCTCAGTGGTTTCTTCTGATATATATTTTTCCTTGTTGTGAAGAGGAGTTAAGCGAGATTGTACATAGCTGTTGGGGGATCTACCAGGAACAGGAGGGTAGAAAGCCGATGAAGCGCCGCTCATTCAAGATAACGAAAATAAAGTTCCAATTTCTCTACTTGAATGGATCACTAAGATGATGGCTGAGAAGGAACAAGCAACAGCGGAGGGTGAGAGCGACGGAAGAGTGGAGGGTGGAGGTGGAAGAGAAAACAATACGGTTGACTTATCATTAGATGTACTTGTGATTAATCTTTGCTAAAACCTCTTAAATGCATGTTCTACGTAGCAGTACACTTCACATAAATTAATATATCCGGAATGAAAAGACGTATTTGAATGAATCATGGAATGGATACTTCTTTTCTTACCAGTAATGCCTGTACAAAAATCTAATGTGTTTCGTTCACTTGCCTTTCTCTGGCTGTTTCACAAATACACTTTCCTTACAAAATATTAATCGTTATCTAGGTCATGCTAATCGAGATAAACATTACCAGAAATTAACTTGCTTTCTTGGAACTTAAAGGGAAATAAGGAACACACTAGGCTAGAGCAATACTCAAATCTTTTAAAAGCAATAACTATGAGAAGCAATTGAGATTAGGTTCTCTTTTGCATTCCCGAGAGTAAAACAAGAAAGAATAAACGAAAGGTGATATCCCGGTTAGAAACATTAAAGAAGTTTAAAATTGATAACAATAACAACGAATATATCGGAAACGGTTAACTCTACAAAAAATGTATACGACATAAATTGTGTGTTTTAATGAGATCTACATTTTTTTTGCAGTAAGTTTTAGTCTATCTCTTAGAGTTTATTAGTTGTACAAAAACCTTCAGAGGCTATTGCCAGAAAATTCAAGATATACATTTTGTTTGACATGAAACTGTCTTAAACACAGCATTTATATAAAATGGTTAGAGCCATTTTTGAGAAAAATAAACAATTTGAAAAATGTTCCATGTAAAGGATAGTTGGGCAGGGGGAATTTTCTTAAAAATCTTCGTGTCCCATCCTGAACTTAAATACTCTTCGATATTTAGCCGTGTTTCCGTTTCTGAGTTATGCTCCCCCCCCCCACACACACACACACACACACACACACACACACAATTACATACATACACAAGGACATTTTCAAAAAATGTTATTTTGTACTCAGGGATCTTAAAATGCATATACCCAGTAAAATCTCGGTACGTACATAGTAGATATAGAAGGTATTGTATTTTACTCCAAAATTTCACCGGAAATATTTTGAGACCCCCTGAATCCAAAAAAAGCATTTTTAAAAACATGTGTGAGTGTGTGTGTGTGTGTGTGTGTTGTGTTTGCCTGTGAGCAGCATAGCCCAAAAACAAAAATTCGGTTAAATATAAAATTTGATATGTAACTTCAGTAGCTCCAAGGATGCGACACGAAGGTTTTCAAGAAAATCTCCGCATTCCCATCTACTCTTTACTTGGAACATTTTTGAAAATTTTGATTTTCTCAAAGTCGGCTCTAACGTTTGTGATTGAAATACCATATATTAAAGATATTTGCATCACAAATAAAACTTTTATTTTGAACTGTCTGGAAATAGTGTCTGAAGAATTATTTATTCTGGATGAGTTTTGCAGAATTTGGCATAACGGTAGACCCCGTTTTTGAGACATTCCTATTTAAGTTTTAAACTACCAAACTTTTCTCAAATGGGACCATGCAAAGCGATACGAACCTTAATTGCTAACATATCGACCAGTTTAAAAAAAATGCAATTATCTTTGGTATAATGTATTCACTTATTTGCTTTCTCTTTACACTGAAGTAAGTAATAACTTGCTAATGTTTGTCTCGATTAGCATTATTTAGATAAAAGAATAATCTTTTGTAGGATAAGTTTATGTTTTGAACAGCAAGAGAAAGTTTTGTGAATGGAACACACCAGTTTTTTTTAATAGATTAGTTTTAAAAATCAATTAGTAAAGCCATTTTATGTTTTTTGTCGTTTTGTCTACTTTTTAATGTACATTTTTTTAACACTTCCACCAGAGGAATATTTCAACGAGAAACTGTTACGAGATACCAAAGAATAGGTACTTCATTTACAAATGATGCATGTAGTTCAATATCTGAGTAGAAGATATACTTTGCTTTAGGCCAATTAAATCAAATTAATTAATTAATATATCCGAAATTTAAACACAATTTAAATGAAACTTGGTATAGATAATTCTTTTCTTTGTCATTAATGGCTGGACAAAAAGTTGAAGTTCTAGCTTTAATGTTTTTGAAAATAATTTTTACACTTCGGAGTTCCCTTTCATGTTTTATGTTATTGTCTTGCACATGTAGCCAAAGAGTCTGTACTTGTTCTCAGTAGACTTTCACTGCGGTTTCTGTTGGGTGAATGTATGCAGTATTCCATAGACTCTTGTCTACACGCACAGTAATACAAAAGAGCGGAGATATTCCTTTAACATGCACCGTTAAATGAGTTGTGAATGAAGCGGATTTAGACAAATCATGTTAGTGCAACAGCATAGATTGATGACTCATTATCAGCTATTACATTCACCTACTCCGGTGACCAAACTTTTGGATCCAATAGAAATGAGATAATGCAGCGCATAGGGACATTTATTCTAGCCTTGACTAACAGTAGAGGATATACAGCCATTTTCAAGATAAAATGTTGCTGCCAATTGGAGAATGCTGAAGAGGAACAATTTCGGAATTAGAATACAATACAAAACTGGTTACTTGCGTTTTTACAGAGAAAGCTACTAATGAGAAATAATTCATTGATAAGCAACCACCTTTGCAGTTGTTTTTTTTTTTTTTAAGTGAATATCGAGTATCAAGTTTCGTTACTCAAAAATCAGCATCGATATCCTCTATCATGAAATAATTGCTACCATCTACATATTATTTTTATTACGATTATTAACATCACTATTATCTAAAGAGTACAATATCCTTTCCAAAAGTTGTCTTTCTCATTATAGTTGAATGTAAAACATTGAGTACATGACTGGACAACTATAAACAACAAAACACCTAACAATCTTAGTCCAAAGAAGCTTAAGAGTTTTGACAAATAAATAAACATTTATAAATATTAATCCCAAAATAGTTAATACACGTTTAAAAACCTTTGCAAATTAATTCATTATAAAATCTAAGTCTATATGAAAATTAATTCTAAATCACGAGAACGAAAATTAAGTATATGCAAACTCAAAATATAAGTGCAACCTTACGATTAGCTATATTTCACTAACACATTTAACGCATATGTTAGTTATTACTTTATTTACACGTACTGTGTACAAAGTGTGTACAGAAGGTATTGCATTCCACCCAAAATTCGAAACCGAAAAACATATTTAATAGATCCCCGCTGAATAAAAAAAACCTGCTCAGAAAAAGGTCAGTGTGTGTGTATGTGTTAGCGTTTGTGGCTTAAAACGAAAATTCTGTTAAATACCAAACTTGCTATTTAAGTTTAGCATCTCCTAAGGGTGAGACTCGAAGATTTTCAAGAAAATCCCCCCACCCCGAACTACACTGTACATGGAAAAATTTTCGAATATTTTGATGTTAAAAAGAAACGATTTTGGTTAAAATATCGATATTAAAGATATTCTTAAGATAAATAAAATGTGAATCTTGAATTTTCTGGGAATAGTCTCTGAAGATCCCTTTATTATGGATGAATTTTGCTGAATTTTGTATAACTGGTAAACCGTAAGAGATTGACAAGAGCTTACTACATAAATATGCTGATCTCGTTAAAGCACAGAATTTATGTCATATATATTTTTTGTAGAGCTGGCTGTTTCTGAGATATTTCTTGTTATTTGTTTCAGATTTAAAATGCTTATACCTTTAACATATGGTAAATTGTCAACTCCTAGCCATACAGCAACAGAATTTCAATCACATAGCAAGCAGCTATTAAAAGATTTGTATATCGGTTTAGCCTATGGTACTCCAGGATTTCTTTTCTACTTACAAGGAAACAAGTAATGAGAACATTTCTGACAATTTTATCTGTATTAGCACAAAGAAAAATAATAATTTGTTACAGAGATGTAGAGAAATCACGTGAATGGAAAAATCAGATATTTTAAAATCATATAGCTCAAAACCATTTTGACACAGGAACTGAATCGCTTTGGATATTTATTTTTATTTTAAAATGTTTATATCACATAATATAATATTGGTGAAAACTTTTAAGTTTAAAAATAATTACTTTACACATTCTGTTCAGTCTGAAAATATCGGAGCTACATGAAGTACCCTATGGCAGGCTGTTCCAAAAGATCAGCGAGTTACTCACGGCTCGTAGGGATTTACCTGTAACTGCAATACGATGTAGCGTCAGGGCAAGCTATTATCACGACTGAATCGAGGGAGGACGCAAGTGGGGTGGTATGATGACCTTTACCCAGTGAGGTTGGCTTCCTGTTGCTCCTTCGATCTTCTCCAAATTTTGCGTGCATAATCTGACTCAGACGTGTTGAGTTGGATCAGTCTGCTCTATAGAATACATACTCAAACAAACACACACACACACACTCACACACACACACATTACTAGATTCAGCTACCACAGACAAAGCAACTTACAAGCAATTTACATATCATCCAATACTCTTTCCAAAGTTGAATAATGATAATATTAGCCCCTCTGAATAAGTTTAGTTTGAATAAAATCATAAATGCATTAAATAAACTTGGAATTTATCAAATATATTTTAGTAGTTTTGATAATGCCTATATTGGTAAAACTAGAATAAATGTAAGGACTCGCTTAAAGAAACGTCAAAGAAGTGTAAAACTTGCAAATGGAAAGGTCAGCTGTTGCTAGTAATTTTTGGCTACCCATGAAATAAGACAAGAAATTAAATTATTAAAAGCTGTTACTTTACCACCATATTTGGAAAAAAAAAAATCTTGTGTTACACTCACATGACTTTTTCTACTTGCTCTACAAACTTCTTACAAAAGATTATTCTTCTTTCTATACAAAACTAAACGAGATAAACACTCGCAAATGCTCTTATAACTTACTTCCTTATAAGTAAGAGTAAGGAAATGCACTAGACTAAAGTGATTGTCAAATGTTTTAAATGCTATAGTTATGCGATTGTCATTGCAAATTGCTTCTTTGAACAAAGGAAAAACGGACACTTTCTGTCTGAGAAAAGTATAAGTACTTCACAGTTGAAACCACTAACAAGGAATATCTTGGAAACAGTTACCTCAATAACAATAACGTAAAGAACATAAATTGTGTGTTTTGACGAGATCACCATTTTTTGCCTGGTAAGTTTTTGTATATCTCTCACGCTTTAGCAGTTAAGCAAAATTCGGCAAAATTCATCCAGAATAAAGAGGTCTTCAGGGACCATTCCCAGAAAATTCGAAATATACATTTTACTTGAAATATAAATAGTTTTAATATACGAGATTTTAATCAAAACTGTTAGAGCCATTTTTAAGAAATTAAAAACATTTCGAAAAATTGTCCATGTGAAGAGTAGTTTGTGGTGGGGGGATTTTCTTGAGAATTTTCGTGTCGTATCCTTGGAGGATACCAAACCTAAATACCAAGTTTGGTATTTAACGGTCTTTTCGTTTTTGAGCTGTGCTGTCCACAGTTACATAGACAGACGGACACATGGATTTTTTTTTCCAAAATTTTTTTTTTATTCAGGGGGACCCAAAACATGTATTTCCGGTTAAATTTCGGTATCGAATTTTTGGGTGCATTACAATACCTTCTCTATACACTATGTACATAGTACGTGTAGAGAAAGTAAATAAGTCGCATTCTCGGTAATAATACAGAAGTCATACATTTTGAAAACTGATAGCATTCTAAAACCATCCAAACAAAAACTCAAACTGAGGACTCAAAACCAGCTAACAGTGCAGAGGTCACTTCGGTCTCATCTGAAAGAAGCAGATGCCGTAGATGTCCATCACAACTTCTAGAGGATAACGAGATCTCACGCCTATATGAAGGCGTTGGTGAAGGAGAAAGAGCAGACGACCAACCAGCCTGCAGAAGATGACTCGTGGAGACGTCCTTAAGTCAGTACAACTAATTCAACCATGGAAGAAGTATAAATATATTCGTCTTATTCAGTTATAAAATATGAAATCATTGTTTTTAATAGTGCTTTTTACTTTTTCTATACGTAGTACGTACCTAGTGTATAGAGAAGGTATTGTAATGTACCCAAAAATTCGATACCAAGATGTTTTGAGTCCTCCTAAATCCAGAAAAAGTATTTTTGGAAAAAGGTCCTTGTGTGCGTGTGTGTCTGTGGACTGCATAGCTCAAAAACGGTATTTAAATTTGGTATCTTCCAAGGATGCGATACGAAGATTTTCAAGGAAATCCCCCCACTCCCAAACTACTTTTTACATGAAACCTTTTTCAAAAAGTTCTATTTTCTCAAAAATGGCTCTAAAGATTTTGATTAAAATGTCGTATATTAAGTATATTTACCTGAAAAATGAAAGGTATATCTTGAATTTTCTGGGAATAACCTCTGAAGACTACTTAATTCTGGACAAATTTTACGGAATTTTTCATAACTGCTAAATCGTAAGATGGACCAAAACTTACCACACAAAAAGTGTGGACCACGTTAAAACACAAAATCTGTGTTATATACATTTTTTTCGTGGAGTTGATCGTTTTTTATATATTCCTTGTTTTTAGTTTCAGCTTTGAAATATTTATACTTTTCTCATACAGAAATTTGTCAACTCCTGTCCAAACAAATAAAGGAACTTCAGTCGCAAAGCAACCACTTTGAATATCACTTTAACCTATTGTACCCCTTATTTCGCTTCTACTTACAACAAAGCAAGTAACAAAACTATTTCTGCTAACTTTTTCTCGATTAGAATGAAACAAGTAGAAGCATAACCTTTTTAACAATAATTTGTTGCAGAGATGCAGAGAAAGTCATGTGAATGTAACACATCAGATTTTTTACCTTAATATCCGACTTCCTATTAAATGATTTGTATTTCTTGTATTCCGTGTTTAGGAAGCGTTAACTCACCAAGTTTCTGTAACAGAAAGCCCCAGCTTATATGGAGCATACAAAAAAGTACGCGAAACTGTTCATAGCTGGATATTGCTGTTCCCTTCCGGGAAGAAGAAAAAAAGCCGAGGGATGAGAAAAGGAGGGGGATGGAAGAGAGAGAGCAAAAGGCTAATCGAGAGCAGAGGGAGGAGGCAGATAATGCACTTCTTCTCAACATCCACTAATTACTGTAATTAGTTCTCGTTTTCAAGTCAAAGATGATGGCATCCTATGCTGACTTTCTGAAAAGGAAGGGAGGCTCTCATTGCAGGGAAAGAAAAACGTATCAGAGTAATGAAAATGATGTAATTCGAGGTTCATTAAGCAAGGTTAATTAGAAATCAACACCGTCAGTGTGCCCGAAGGCAACTTTGAATGTATCTATGTATATATAACAAGGAAAAAGCTTCATTCGAGGATCTTTTTATTTTAAGGCTAACTCCTTAGAAGTCTTGTGTTGCATATAGCTGACTTTGTATGTAAACTATGCTGAAGGAGGTAATCGAGAGCCTATAATGCTAAAGGCAGAGCTCTTTTTAATTACCTCATCTGAAGTTAAGAAAGCAAATAGCTCAAGCAAAAACTGAAGGGAAAGCAGGAAAGAGACCGTGAAATGGGATTGAGAAATCTCTATGTAATGTAAGAGTAACAACCTTCTAAACACACCTTTACCCCAAAGAATATCAAATCTCTTTGTAACTAAAAGCAGTTAGAATGTTATAAAATGCGTTTGGATAGTTTGAGTAATGTTACATTAAGATGGATGAAATTAAAAAAATCTCATAGGTTTCTCCAGTGCTTTTCCTTCACACTGTGTCCGCCGTTCGGCGGTTTGCGGCCGCCTCGGCTCCGTCTACGGCCGAGAGGTGTGCTTTTACTTTTCCTAGAACGTAGGTATTATAGGTAGAGAAGCCATTTACTATGAATGTATTTCATTAAGAAATTTGATACCGATATGCTACCAAAATACATATTTGGAGGTCCCTTGAATCCAAAAAAGCATTTTTAGAAATATATTCGCGTGTGTTTGAGTGAGTGCGTGTATGTGGACTAATAACTCTAAAACGAAAAGTCTGATTAATACCAAATTTAGTTTAAGCTCAGTATCTTCCAAGGAAGCGACACGAAAGCTTTAGGAAAGATTCTCCCAATTCAGACAACCTTTTATATGAAAAATGTAAAATTGATTTGATTAAAATGCTTTATACTAAAAATATTTACATGGCAAGTCAGATATACGTCTTGAATTTCTTGAGGATTGACCCTGAAGTTCTCTTCATTCTGAGAGACTTTTGCATAACCGTAAGAATAGTTTGTTTATAGAAAAAGAGAGAAAGTCGTGTGATTGGAAGACATCAGATTTTTAAATTAACATTTTATTGGTATTCTTCATTACGCAACGTAATACTACATACTTTTTTTTTTGCATTAAACCTCTTAATATTAACAGCACTATTTTTCTTAATCAACCAAGTGCTCTATACATGCAATATTCTATTTACGTTTTTACAATTAAAAGGCATCAAAGGCTATTGTTTTGACAAATGCATTAAAACGTTTCAAATATTTATTTATTACTAGTTCCTCTGTGACTAGCCATTTGCTTTTCTGGAAATCTATTGCTTGTTTCAGACAGTTCCTTTTATGATCTTGGGCATCAGCAGATGAGGTGACGTACTGTCTGCTGTTCAAGTAGACAGAAGCATGTGTGGTCATCTACCACTGTATCTTGTGTAGTTATGTTTTGTTTTCCCATGTCCGCTAAAAACAGCTGGATTGATTGAGATATTCTGTTTCATTCTTTCGATTGTAGATGGTATAAACTAGCTGCACGTAGCGCCTTTTGTTGTGCTGGTCCCCTTAAGTTATCATCGAAGTTCTTCCTCCTTAACTTTTCGGACGATTGAAGTCGCCGCCGAGTTATCCCTGCAACCGCTTCATTACTCGTATTTACAACTAAAATGATAATAAGTATATCTATTATCATAATCACCTGATGCT
This sequence comes from Hymenopus coronatus, assembly GCA_030762935.1. Lineage (NCBI taxonomy): Eukaryota > Metazoa > Arthropoda > Insecta > Mantodea > Hymenopodidae > Hymenopus > Hymenopus coronatus. Next base: position 94,183,367 of record CM060881.1, on the reverse strand, counting down.
TTCTTTTATTTCTTCCAATGTGTAAGCGGATTGATTATTGAATTTAATTTTCAAATTTTACCATAAATAAACTTAAATCAGGGTATCGTGAAGGCCATAAACCGTTACCAATTACCGTATCTTAAAGCAATCCTAAATTAAATTTAAGGCCTTATCAAATGTATGTTTGGTAACTGAGTGTAGTTGGGAAAATCCGGACTGACATTAAGCGTCGATCAGCTTTCAAAAAATGGTCTGCATCCGCATTTATTGTTTATTCAAACTTTTATTTTATTATTTTGCATGCATTTGTTGCACACTAATTTTCCTGTAGTGCAAGGGAATATCGAATATCAAATCGGATTTCTTTGTTCTCTAATATTTGTTATTCTGTGAGAAACAAACATTTAAATGGAACCATGCTTCATCAGAGAAGAATGTTAAGCGTGGTTAAATTACTCTTACCACTTCGCAAAATCCAATTGTGGAGTAAAAATCCTTAGTATGGCTTTCTTTGGAAGAGAAGTAAAGCCGGTGATCCCGTGTTGTAGATTTATGACTCTAAAAGAACTTCAAGTCTGATAAGAAGGACTCTGAGCAAAATTAAGCAGTCTTTCACGCCCAAAATAAAATGGGAGGCTAAGAACCATAGCAGTTAAAAAGCGGCCATAAATAAAACTGAATTTTAATTTCTAATGATGACAACATGCTAACTCACACTGTAACTCACGTTTCTGCTTGCAAGTAAATAAGCAATAAGACAATTTCTTCTAATGTTTATCTTGATTAGTTGATAAAGATAAAAGAATAGTATTTTGTATGAATATATTGTGTGTGGAGCAGATGAATAAGGTAATGCAAGTTGAATACTCCAGACTTTTTTAGTAATTAATAAATTAAGATAATTCAAATGATTTCTGAATTTGTGATTATTGGTATTGTGTATATTCTGTTGGATGCTGGAATAAAATGTAAGAATAAAATAAGTTTTTGTGTGTAGATATTCAGAATCTAGGTGTTCGACTTTTAAAATCCACAAGATATGCACACATTTTCCGTTATCAGATTGCAAATATCTCTTGACCAGGTATTCATATTTGTTTAGTGGAGATGGGCCTCGTGGTGTGCATATATAAACACATTCATTAGTCTATGTTTGAAACTCGGGCTCTGAAATAATTAGTGGGGTTACTTTGATAAGGAAGATTGTAAAGCTGTGAAACATTTTGAAAAGCCTTATAAAGAATTGAAGTGTAGACACTTTACTTTGTTTTATCGGTGGGATTATTACAAAAACGATGCTATATAGTATGCCAGTATAGCTATAGAGTATCGAAACCAGTCCATCGCGTGAGTGTGAAATGGTCTGTAACATGTTTATTTCTGATATCACAGCTGGCAACTGGAAGACTGTTAACCAGGATGGAGAGTTCTTTTTTTATTTCCCTTTTTTTTAACAGGGTACTTCAGAAATACTGTCAGCAGCAATTGGCTAAGGAGGGCATTTAACAGCAGCCCGACCATAAACTTGATGCATGTCAACGTAGTGAGCGCGGTATTAATACGATTAACTCTAAGCACTGGAGTTGGGCTCGTATCTTAGCAATGATTCACGAGTCATTATACTAAACATAATAAGATGTGGCTTCATTATTTGCATTTAAGTTCTAATAAACACTTAAGGGCAAACTCAACCATCTGGATTAAAATTGTTGGAGCGGCTGTGTGACTTAAGAATACACCTGTAGAGGGTTTTCGGTGTGTGGTATGGATGGAATTTTAATCATGTTTATATACAAAGTAAAGCATACATTTCTTGTTCTGCTGACTCTTCGCTTACAAAACTCCGCCTCTTACCATGCTTTCACTGAACATTTCACACTGAGATTATCTATTTGTTTTGGGAGCAAGAGGGAAGTGTTTTACGTCGTCATAGAGCTCCCAGATTAGTAGGCAATACATTAGATCAGGAGTGTCCAACTCGTTTGATTTTGTGCCCAGGAAGCAGGTTTGGTCATGCATGCAGTGGGTAAACAGGTGGCAGCAAAGATCGTCTCTTTTCTTTGCACAGTCTGTCGTGTGTCAATAATTTATAATATCGATCAGAAAGCAACCTAACACGCAAGCCGCCGACTCTTACGTTTATACCTGCTTAAGAGGAATCTTTATGTATAGAAAGTGGCGGAGTAAGTGTTAAGTTTGCGGCAAAGTTCTGTACCAAGAACATTCATTTGTTTTATGTTTTAACACGACACATTTTAACCGTTTTATATTTCCTTTATTATATCTTAAACCCCGGTTATTCATGTTTGTTAAAAAGATAATTGAATAATAGTTAATGTTAAGATTTATGCAACCCATGCAAGTGAGCATTAATTACCAAGGAGAACGTTTATTTTGAATTGTGTTCGATACCAACTAATTACCAAGATACCTGTTCATATTCACGGCTATAAAAGTGAAACTTTTTCATTGCAAATTAACTCTTACTGTTGGCGTTAAAATGCAATTACAATGGTATTAACAAAATTAAGAAGCTTGTTTAATGTATTACTACAATAATTGTGACATTTTCCAATAATTTATGTTACGACTACGATTTACAAACAAATCTGAAAATATGTATGTGTTCGTATCCGAAGTATAAATATAAATATATAATAGAGCAATTGTTCTATTAATCATGCACCTACAACAGATATATTGATCTATGAAAGATGGATTCCGTATTTCAAACTGTTGCGTTGTGCCATAGTACTGAAAGTATTATCTGCTTTTGCTTTCCGAATAGTTGATCAGACAGTGCACCGCAGGGATTCGCTAGAGCATCGGGCAAAATTGCTCTCTTTGCTTAATTCAAAGAGCAAACAGTTGCTGACACCTGCTTTAAAGGCTACAACCCGCGCAGCGTTCCAACGGCAGGTTGCATGCAGTCCCAAACACATTTTATCAATTACGCGAAAACATTTAGTAAGTTATTAAAACACGGTCAGCTCATTTATGCAGGAATGTCAATACAGTAATTATTTCAAAATTATAATGTATTCCATCCACATGACTTTCTCTACATCTATGTAATATATTAGGTATTGTTAAAAACTTATGCTTTCTATTTACTTCATGCTAATCGAGATAAACATCAGCAGAAATTCTTTCTTATAAGTAGAAAGGAAAACGAGGGAATACACTAGGATAAACGATGGTCAAACATTTTAAAAGCTGTAGTAAGTGGATGAAATCCCTTTCTTTGCATTACCAGGAGTTGACAAATTCCGGTATGTGAAAAATTTAGAAAATGTGACAATTTTAAAGCTGAAACCAATAGCGAGTATCTCAAAAATGGCCAAGTCTACGAAAAAAATGTATATACATAAATTTTGTGTTTCAACGAGATCTACAGGTACCTGTTTGTGTAGTAAGTTTTTGTCTATTTCCAGCAAAATTCATCTAGAATAAACAGGTCTTCAGAGGCCTGTTTATTTGTCGTGCAAATATCTTTAATGTACGGTATTTTAAGCAAAATCGTTAGCCGTTTGAGAAAATTAAAATATTCAAATTGTTTTCCTTGTAAAGGGTAGTTTCGGGAGGGGTGGATTTTCTTGAAAATCTTCGTGTCGCATTCTTGGAAGATACTGAACTTAAATATCAAGGTTGGTATTTAACGGTCTTTTCGTTTTTGAGCTATGCTGTCCACAGACGCGCACGCGCTCACACATACACACACTGGGACATTTTCTAAAATGCTTTAGATTCAGGGGATCTCGAACCACATATTTCCGGGTAATCTCGGTATCCAAATTTTGGGTGCAATATAATACCTTCTCTATACACTATGTACATAGTACGTGTAGAGAAAGTAAAATTACAGAATTAATGAAAGTGAAAACTGAGCTAAAGCCGCTAAAATAGTCACTTTAGAGGATTTGATATATATTCCTAGAAAATTCTATTTTTTAAAATAGCGTTTAATGTTATCATATGTCATCGCAGATGGCGACACTGGCTATTATGCATTTAAGTGATAACTGGGAAAATTTCAGGCATGTTGAAGACTGAGGAAAACCGGGAAAGAACTTCATTCAGGGAGAACTGTCCTCACATACTTTTTTTTTTTTTTAACTGTTTCATTTATATAGCCCCCTTTAACATCTAAGGTCAAATTGGAAGCTCTGCATAAGAAACACACAATTAGGTTCTTTAAGTTGGTTTAAATCGTTTTTTATTTTCCCCAAACACACACACTCACACACAAACACACAAATTCACTCTCTCATACATGCTTCCAGACTTTGTGGGGGATAGGGAATAATTCTGGTTAAAGAAAAATTCCCCACCCCAGCCGGGAATCGAACCCGAGTCAGCTCACTGACCACTCGACCTACTCGTGACGATCACTGCTACAGTTCTAGATGTTAATTTATATCTGCAAAGACATTCTGTCAGTTTGTGAAGAAACAGATAGATATGTTACACTTTGCATGCGACCACCATCCTCCTAGAGGAAGCACTGAAATAAAGGAACCACAGAAGGCTACATGTCGTGCCAAAGAGATGTGCAGAAGTCCCTAAAATGTTGTAGTTTGAAGACCTGACTCATCACTGGAGTTGGCCAGAAATGACGATGAACAACCCTTGTAACCAGTCATCCCTCTGTTTTCTATGGGGAATACTGTTTTCTTAGATTTAGCATCCGTGTCATCTGTCTAGTACCTCCTCACGCCACGAAACTTGGAAACACTCCTAAAACATGAGAAGAAAATGGAATGAAAGGTAAATAAAGGAAAGTGGCATTCACCTACATACGAAAAAGCCAAAGTCAAAGACTACCCTGGTCAACGGAAATAGATCACTGGTTCTCCAAATGCATGTTACATAGAGAGGAATAAAAAACTAAGTACTCGCTCTTTGGTGTGAAACCGTATGTGGAAATACCTATTTAAATTGGAAGTAAATGTTGATGTGACAATTAAATTAAAACTATTTATTTATCATCAAAAACTGTACGGTTTGAACCTTTTGAATCGCTCCGACTTAAAAAAAATTACAACTAGTCTTCCCAACGCTTTCTCACAGTCTGCGCAACTCTCTTCCTCTTCTGGGCTTATATTTGTATACTTTGTCTGGAATACAGGTAGAATCCATCCCATATAGATGTTCATGCTATTGCTTCCTGTATTGCTCTATTTTAGCTGAAAAGTTTGTTGTATTTATTTCTCTCTGATGTTGTATCTCTTGTGGTCCAGAAATGAGTATCCAGTCAGAGGTTTTCATAATTTTCAAGATCTTTTTGTTTGTTTGTTATTCTTAGAACCGTATATTATTGTAACTACGCCCTGCGGCCGAAACCGTCGAGCATGTGCTTGCTTTGTAAGTCATAGCTGATGGTTGACACCCATTGTTACACACATTCTTTAGTGAACACCTGTGCCACGGTAAGTTCTTTTGACATCGCAACTGTGACTGTTATACCCGTGCGAGTTGACACTTCGAAAGGTTCTGACGTCGAAGTCGCACATTGTTAAGTCTGAGTGAGTTTCTGAATACCTGCGGTACTGCACGTGCGACGGTTTCTGGAAATTTCCAGTATGTGTCCAACAGATATCAAAATAGCTGGCGTGCAGTTTTCACCAGGAATGCAGCGCATGTAACAGTTGCATGAGTTCGACGGAAATTTCGTAGCGATCTATACTATAGCCGTCATGAACATCGACAAGAATTGTTACGAAAAAGAGTTATTTGCAGATTGCAATCAGTTTGTGGAGGAAACAAGAATTTTTGTTACAGTATCGTTGTTAGGGCCACTGTCCTGTAAAATTTTAGAATGCTCTCTCCATGGACTTTATTTAATAATGCCCCTTTAATAATCCCTTCAGCTTTATAAATATATTTAGCTTTCTAAATAAATATTTTTAAATTAGTAGAACTTGAGAACTGCTCGATTATTTTGTCTACTACTATCTTTATTCTTTTTAGCACATGTCCTTCGAAACCTATCTCTTCAATTTTTTCTGTAGATATTTTTAAATTATATCTTAATTAAAAAAATAAGAGACAATAAAATTAGTGTTAATCTTAGATTACATAACAGATTCCTCTAAATAGATGTAGCATTATTGTCCACGTTGTGGTGCCCAGTATGTAGTTATTGTCTTGCTGCACGTCGCGTCGTTCCTCACTGAGTATTAAGTGTGTCTGGACGTACCCCCTTATCAATATAGCAGATCACTCCACGTACCTGTTTTTGACGTTTGGTATGATAGCTACCTCAACGTCGCTCAAACTACATGAAATTTGACTCCCTCGGTAAGGAGAGACAATGGGGATAGTTAGGAGTTGTCCGTTGAAATATGTAACACTTTCGCTTTAGTATATGAATTTATTCGTGACTTCTTTTATCTATTCAGTCAAGCACTTTGCTTTACATGCTATGTTACTATAGTTTCTATAACTTCTTATAACTTTGAATCTTCGGCGATTTGACTTTACTTGTTTCGTAGAATTAAAGCTTTTATCACGTTGTTCGCCTATGACATATATAACAACCGACCTTCACATTATATAGTAACTTGACAACTAGTATGCGTGTCTCTCAAACTTGACAGTGAGTGTCCCTCAGACTCGACAGTGATTGCCTCAACAGCCTCCAATCTGTTACTTATATAGTAAAATCTGGTGTCATGGCTGCTTCGTTTTCATTAGTCAGAAAGACCTCAAACTTGCCGTCGATGTGTCCCATAATGCGTTTCTCCTTTCCCAAAATGCACCATAAACACCACGTGACTTCCTCAATACAATGGAAACAAACTTATTTCTCAATTATTCAAGACTCTCCCGAAATCATTATTCACTTATTTCTCTGTAGCACGCACATTCACAAAAGTACATAACTTACAATAGAGTTCTCCCTCACAAAGAATTTTCCTTTATGCAGCGACCTAGTTTAGTAAACAGTTTGAGCTGTGCTTGCTTGAAGCTAGCTTTCTACACTTTTAAGTTGTACATTAAATAGTAATCGATAGTTAATAAGAATAATAGTAATAATAATAATAATAATAGCGAGGCCAACTAACGGTCTCAGACTATAATACCTCCAAATTCTTTAAGTTTAAAGATCATATTAATAAGCACTTTTAATATAGGTTTTAATATGTTTTAAACTTTTACAGTAAAAATAATAGGGTATTAATCCTAGTTTATATTTAATTTTTACGATTTAATATTAAATGCTTTCTATAAATTGTATTCAGAGTTTCCAAATATAATTTGAACACCTGCAAATAAGGTACTTAAATTTATTTTATTTAAAACATAATTTTCGTACAAGGTTATCGTCCGTTTTTTAATTATTTCATCAAAACATAAATATATTAGATTAATTTATTAACCAATTTCATTACATGTTAACTATTTTAGTAACCCATTATATCCAAAAGGAATTTTGAAACTATAGTTTAGTTCGCGAGTTAAAATATTTGAACTACTTTAGACACATGTTTCAAAGACACCCTGTATAAGGAACCGTAAAGAGAGACGCATAAGTGCAGCCTAGACTGATGCTATTAGAAGCGCTAGCAAGAAGGAAGCTGGTGGTTGTCATCTAAGGGCAGCTGAGATGCTGACCGCTGTCTCTGGGGAGGCTCAGTAATTGCTGACTTATAGACTGACGGCTCCATCAAACACGTCACATGCTGAGAGGGAGCACATAAAGCCTGCTGCCCGCTCAACATTAAATAATTCCCAAAGCAGCCCTAAAGAAATGATACCTAACGTGATAGGTTTTGTGTGAAATATTGCCTTCCCCATCACCCACCTTACTACTGGGGAAGATCAAGCCATAAACCATACCTTGGTAGCTTCTGCTTTATGTCCTCCTCCTTTGTTCCTTTCGAGCTTCTTCCAGCATTTAGAAATTAATTTCCTCAATGTCTGCAATGTCACAAATAAACCAAGAATTCATGCGAAACATTTTTTTCCAAAGAATAAATTTAGGCAACGTTTGCATTAATTAAAAGTTAAGTAATGAAAAGGTAATGTAGAGGCAAGGTATTAAGTGGGAATATATCATATTTACTGCGATTGGTGTAAATGAGGTCAACAATTTTGAAGGGGCATTGGAAAAATATGTGTTGACCGTGTATCTAAACGAGGCATCTCCAAAAGTAACTCTTGTAAGGTACTGACGTCACAGTATTGTTTCCCCAACTCCACCCAAGGAGAGACCACAGGCGAACCACACACACTGTTAGTATACATTCGTACAGAGGCGTGTGTGTCTATGTGTGTGTGTGTATACGCATATATATGAATATATATTTTTCTTTTTCTAAATTGCCGATAAAATCTCAGTATTGCTTTTTACTTTCTCTAGCACGTATCTACGTACAATTCACATAGCACCTAGAGAAGGTATTATATTGCACCCAAAAATTGGATGTCGAAATGTTTTAAGATCCCCTGAGTCCAAAAGAGGAATTTATAATCCGTGGTGTGTGTTTGTTTGTTTATGTGTATTAGTGTGTGTGTCTGTGTATGTGCACCTGTGGACAGCATAGTTAAAAAACGACCGTTAGATAGAATACATGGTATTAATGTTTAGTATCTTCCAAAGATGAGACACGAACCTTTTCAAACAATCCCCCTCCTCCGCCTCAAACAACCCATTACATAAAATTTTTTGAAAATTTTATTTTTCTCAAAAATGACTCTAACGACTATGATTAAAATACCGTTACATACATGTACATTTTCTGGAAACAGCATCTGAAGACCTCTTTGTTCTGAATTAATTTGGTTGATTTTGTGCAACTGGTAAGCTGTAAGAGACAGACAAAAAATCAATACATAGAAATGTAGATCTCGTTAAAACCCATAATTTAGTAATATACGTTTTTTTATGTTTTTGTTTGTTTGGGAGGGGTAGATCGACTATTTGCAAGATATTCCTTGTTACTCGTATTGGTTTCAATTTTAAAGTACGTAAAAACTTTTCTCAAACGCGAAGGCACCTTTTGTTTCATCTGTCTTGTTTTACTACTGTCCATGCAAGGCAATCAGACGTTCAATTGCTTTACAAATTGATGATCTTTCAAAATATTTAATTATCGCTTTAGCCGGTGCATTCGCTTATTTCCCCTCTAGTTACAAGAAGGCAAGTAATAAGATTAATTCTTCTAATGTTTATCTCGAATAGCATGATGTAAATAAAAGAATAATCGTTTGTAAAACTGGTTTGTATGTGGAACAACTATAAAAAGGTATGTGAATGGAACACATCAGATTATTTTTACCTAATATATATATTATGCATATACACGTGATTGAGAAAGTAAAAATGACATACTTGTTTGCAGCTTTTGTTCTTGTCCTTAATCCTTCTCTTTGAAGAACTTACGTCCTCGTAGACAAGACAATTATAATATATTTGAATAAATAATAAGTGTAATTAAAATTAATGCGAATGAAATGACGAAATAAGATCTTAAATAATTATATTTCACAGATTAAAATCTCGTGGTTTTATTAAAATAAAATATTAGTCTGTGTAGCTAGTGTCAGTATACTGTCGAGGACCTGGATCGTAACATACTCACACTGGGTGATCACACTTCGTATGGGGGCAACGAAGAAGGAATGAAATAAGATGCGACGAATGACAGAAAAATTCGCGAGTCAAGTTATCCAACCCAGCATTCGCCTAGTGACAGAGGAAAACCGCAAAAAAACATATATATCCGGTTAGATTTGTTGGCCCCAGATGCTTGATTTCGCTCGGTTCCAGTTTTATGAATAAATTAATTTAAAATTTTAAGATTTTATTTAACACCTCTGGAATGTTTATGCACGCACGCACACACACATACACAATGATCATTTGACTTTTTTTATAACCAGTTCCGAAAATAATGATCTGATTAGTGACCTCGTTATAATATAACAGATTTAAGTAACGAGCTCACGGTAATATCTGAAGTTCGCATTCAGAAAGTCTTGGGTTCGGTTTCCATCAATCGTCCAACCTCAGCTAAGCTTTTTTTCCCTATTTTTTATGGCAGGAAGCAAATGCTGGGAAGGTTTCTAATCTAACAGATTTGCTTCCCCCTTTTTCACTTTTACTCCATTTATTTCTCACGTTTCAAGTGTTTCTGGCCTGAGGTGGTGCCAGACCTATGCTGCGGATGCTTTGTTCCAAGGAAAGGACTTTCCACGTGGACACTACAAGGCTGCTTGGTTCGACAGGTCGTTCATCGGCCTCTTTGGATAGCTTCAGTCTTATGACGTTTTCGAGCTAGAAACTATAAGAGACTTTCGCGCGTCTCGGCAATCTGTCTTCCTGTGGCCTCTAGCTTCATTCACTTTATTCTTTCTTCCTGAGGGATGGTTTCTACAAGAGATCTCTGTATGTCACAGTGAGTGAGGTGTCCCCCTTTAGTGCTTTCAAGTTCCAATGGAGGATGACTACACCCTACAGACATTTTCCAACCAGTCAGATGTCATGCAATTCCGTCGATACACATATGTGGTGATGTGGTTCTCTTACATGAATAAATCAAGACAGTGTTTTTTCTTTCCAGCTCATTACACAGAACTTGTGTGAGGTATAACATTTAAATAGTGTGGAAAACAAGGATAAACACTTGAAGATCATGAAAATAATTATTTTTGGTTCGGTTGTCTGTTTCCCCTCCCCTGCTCAAGTAGTACTGTGATTGGACATTGCATTTGCTAACCTGGTACCAATGCCCTAAGATGCGTGTTATGTCTAGTAAGTTTAGCTGTGTCCACATACTCCTCATATTTTGAAATATCTATTTAGAATTTATGATCCGAAAGCAAATCTTGAACCGATTTGTCAAAGTTTATTAAAATTGCCATGTAGAGGGTCAAGATAATGACGAAAGACTTATAAAGCTGTTTTCTATGTAGAACTGTTTATTATGTTTATAAAACGCGTCGCGTTTGCTCTCTCCTTCGTACGCTTTCGATTCAAAATATGAAGTTCGTCTGTTTGGGTAACCGTAATTTTAAAGCGTGACATGAGTGAAAATGCACTTAGATTCGTGCACTAAAATTACATCGAAGAATTATAAATCTAACTTGTAGAGGGCACAACAAATCAATACTTTTCTTTAACTGTAGTTGTTACGCGATAGTTCTTTTAGATAGTTCTTCAACATACACCGGTGCCACCATTTAATAGAACGTGTTTAAGAAGTGAAACTGATATTATCCGCATGCGGAGCGTCTAGGAGCCAAGATGTCTGGAGTTGTATAATCCGCATCCCGACCCTGTAATGACACTTTCTTAAATAGCAACATTTACAAAAATATGCATGGTGGGAGAAAAATAACAGCGGTTACTAAGTGGGAATCAACTGTTATCGGATCACCTGCGGTGCCATTACAGTAAAAGCGGGCGTTAAACACTACCAAAAAAAAAACTTATCTGACTAGAAACAATGAAATGTGGATTCTGCCAACATCAAAAAGCCACCAGAGGAGAAACCAATATAAATTACTAAAAATTAAAGACACGAAAATAAGTATTGACATACACACACAAAACCCTAGACCTAGCAGCGCATACTCCCTTCGATAAAGTCAGGAGAAATCATTAAAAACCAAAGTGCAGGAAAATAAGTTTATTTACACACACATACAAACCTAGACCTAACACAGCGAAAGCTCGCTTCGCTCGCATGCTGAAATTAGTGAAAATAATTAACATTTACAGAAGTACAGAAAAGTAAGTTTACACATAGAAACACATACGAACACACGTAGATGCACACACGCTATCTACACTTAGCACAGGGCATTTTCGTTTCGCTCCGGTTCTATAATCTTTTAATGGCTAGTGATAATTTATATCACTGTGCATTTGCGATATGAACAACTATGAATGATATAAACAATTTCTACGCTACCTGTCCGATAGATAAGGAAACAATGGAAAGCGTTTTAAGAAACCAATGAAAACGAAGTACTTGTGACATATTCCAAAATAAATCACAAGCTTTATTGAACTTTAAAGACCAGAAATGGGTATGAGAAATCCTTAAAGCTTTGTAATAGGATATTACGTAAGTAAAGGTGAAGAAATAGTATCTAGATACTTAATAGTAGTTTAAGTGGTGTTACTCAAGTGTATTAGAAATTTTAGAATATCCAAGTTGCACATAATGAGCAGCACTTCTCAGCGATAGCAGTAATTAGTAATACCAGTAGGCGTGTGCGTAGTAATTATACGTTCTTCTAGCTATTCTATACAAAAGTTTAGCGTTGCTATGATGGTTATATGATGTTTTACTTACCAATTTTTAATACTTTTAATATCCCTGCATGCTATTTATTCTTGAGATCTTCTAAGCAGATTTGATGCTATTCTGAATGAGTTTTCGGTACCAATATGTGTGGAGAAGACATCTGTACTTTTAAGTAGATAAATCTACACGGTTAAGTCAACGCTTGTGTTTGTTTATTTTTAACTCGTTACACAGAACATTAATGACCAGTACAACTTTAAACTATATAGGAAACAAGAATAAAAACTTGAAGATCGTGAGAACACAATTCTCTTTGGTTCAATCCCCTATAATTTCATATTATTGATTACCACGACGATAATGGAACCGAATTTTTTTAATTCAGTCAGGGAAACAAAGCTATGTCTAGATACAAAATTGCATCATGGAATAGACACAATACCAATCAAGTGAGTAAGAAGTAAATAAAAGTATTGCTCTTGTTGTTAGGCACAAAAACTAGCTCACTTATCTGACAAGATTTTGGACTAATTATTTGGAACCTAGAACATTTTCGGAAATGCAACCGTTAGAACTGTTATTGAACAACACCCTTCAGCAAGTATGTGTAATATTCATCGTAGACAGAGAGGGTATTGTATTCCACCCAAAGATTAAACACGAAATTTCACTGAAATAGATGTTTTGAGGACTCTTGAAAAAAGAAAGCAATTTGAAAAATATGATGTGTTACATTCACTTGACTTTCTCTAGCTGCTCTATAAACATCTTACAAAATTTTATTTTTCTTCTTAACACAATGCTATCAAGATAAACATTAGCAGAACGTTCTTATTACTTAGTTCCTTATACATTTAAGAGAACTTAGGGAATGCACTAGGCTAAAGTGATAGCCAAATGTTTTAAAAGCTATCGTTATGTGATTATCATTGAAAATCGCTTCTTTGTTTGGCCAGGAGTAGAACAAAAGAAAACAGACACTTCCTGTCTGAGAAAAGTACAAGTAGTTTACAATTGAAGCCAATAGCTAGAAATACCTCGGAAACAGTTACCTCCACAACAAAAACAAAAAGGACTTAAATTGTGTGTTTTGATCTACATTTTTACTTTCTCTATACGAACTATGCACAAAGTGTATAGAGAAGGTATTGTATTGTACCCAAAAATTCGATACTGAGATTTCACCGGAAATACATGTTTTGAGACTCCCTGAATCCAAAAAAAGCATTTTTAGAAAAATATCTAGGTGTCTATGTCTGTCTATGTGTGTGTATGTGTGTATGGGCAGCATAGCTCAACAACGAAAATACCGTTAGAGCACAAACTTGGTATTTAAGTTTGATATCTCCCAAGGATGCGGCACGAAGATTTTCAAGAAAATTTCCCCACCCCAAACTACCCTTTACATGGGAATTTTTTGGAAAATTTTGATTCTCTAACGATTTTGATTAAAATATGGTGTATTAAAGACATTTCTTTGACAAATAACATGAATATCTTGAATTTTCTGGGAATAGCCTCTGAAGACTACTTTATTCTGGATGAATTTTACGGATTTGTGCATAACTGCTAAACCGTAACAGATACACAAAAACTTACTACACAGAAAGCGTAGAGCACATTAAAACACACACTTTATGTCATATACATTTTTTTGGAGTTGATCGTTTTTAAGGTATTCCTGGCTTTTCGTTTCAGCTTTGAAAAACTGACTTTTCTTTTACAGAAATTTGTCAACTTCTGTCCATACAAACAAAGGAACTTCAGTCACATAGCAACCAGCTTTTGAGTATCACTTTAACCTATGGTACTCCATTATTTCGCTTCTATCTACAAGGAAGCAAGTAATAAGACTATTTCTGCTAATTTTTTTCTCAGTTAGCATGAAGTAAATAGAAGCATAAGCTTTTTAACAATAATTTTTTGCAGGGATGTAGAGAATGTCATTTGAATGGAACACATAATTTTTTTTTTTGTGTTGTAAGTTTTGTCTATCTCTTACGGTTTAGCAGTTAAGCAAAATTCGGCAAAATTCACCCAGAATAAAGAGGTCCTCAGAGGCTATTCCCAGAAAATTCAAGATGTACATTTTATTTGGGATGTAAATATCTTTAATATATGAGATTTTAACCAAAATCGTTAGAGCCATTTTTGAGAAAATCAAAATTTTCGAAATGTTTCCATGTAAAGGATAGTTTTGGTGGGGGGACTTTCTTTCTTAAAATCTTCGTGTAGCATCCCAGTTTGGTATTTAGCTGTCTTTTCGTTTTAAGCTATGCTGTCCATGAACACACACACATACACTCAGACAGAAAGACAGGCAGAGAGACAGACAGACAGAAAGACAGACAGACAGAAAGACAGACATACACGCACGCACAAATCTTTTTCCAAAAGGTTTTTTTCCGGGCAAAATCTCGACATAAAATTTTTGGGTGGAATACAATAGTTTCTCTATCCACTATGTACATTGTACATGCGGGCTAGAGAAAATAAAATACCCACGCGCACGCGCTTATAAATGTGTCTCTCTGTTTGTCTGTTTTTGGGTAGCATAACTCAAAAACGAAAAGTTGCTTAAATTCTAAACTTGATATTTAAGTTTAGAGACTTCTAAAGATGCAACACGAAGATTTTCAGAAAAATTCCGCACCCCAACCTCCACTTACGTAAATTAAAATTTCAAAAATTTGATTTTCTCAAAAATGCCTCTTGATTAAAATATCGTATATTAAAAATGACATATACCATATGTATCTTTAGCTAATTTTCTTGGGATAATTTTGAACACCGCTTCATTCTGAATGACTTTTGCATAAATGGTAAAAAAATGTAGAAGAAACCTTACCTCTCTCTCTCTCTCTCTGCTTGTGGATGGTATAACCCAAAAACGAAAAGTCGGTTAAATAGCAAACTTGATATTTATCTTCAACATCTTTTAAGTATACAACGCGATGATTTTCATGTAAATCCCCGCACCCTTAGCTATATTTTACATGTCAACTTTTTAAAATTCTTTCTAAAAGACCTCTATTTTAGTTAAAATGTCATGTATTAAAGATAAAGATATATACATAAAAATTGTATGTTCTGAATTTCCTGGAAATAGCCTCTGAAGACCTCTTCATTTTGGATGAGTATTGTATAACTGATAAACTGTACGAGATAGGCCAAAACTTACTGCACAAAAATGTAGATTTTATTAAGTTTCTTAACTCATGGCATATACATATATTGTGAGGTTAGCTTTTTTCGAGATATTCCTTGTTGTTGGTTTCAATTTTAAAATACCTACATTTTTCTAATGGGAATTTGTGGACGTATTAAATATCAAATTTACCTGGCCGAAAATAAATCTGATGTGTTCCACTCACATAACTTTCTCTAGCTATTCCATATACAAGATTATTCTTTTATCTACATGAAGCTAATCGAGATAAAAATTAGCAAACTTACTCTTATTACTTGTTTCCTTGAAAGTAGAAGAGAAATAAGTGAATACATTAAGCTAAAGAGTCACATAAATCTTTTAAAAGCTGGTCGCTATGTGAAACAATTGGGTTCAGTTCTCTTTGCATGGTTTGCATGGTTTGAGAAAAATTATGTAATTTAAAATGAAACCAATAACAAGGAATATTTCGAAAACGGTCAACTCTACCAGATAACCGAATATGACAAAAATTATGTGTTTTAACGAGATCTACGCTCTTTGTGCATTAAGCTTTTGTCTATCTCTTATGGTTTGATCCTTATGCAAAATTCTGCAAAACTCAACCAGAATAAAGAGGTCGTCAGAGCCTATTTCCAGGAAACTCAAAATATTAATTTTATTTGTGGCGTAAATGTGGTTAATATACATCATTTTAATAAAAATCGTTAGTGTTGTTTTGAGAAAAATTAAACCTTAAAAAAATGTACATACCTATTCCTATGAAATCTCGACATCGAATTTTTGGGTGAACTACAATATCTTCTCTAGCTACCATGAACATTGTATGTACATATGTGCTAGAGAAAGTTAAAACGTTATTACATTCGCCATCCAATCGGTTGTGAACGAGGGACTTTCCGAAAATGTGTAACAAACGTTTACTACCTGAGTCCTGTAGCTCAGTTCCATGAAATTATTTATAAATATAAAGCTGCCGATATCGCTGCAGAAATAGGTAATCTCTATAAGAGAATTATTGCTGTTCACATTTGTTCGAGTTCAGTATATCTCACTAATATATTAGGTTTAATGAACAGCTAAATAAGATTCTTAGTCGACTCACACCCCTAGGACCTACAAGCGGGTGCTTAGGGATCAGAGGACAATCGGGAAGACAACGGCACGAACCAGCCGGTCCCCAGGGCCGCGCACGCTCGTGGGTTAGAGTCCCGCCTTGAGCATGGGTGTTTGTGTGTTTGTGATAGCCATAAAACAGAAAACGGCAAACACAGGAAATTTATGGAAAAAGAAAGAGGAATACAGCGTCGGAGTCCCGATCAGACTCTGGAACCGTATTTATTAAAAAAATAAACAAATAATTAAAAACACAGTATGAAGAACGAATGTTCAGCCCAGAACCAGACATGAGCATGAAGAAGTGGTTGATATGACATATACGCGAAATAAATGATAGAAAAAGTAATTAACAATTTTGTATATATATTTAAAAATCTTTAAATGTCTTGTTGATCTTATATATATATATATATATATTAGACAGTGAAAATATATATAACATAAAATATAATGGCAACATAAGATCAACAAGACATAGTATATATATACAGACAATGAAAATATATATAACATAAAATATAATGTTACACACACACATATATAGTTGAATTAGGTTGACAAAAAAGCCAGTTAATAAAAATACTCCCCAATGAGTTTAATTAGGATAAATTGGACTAATAATAGTAATAGTAATAATAATAATAATAATAATAATAATAATAACAATTATTATTCTATTGCTGTTATTCTTCTTCTTCTTATTATTATTATTTTGTTCTATTCTCAAGACCAGTGAAATTAAAGTTTCGTTTTTTAGTTATTTAAACACTAGCCTTCCACCCTAAGGGTAGATTGAAAGAGCTGTTTGCTTTAGGTAATTGAACTGCTGTGCTGATGTTAATATAGCATTTCCAGCTGTTTTGAAAGACATTAATTAGCTCCGTGTTTTCGCAAGACAGCCAATGAAGATTCTCTTTAATTAATTCCGTTTCATTAGCATTTGTCAGTAGATTCAATCTAACAAGAAATGCTGGTTAAAGCTCTTCGATTTATGTTACTTATAAACAGAAAGAATACCTTCTTTACCGTCACTAGAAGTGGGATGGAGTCTAAAATGAAAAAAAAATTAAAAGTTTTTTTAAGACTGCTTGAGGCAAGTTATATACACATTTTTAAAAATTAAAATACAAAATAAAATTAATGATAGGATGGTTAGGAAGGTTAGTGGTAATAAAGTTTAGTATAGCTTGAGCATTTCACTCACATTACTTTCTTCACAGTCATTTACTTATATTTATTTATTTCATCAAATTAATCTTGTCAATACTAATTACTTTTTATACCACGTGTTGCAAAGAAGGAAGGGGATACGGAGATTTTGGAAATACACGTATTGAAAAAAAAAATCTGATCTGTTCCATTCACATAGCTTTTCTAGCTGTTCCATACACAAACTATTCTTACAAGAGAGTATTCTTTTATCTACATGTGCTAACCGAGATAAATATTAGCAGAATTAGTGTTATTACTTGCTTCATTGTAAATAGAAGGAAAATAGGGGGCTACATTATGCAACAGCACTATTCAGATCTTTTTGGTCGCTATGAAGTTCGGTTCGCTTTGCATGGTCCCGTTTAATAAAAGTTAGGTAGTTTAAAACTGAAAAAAGAAAAGAAAAAAATCTCGAAGGCCAACTCTATAAAAAAAAACAACAACAAACTATATGATATAAATGCTGTGTTTTAGAGGGATGTACATTTTTATATTTAGCAAGTTTTGTGTCTCTCTTACGGTTTATCAGTTATGCAAAGTTTAACAAAATTCAGCAAAATTCATCCAGATTAAAAAGATCTTCAGAAACTATTCCCAGAAAGTCCAATATAAGCATTTATTTTGTGATGCAATTAACTTTCGTACACCGTATGTTAAGCAAAATCGTCAAGAGCCATTTTTGAGAAAAAATGAATTTTCAATAATTTTTCCATGTTAAGGGCAGTTTGGGGAGGGGGATTTTCTTGAAAGCCTTCATGTCGCATCCTTGGAAGGTACAAAACATAAATACCATGTTTGGTATTGAACGATCTTTTCGTTTTAAGCTATTGCCCACTGACACACACGCACACAGACACACACACACACACACACACACAGAACTAAATGCTTTTTTGGACTCGTATACAATAAGTATATAATAAGTATTTAATATATATATATATTATTGAAATATATTAAAAATAATTGGAATGCATATCTTATGTATTTTTTTCTGACTCTTTTCTGTTTCTCCCTAAGTTTTTATACCTTATATAAATAAAGGCGTTAATTTATACGAAAAATCTAAATAAATCTTACTTGATAAATCTTCTTTAGATCTCAAAACATATATTTCTAGTGATATCTCGACATAATTTTTTGGGTGGAATACATGCTCTAGGTACATTGTACGCACATACGTACTAAAGAAAGAAAAAAGAAACATTTTAAGAAAAAGGCGTATATGTGAATCCATGTGTCTGTGAACACACAACTCAAAAATAAAAATTTAATGGATAACAAACTTGATATCTAGATTTAGCCTCTTTCAAGGATGTGACACGAAGATTTTCAAGAAAATTGTAGCTTCTTAGTTACCCTTTACTGGCGGAAATTTTCTAAAATTATAAATTGTTCATTAATGGCTCCAGCGATTTTGACTAAAATCTTGTGTGTTTATTATATTTTTGTAACAAATAAAATATATATCTTAAATTTTCTAGGAATTATCCTTGAAGTCATATTCATTGTGGATAACTTTTGCATAACTGATAAATGGTAAGGGATAGACTATACTCGCCCCCATGTAGCTGTTGCTGGCGTCAGAAAATCACCAAATTTGGTTGGGAGGTGCACCAACATCCACCATACAGTCCGGACATTGCACCGTTGGACATTCATCTGAAGAAAATCCTGGCCGGCCAACGCTTTGCGACAGATGCGGAAGTGAAATCAGCGGACCGCAGATAGCTGCACTCCAAGGAAACGGACTTCTACAAACAGGGCATATTGAAACTGGTATCACAATGGGACAAATCAGTTGAGAAATTTGGTGACTATGTCGAAAATCAGGTAAACATTGTGGGTTCACTTGAAATTTTTTTTTATTTTGAACTATTAAACTTCGTTGTAAAAAATCATTGTGCGTTACTTTTGGATCCACCCTGCATAAAATTATACATAATTCGTTCCTTGCTTCCTTCATAGAATATACCCAGGCAATGCAAGATACACACTTTATTTTTAATATAAAGATTTGGGATTTAATCAAAATCTTAGCAGCCGTTTTTGATAACGTAAAGGAAACTTTTTGTATGTAAAGGGTAGTATGGAGTGGGAATATTTTCTTGGAAATCTTCGTGCCGTATTGTTGGAAGATACCAAACTTAAATACCAATTTAGTTTTTGAGCTATGCTGTCCACACACACGCGCGCGCGCGTTATGAACTGTTATGAACAACATATTCCACGAGCTTCGGTTGTGACACCGGAAGCTCTTTTAGCCAGACTTCCAGTCTGAGGAAGACATTATGACCCGAGGGCGGTAAGAGGAAAAACATGTCCAACATACGCGATCTCTCTGTATAATATCTAAGGGTAGATCGTCGACTTTATACGAGCCTTGAAATGGAATAAAATGGAGGTGAAACGGTAGAAGGCAAAACTGCTGGAGGCGAAGGAGGGCTCTAAAAAGTGGTGCGTTGTTGGCGTGAGGTATATTACACCCACCTCAGAAAGCTGTTAAAACGTAGGCACGCCGTTCCTCCGCGTTTAACACTTCACACCCGGCTCAATAGATTTATATAGTCACTAAAAAGGAGCATGGCAAAGGTGTTTACGTCGAAGAAAAAGAAACAAAACTGCAAGACAGAACGACCCACTATCATTTGTGAATGGTATATCTGCAGTAAAAAAGCAAATCTAAAAATGATAACGACCTTTTTCCCCACTGTGCTGTCATCCTCCGATGTGTTTTCTGGAGATTTCTTTACGCGTCATATTATTGGCTTGGCGGTTCCAGATCTCGTTAATCACAAACTGGATTTGAGGAAGGTACTCAAAACTTTATGTGCCTATCATTTCGTTTGAGAATGCAAACGCAAGCAGTCTGTCCTTCCAGCATTGTCCTAGACTGCAGTTAAGTGTCAAAATACTGCCAAAATAGGGGTGCGAGTGTCTTTAGTACCCAAACGTCAAACAGCCCCTACCATTTCAGTATCAATATTCTTGTCCTATCAAATATTGATGAGCTTTCGTCAGCCAGTAACATATTTTGGCTGGTCCTATTGCTCTGTCGTTAGAGCAACTGCCTGCTGTGTGAGTGGCCCCGGGTTCGATTCTCGATTGGGGGTTTGGGATTTTCTCTATCCCAGATTATTCCCTATATTCTTCAAAGTCTGGAAAACGAATATGAGTGTGTCTGCGTGTGCCATCTATTGTTAATTAAGCATAGATATAGAAACCCAACAGCATCGGTATCCTATACAGGTTAACACCATTGCCGATAGACAATAGGTCACAAAGGAAAAGCCGCCCATAGGACCTCGCAGTTGAAGGTGGGGTATAAAGTGAGCAATAAACAATATTTCCTCAACTATAAAAAATATTATCCACTCCTCCTTGATGCTGTAATTCTGAAAACTTGAATTTTCTGCACTGTGTTGGTAACCTAACATAGTGTTGGTAAGTTTTGCCTGTTGTAATGCATGTGTATGAATAAACTATGTTAGATCTTCTAACTTGTGTTGTATTTAATACTGCAGGCATGGAATATCCTGAAGGGAAATTTGGTTGTTTAATTCCTTTTTATTTATTATTATTTACTGCTGCTTCTTCTACTACACTCGGTTTAGGCTGTTAGTCAGTTTCGGCTCCAAAGTCTGGCTCTTTCCATCTTTTCCTCGGACGTCCCGGTTTTCTTTGTCATTGTGACTGGTAAATTTGCAATTTTTGGAATTTTATTTTATTTAATTCTGTATAAGAGTTGTTTCCAGTTTGTTCTATATTCTGTTATTCTTTTGTTTAATTCTTCTAATTTTACTTTCTCTACACGTAGGGTACATGGTGTATAGAGAAGATATTATATAGCACCCAAAAGTTCGATACCGAGATTTCGCCGGAAATATATGTTTCGAAACCCCTTGAATACAAAAAGAACATTTTCAGATAAATGTCCGTGTGTGTGACTGTCAGTGTGTGTATGTGTGTGTGTGTGTGTGTGTGTGTGGAGGGCAGTATACCTTAAAAACAAAAAGTCCGTTAAATACCAAACTTGGTATTTAAGTTCAGTATCTTCCACGAATGCGACATGAAGATTTTCAAGAAAATCCCCCACCACTAACTACCCTTTACATGGACAAATTTTCAAAAAGTTTTATTTCTACAAAAATGGCTATAACGCTTTTGACTAAAATAATGTATATTAAATATATTTACATGACAAATAAAATTTATATCTTGAATTTTCTAGTTCTGGAAGAATTTTGAAAAATTTTGCATAACTTGTAAACCGTAAGAAATATACAAAAAATGCACTTAACAAAAAACGTAGAGCTCGTTAAAACACACAATTTATATTATATACATTTTGTTCGTGGAGTAGAGATATTCCATGCTATTGAAAATGAAATGGCGTTTTATTTACGGACACTCTCTAACTGCTGTGGTTCTCAGCGTCCCATTCTATATTGGGCGTGAAAGACCGCTTAATTTTGCTCAGTAGCTGCCCTATCAGACTTGAGGTTCTTTTACGTTCCGTAAATCTACGACACGGGACCCACGTCTTTACTTCCCTTCCGAAGGAAGCCATGCTAAGGACTTTTGAACCCGCGACCTTGGGTATATGAAGTTAGCATGGTAACCATTACACCTCGGAGGTCGACTGCCTTGCTATTGGTTTCAGCTATAAAATACTTATACTTTTCTCATATGGACATTTTTCCACTTCTGTCCATATAAACAAAGGGACTTCAGTGACATAGCAACCAGCTTTTGACTATCACTTTAGCTTATTTCCTTTATACTTACATGGAAGTAAGTAATAGACTATTTCTGCTATTTTTTTCTCGATTAACATGAAATAAATAGAAGAATAAGCTTTTTTAACAATAATTTGTTCCAGAGATATAGAGAAAGTCAGGTGAATGGAACACATTAGATTTTTAGTTGTATTTCATGTATTTGTTTTTTTTATCTAATCTAAACCAGCTATGGTTCTGAGGAACGTCATTTCTGCTTTTAAACACTTCTTTTATGTTGTGCTGTCATTGTCTATGCTTCTAAATTATATGTTTTAATAGGGATAGCCCTTGTTTTCTGCAATTTTATAGTGAATCTTTTCTAGCTTTATTATTTAAATCTCTTTATTGTATCTATTATGTAGCTAAATTTATTTACTTTTTTAATTAATATCTGTAATTGAATGCGTGTGTTATTTCACACCCGAGGAAATTAAACTTTGACACTTGTTCAATTTTTTTATTTTCTAGGAATATTTTGGACCGAATAGGATAGTTAAAATATTAATATATTTAGCACATTTATGAATACCTAAGCCACATGTTGAAGTTCCTCTATAAAGATCAATAATTTGACTATAAGTAAAAATATAATCTATAAGCAGCTATAAAAATAAAATTATTATTAAGAAATCCATAGTTTTCATTTTGTCCATAGATATTTCTAGGTTGTATGTTTTTACTATAACTTATATGCCAGTTTTTTAAGTTAATCCTCACTTTTGGCTACAAGAAAACCGTTGTTTTTTGCTAGTCTTGTTCCTAAATGAATTTCTCTGTGTACTTAGGATTTAATTCATGCAGCAGCTAATTTATTTCAAATTATTATTTTAATGCCAATGACTAGGTGTGAATAACTCGTTGTCAATTTGCTACCAAGGTTAATGTTGTTTAACTTTGCTACTGGAATCACTAATTCAATAGTTGGTAGTAACTAATTTTATTTTCACGTAAGTACTATTTCTGTTATTCACTATCCTCGAAAAAAAATAGTATACAATACGCATGCGCTAATCTGGACTTGTTTTGGTGTTTTCAAACCCTTCCACGCTCTCCAAAGATACAAGTTTTGCATTTATATCGCATTTATGTATATACACATATACTATTTTATCCCTATTTAAACTTTGAGGGTTAAAAGCTAAATAAACACTATCAATATCAAGAGCGAGACTTCTGTGACAAAACGTTCTGAAGAATGATACAAAGAAAAAGCTTTTAAAACAACTACAATTCCTGTATATATACACATTATATAAAACAATGCTGCGTAAGTATTTATACATTTCTTAAAGAAACCATCTCTAAAATTATAACTCTGTTAGCCCCCTTTTACTTGCTCTAGCCCCGTATGTACACTGTACATAGGGATAGAGAAGGTATTGCACTCCACCCAAAAAATCGATGCTGAGATTTCACCGGAAATATACGTTTTAAAGTCCCCTGTATAAAAAAAAGCATTTTCAGAAAAAGGTCCATGTGAGTGTGTGTGTGTGTGTCTGTGAACATGATAACTCAAAAATGAAAAGTCGGTAAAGTACCAAACTTGGTATTTAAGTTTAGTATCTTCAGGGATGCGACACGAAGCTTTTGAGAAAAATCCCCCCACCCCACACTACCCTTTACATGGGACCTTTTTTTAAAAATTTCGATTTTCTCAAAAATGGCTCTAACGATTTTGATTAAAATATAGTATATTAAAGATATTTACCTGACAAATAAAACGTATATCTTAAATTTTCTGGGAATAGCCTCTGAAGAGTAGTTTATTCTGGAGGAACTTTAAGGAATTTTGCTAAACCGTAAGAGATGGACAAAAACTTAGTGTACAAAAAATGAAGAGCACATTAAAACACACAATTTATGTTATACACACTTTTTTCGTGGAGCTAATCGTTTTTGAGACATTGTTTGTTTTTGGTTTCTGCTATGAAAACATACTTTTCTCATACAGGAATATGTCAACTGCTGTCCATACAAACAAAAAAACTTCAGTGACATAGCAACCAGTTTTTGACTATCACTTTAACCTATGGTACTCCCTTATTTCGCTTCTACTTACAAGAAAGCAAGTAAAAATACTATTTATGCTATTTTTTCTGATTAGCATGAAGTAAATAGAAGTATAAGCTTTTTAAGAATAATTGAGATGTAGAGAAAGTCATGTGAGTGGTACACATCACATTTTTTTTCTTTCTTTTTGAGCTTTTGTTGCACTTTTTTTTCTCCAAGAAACAACTTTATTTCTCCCACAAACGTAATGCAGCCAGAATCAGCTCACAAATACCTTCTTCAACGCTTTTGTAACAATTCTGCAGTATAATTTCTTTTCGACATTCTCCGAGGTGACGTTTAAGTCGACACTTATCACACGCGGTGCATAACCAGAGAATAACTGAACTCTGGGCAAGACTTCGTTCGTCTTTTTACACTGTTGATCACGTAACAGGAAATTTCCTAAAAATTGCAAGTGCAAACCCACCATAAGTGTCACAAACCAACTCAGGTGTAACAATGCGGTTTTCGACGTCAAAGAGCTTTCCGACAGAAATCGTGTCCATTAACTCAGGTGTAACAATCACAACTGCGGTGTCAAAAGAAGTTGTCGCTAGCACTAACGCACAGACAATGATGAAATACGAAGCAAGCCGATGCCAAACGTTCGCCGATAACGACCGCAGGGTTTAGTCACACTAGTGTATAGAGAAGGTATTATATTCCACCCAAAATTTTGATGCCAACAATTCGCTGGAAATTCATATTTTAGACACCCTGAATCAAAAAAAAAAAAAAAAAAAATAGAAAAATTCAGTGTGTATGCCTGTGCGCGCGTGTGAAGACAACGTAGCTCAAAAACGAATAGAATGTTGAATACCAAATACCAAATTTGTTAATTAAGTTTCGTATCTTCCAGGGATGCAATAATTCAAGAAAATAGCTGCATGGAATTACCTTTTGCATTGAACATTTTTTGAAATGTTTTTCTCAAAAATGGCTTTACTGATTCTGATTAAAATACCATATATTAAAAATATTTACTATAAAATATGTTTTTTGAATTTTCTAGGAATAGCCTATAGAGACCTCTTTATTCTGAAAGAATTTTGCAAGTGCCAAACGTAAGAGATACACATAATCTTAGAGGAGAAGCGGTGAATATAGTATATCATTTCGAAACATATAGGGTTATTGCAATGAAAGATATATAATGTGTTTATTAGAAATTTAGATGCCGCTAAAACACAAAATTTATGTCATATACAGCTTGTTTTCTTTTTTGTAGAGTTGACATTTTCCGAGATATTCCTTATTATTGGCTTCAAATTAAGATAGTTATAACTTTTCTCAAATAGAAGGTAATTTTTCAATCCATCTCTCTCTATTTTACTCCTGGCCGTGCAATGCGAAAACTGAATTTCAATTGTTTCACATAGCTACTGGCTTTTTAGTATATTTGACTATCGCTTTAGCCTAGTGTATTACCTTATTTCGCTTCTATTTAAAAGAAACTAATACAACTATTTCTGCTAATTTTTATCTTGATTACCATGATGTAGATAATGGGAAAGAAATCTATTATAGTAATAATTAGTAGAGAAAGTCTTGAGAATGCAACACATCAGATTTCTCTTGTAAGTAGCCCATAGATATAGTTCACGAATATTTTTGTTCTGCTATTTATTCTTTTATATGCCCTATTAACTTATGTATGCATCTGTCTGAAGTTCCTTCAAAACATCCAAAACAACATGCGTAGGAAATAGAATATGTATCGAGACCATTTGTTATTCTCGGGGTCCCTGTCGGTGACATAGCCCATAGGTGAATGAGGAAAGCAGAATTCAATTTTTATTCTGCCAAATAATCGGTGAACGTAGTCACTTGTTAGTAATATGGAGATAGTGATATTAATTTCACAATCAACGCCTTTTATAGTTCATAGTGGGAAGAAATGTAACCCAAAACAATATTCCAAGCTTACCCATTTTATCTGATTTTCTGATAATCCCATATCAAACATTAAGTCTGAATTTTGTGGGAGAAAACTGCTCTAAATGAGAATTGTAACTCTCAAGGCAACTCGGAGAATTCCAACTTGATTTCTGGAGTTGTTTAAAATCTAGAATAAGTGTCGCAGGTGGGAAATGAAAACTAACTGATTACCTGTTCTTTTATTATATTTTACATAGCTTCAAAGAAGCTCTAGCTAGCCGGGGGGGGGTCTTAAATGCGCAAGAAAGCTTACTGTCAGTGAAGCCAAGGTCCTGAATCTAATATGGAGGGATCTCGACACAACCTAGATATATAAAACTAAAATGTGTCGCACTAAAACACGAGAAGTCGGTAGCTCAGTTTTATTATATCAAATGTAATTATATGAATTATTTGAATACATTGCACTGGCAACAGTTCAAGGGCATTTGTAAACTATGCTCACAAAACATTATACTTCAAAGGATTCCATATTTCTTTTCCATTTCCAGGTACCAATGACAACATTGTGCCAGCAACTTGGAATAACGTCCCCACTAGACAATATGCAATTAGCAACAAAATATGAAGACCGTGATGTATAAGAAGCAAAGTTACAGTTTTAAAATAAAATATATAAGACGCATTGGTGCTAAATTAATAAAAGAGTAAATCCCCAAGATTAGCAATGATTGAACAATACCAAGTTCAATAACCCTTCCCTTAAAGCCAACATGACTTTAACTGCATATCAATATGACTCTAAAATGAGCACATGGTCTCGTTAATACTTTCACCGCAAGCTAACAATTAAAAAAATAAAGAAGTAAAAATAAAAACGACCAAAAAGCCCACACGAAAGTTAACTACTTCATTTGACCAAGGCCAGAACTTACCCATAACACACGCCATTCCCAAAGCCAACACCAC
Source organism: Hymenopus coronatus (assembly GCA_030762935.1). NCBI lineage: Eukaryota > Metazoa > Arthropoda > Insecta > Mantodea > Hymenopodidae > Hymenopus > Hymenopus coronatus. The sequence continues at coordinate 94,155,945 of CM060881.1, read as the reverse complement.
TGACTCGATCTCCCGACATCAGGTTCTGAACTCGAGATAAAACATGAACGCCCCTAATGGAAAATTTAGAAACTGCAGCCAGGAAGAACCGCTAACGTCGGTATTGCAGACCTCTGCTGCGGTTCAGGCTACTAATTGAAAATACTTTCCATATCTTATTAGGAAACTTATTGATAAAACCAGACTAGAGGGGACCAACAGTAATACAAATTAAAATATTCAACGAATAGAAAAGTGCATTCTTACAAGAAGAAATAACGATATGTCCATATCAACAGAATGGACCTTAATAAATTGGTTCGTATTGCTCGGAATAGATCTCAGAAAACAAACACACAGACCATAATATATAAGGAAGAAATTACAGTTTTAAAACCAAAAGGTAAAAATCTGATGTGTTCCATTGGCATCACTTTCCTTACATCACTGTAAAACATTATTGTTAAAAAGCTTATTATTCTATCAACTTTATAATAATCAAGATAAACGTTAGCAGACATTTCCTTAAGTGCTTACTTCGTTATAAGTAGAAGGAAAATAAAGGAATACATCAGGCTAAAAGGATAGTCAAATCTTTTAAAAGGCGGTTGCTATGTGGTTGAAATCCGTTTCTATGCAGGGCCAGGAGTTTATAACTTTCCGTTTGAGGAAAGTTTAAATATTTTAAATCTGAAACAAATAAAAAGGAATATCTCAGAAATGGTTAATCCAACGAAAACAACGTATATGACACAAATTGTGTGTTTAAACGCGATCTACATTTTTTGTATAGTAAGTTTTTGTGTATCTCTTACGTTTACCAGTTACCCAAAATTCAGCAAAATTCATTCAGAATAAAGAGGCCTTCAGAAGCTATTCTCAGAAAAGTCAAGATATACATATTATTTGCAATATAAATATCTTTAGTATACGGAATTTTATTCGAAATTGTTAGAGCTATTTTTGAGAAAATCAAAATTTTCGAATTTTTTCCCATGTAAAGTGTGGTTTGGGGTGGGGGGATTTTTTTTTTTCAAAATACGAAGTTTGGTATTACATTTAGTTTTTGAGTTATCGTGTTTACAGACACATGGACAAACCCGCACCTTTTTATAAAAATGCTTTTTTTGGATACAGGGGGACCCAAAACCGTCTATTTCCGGTGAAATCTCGTTGTCAAAATTTTGGGTGGAATGCAACACCTTCTCTATACACTATGTACATAGAACGTGTAGAGAAAGTAAAAGGTGTTAAATTAATATTTCTATAATGTAACCAACGACTGAATAAAAGAATAAAATCCTCAAGATTAACAATTATTTAGCAATAGCAAGTTTAACAACTGGAGAAACGTTGGTTACCTAAGGAGAAGATGAAAAAGTAATGGCATAGTGGGTTGAGCAGAGTTTTATTCTAGGTTTTAAATTAGGAATATCTTATTGTGTGCACCGTGTGCAGTTGAGAACACTTTTTTGGAAATACATAACATATACCATCTGCTAAAATATAGATTTGCTTATTGTATACAAATGTTATATTGTTTTGAGTTTTCAACATAACAATTTGATTATGCAGAAACCCTTCACATTTGTTAGCTAGATGTTCCATCTTTCAATTCCAATACAGCTTCTTTCAAATTTCTCGGAGCAGAGAAAGTGAACAATCAAAATAGTTGTCGAATTTAACGAAGTATTTATCTATCGCCATTAACTGCTATTGTATTATCATGTGGGGGTTTTCACCTAATTTTTTGTTTTTATTATTTTTCTTTTGATAACGAAACTGTCAATTATCAGAATTATAACATCGCTACCGTTGTGCCGGAATATCTCCCGCAGACGAAAGCTGCCGCTTAATAACTGTCTCTCTGGGCCGTGTTTGAAGGATCAGAAGGTTTGACCAATTGAACCACCAGAAGTACTTTTCAGTTTACGCTGCTGTATCTCTCAAATTTAGAAATTCGACAGTATTTAAGATAGTCTATTGCAATTTATACAAATTATTATACACAATAACTGTGACATTTTCCCTGTGTTAAAATATAGACTTTGCACATATTTAAATAAAGTTTTATGATAAATGAGTTTACACATACATATATCTGTAATATCGTATTTTTAATATAAATTTTAATTATTGTAGAAAAAATTACGTTTTTACTCTCCAAAACTCTTGAGTTTTCAAAATGTAATAACTAATTCTCAAAATTGGAGATTTATTTCGAAAAACTATAAGACTAGGTGCATAAGATGCACCATTTCCAGCTTAAAATATATGTGATATCGTCATTAGTTACAGTACAATTTGAACTAACTTTAAAAGTACAATTCATGATATTTCACCATCATTCATTCATTATATGTACTTTTCAATACTGTAGCATTCATGCACTGTTCACGGCACAACTTTGTTTGTAATCGTACTACTGTACTCCATTTGAAACCAACTGATCGAGACTGATAGACAAATGACAGCAGTGGTCAGTGATGCACGAACTGAACGTGCTACCAGTGAGTACTAAATCAGAACTACCAGCTCTGAAAGTAAGCGGTGTTGCCAAATATCTGTTAGGGGTGCATACCTTCATATTTGCTGTTATTACCATTTTACATTGACGCCTTAGTTACATAGTTGTAGACGTTTATGATACTCCTCACAAATACGTAGCCCAGCCCATGTCGCACTGTAGGCAGGTAGCACGTGTGTGAAATCATATATCATTACAAGAGAGCGGACAGGGTAACCTTTGAGGTTAACGTCATTACTGGGATTGATGACGTCAGAGATAGCAGGTGGGGTTGGTACACTCACTGTCCGCTTCAAATAGTGAAGTGAGTTAGTTAATCTTGTTTATACTTTCTCTAGTACAATGCATATAGTGGTAAGAGAAAGTATTTATTGTATTCCACACAAAAACTCGATGTCAGTATTTCACTGGAAATAGGTGTTTTGAGGTCCAATGGGTTCCAAAAAAGGGTCCCTATGTGTCTTTGGACAGCATAGCTCAAACACGAAAAGACTGTTAAGAACAAACTTAGTATTTAAGCTTAGTATCTTCCAAGGAAGATTTTAAATAGAATCCCCCAGTCCAAACTTACAAAAAATGGCTCTAACGGTTCTAATTAAAATACCGAATATTAAAGAAAATTACATCACAAATAAAATTTATATTTTGAATTTCCTGGGAATAACTTTTGAAGACCTCTTTATTCTGGACGAGTTTTGCAGAATTTTGCATAATGGTTAAGCCGTAAGATATAGACAAAAACCTAGATCTCGTTAAAACACATAACTTATGTCATATACATTTTTATGTAAAGCTGACCGTGTCTGAGATATTTCTTGTCATTGGTTTCAATTTTCAACTTCTTAAACTTTTCTCAAACGGGAAGTGACGTTTCGTTTCATCTCTCTTGTTTTTCTGCAGGCCATGCAAAGCGAGCTTTTAAAAGATTTGACTGTCGATTTAGCCTAAAGTATTCCTTTATATCTCTTCTACTTACAGGAAGCAAGAAATAAGACAATTTCGGCTAATACTTTCATAAATTACTGTCGTAAATAAAAGAATAATCTTTGGTAAGAAAATTTGTTTGTGTAAGAGCTAGAGAAAGTCATGTGAATGGGACACATCAGAATTTTTTATGCCTTTTCCCAACTGTGTGCCAAACTGGTGGTGAGATATCTTGCTGAAGCACCGAAGGTGCGGCATCAGCCATGTAGTCATTTGCAGAATAGTTTGGGCAAAGGTTTTGCTATTAACCTAAAGTTAATAGGATGAACTGTAGCAATGGTTCCTATTTTGTTGTTTTTAGGACCTTGGATTGTCATTATAGTGAATATTAATAAATAAACTTACTTTAACTTTCTATCACATTCATCTGCAACATTTTCGTGTAACCTAGCCTAAAAACTTAACCTCAAAACACTTTCTTAAAGAATCCTAATGAATACTACATTAATAAGTATTAATAGCACACACAGCAACAGAAATACTAATTAATGGTTGCCATTACAGCTTTCATTTTGTTCTTCTAAATATTGGATTCACAAGCCATTTAATTATTTCCGCACATCATTTGCTGTATATCCTACATGTGCTTCATTAATGGCTTCTGCTATGCTTTTATATATTTCCAGTGTTCTGTTTCTGTTTTTATAATAATTATGTTTTGAATTGTGCAGCATTTTATGTGATTTACAATACGAAATGAGCACTTTGGCTGTAGCCACTGAACATATGTAATGTCTGCCATTTTCTTTTCTAATCACAGATGTGATCAAAGGTGTGATGATGGGTACAACTTTTATTGTAGATGTACGTCACAGCTAGATGTGATCAAATATGCTATATTACACTGCAAAAATATTTTATCATATCTATTTGTTCATGTTTATGTGACACAGAAATGTGATAGTGTAATATAGGACTTACTCATGTTGATGTTAGGAAAGTGATTCTCAGCAAAATATCGTAGGAAATTCTCCTCAAATCCCTTAAATGCATATTGTTGTCCATTCCATTAAATGTGACAAAAATGAAAGATTTTGAAGTATGACATACCTTAACCACTATATTAACAAACCACACGTTTACGTACAAATATAGTAAGTCTGAATATATCCCAATTTTATTTGTAAATGTTTACTATAGTATCAAATACAAGCCTGAAGCATATCATTCTGCAAGGTCTGTACTGGTCCCAGCTGCCTTCGTTTTGTATTCGCTGTTCAAAAACAGGTTATTAGAGCACGTAGTGCTTTCGTCTACAGGTAAATGTGCGATAAACTTCAGTCTTTATATACTCCAAATGCGCTCTCTAATCATTACTGTTTTGATCACAGAATTGTCGCTTGTGTTTCACAAGGAATATTGTGAATATATGGAAGTGATTATTACTAATAAGGGAAAGAATTCACAATGGTTTCGCATATTGAAAGTACAGAGAAACATTAGGCGGTGTAATAACTTGGGTCTGTTTGAGAGAAGGGTCCAAAAATGAGACGAAAATTTAACATGATCGAAGCATCAGAATAGGGCACCCGATGAAACCTATTCATATGTGAAGAAGCATACTTTCAGGTGAGGAAGAGAGCTTGGGAGAATTGTTCATATCTTAGCTGCACATAGAATAAATGGTAGAACCGCACAATAACAGATACGACCTTGTTACAGAAACGCTAATCTGTCAATGAAGAGGACTTTGAGAATAAGAGAAATTATCCTTGAACTAGAAGGAACCTGCAGCTGTGACGTCGAAATGCTGAGGATGAACGAGGAGACCAACTTCCTTTCTCAAGCCACGCCATGAGTATATCTCTGCACACGCACACATAAGCAAAAATGTTCTCTTTTTATAATACTAATATAGATCTCATAGTCATGGAGTATATGAAGGGGGGGATACCTAACGCTCTGCAATCCAAAACATACCTATTATTGTGGCTACCATTCACAGGAGGAAGGGATGAAGGGCTATAGGTCGCATAAAGATGACCCAAAGAGTCACGAGAGAATTCTTAACATTTCCTGGCTCAAAGACCCCTTCCATAAAGGAGCTGCCGTGCGTTGATCGTACCATCAACCAAATACCTTATAATTCCTTTCATTGAGCCAACATCGCACCATCTGCCGGGCACTGTAATACGGTACGAAACATATAACAATATATGAAACAGGAAAAGTAAACCGAATATATGGGAAATAATGGAAAGAGTTCGTGGTAGACGAGAAACCATTGCAGAATTTGCCTATAAACTATTTAAAATCGAAGATCAGGATGGAGGATTGACTGGAATAGAACCCGGGATATCCTGAATATGAGTCTAATACAATACCGCGGAACCATCTCGCTCGGTCCTTCCATCGGATTGCACGATGAATAATTAATTAAGGGTAAGTGTAAATCTCAACTTTAAGTTTAATCTGTTCTTCTTCCTAGGTGCATCTTCCAATACACGTACTCTGTTAGGATTTATCTCGTCTTAATAACGATAGTGATGGGTGATGTGTGGAATTAATGAGCAATAATCATTTTATTAATCTTCATAAAATTACAATTAAATCGCTTAGGGTAATTCATCTATGAAATTTGACTTAGCTTATGAAAACATACTTTTGTCTCAATAAAAACTATGAATTTAAAGCTTTATATATATGTATATATTTTATTATTCTTTTTTTTGCACTACCAAGTAACGGAAGCTATAAATTGTCAAGCACAAGCTTAATATAATGGACAATTTATTACTTCAAACTTTCTTTTCTCGCAAACTTTTTTCTCGCTCTACATGATGCAATTTATTTAAAATTTGTCTACTGTTTCTCAGAAGTACACTAAGAATGTACATATTCAGTTTTAAGAAATACATTTTAACTTTGAAAAATTAAGAGTTTTAAAGATTACACAATGTAATACTTTTTTCTGAAATAATTAGAAGTTAATATAAAAAAATCTGATGATATAGATCTCTTTGAAAACTCATTTACTGTAAAACTGAATTTTTGATTGAAAATTTTTAAAAATACATGTCTGGAGTTTTATTATTAGAACAATGGATTTAGAAAAACATTATTTAAATAACCGTACAAAAAAGCATAACCATTTAAGTAACCATTTTGAAAAATGGAAAAAATATCATACAGGCTTTCAAATTCCTGAGGTAGGAATTTTAGGTGTTGCACCTTAACTTTATTTGACTATTAAAACGTCCAAAATGACCTGTTTTGCCAAAAAAAAAAAAAAAAGATCCTAGCCTTATTTTGGTTGCAGCTTTTTGAACCTCCTTTCCAGTGATAGCACTTTGTGCAACCTTTTGCGCTTTTGCCGCTATCTTTTTTTCCAAGTTCTTTTGCATAAAAATGAAGAATAGAAGTTTAAAATAAATGAGCACATCTCCTGTTTAATGAATATAAGCAAATCTGGAGAAGAGCTCAGCCAATAGAACTCGGATGTTGAATCAAATTTTTATTAGTGTTCTTGCTATATATGGTGGGCACTGATGATATATTAAATGAAATTTCTGGTATACAAATTTTGGTTATGAAAGGTTCCAGGCCATTTTAAGCAAACATTTTGGTGAATGAATGAATATTATGTCGTAATCTGTCTTGTAATTGTCTTTGTTGCTTATTGTAATGCATATTTTACAACTAAAATTTAATCCTTTGTGCACCTTTTTAAACTAAATTAGAGCACTTCTCTGCAACTTTTTGGCTAATATCATGCACCAAAAAATCCTAACTTTGGTAATAACTGGCCTGAATTTCAATATTTTTATATACAGTGGATTTCAAAATTTCACAGATGCATCACCTAAATCCGATTATTGCCTCCATTCTCGCACACCCACACATGTAAATGAGCTATGTATACTGCATAACGTTCAATAGCTAGTTTGACTGTCAATAAGAAACGAGGGTAGCTTGGTAGTATTTATTATTCCATTACGATCCAATTTAACTTCGGTACAGCGCAGATGCCACTACCAAACAGGCAAAAACAAAAACGGCAATCCATGCAAGGGCTTCCTAGGCTTCTGTTCAATTAAATGGCAAGAGACTACAAAGGAAATTGGAAGCCGTACACTCGCTTGCCTTGGTCTTCTGGCTGTATATATTCTTTGGACTCACTTCACGAAAGTGAGTCATATGATGTTTAACAAAACCCATACGTAAATCGGTTCTTCTGTTGGAAATCAAAACATCCTCTGCGAAAGGCGCTCGCAGAGCGAGTGCATTTGAGAGGAGAGAGAACAGAAATAGCTCAAATTCATCCATGGTCAGTTTTAGAAATTTATCCAATTTACAGAAATATCAAATGTGTCACTGAAGATGATTTGTTGCTCCATAAAGGATTCGATGGGTAAGCATTTAGAGCAAGCTATTTATGGCACCAAAAGGCAAATAGTGTAAGCAATGCCTAGAGTTAAAACCCCAAACCAAGCAGGATGGCTAGCTGGTTTCGCCTATGACCCACATTTGGGAGGTCACAGGTTCGATCCCCATGGTCGGCCTACCTAACACATGTTTTCTTCCGGGAGTTTCCTGGTGAGACAGATTTAATGGGTCACAGCTCCGGGATTTGCCTTAAAAAAAGAAATTGTAAAGATAAATTACATTTAATTCTAATTTCTAGCCAATGCACGCAAAAATGCAATAGTAAATTTCTAAAGGAGAGGGATATTATAAATGTATTAATTGATAAAGAGATGTAATCAAATGTAATTTTATTTCAGGGAAGAAAATGATTATATAAATAAATGTTAAACTATGAAAAAATAAGCATTGTTGATGCACGTAAACATCACCAAAGTGCTGAAGGAAGCAACTGATTTCTTAGCGTCGAGAGATACAGACGCTAACCGAGTGTTATGTTCGTGTAGTTTTGAGGTATAGTGTAATCTTATTGCATTTCAGCTATCGGCTTTCATTTCACGGAAGATTGATGTATAAAAATCTGATGTGTTCCATTCACATGCCTTTCTCTACATCTATTAAATTATTGTTAAAAAGCATATTCTCTTATCTACTTTATGATAATCAACATAACCATTAGCAGAAATTGTCTTAATTACTTGCTTCCTTATAACTAGAAAGGCAATAAGGGAATGCACTAGGCTAAGACGATAGTCACTTCTTTTAAAAACTGGTTACCATGTCGTTGATATCGTTTCTATGTAGGGCCAGGAGTGCACAACTAACCGCATGAGAAAAAATAACAAGTAATATCTCAGAAATGGTCAATTCCACGAAAAAAACGTATATGCTATAAATTGTGTGTTTTATGTGATCTACATCTACATCATCTTACGGTTTACAGTTACGCAAAATTCAGAAAAAAAGCATTCACAATAAAGAGGTTTTTAGAGATACCATATAAGTATCTTTAATATACGTATTTTAATCAACATCGTTAGAGCCATTTTTGAGAAAATCTAAATTTTCGAAATTTTTTCTACGTAAAGGGTAATTTGGGGTGAGGGAATTTTTCTGAAAACCTTCGTGCTGCATCCCTGAAAGACACTAAACTTAAATACCAAGTTAAGTATTTTACCGACTCTTCGTTTTTTGAGTTATTGTGTTCACACACACTCAGACACACAGACATTTTTATAAAAATGCATTTTTAGGATACAGGGGACCCTAAAACATATATTTCCGGTGAAATCCCGGTGGAGTGCAATACCTACTCTATACATTATGCACACAGTACGTGTAGGGAAAGTAAAAATTATATTGTTCAAACAGTATGTGTTCAGTTTCCTTATTTTTGGTAATATAAGAATACTTGCATTCCTTCGCAACAATTCGCCTTAGATAACTAACATCGAGAATCTCAATGTTCACAACTTATCTAGATCGAGGCAAAAAACGATATCAACTCGATTTCATGACATAACAGAAAGAAAGATAAAATAAGTAACGGTACTTATATGTGTAGAGCGAAGGTAGATGAAGCATCACGCTCTTCAACATACCACCATAAAAAAAGTCCGGTTGTTCCATTCACATGACTTTCTCTACATCTCTGCAACAAATTATTGTTAAAAAGCTTGTGCTTCTATTTACTTCATGCTATTCGAGAAAAAAATTAGCAGAAATAGTCTTATTACTTGCTTTCTTGTAAGTAGAAGCGAAATAAGGGAGTACTATAGGTTAAGGTGATACTCAAAAGCTGGTTGCTATGTGACTGAAGTTCCTTTGTTTGTATGAGTTGACAAATTCCAATATGAGAAAAGTATGTTTTTCAAACCTGAAACCAAAAACAAGGAATATCTAAAAAAAAATCAACTCCACGAAAAAAATGTATATAACATAAATGGTGTATTTTAACATGCCCTACATTTTTTGTTTGGTAAGTTTTTTCCATCTTTTACGCTTTAGCAGTTATGCAAAATTCCATAAAATTCATACAGAATAAAGTAGCCTTCAGAGGCTAATCCTAGAAAATTCAAGATATAAATTTTATTTGTTAGTCAAATATCTTTAATATATGATATTTTAATCAAAATCGTTAGAGCCATTTTTGAGAAAATCAAAATGTTCGAAAAAAGTTTCTTGTAAAGGGTAGTTTGGGGGGAGATTTTTCTCAAAATCTGCGTGTCGCATCCCCGGAAGATACTAAACTTAAATACCAACTTTGGTATTTTACTGACTTTTCGTTTTTGAGTTATCGTGTACACAGACATACGGACACAGTGACACACGGACACACGCGGATCTTTTTCTAAAATGATTTTTTTGGATACAGGAGACTATAAAATATATATTTCCGGTGAAATATCGGTATCGAATTTTTGGGTGGAGTGCAATACCTATGAACTATGTACATAGTGCGTGTAGAGAAAGTAATAATATTTCACCCGGGTGGCCAGAGGTATACATACTTTCATCCCTGTCTTCATGACGTTTCCATTGCCACTTCATTCATCCTCTAACCCGTTGGTTTCTTTCGAGGTTCGAAGTGTGGGCGATGATGTTCGGAAGAAAGGATGCTAATCGTGGCTCTCTCAACTCCGGCTAGTTGAGGACCGCCTCTGGTGGGTTGTTGGAACCAGTCCCAGTCTGCCTGTCCGGTTGTCGGTATGCTTCTATCTGGAAACGTAGCTAAGAACCCCGTCCGTCATTGCTCTGCCGTCGCTGCTGGTTGCGGCTGTCAAGTGTATCCTATCACCTCATCCTTCCACATGGGGGTGCCCATGGAGAATAGGTGCAATAACCAATATAAGGTTCGGTGCTGAATCTCCTATGTTCGTGTCCTACTCCTATTCCAAACTCCCCAGTCAGTTTTTAAGGATACTGTAGAGTCGAGATGCCTCATCGTCTCCTTAGCGAGGTGGTAGCGTTGCTGCTTGCCAAGCGGGAGACCTGGGTTCGATTCCCAGTACCGGCGTGGGGATTTTTCCCCCGCTGGGAAACCTGGACCGGGGTGCTCTCAGCCTCACGAGGTCTCTGGGGGGCCAATTGAGGTGCTACATGATGGAGAAGTAACGGCTCCAGGTCATGAGAACCGCATTAACCGGCAGGGAGGGATTCGAGGCGCTGACCACGTCTCACCCTCCACTACTGCAGCCCATCCACGACTGGTTCCTTGTGAGCTGTCGTGCCATGATAAAAATGGTGATTACAGCTTTAAAACTACATATTATTGGGCTTTTGAACAATTTATCCCTTTAAATTGCCACTTATAACACTTTTTCTTCTTTTGAATATCCACTACTCGCTTTCTCATAGCTCTTATAGGTATTAAGATACTGCACCAAATTTGTACTAGAATTTCTGGGAACTATCTTCATGATAGCTAGTCTTTGTTCAGATTTTTAAATAAATGCGAGAATAAGAATCTCCGCGTTATGTAAAGAAAAAAATAGACACCAATTTGTCGTGTTTTAGTGTTTCAAAATTACTTTACACGTAAATAACCCTATTATGCAGTATTCTATTCTACAGTTTTTAGTAGTTTATTTTTATCTTGTGTTCTCCAAAGAAGAAACATGGCAAACAATGGACTTCAAAATAAAATACAACATGCACTAGGTGTGTAATTTCAATGAATGCAACCTTAAAAGAATAATTTCTAGTGCCCACACTGTTGCTATTAAAAAAGCACAGGTATTCTGAATTTTGCTAATTTGCCAACAAACGATTATACTGTCCTTTTTATGTACTCCATCCGTACCACAGAAGATATATTACAATTATTTGAGGAAGATACAGACGTTCTTGCTTGATTTTAGTAGACATATATATACACTCACATACACACACTGGCATATTAAGATTACTATAGTAGTGACGAATAATAAGGTAAATAAATAGTCATCCCCTTACTTTTCTCCGAAACGAGAAAGATATGTTCTTACTAAACTATCAAGCTATAGCACTCAGTGAAATTAAATTTTGCTGTTACCCTTTAATAAAGCTACAGATTAGGCACCATATGTAGTATTTTACGTAAGTATACATATATATTACATACTTGTGACTTCGCACCAGTTCATTTTACTGTCCTCTGTCTGCTGCAAAAAAATAACAAGAGGAAAAATTTCGCTGGTAACAACGCGAATAACATTATTTTTACAGTAGCAGCAGGCGCTGGTGGGGGGAACTCTGGGCGAGTTATAGAAACGCTCACATAACAAACAAAAACTAAAAAAAGAGAGAGGGAAGACAAAAAAATCGCTGAGTTATGAAAATGGGAAAGCACGTGAATACAACAACGTTATACGCTGGGGAAATAATGGGACCGAGTCGTACCCTTCCAGTAGTACGTATAATAGAGACACAGTAGGTATAGCGGGGGAGTTACGTTATGGTCACGGAAAAAGTCTACAGCTTCCAGTGCTGTCCAAACTGGAAAGAAATTGCACATCTGTACTGATATTATAAAGAGAGAAATCTTGAAAAAATCTGGAAACAAAATTCTTACAAAATATTCCTCTTCTTTCTAGTACACCATGCTAAATGAGATAAACATTAGCAGAAATTAAAATCCTTAGAATCTGATGTGTTCCATTCACATGACATTCTCTACATCTCTGCAACAAATTTTTGTTAAAAAGCTTTTCTTCTATTTCTTTCATGCTACTCGAGGAAAAATGAGCAGAAATTCTTTTTACTTGCTTCCTTGTAATTATAAGGGAAATAAAGGAACACACTAGGCTAATATCATACTCAAATCTTTTAAAAACTGGTTGCTATGTGATTGATGTACCTTTGTTTGTATGGACAGGAGTTGTCAAATTCCCGTATGAGAAAAGTATTTTAAATCTCAAACTAATACAAGGAATATCTCAAAACGGCCAACTTCACGAAAAAATGTATATAACATAAATGGCGTATTTTAAGGAGCTCTAAATTTTTGGTGTGGTAAATTTTTGTCTATCATTTACAGTTTAGCAGTTATGCAAAGTTCCGCAAACTTCATCCAGAATAAACATATCTTAAGTATAAGATATTTTAATCAAAATTGTTGCAGACATTTTTGAGAACACCAAAACTTTTGAAATGCTTTCCATGTAAAGGGTAGTTGGAGGTGGGACATTTTCTTGAAAATCTTCGTGTCGCATTCTTGGAAGATATCGAACTTCAGTATTAAGTTTGGTATTTCGTTTTTTGAGCTATGCTGCCCAGAGACACGCATTCACACACACACACAGATACACACACGGACATTTTTCTAAAAATGCTTTTTTTGGATTCAGAGAGTTCCAAAACATATATTTCCGGTGACATTTCGATATCGAATTTTTGGGTGCAATACAATACCTTCTCTATACGTAGTGTGTAGAGAAAGTAAAAACTAGAACAGAAATTCTAATTCAAATATATAAGACAATGGCAATCACTATATTATTGTATTCAAGTAAACATGGACGTTAAACAGAAAAGAACAATCTGATGAGTTCCATTCACATGCCTTTCTCTACCTATTCTGCAAACTAACTTATTAAAAATATTCTTCTTCTTTCTACTTCATACTAATCGAGATAAAAATGAGAGTTGCATTATTTAGTTCCATATAAACAAAAGAGAACTATTCCAACACACAAGTCTAAAAGATAGTCAAATCTTTTAAAAGCTATCGTTATGGGATTGTCCTTGAAATTAGCTTCATGGCTAGGAGTAAAACAAAAGAAAGACAGAGAACTTCCTGTTAGAAAAAATTGTAAGTGTTTTAAAACTGAAACAAATAATAAGGAATAACTGAAAATTCCACAACAAAGCTTTATAGGACATAAATTGTGTATTTTGACGGATCTACATTTTTGTATTGTAAATTTTTGTCTATCTTTTACGGTTTATAGTTATGCAAAAATGATTTAGAATGAAGAGAACTTTAGACTCCATTCCTAAGGAATTGAAGATATATATTTATATTTGTTATGAAAATATCTTTAATATACGGTAATTTTATCAAAATGTTTTAAAATGTTTCTGTGTAAAGTGTAATTTGGAGTGTAAATTTTTTTTATAAATATTTGAGTCGCATCCTTCGGAAATACTAAATTTAAATATCAAGTTTGGTATAACGGACTTTTGGAATTTGGTTTTTGAGTTATGCTACCCTCAAACACATATACTCACTCCCACACAAACACACGCAATACTTTTTATCGACTCAAGGGTCACCAAAATATGTATTTTAGGTGAAATCTTGGTGTCGAAATTTTGAGTAGAATATTATATCTTCTCTATATACTGTGTGAAGTGTATATACGTGCTAGGGAAAATAATATTTAATAGAAATAACCAAACAGAATAAAACCAACTAGATATACTATGTATAGAGGATGAACAGGGGGACACAGTCCCAGATAACAACTATGTTCCAGCCGGTAAAAAAGACATAGGAAGGCCGAGAAAGCTATGCAGAGATGATATCGATTGATGGAGACGAAACATATCCCAAGCATTCAAACCTTGAATTGCCCGCCTGGATAGTGTGGTGGTAGCGTGCCTGCCGCACATTCAAAAGGTCGTGAGTTCGAATCTCGCTTAGGGTTAGTTACCCGTGTAAGGTTTTTTCGGGGTTTTCCCTTACCCTGAGAAGACAAATGTCATATAACTCTAAGCTCCATTGACCCGGAATTCATTTGAAAAACATTTCACCAGTTCATTCATCGTCCGATATGACCAACCAGGTTAAATGACGTTAAAACTAAAAACAAAACAAAAAAAACTTGAATATTTATGATGCTAATGATCTTAAAACTGAAGAAGAGAAAGGTTATATTATGTGTATATGTAAGTCCAATCACAGGAATTACTCAAACTATTTTGATAATTATTTCACAGTGAAAACCCGTATTTCTGATAACAGACATGGGCTAAAAGCATCTTATAATTCCAATTTATTGTATACCGAACAATCTATCTACTAGAATTCCAACACATTGGAGCTATACATGAAAAAATATGATGTGCTTCATTCACATGCCTTTCTCTACATCTGTGTAACATTGTTTTTAATAAACTTATTCTTCTATCTACTTCATGCTAATCGAGATAAACATTAGTAAAAACGGACTTATTACTCAGTTCTTTATAAGTAAAAGAGAAATAAGGGAATACAATAGGCTAAACCGACAGTAGATGTTTTAAAATGCGTTTGTTATGTGATTGAAATCCGTTTCTTTGCGCTGCCAAGCGTTGACAACTTCTCATATGAGAAAAGTTTTAATTATTTTAAAACTGAAATCAATAACAAGGAATATCTCGGAAACGGCAAACTTAGATCTATATTTTTTGTGTAATAAGTTTTTGTCAATCTCTTACGATTTACAAGTTATGCAAAATTCAATAAAAATTAATCCAAATAAAGAGATCCTCAGAGGCTATTCTCAGAAAATTCAAGATATACATTTTATTTGGTATGTAAAATCTTAAACATAAGAGATTTTAATCAAAACCGTTAGAGCCATTTTTGAGAAAATCAAAATTTTCAAATCTTTTCTATATAAATTGTAGTGGGAGGTGGTAGGATTTTCTTGAAAATTTTCGTGTCACATCCTTGGAAGATGCCGAACTTAAATACCAAGTTTAGTATTTAATGATCTTTTCGTTTTTGAGCTATGCCGTCCACAGGCACACACACTCACACAGGGACCTTTTTCTAAAAATGTTTCTTTTGGATTCAGGAATCTCAAAATTCTTATTTCAGGTGATATCTCGGTATCGAATTTTTGGGTGCCATACAATACTTTCTCTATATACTATGTACATAGTACGTGTAGAGAAAGTGCAAATCTTATCCATGTCTAATACAGTCTTTTGGCATTGTTGAACTCGGACTAATTCTTACTAGGCTATTAATGACTCTTGGCCGAGTTTATTTACACTCCTTGGGGTAATAATGGTTTGAGCGTAGATAGGTTGGAACCACTGCTTAGGAATTTCTATGCTTGCTAATAAGTGTAACTGCTTAAATAACTGCAAGTAATTCAGGTATTCCTTACAAAATCCTAACTTGGTACAAAAAGAAGAAATTCATTTGTGTAGATATGTATCCCCACCCTTAACAGAAATTCTCCGCAACAAGTAGGCTGGTAAATAAGTACCTTTTAACAATTTATAGGAGTTAAAATTCAAATGTATTCATTTCACATGACTTTTTGAAACAACCATAGTTTACTTTTATATAGCATCTACAAACTATTCTTGCTTAAACTTATTTTTCTCTATCTAAAGTATGTCAATCAATATAAACCTTATAAGCAATTTAAAATTGATGAAATACTGAGAAGTTTAAACCAAAAAGAACAACCCTCGGCAATGACCATGTCACATTAAAATGATTTATGTGCTTTTAAAAAATCTACAACGGTTTGTCTATCCTTTATGGTTTACGAATACTAATAATTTTATCCTAAGAAATTAGAAGATAGACATATGTTTATGTTAAGGTATTAGATTACTATATGTGCAAAATATGGTCACTATGCAAATGCTGGGGAGAATTCTTTATTTTACCGAATTTCCTGTCCCTCCACTTCACCTCCATTTCACCCTTCTGGTCTTCTTTGAGGGTTGTAGGTGTTGGAGAAACTGCGGTGATGGCGCCATCTCGTGGTAATGTTTCCGATTCGGAAACTCAGCTCACGGCGGCAGGATGGCACTGGGGGCCGTCGGTATACTCAGAGGAGTTTCTTCAAACCTGAGGCGCTGGCTCTTAACGCTCAGCGCGTGGAGATGAACTGCTTGGAAAATATTAGGTACTGTCCACGACGGCTCCTGTCGCAGTCTGGTTTCGGTTGCCCTTTGTAATTGCTCTCATCTCATCCTCTCCTCCCGGAATCCGAGGTACAAAAGTCTAATCACTAACTTAGGTGCGGAATCCTCTCCGGTACAATACACTACAGCACACTACACACTATATCTGCTAAATAGATGTAGACGTGTTATTGGGTGTAACTATTTATGCTACTCCGAAATGTGCAACGTAATTGCACATGATTTTGTATAGTTAACATCCATGATGAGAAAATTTATGTTAATTGTTTATATTTGATATCTTTAATTAGCCCGCAAAACTCTAAGGGTCTTCTATACGTCTTCTATACGTACAATGTGTTACGTTAAAACTGCGTATGCACTTTTGATCTGTATTAGTTTCGTTATAAAAGAATGAAACGATTTAAGAAATACAGAGCAGGTCTTATAGATCAGTTCTCAAGAGATTAGATAATTACAACCGTAAAAATTCTGTAAAAAGTAATTATAGTACATGTACGTGTTTGTGTATACGTTTCTTATTTAGAATTTAGGCTGTATAGTATGAGGAGAGTTACCTCAAAGTACAACATACTACATTTTTAATTCCTCTAATGGGGCACTAAGTAAACAAATCTGATCTGTTCCATTCACATGACTTTCTCTCCGGTTTTACAAACAAACTTAATATAAAAATTATTTTCCTTTCCACTGCATGCCAATCGTGATAAGCCATAGCAAAATTGTCTTATTATTTAGTTTCTGATAATTAGAACGCCAATAAGGGAATACACTAATCTAAAACCATAGTCAAATGTTGTAACAGTAGTCTGTCTCGAAAACGGTTAGCTCTAGAACAAAAATGTAACGGTTCATAAATTGTGCGTTTTGACGGGATGTACATTTTTAGTTTAGTCTATCTCTTACGGTTTACCAGTTATGCAAAAGTCATTATAAAATAAAGAGGCTATTCCCAGAACATTCAATATGTATCTACATTTTATTTTTCATGTAAACATTTTTAATACACAGTATTTTAATCAAAGTCATTAGGGCCATTTTTGAATTTTGGGAACTTTCTTGAATGTCTTTGTGCTTCATTCTTGTAAGAAACTAAACTTAAATACCAAGTTTGGTATTTAACAGGCATTTATGTTGTGAGCTGTATTTCACACATACACACACACTCACACACACGTATCTTGTTCTAAAATTATTTTTGATGCCTCATAATATAACTATATTTCCGGTGAAATCTCGTCTTTGAATTTTTTGTGGAATACAACATCTTCTCTGGCTACTGAGTATATTGTATGTATTTACGTGCTAGAGAAAATAAAAACTGATATGCTCCATCCACATACCTTTTTCTATCTCTTAGGCAAACAATCTATTCTTATAAAGACTATTCTTTCATATATTTAATACTAATCAAGATAAAACTTATCAGAAATGGCCCTATTACTTAGTTCCTTGTAAGTAGAAGGGAAATAAGGGAATGCACTAGGCTAAAGCTAGAGTCAAATATTTTAAAAGGTGTCGCTATGCGTCTGTCATTGAAATTCACTTCTCTTACCAAGACCAGGAGTAAACAAAGAAGGTATGAAACGAAAGATAACATCCCGTTTGAAAAAGAGTTTAAAATTAAAACCATTAACAAGGAATATTTCGTATTTTGTGAATTCTACAAAAAATAATATATAAATTGTATGCTTTTAGGAGATATAAAATTGTTGTGTAGTATGTTTTTGTCTATGTCTTAGTATTTTTCGGTTTTATAAGACATCCGGAATGAAGAGGTCTTCAGCGACTATTCACAGAAAATTCAAAATAGATATTTCATTTGTCATGAAAAGAACTTAAACACATGGCATTTACCTAATCAAACTCGTTAGAGCCATTTTTGATGAAATTAAAATTTTCGAAAATGTTTCCATGTAAATGGTATTTCGGAAGAAATTTCGGTATTGAAGTTTTGGGTGGATTAGAATACCTTCTCTATCTACTATGAACATAGGTTCTAGAGAAATTAATAATTAGAATATGTGGCTTAATTTAAGTTTTTTTGAAAAAAAATATATAGACAGTAATTTAAAGCGCAATCTTTAAGATAAGGCTTCCTATTTACAACACTTTGGATATGGTAAATATTTAAGAAATTATATACTAATTTTATTTCTATAGCTCGGTGTGTAGAATATATATCGCTAAAGAAGCACTAAACTGTTTCTGACACAGCCAGTCGTCACCCCTTATGTGATTCTTGCACTCCGTTTAGAGTCTATCTTATTCCTTTCCTTCGCTCCTAAGCCTGAAACCGACCTATGTTTATTAGCAAATCTTTGACATCAAACCAATTAGAGACGGACATCCCCAGTGACTGATGTTGGCCAACGTTGCATGGCATTCAGATGAAATATTTCCGCACTGCTCCATTTTCGCCGTTCTCCTAGACCTGCCCTTTAAACAAAAGGTGTATGTCTGAATTGAACAATTCAAAGCAATAAAAGATTAGCACATCCAAGACTCGTGTGGAACGCAGAAGATAAAGATTATATGTCATATAATACTATACTATCGATTGAAACCACAAGAGGCAGAAATATAGAGATTGTTTAACCTCTTATTAACCTTTTGGAATGGTTAGGCGCTAGCGCTGAGAATCGCTTTCAGGGGTCCTGTGTTCGATTTCCTTTTAGCAGTCACCTAGTCCTTGTGCTTTATTTTCGTAGACAAATTATCGGATGGATTATGTACTACCACGCGCTGTTCTCTCATTTCCTCTTGTTTCCCTTCACTTTCGGAGTTACAGGGCCTGGTACGAGTATGATGGACGGTGGATATCTTTCAAACGGACATTTATTTCTTTCCCAATTTTGCCGGAAAGGAACACTGAAGAGGCATCCGGGGATACTCAATCTAGACGATAGAAAACCCGCGGTGCTGCATGTATCGCTGTCGTACCTGGCTGCCCTTCATATTCTCTCGTCTTATACCTACCTGAGGCTTAATAGACGCAAACGGCTTAGCCCCGGTCGCAACCCGGATATCCTCCGTCGCTCTTTACTTTCTTTACATAAGTACATAGCCAGAGAAGGTGTTGCACTCCACCCAAAAATTCGATACCAGGGTTTCACCGAAAATACATGTTTTAAGGTTTCTCTATATTAAAAAAAATTAGAACATGTCTCTGAATACGAAAAAAGTCTGTAAAATACCAAACTTGGTACTTAAGTTGAGAATCTTCCAAGGATACGACACGAATATCTTGAGGAAAATACCCCTACACCAAACTACCCTTTACATGGAAAATATTTCGATTTTATCAAAAAATGGCTTTATGTTTTTGAGCTATGCTGTCCACAGACACAGGCACACACACACACACACTCACACACACACATATATACATACACTGATCTCTTTCTATAAATGTTTTTTGGGGATACAGAGGGTCTCAAAATATATATTTCAGTTGAAAATGGTATTAAATTTTTGGATGAAATATAATACTTTCTCTGTACACATAGTAAGTAGATAGTACGTGTAGAGAAAATAAAACTCGATGTATTCCATTCACATGCATTTCTCTATCTGTTCTGCAAACAAACTATTCTTACAAAATATACTTGTTTTATCTACATTATGCTAATCTAGATAACGATTACTAGGAACAGTTTTATTACTTATTTTATAATAACTTGAAGGAAAATAAGGGAATGCGCTGGGCTAGAACAACAGCAAAATCTTTTAAAAGGTATGGTTATGTCATTGGCATGGTCAGGAGGAAAACAAAAGATATGTGAAAACGGACGAGGACTTCCCGTTTGAGAAAAGATTTTAAGTATTTTAAAATTGAAGCCAATAACAGGGAATGCTTTTGATATAGCTAGATGTACTATAAACTTTATATGACATGAATTGTGTGGTTTAATGAGATCTACATGTTTTGTGCAGTAAGTTTTTTTTGTGCCTCTTACGGTTTACCAGATAAGCAAAAGTCAGTAATAAAGAAGAGGTATTTAGGGGTTATTCCCAAGAAATTCAGGATATACATTCTATTTCCATGCAAACCACTTTTTAATATGCGGGAGTTTATTTCAAAATCATTAGAGCCATTCGAAAAATGTTTTATGCATTGTGTAATTTTGAGATGGGGGGATTTTTTCTAAAAATCTTCATGTTGTATGCTTGGAAAATCCTAAATTTAAATACCAAGTTTAGTATTTAACCAAATTTATACTGTCCAAAGACACATACACATATAATGCTGAAGTTAATAAATGCATAGTGCTATTTGGGAGTATCCACGCAGGGACAAGAGTATTAATATTTTAACTATCTTAAATAATTTGGATTTAAATAAGGATGATTTATCCACATACACACGGACGGATCTTGTGGCTATGTTAAACATTTTTAGGGATAATAGTGCAGACAATTATGAACAATTTTATGTGGGAACATTTGTCCGAAAATATGTTTTTTACTTTCCCTGCACGTACTATTTTCATAGTGTACACAGAAGGTATTGTATTACACCCAAAATTTCGATACCGAAATTTTACCGGAAATATATGTTTTGAAACCTCCTGAACTCAAAAAAAATTGTTAGAAAAATGTCCGTGTGTTTTTGTGTCTGTCTGTATGTTGCCTGTGTCTGTGGGCAGAATAGCTGAAAAAGCAAATGTGCGTTAAATACCAAACTTGATATTTAAGTTCTGTAGCATCCATGGACGTGACACGTAGATTTTTAAGAAAATTCCCCCACCTCCAACCACTCCTTACATAGAACAATTTTCAAACATTTTCATATTCTTAAAAATAGTTCTAATGATTTTGATTACATTTCGTATATTAAAGATATTTACGTAGGAAATGAAACGTATATGTTGAATTCTTTGGGAGAAGCCTCTGAAGACATCTTTATTCTGAATGAATTTTGCGGATAGACAAAACTTACATAACAAAAGATGTAGAGCTTGTTAAAACACACAATTTATGCTGTACACATTTTTTCATGGAAATAACCGTTTTTGAGATATTCCTTGTAATTGGTTTCAGTTTTAAAATGCTTATACTTTTCACATACTGAATTTGTGTACATCTTGCCACGCAATGAAATGGATTTCAATTCCATAGCAGCCACATTTTAAAACATTTGACGTCAGTTTAGCCTAGTGTAATCACTAATTTTCCTTATACTTAGAAGGAAGCAAGTAATATAAGACATTTTCTGCTATTTTAGTCTGGGTTAGCATAAAGTAAATGGAAGAATAAGTCTTTTTATCAATATTTTATTACAGGGATGTAGAGAAAGTCATGTGAATGGATCACATCAGTTACTTGGTAGGTGTGTTGTCAAAACGCTATCTACAATAGATTAGCAGAGTGAAGATTTGCACTCTAAAGTTATTAGGAAGCTTAAATCATAGTGTTATGTTTACATGTTGGTATGTTAGCATTGTTGCAATGATGGAGAGATTCAATCGTGAAATTGTATGGCCTGTTTGGCACCATAAGGGATATATGAACCGAAAAAATTCTTGAAGCTTTTCTTGCATCACTTCGTTTTTTCCATTAATTAAATGCAGGGTTATCAATAAGATGACTTGCTCATCGTCTTCGCTGATAAGCAAAGAGAAGTAAAACGTTCATGAAAGTTCCCACGAACCGGTTTAACTTCAAATAGACCAATTAAGTTCTGCATCTCTTTTAACGCAGGAAAGGATATACGCACACGTCAGATACAGGACAATTGGGCCATCTGGTTCACGAATATGAGATATTCGAGCAAGGTGGCTCAGGAGATAGCGTTTGAGACTGGTGTTTGGGAGGTCTGGGCTAGGTTTCTTTCGAATAGATAGATTTTTCTCGTGCTTTTTCCAGGCTAGTAGCGAGTTATTTATTATCACGATTTGGTTTCCTTTCATTTTGGAGAGTCGTAGGGTTAGTATGCTAGACGATGATGCACGGCATAAATAGCGGGAGTGCTTTGAGGAAAGCCTTGTCTCCGTGAGAGTAGGGGCAGTGTCCAAGAGGACGGGAAGGGATGGTTCCTCTGGACCCTATTGCACCTATCAGATTTTTTTTTTTTGTAGTGTTAAACGCCCGCTTTAACTACTTATGGCAACGCAGGCGGTGACACTGATGATACATGAATGATGATGGAGCACCGGTGGAATGAGATGGCGGGGGAAACCGGAGTACCCGGAGAAAACCCGCCCCAGCGCCGCTTTGTCCACCACAAATCTCACATGCGGTCGCTTGGGATCGAACCCAGGACGTCTAGGTGAGAGGCGAGTGATCTAACCACTCAGCCACGGCGCCGCCTCCATCAGATCTGGCCACCTATACTCACTGGTCTCATCTTTTCTTCCCAGAGGTTTAAAAGTAGAGTAGACTACTTTTGGTTGCATTGCTCCAACCCTAGTTCGTCTGTAGTCTTTAAATGAGTTGTTTTATTATCAGTGTTCCAAAATTGAAAACTTGAATTCAAACATTGTAACTCGGCGTTTACAATTTCATCACCAAGAAATTGCGAATTCTAGTCCCGCTTAGGGTGAGATATCTGAATAAAGTCGTGTTTTTAGGGTTTTCCCTCATCCTTAGAATGTTGAGTAGCTTTTAGCTCCATGTATCCCAAGAAGGCTGTGGCCGAGTTGGTTAGACCGCTCGCCTCCCACCTAGGTGACCCCGATTCGATCCCAAACGCCCACATGTGGGATTTGTGATGGACAAATCGGAGTCTAAGTGGTTTTTCTCCGGGACCCCGGTTTTCCCCACCACTCATTCCACAAATTTCTCCATCATCACCTTTACTTCGCTTGCATTTCATATCATTCTCTACCTCACGCTCAATCCTGGCTCAACGCTCAATAGGCTTCTGAACCATAGGCATCCGCTTGTAAATTCTAGGGGAGTATCAGTCCTAGATACAGGGAGGGTAAACCGTCTACGAACGGACTCCAAGATCATTTCACCAATTCATCATTTCACCAAATCATAAAGTAATTTGGAAAATAGATACTATTATTGCATCTTTTGTAAGATGTATATTGTACATTTGGATTGCTGCTCCATTTCTAAGGTTGAAGCAGATCAAACTGTAATAACTACTGTTTCCATACATATTGTTTTGAATGAAAATATTAGCTACAGAGAATTCAGAAACACTCTTTCTGTATGTAAACACTGCTATCGATAACTATATGCTCGCTTCGCGATATGCGATTGTTTTTACATAACGGGCCGTACGTTTGAAAGTATATGATGCGTGAAGATATTTACAGACCTTGTAGGGCTACCACAATGAGGCCACGCGTGGCCCTCGGGTCGTATACTTTGGTCGGCACTGCCACAGCATTATGCTGCTGTACTAGCGGAATATAATAACTCGTGAATGTGATTGCGCATTGTTAACCATCCATCCTTGTTTATTTTTTCCTGGCGCTACCCTCACCGATATGTGGTCCAGAACGCAATATAACACGTTATTTGTAATTGGCGAGCAGTATCCCCTAGTCCCTCACACATTGTGCTACTGGTCATGAATCAGGCTCCCGGCCAAGCCATTATGTACCTGCTCCCCTCCCCCTCTATATATGATATCCCTCCTATACTGTATTGTTCTACCGGGACCTCGGACCCCCCCCCCCTCTTTCAATCTGCAGTTCTGCCACACGACTCTGCTAACTCAAACTATTTGGTTAACCATAGCGATGCTTTCATTATATTCAATTTTTACTTTCTCTACATATTACATAGAGAAGGTATTACATTCTACCCAAAAATTCGATGTCGAAATTTCACCGGAAATATGTTTTAGGTTCCCTGAACTACATAACAACAAAAAAATTACCCATTTTTAGAAAAACCTACGCGTGTGTATGTTTTATGATGGAGGGGTTTCCACACTGCAGCCATTGTGTTATTGTACGCCAGACTCAAGGAGGATAGGATGAGATAAAAGTAATTGCAGCGGGTGGACGGAACCGGACGGCGGGGAGGGAGCTACTGTGGAGGGTCCCTAACAGTTTCAAAGCAGTTATTTAACTCGACGCGGGGAGCGCTAGGAGACCGCGCCTAAGTCTGTTCAGTCTCTATGAGTCTACAGACTACTTTCAACGCCATCCACCGCCGAGAGCTGAATTTTCAATCCTGAAAAATACCGATTGAATGAAGCGAAGATGAAATGAAGAAACCTTCCGAGCATTCCCCTGGGGAAACTCCGAAAAACCCATAGTTCAGAGAGATCGGCTGTGGAGAATTGAGCCCATGACCTCCCGAATACCTTTCTCAGACGAAACGCCTGAGCCACCTATTTCGGTGAATGTGTGTGTGTGTGTGTGTTTTTTTTTTTTTGTTTGAACACGTAACACAAAAACGAAAAAAATACCAAACTTAGTATTTGATTTCAGCATATTCCAAAGATACGACACAAAGAATTCCAAGAAAATCCTCCACCCCAAACTACATTTTACAAGGAAAAGTTTTCGAAAATTTTGAGTTTTTCAAAAATGGTCTCTTCATTGTGAATGATTTTTGTATTTCTAGTAGACTGTAAGAGATAGAGGAACAGGTTACTACATAAAAAATCTGATGTGTATCATTCACATGACTTTCTCTATATCTCTGCTACAAATTGTTCTTAAAAAGCTTATACTTCTATTTCCTTTATGCTAATCAGAAAAAATTAGCAGAAATAGTCTTATTACTTGCTTCCTTGTAAGTAGAAGCGAAATAAGGGACTATCATAGGTTAAAGTGATAGTCAAAAGCTTATCGCTATGTCAATGAAGTTCCTTTGTTTATATGGATAGGAGTTAACAAGTTCCTGTATGAGAAAAGTATACGTTTTTCATAGCAGAAACCAAAAATAAGGAATGTCTCAAAAACGACAAACTCCACGAAAAAATGTATATAACATAAATTGTGTGTTTTAATGTGCTCTATATTTTTTGTGCAGTAAGTTTTTGTCCATCTCTTACGGTTTAGCAGTTATTCAAAATTCAGTAAAATTCATCCAGAATAAACTACTCTTAAGAAACTATTTCCAGAAAATTCAAGAAATACATGCTATTTGTCAGATAAATCTTTTTAATATAAGAAATTTTAATTAAAATCGTTAGAGCCATTTTTGAGAAAATCACAATTTTCGAAAAAAGCTCCATGTAAAGGGTAGTTGGGGGTGGAGGGATTTTTCTCAAAATCTTCGCGTCGCATCCCTGGAAGATAGTAAACATAAATACCAAGTTTGGTATTTTACCAACTTTTCGTTTTTGAGTTATCGTGTTCACAGACACACGGCCACACTGACAAACGGACACACACACACACACACACACGGACCTTTTTGTGAAAATGCTTTTTTTTGGATATTGGGGACCCAAAAACATATATTTCCGGTGAAATCTCGGTATCGAATTTTTGGGTGGAGTGCAATACCTTCTCTATACACTATAGTGCGTATAGAGAAAGTGAAAATGTAGATTTCGCTAAAGCACACAATTTTGTCAATTTATAGAGGTAGATAAGGATTTCCAAGATATTCCCTGTTATCGGTCTCAGTTTTAAAATATTTGAACTTTTCTTAAACAAGAAGTCCCCACCCGTTTCAAATATCTTTGGTTCTACTCCTGGCTGTGAAAGAGATTCGACTTTGAACGACAATCGTATAGCGACATTTTTATATAGATTTGACTATAGCTTCAGCCTAGTGTATTTTCCTTCTGCATATAATAAAGTAACAATATGCCTATTTATGCTAATGCTTATCTCAATTAGCAGGATGTGGATAAATCATAATATTTGTAAGAGTTTGCAAAACAAGTGCGCAAGCCATAGCACCGCCGTTCGCTGCCCCGACCGCATGCCGGACTTGTGGAGGATAAAGCGGTGCAAGAGCAGGTTTTCTCCGAGTTCTCCGGTTTCCCCCGCCATCGCATTCCACTGGTGGTCCATCTTCATTCCTTGTACCAACAGTTTATCACCGCCTGCGGTGTCTATATAGAAACATTCGTGTGAATGGAACACATCAGGTGTTTACTTTCTCTAAGGTAGGTAGAGGAAATATTGAATTACTTCAAAAGCTACATTTCGAAATTTTATCGAAAACATGTTTTGAAGTCTTCTGAATCAAGAGGAAAAACAAAATATTCTGAAAAAAGTTAATGTATTACATTCGCATGACTACTAAATCAATTTTATAAACATTATTTCATTTGTTAACGACACTGTCAACTCCCAGGATATCTTATCAAAGCTGGCGGTCTGCTGGAATTTTGTCTCGCACCAATTCCCTTAAATATCAGACAGTCTACTATACGAGACTGTTGTTTTTAACACAACTTCAAAACTATCGATCTGGGTTGCATATCACTGATATTGACTCACAAGGCTACTCACTATCCCAGGGGATGTTCAAGCTTGGAAGCACCCAAAAGAGCAGCGAGTACTTCGCGACTCACATGCAACATGCAATACAGCACAGCATTAAGGGCTGGTTATCGCCATGACTAGCGGCTGTATCAGGTGTTGGAAATGAAGTAGCTGGGTGCAATATTTTGGTATGACCTTTGCCGAGGGTATTGGTTACCATTCCCTTCAGCTCTGCTCCGAGTTTTGTAGTTGAGTACACACGTGTAGTTGACTCAGACGAGTCCATTAGCAACAGTATGCGCTGCCATCTATCGTAAATTATGTCTAAAACTACAGTTTATTACTTTCTCTTATACGTATGTAGATCCAATGTAATATAGTAGCTAGATAAGGTATTGGATTTCATCCAAAAATTCGATGTCAAGATTAAGCCGGAAATTCATGTTTTGAGACCTCTGATTAAAAAAAAAGCAGTTTTAGAAACACGTGTGTGTCTGTGGACAGCATAACTCAAAAATGAAATGCCGGTTAAATACCAAACTTGGTATTTAAGTTGGGTATCTTCCAAGGATAGGACAGGAAGATTTTTAATAAAACTCCCTCTCCCGTTACATAGACAACTTTTCGAAAATTTTGATTTTCTCAATAACGGCTCTAACGATTTTCATTAAAATATGGTATATTAAAAATATTTATGTCACAAATAAACTTTATGCAAAATTCAGAAAAATGAATACAGAATAAAGAGGTCTTAAGAGGTTATTCCCGCATTCAAGATATACATTTTATTTGTCATGTAAATGCCTCAAATACTCGTATGAGGTTTTAATCGAAATCTTTAGAGCCATTTTAGACATAAACCAAATTTTCGAAAATTAAAAAGGTAGTGGAGTTGGAGTACTTTCTTGAAATCTTCTTGACGTATCCTTGGAGCATACTGAAATTAAATACCAAGTTTGGTATTTGATAGACTTTTCATTTTTGAGCTATGCTGCCCACAGACTCACAAGGCCATTTTTCTAAAAATGTTTTTTTTATTCAGGGTGTCTCAAAACATATATTTCCGTGAAATCTCGGTATTGGGTGCAATACAATACCTTCTCTATTCACTATATACACTATACATAGTGCGTGTAGAGAAAGTAAAAGTGGATTTTGATGCCCGAGAGAGAGAGAGAGAGTGTGTGTGTGAGTTACGGCGCTCTAAAGAAGGAAAGGGCCTATTACCACGTTGGTAACTTGCTGTTTGAAACAGACGAGAGACAAAAAAGGAAGGGCGGAGTCTTTACATTGAGAGACACGTCATTGCCGTCACCTTTCTTCAATTTATGTCCCAATTACACTCTCATAACAATCACCGAGAGTTGCTGTACTTACAAATGGAAATGCAGTCGCATGCGCGCGCTTCTTGTTGTGGTTTTAGCTGCTGACAGATTTGCATGGTGGTCTGGCATCCTTAACACAGCGCCCCCGCAGTTCCCTGTCTGTGTGGGAGATTCCTTAGCGTAGGCGGCCCAACGTCTCTTGAGGGTTAGATGCGAAACTGCGGGTTTACACAAATAACATGTTTAAATAGTCTGTTTGCTAGGTTTCCTTTTGAGGCAGTAATATGACTGCAAAAAGAAACTGTGAATGGTTAATAATGTATTCCAACGTAAATAAATAGCTAAATAAATAATATATAGATTAGACTATATCATCATGGCAACGTTGGCTAAGTTTACATCAACATTACGTGTGGAAAATGGTTAACAATTTCAAAAGTTTTCTGATGTCTCATAGGTTACTCTACCCATCCCCTAAAAAACTGACTTATCACACCCTCACACACCAAAAATATATAAATACCTAAATTTACATTTCTTTGACAAACCGTCTTCAAAATTAAGTGAAATTGCTTTTTCACATTTTTCTTATACTTCAGCTGCAAGTAAAAAGTATCAACTTCATATAGTCTCGTGAAATAAATCCAATTTGGAAAAAACGACTATTTTTTTTCTCGAAAATGTCGATCACCAAGTCCTACAAAGCCTTTCTACTTTCTCTACACATACTATGTACCTACTTAGTGCATAGAGATGAAGTATTCCACTAAAAATTCGATACCAAGATATCACCAGAAATATATGTTTTGAGATCCCTAAGCCCAAAAAAATAAACATTTATAGATAAAGGTCCGCATGTGTGTGTCTGTCTGTCTGTCTGTCTGTCTGTCTGTGAACAGCATAGCTCAAAAACGAAAATACTGTTAAATTTCAAACTAAATAGTTTTACGAATATTTTACAAGGATCCGATACGAGGATCAAAAGAAAAAATAATCCCAGTTACGGTTTACATGGAATTTTTTTTTAAATTTGTTATTTTCTCATAGATGATTCTAACGATTTGGAAAAATTACAGCATATTAAAGGTGTGTATGCAATGGTTGTCCCACATCGAAAGCAATTTTTAAATTGAGCAACTCTTTCGGTTTGTTAGTTTGCCGGATTTGAAAATTAAGCGACTGTCATCTGTTTATATTGCGATTACCGATTGGCATCGCCATTTGTGTGTATTATTATTTTATTTTTTTTTTGTACCTTAACGTCCTTTAACCTGGTTGGTCATATCGGACGATGAATGAAATTGGTGAAATGATGCTCAAATAATCTCGGGGTCCATGGAGCTTAAAGTTACTGACATTCGTCTTCTCAGGATAAGGGAAAACCCCGAAAAAAAACCTTATCCGAGTAACTCACCCTAAGCGAAATTCGAACTCACGACCTTTTGAATGTAAGGCAGACACTCTACCACCGCACTACCTAGGTGGGCATTGTGTGTAGAGTTAAAATTGAGCGATACACGAAAGATCCACGCATTCAGATTTTGAAAGTGTATTTCATGTACGGTGAACCAATGCAGAGAATGTTCGTAAACTTTGTGTAATGTTGGTAGGCAAAATGTGCCTAATGTGTCAACATTGCAGAGAATGGTAACGAAATTTGAAGCAGGATCGGCAGTCAATATCAAACCAACTGAACGTGTGCGTTCTCGTCGATCGGTAGAGACGGAGAGCGTTGTTACGAGTCCAATGAAGTAGATTCGCCACCATTCTCAACAGTTAGCCATTTTGAGTAGCAGTTTACAGCGAATTTTAACAAAATAGCTGCATTTGCCTCCTTTTAAGATCCAACCAACACAAGAGCTCATTTGCCGATTGGATATTCATAAAACAGAATTCGATAGTGAGTTTTCATAACACGAGGTGCACTTCCAGGTTAGCGGTTTATGTGAGCAAACAAAATTGCTGGATTTGGAGCACAGAGAACGGTCCATGACAAGTGTCTGTATCCAGAACAAAACACTTTTGGTGCAGATTATAGGTGGTGGACTGATGGGCCATACTTTTTGAAGTCGAGACTGAAAAGTAATGGCAGTGACTGCTGATTGTTATCACTAAATGATAACACAGTTTTTATGACCGCAATTACAAGAATTGAAAGTGGAAGACTTGTGGTTCCAGGGGCAACCTCCACACTGCCGTTGAATCAACAAGGTGTTGAGAGAAAGCTGCTCGTGTGATCTTTTGCAGCGGAGATGGAACTGACCACCGCGATCGTGTGATTTGACATTATGCGGCTTTTTTGTGGTGGTATGTCAAATCTTATGTTTATGTGAACAATCCACGAATCATTCCCCAACTCAAGGCAGAAATTAGATGTGTCGCGGGTCAAATTTAAGCTGAATTTAGCACTAGAATCTCGAAAACTCAGAGTGAATTTTTGCGGACGAAATTGTGGAGGACATTTGCCTGATATTTTGTTTCATGTTTAATCGCAGTTTTTGTGCTTCATATTGATATAATGATCTTAGAAACGTTCAATTAAATTATACGTTTTATTATTCAGTTGAGCATTGCGTTCTTTATGGGGTGACACCTATAAATCTTGAATTTTCTGCAAATTACCTCTGAAGATCTCTTCATTCTGGATGAATTTTACATAACTGATAAACCAAAAGAGATAAACAAAAAAACTTGCTGCACAAAAGACGCAGATCTTGCTAAAACGTGTATTTCCAATCAAATTTTGATGTAGAACTTTTTAGTGCAATGAAATACCTTCTCTACCTTCTATGCATATTGTATATACATGCTAGAGAAAATGAAATGCTTTATGGTTTCAAGAGACCTCAAAATATATATTTCCAATGAAATCTCGGCATCGAAATTTTGGGTGGAATACCGTTCCTTCTTTACCTACTACTAATGTCCATTAAAATACTTATTTTTCTTTCCAACCGTAATGCGGTTTGGTAAACCTGCACTCCTTTGGAAAAATGAAAAGATCGTCTTTTGAGATCACTTTCATGGTCACGCGATGCTCTTTCTTTCCAGTCTGCTGGTCGTCACGGAGCCGGCCCCTTCTTATTTGTTTCATTTTATTCGGAACACAATTCTAAATTCTACCAGATCATTCATCACTTTCAACAATTCTGTGATGGACTTGGCTAACCACCTAGCTAAAAATCGAGAAATACCTTATTTGTTTTTCGTTAGGTGGCGCAAATACAATTTGTTCAGGTTTAAATGTAGGATAGAGAAAAACTGACCTAGTTACATGATGGTAGCGTTTTAATATGTTTCTCGACCACATACGTAAAATGTACATAGTAGGTAGAGAAGGTATTGTTTTCACTTCAAAATTCGGTACCGATATTTCACCAAAAATATTTGTTTTAAGGGTCATTTAATACAGTGTGTATATGTCTATGGACAGTATAACTTAAAAGCGAAAAGTCGGTAAAATACAAAACTTGACATTTACATTTAGTATCTTCCAAGGATGCGACACAAAGGTTTTCAGAAAAATACCCCACCCCAAAATACCCTTTACATGGAATATTTTTTCAATATTTTCAATTTTCTATAAAATTACTCTAAACGATATTGATTAAAATTGCGCATATTAATGCTGTTTACATTGAAAATAAAATATATACCCTAAATTTCTTGGGAATAACCCCTGAAGTCCTCTTGATTTTGAATGCATTTTACATAAATTGTAAGATAGACAAGAACTTACTGTAGACTCGTTAAAACGCACACTTAATGTGATGCACATTTTTTGTAGAGCTAGCCGTTTCAGAGACCTTTACTGTTGTTTAATACAATTTTAAAATACTCAAACGGAAGTTCTCGTTCGTTTCATATCTCTTTTACTTTGCTCCAGATCATGGAGAGAGCCTTCTCCGTCTCCCCAAATATCTTTAATATGATAATATGCTTCCAGCATAGCGACACGCTGCGCGCGCTTAAAAACAATTGTTTCCGATTACGATTTAAGGTTCTTTCTGATAAACGCGACAACTGCACTAGCCTATAAACCATAAAGTCGTTTTTCTAGGCTACAACAATCTGTAACGCTGAGATTCCAACTCATCAAGTCAAATATCTTAAAGACAGGTTTTCAAAGTATGAGTTCGGTGACTTTTCTGTAGAAGGGAAATAAGAAAATACTCTAGACTAAAGTGACAGTGAAATATTTTAAAACCTGTCGCTATGCTATTGTCATGAGATTTTGGTTCTCTCTCCATGATCTGGAGCAAAGCAAAAATATAATTTTTGTGTTTGAAAATTGAAAACGTATGCTTAAATAATCTGACAGTAAAACCTAGGGCAAATCTTACATAAGCATTCACTCATTTTAAGTAATGGTATTTGCTGAAGAATATACAAATGCAAATTCAACAACTGCAGCGCTCATTTTACCTTCACAGTTAACGTAAATAAGTCGGTGTAATCGGTTAATAAGTTAATATAAGAAAGTCGATATGTGCCATTGTTTATGTCATTCGCTCATACGCGAATTTGCCAATTCCTGCCCATACAAACAAAGGTACTTCAATCACATAGCAACCAGCTTTTAAAAAATTGATTATCGATTTATCCTTTATGTTGGTTTTTTCTCGATTTTAAGTAAATTCAAGAATAAGCTTTTTAACAATATTTTATTGTGGAAATGTAGAGAAATTTATGTGAATGGAACACATCAAATTTTTGAGAAAATAGAAAAATTCGGAAATTTTTCCATGTAAAAGATAGTTTTGGTAGGGGAGATTTTCCTCAAACCTTTTGTGTTGCATCCTTGGAGGATAGTAAACTTAAATGCCAAGTTTGATATTGTTTGTTTTTGAGTTAAGCTGTTCATAGATACACACGCGCACGCACATATGCACAAACCCTACAGGAACAGGGATCCTACAAATGTATTTCCAGCGTGTTTTTTTTTTTTTTTTTTTTTTTTTTTTTTTTTTTTTTTTTACTTAAAATGGCCCCGTTGAGTTCTGCGACTCTTTTAATGTACGAAGGAATATCTGCACTACTGGGCCACCTGGTAGAAACAACGTCTCTTATTAGTTTCTTGGAGTTCAAAGTGCGTGATTACCGGTGGCTGTGGCAGTTCTTTTCATGACCTGTGTAACCTATATTGCTGGTTTCGCAGATTTTAACTCCTCTATTCATCACACGAAGTGTAATAAAGTTCCTTTGTATTGTCATAATTATAAAACCGGCTTAATGCATTTGTTCGACTCCAAATATTGAACAAGAGAAACTTCCAACAACAATAGCAATTTTTGTCAAAGGTTATACAATGGATTGATAATATCCTAGTTTGCAGTGCTGTAACAGCATTAAATTCAAAAACATACTTAAAGCATTAACAAGGAAGGCTTTGCACAATGAAAATTATTTTTACATATTCAATGTATAACAAGCTATATTTAGCGTTAGAAGTGTTTTCTAACTTGTGTGTTTAATAATTAGTAAAGCAAGCATTCAGAATTACATTCTAATATAATTTCATAAAAATAAGACCTTAAATTATGCAGTTATGCCAAATGAGAAAAAAGACAACAAAAAATCATTACATTTACATTATCTTAATATCTTATATTTATGTAGACTAACGAAATCTGTTATGTAATCGTGAACCTTACTTATGTCATTTCTCTACCGAATAATATGTGTTTATATAGTAGGTAGAGAAACGTTTGTATTTCACACACAATT
Source organism: Hymenopus coronatus (assembly GCA_030762935.1). NCBI lineage: Eukaryota > Metazoa > Arthropoda > Insecta > Mantodea > Hymenopodidae > Hymenopus > Hymenopus coronatus. The sequence goes on along the minus strand of CM060881.1, from coordinate 94,121,824 downwards.
TCGGTACCGAAATTTCACCGATAATACATGTTTTGATGACCCCCGAATAAAATATAATTTTCATAAAAAGGTTCGTGTTTCTATGTGTGTATGATGTGTCTGCATAAACATGTTAGCTAAATACTACACACGGTATTTAAGTTCAGTATCTTTCCAGGATGCCATAACATTTTCAGTAAAGTCCCTAAACTACCATTTACATGGAAGACTTTTCGGATTTTTTTCAAAAATGTATGTAATGTTGTTAATTAAAGCGCCATATATTAAATGTCAAATAAAATTATATCTTGAACTTTCTATGAATAGCCTCTGAAACCCTTTACTGAAGCTTCTGAAGCCACTGGATTAATTTTTTAATAACTGGTAAACCCTAAGAGATACTATTAAAGTACACAATTCATGTCAGATGTGTTTTTAGTGGCGTTTGCCGTTTTCGAGATAATCTTTGTCATTGGCTTAAGGTTTCTAATACTTATACTTTTCTCAAACTCTGTACTCCTAGTCATGCAAAATACAAAAGGAATGAGATTACAAAATTATCACAGAGCTACCGACTTTGTAAATGTGGTTTATTTCCGTTGTTCTGCTCATGTTTATCTCGATAAGTAGATAGAAGAATGAAGTCGATAAAAAATAGGCGTTTTAGGAAAAGTTTTTTGCAGAAAAACTTAGCAGAGGAACAAGTCCGCTCGCGCGTGTCTGTGAACAACACACCAAAAAATGAAATGTCCAATGAAGACCAAATTTGAAACTTAAGTTCAGCATATTCCAAGAATAGAATACGAAGAATTACAGGAAGAAACTCCCAAACTTCCTTTTATATGGAACATTTTTTGATGTTGATGTTGATTTTCTCAAAAATGGCTCTAACGATTTTGATTTAGATGACATAGCATGTTTAAGATAGTTCAATGAAAAACATAGCATATATGTTGACGTTTCTGGGAATAGCCGATAAACCGTGAGATATATTAGATATAATCTTAAGCTACAAAATTTAATATCGTTAAAGCACACAGTTTTTGTTGGATAACTATGCACTAATTTGTGAGTTAACCATTTCGGAAATATTTCTTACATATAGTTTTCGTCTATATTTTTTAGAGCATGCAATGAGAGGCGAATTTTAATGTCCATAGTAACCAGCTTTTAAAATATTTGACTGTCACTTTATCCTAGTAGCTATATTCCTTTGTTTCTCCTGTACCTAAGAGGGAAAAAATCTGATGTGTCCCATTCGCTTAACTTTCTCTAGCTGTTTTATATACAAACTATTCTTACAAAAGATCATTCTTTTATTTCCATCATGCTAATCGAGATAAACGTTGGCAGAAACGGTGTTATTACTTGTTTCCTTGTAAGTAGAAGGGACATAAGGGAAACTCATCAGGCTAAAGGCTAATCTCAACTTTTAAAAGATGGTTGCTATGTGAAACAGTTGAGGTTCGGTTCGCTTTGCATGGTCCCGTTTGAGAAAACTTAAGTAGTTTAAAATTGAAACTAACAACAAGGAATATCTCGAAAATGGCCAACTCTACAAGAAAGCCGTACATGACATATGCTTTTTTTTTTTTGTAGTTTAACGTCCTTTAACATGGTTTGGTCAGATCGGACGATGAATGCAATTGATGATATGATGCTCAAATGATCTCGGGGTCCATGGAGCTTAAAGTTACTCGACATTCGTCTTCTCAGGATAAGGGAAAACCCCGAGAAAAATCTTACCCGGGTAACTCACCCTAAGCGAGATTCGAACTCACGATCTTTTGAACGTGAGGCAGACATACTACCACCATGCTACCCAGGCGGGCAACATATGATTTAAAGAGATCTACATTTTTATGTAGTATGTTTTTGTCTATATCTTAGTGTTTAACCGTTATGTAAAATTATGCAAAACTCATCCAGATTAATGAGGTCTTCGGAGACTATTCCCAGAATATTTGATATATACATTTTATTTCTGACTTAAATATCTCTAATATACCGGATTTTAATCAAGATTGTTAGAGCCATTTTTAAGAAAAACAAAATTTACAACAAATTTCTTAATGTAAAGGGTAGCTTGTGGTGGGGATATTTTGTTGAAAATCTTCGTGTCACACCCTTGGAAGATATTAAACACAAATATCAAGTCAATAGTCTTTTCGTATTTTGAGCTATGCAGTCCACAGGCGCGCGCACACACACACACATTTGTCCTATTTTTTCTTTATTTTTATCTTTAATTTTATGAAGTTTAATACCGGACCTTTTTCTGAAAATGCTTTTCTCGAACTTCGAGGGCCTCAAAACATATATTTCCAGTGAAATCTCGACATCGACAATTACTATGTACCTTGTATGTGCATACGTGTTAGAGAAAGTAATAAGATTGTTTTGATATTAAAATAAAGCTTTTATCTCAGCTTCAGTGTTATACTCTAATATAAGATACTTGAATAAATTATGAACATTATTAAAATTAATATAATTAAAAATAATTAAATAAGGCTTTAAATTATTAACTTGAAATATCTGATTTAATCCTCCTATTTTTATTAAAACATAATATAACTTTTGAGCACCAAAAAATTCTCTCCAACCTAATTAGCATAAACTAAATGGAATAATGTATTTTTAAATGAATAGCTTGTTGCAAAATAAGTAAAGCAAGCCATGTGAATATATCACATCGGAAAGTATGCATTTGTAACCATATCGTGTGCTATGGTGTTATATAAACACAGGCTTTTTGCACATACAGTTTTCCTTTTGTGTTTGATTGTATCAGGGGAACCCTGGGGCAAATAACTAGTTTATCGACGTGGTGAGCTTGGTGGGAATACGCAGAAAGAACGAAGATTATGTTGTAACAATCCGATTTCTTGTATTTTTCTGAGCATGTTCCAGAAATGTATTTCTTTGTCACTTTTTTGAGGTTATGTGTACATTTCTTGGCTAAACATGCCTAGAGAAAAGGAAACATTTGAGAGATGCAGAGGCAGATATCTAAGATTTCTCATAGCTTATGTACTATTGTTAATATGTGTAATTACTTAATTGATTTTGTATAGTGCGAGCACGTAGCAGACACCTGTATATCTGTAATCGCTAATGCACTACCACGTGGTGGTCCCGTTGCCAGTTTTCTTGTTTAGCATGCACGAGGCACTCTAAGCTGTCTTGTCCGTTGACGCACGGATGAGGACCCCCTGCAGTGGCCCCCTAGATTAACATCCAGATCACGGGCACACCACAGAAGAAGAAAACAGTAAGACGAGTGCAGTAGTGTATCCCTTATAAAGGTTCATTACTCATTAGAGGCATGCCGTGTTGCGAATCTGCTACTGGAAATCCTTTATGCAAACGCTGCATATGAGGCGTCATCTAAAGGACGCTATTACCGATGAACCAGAGTTGCCAAATTGGGCGAAAAGTCACGGATTTAGCTCGCCTGGGTAGTGTGATGGTAGCGTTTCTGTCTCACATTCAAAAGATCGTGAGTTCGAATCTCGCTTAGGTGAGTTACCCGGATAAGGTTTCTTTCGGGGTTTTCTCTTATCCTGAAAAGACGAATGCCGTGTAACTTTAAGCTCCATGGACCCCGAGATCATTTGAGTATCTTTTCATCAATTTCATTCATCATCCGTAATGACCAACCAAGTTAAATTAAAAAAGAAAAAGAAAAAAAAAGTCATGGTTTGGGCGAAAAATAGTGGATAGGGCGCCTTTGCTGCAGATATTTAATTGAGGCGAAGTGCAAATTTTTGGGCCAATTCTCAATAGTATATTTTATATTATTTCATAAATTATTGTATATATTATTGGATATATTGATAGTTTGCTATGAAAATTTGCGCATTTATTCTTAGACAATGTGCTCGATTCAGAAAACAGCAATGCTTTTCTTTTTTGTCTTCAGCATAATTTGGCTATGTTACTTAATGCAATATTAATGCACTGTGAATCGTTTATATCCTAGTACAGTTGAGAGTAAAGAATTATCAATCCTTTGTTAGAATGCATTTACATATTTTGTGATATTTAATTGCAGTTGGTCCGCATGGCCGCGCTCGCTAAATGTCTGGCTTTGGTGCTTCGTGGCGCAGGGGATCGAGGGTTCGATTCCCGCCTTGGGCATGGGTGCATGTGTGTTTGTAAATGTATATATGTGTGTGTATTATAAGAAGAAGAAAAAAACGTAATCAAATATAAAAAAGCAAGAAAATGATATGTTGGGAAAATGGAAAAAGGGGAAAAAGAGGAGAAAGCAATACAGACTCCGGAACTGTATTTTTAATAAAAAAAATTGCAAAGTTAAAAGGAAATACATTTCAGTCCAGCTTGTTAGGTTATTGCTAACGTCTATGAATACATGAGGAAAGAGACCAGACATAAGGAAGTTACTTCTCTAAGCTTTTCAAAGAAATAATATTGCTAAATTATGTAATAAAACCAAGATGATGAAGGGGATGAGTATTTATCGGAGTAATAGTAGAAAGTATAATGCTCGTTACAAGCAAATTGGCCAGTTGGACAGAGGACAGAAAAATCTGACTATTCTAAAAACAAACTATTCTTACGAAATATTATTATTTTCTTATCTACAGCACGTTATCTGATATAAACATTTACATAAATTGTCTTTTTTGTAGTGTTTAACGCCCGCTTTTATACATGGGCATTGGTGATGATTCATGAAATGAAAATGGAGCCCCGGTGGATTGCGATAACGGGGGAAACCGGAGAATCCGGAGAAAACTCGCCCCTACGCTGCTTTGTCCACCACATATCCCGCGGCCGACACAAATTGTCTTATTACTTGCTTCCTTCTACGCTGAAGGAAAATAAGGGTATACATTAGGCTAAAACGATAGTCAAATCTTTTAAAATCTGGTGACTATGTCAACAACTGAAGTTCGGCTCACTTTGCATTGACAGTAAAACAAGAAACGAAAGAAAGGTGGATCCGTTTGAAAAGATACATAGTTTAAAATTGAAAACAATAACAGTCCAGTTGAAACGTTCAGTAGAGTACTTCCACCTCGCCGCTGCCACCGAAGATGTCTGCCGTAGTCGCAGACGAAACGTCTGGGAATAAGAAGGAGGAGCCCAGTAGACCACGGCCTACAAGCCGTGGAAGGAATATTCTAAACGGTCAACTGTACAATAAAAATGTATACGACATAAATTGTGTATTCTAACGAAATCTACATATTTTGTGAAGAAAATTTCGTCTATTTCTTACGATTTACTGTCTATTAAAAATTCATCCAAAATGAACAGGTCTTCAGAAGCTATTTCCAGAAAATTCAAGATATAATTTTATTTGTGATGTAAATATATTTAATATACGTATTTTAATCCAAATTGTCATTTTTAAGAAAAACCAAGTTTTAAAAACATCTCCACGTTAATGGTAGTTTGGGGTGGGGAGAATTTTTTGAGAAATTTCGTGCCGCATCATTGGAAGATACCAAACTTAAATATCAAGTTTACACACACACACACACACACACACACACACACACACACTGACACGGAACTTTCTCTATTAATTTTTTTTGGACTCAGGGGTCCTCAAAACTAATATTTACGGTGATATCTCCGAGCGAATTTATGGGTGGAATATAATACCTACTGTACAATCCATGTGTACAGAGGTTAAGAGTGGTTTGTCGTATAGGCATCCACTTGTAAACAATTTGTATAAATGTAAAGGATACATATTAATTAATTTAATTAATTCTGAGCTGAAATGTTAGAAAAATATATTTTATATTCAGGAATAAATTGCGGAAATAAAAGTTAAAACAGATTTTGCTATTATTTTTACATGTCCTATTTTAAGGGGGCTTCCTACCCCCAAACCCCCTTCTGGCTACGCCACAAACTAGCAGTAACCAATAAGCGTATAGAACAAGTAATGATTTTGAATTACTTGGGTTTTCGTATGTCTAGCAATAGGAATTAGTATGTTATAAGTAACATCTCAGGTAGTAAAACCTGAATAACACGGACATTAAGGTACATTATTTAGAGAAAAAGGTAAGTATATGAGAAAAGATAGCAAAGCCAGAACATATAAAACTTGTGTCAGATCAGTTTAGATACATACAGCGGAAACATAATGTAATGTTGGTGTAATTATAGCTTCAATATAGTGTCTATACAGTAGGCACCAGAATAAACAATAATATTAATACTGGAAAATATAATAAACACTTTAATAAGAATTCGGCTTAGTGATACTAAACAAATAACTTCAGTAAGTTCCAAATGATAACATAGCTTTTTGGGTGACTTCAGAGTGAATTTTGTGATTTTTGCTTTCTCTAGCGTATATGTATAACTTACATACTGGATAGATAAGGTATTGTATTTATCCAAATATTCGATACCAAGATTTCACCCGAAATATATGCTTTGAAACCTCTTGAACAAAAAAAAAAAAAAAAAAAAAAAATAGAAAAAAACATGTGTCTGTGGACAACATAACCAAAAAACTTAAGCTCAATATTGAAACAATATTTATGTCCCTACGCTATGTTTTTGACAAAGGTAGCCTGGAAACAAAATGTTTGCGTTAACAGAACACACACGAAAGCATTAGTGATTGATACTTCATGGTTCGTCTAATAATTTAGATAAAATAAAATCCAGAGGGAGTATGCCGGACATATACGTGGACAACACCGCGTTACAATAATTTCGTATGAGGGCGGCATATCATCTCAATATTAAGTTTAGTTTATTTGGTACTTAAGTTTAGTATCTCCCAAATATGCGACACGAAGCTTTTTAAGAAAATCCTCCAACCATAAGGACAGTTTTATGAAAATTTGATTTTTTTCAAAAATGGCTATAACGATTTGGATTAAAATGCTTTATATTAAACAAATGTATAGGACAAATAAACTGTAAATCTTGAATTTTCTGGAAATAGTCTCTGGAGCCTTCTTCATACTGGATGACGTTAATAACTAATAAACTGTAAGATATGGACAAAAGTTTATTCCACAAAAATGTGAAGATTCCGACAAAACACATCATTTAGGTCCTTTATATTTTTGTTGTAGATTTAACAGTTTCCGAGATATTCCTTGTTATTGGTTTCAATTTTAAAATACTTTTCTAAAACAGGACATTTTTGGTGTTTCTTTGTTTTACTCCTGTCCATGCAAAGAAGTAAATTTCGCATAGCGACAGCTTTTAATAAATTTGACTATCACTTTAGCATAGTACAATCCCTTAGTTATCTTCCACTTATAAGGAACTAAGAAATAATGCCATTTGTGCAAATATTTATATTGGTACGCATGAAGTAGATAGAAAAATCTGATATGTTCCATTTCCTTGACTTTCTCTACCTCTTTGTTACAAATTATTGTTAGAAAGCTTATGCTTCTACTTACTTCATTATAATCTAGAAAAAATTAGCAAAAATAGTCTTATTACTTGCTTCCTTGTCAGCAGAAGCGAAATAAGGGAGTATCATAAGTTAAAATGTTAGTCAAAAGCTCGTTGCTATGTGACTGAAGTTCCTTTCTTTGTATGGACAGGAGTTGACAAAATTCCTGTGTGAGAAAAGTATAAGTTTTTCAAAGCTGAAACCAAAAACAAGGAATATCTCAAAAGGGGTCAACTCCGCGAAAAATATAATATAATATAAATTGTGTGTTTTAATGTGCTCTACATTCTCTTACGGTTTAGCAGTTATGCAAAATTCCGTAAAATCATCCAGAATAAAGTAGTCTTCAGAGGCTATTTCCAGAAAATTCAAGATATGCATATTATTTGGCAAGTAAATATCTTAAATATAAGAGAATTTAATCAAAATCGTTAGAGCCATTTTTAAGAAAATCACAATTTTCAAATTTTTCCATTTAAAGGATGGGGAAAATCTTCGTGTCGCATCCTTGGAAGATACCAAACTTAAATACCAAGTTTGGTTTTCACGCTCTTCTCGTTTGAACTATGCTGTCCACAGACACACACACACACACACATACACACAGACATACACACACACGGACATTTTTCTAAAAATGATTTTTTTTATTGTTTTTTATTCAGGGGGTCTCCGGTGAAATTTCGGTATCGAATTTTTGGGTGCATTACAATACCTTCTCTATACACAATGTGGTCGTCTCCTTAGCGCGGTGGTAGCGCACCTGTGTTCGATCCCTAGTACCGCGTGGGGATTTTTCCCCCGCTGGGAGACCTGGCCCGGGGTGCACTCAGCCTCGTAAGGTCCCTGGGGGGCCGATTGAGGAGCTACTTGATGGAGAAGTAGCGGCTCCAGGTCATGAGGACCGCATTAACCGGCCGGGGAGACTCGAGGCGCTGACCAGGTCTCACCCTCCAATACTGCACCCCCGAGATGGGGGACGCAGCGGCCGGGTGGTAGGTCAAGGTTCCCCGTGAGCTGTCGTGCCATGGAGTTATTATACACTATGTACATAGTACGTATAGAGAAAGTAAAACTACTCTTTTAATAAAATAGGTAGAAAAAATTATATGGATGAACATATAAGATTTTAAAAATTATATTTGCGCAATTTTGTGAAATAAAGCTGGCAAGCCTGCCGTAAACTATTGTACCGCCGCTCTTTCTGCGAGAGGGTAAAGCAAGATATAATAGGTGTATATCAGAACGGCCACGTTCAGCATAATATACTGTCTCAGACTAGAATGATCTTAAAGTAAACGACAAGGTGCGGGCTCATCTCGCCACCTTTTTTGCTACAGTGAGCACACACATTTTGAAACACTTATTGTAGCAGCGCCAAATTCTTGACAATAAATCAAGTAAGACATTGCCAGCAACGTATTAAATCTTTCATGATTAACACTGTCGTGCATTAGCAGAATGGTTACATTTTGGTATTTCCTTCTTAAGTAACGCAAAATATTAGGTGTTCATTTGTCACTGGCCATATGTTTCATTTGGACAGGTTGACAAAGAAGCTACAGACAACGAGTCGTTTCAAGTACAAAGCCCTCGATATGACCTTAGATGTTAAATGAAACAATAAAAAAAAAAAAAAAAAAAAAAAAAAAAAACTGTTCCGTATGATACACTGACTGCTTTTAAGGTGATCATCTGGAAAATTTAACCCTGAGTTTTGAAAATTAGAACAATAATTTTTTTTAGTAAAATATCAATTATAAAATTTAACAAAATATATAGTATTTCTCACTTGGCTCGCTTTAATTAGCAATTAATTAAATATATAATTGTTCAGGCGCAAGTTTATTAATTTACAAGGTCAACTTCAAATTTTATTTCTCGGAATTTTTACTTTCTTTACACATATTATGTACATAGTATATAGGAAGGTATTGCAATGCACCCACAAAATTCGATGTCGAGATTTAAACGGAAATATATTTTGGGGTCCGCTGAGTATAGAAAAACAATTTTTAGAAAACAGTTCGTGGCTGTGTCTTTGGACAGCATAGCTCAAAAACGAAAACACCGTTAAAAACCAAAGTTGATAATTCGGTTTAGTATCTTCCAAGGATGCGACACAATAACCTTTATATGAAATTTTTGATTTTCTCAATAATGGCTGTAACGATTTTGATTAAAATACATATATTAAATCCGAAATAAAATGTATATCCTGAATTTTCAAAAGCTTAAAAAAACAATTAATTTGTCAGATGTTACGTATGGTGTATATGGAGGTGGGTAGAATCGCAATATGGAGGCTGGTCACAGAACGTGCTTCAGCAAAATGCTAGGCAGTGGTCTCACTGCGATACTCCAAAATATACTGTATATTTTGTACTGTATAACCCCATATTCCACCACAGCAGCCAATGAGAGGTGACTAGTAACATGTCAACGAACAGATACAGGGTAAAGTTATGTGAAACAAACCTTAGTATAAAATAACCTCGAACTGCGCCAGAAGTGTGAAAATACCCGCCTGGTCAGTGTAGTGGTAGCGTGTCTGCCTCACACTCAACAGATCGTGGATTCGAATCTCGCTTAGGGTGAGTTACCAGGATAAGTTTTTTTTCGGGTTTATCCTTATCCAGAGAAGAACAATTTTGAGTAACTTTAAGCTCCATGGACTCCGAGATCATTTGAGCATCATTACATCAATTTCATTGATCGTCCAACATGATCCACCGGGTTAAAGGACGTTAAACAAAACAAAACAAAAAAAATCTGATATGTTCCATTCCCATGATTTACTCAGCATCTTTGCAACAAATTATTGTTAGAAAGCTTAAGCTTATATTTATTTCATGCTAATCAAGAAAAATGGTAGAAATAATATTATTTTTTTCCTTGCAAGTAGAAGTGAAATAAGGGAGTACCATAGGTTAAAGTGATAGTTAAAAGCTGGTTGCTATTTGACTGAAGTTGTTTTGTTTCTATAGACAGGAGTTGACAAATTCCTGCATGAGAAAAGTAAACGTCTTTAAGGCTGAAACCAATAACAAGGAATATCTCAAAAAGCGATCAATTCCACGACAAAAAGTATAGAACATAATTTGGGTTTTAATTTGCTCTACATTTTTTGCGTGGTAAGTTTTTGTCCATCTCTTAAGGTGTAGTAGGTATGCAAAATTCCGTAAAATGCATCCAGAGTAAAGTAGTCCAATAGTCTATTCCAAGAAAATTCAATAATATACACATAGATATTATTTGTCAGGTAAATATCTTTAATTTACGACATTTTAATCAAAATCGTTGGGGCCATTTTTGAGAAAATAAAAGTTTTTGAAAAAAGTTCCATGTGGTTGGGGTGATGGGATTTTCTTGAAAATCTTCGTGTCACATCCTTGGAAGATACCAAACTTAAATACCAAGTTTGGTATTCAACGGTCTTTTCGTTTTTGAGCTATGCTGTCCACAGTCAACACAGACACACACAACGTACTCACAAAACGGACCTTTTTCTAAAAATGTCTTTTTGGATTCAGGGGAACCCAAAACATGTGTTTCCTGTGAAATCTCGGTATTGAATTTTTGGGTGGAATGCAATACCTTCTCTATACACTATGTACATAGTACGTGTAGAGAAAGTAAAAATAAAGGTGAATATATGGTAAAATTACACAGAACTTATTTTCTCTTTGTTCGTGTATTCATAAATGGAGCCTCTTACGGAAATTTACGGCCCAACATTAAACATTGGTTCATGCACAACCTCGAAAAGCCATTAACATTTTATGTTGAGATGCAGAACGTTGAAAAACAAGAAGTTCTGTTACTTTATGTTTTATTTTCCTTTTATTGTTAAACACAGAACACATTATCAAACCATGACACTTTTGCTTTCCTTGAACGTTCGCATCCTTTAGCATCACAAGCGATGCTCTCCACTACACTTTGGTCTTTTTCTTATGAAACCCGCCAACTTCTTTGAAGCTCTTTGAGTTGAGTTTTCCAGGAAAAATGAGACGCAATGTTTCTTTATATTACAAGCGCATCGTGTGACAAATGAAGTAGGTGTCATTACAAGATCGCTTCCCAATAAGGTTTTCTAAATAGATATTAAAGCAGCATGCATCCTCGTTACATAGTTACGCATTCCAGCGTGCATAAAAAGTGGGCCCATTCTCTGAAGATGTAATAGTGATTTTCCCTTCTTTAGTAAGCAACCTTTCACTTCACCGTATAAAAGTTTTTACAGCTAAAATATATTTTTATTTTACTTTCTCTACACGTAAATTCGATACCAAGATTTCACCGGAAATACATGTTTTGGGTCCCCCGGTATCCAAAAAAGGTATTTTATGTAAAAGGTCCGTGTGTGCGCGCCTGTGTGTGCGACTGCGTGTGCAGTCTAAGGCCAACATTACTCAAAAACGAAAAGTGCATTAAATAACCAAACTTTGTATTGAAGTTTAGTATCTTCCAATGATCCGACACGAAGATTTACAAGAATATTCCTCCACTCCGGTCGTCTGCTTAGCGCGGTGATAGCGCAGCTGCACCTGGGTTCGATCCCCAGTACCGGCGTGGGTATTTTTCCCCCGCTGGGAGACCTGGCCCGGGGTGCACTCAGCCTCGCAAGGTCCCTGGGGGGCCAATTGAGGAGCTACTTGATGGAGAAGTAGCGGCTCCAGGTCATGAGGACCGCATTAACCGGCCGGGGGGAATCGAGGCGCTGGCCACGTCTCACCCTCCAATACATCCATGACATCTGTAGAGATGGGGGACGCAGCGGCCGGTCGGTAGGCCAAGGTTCCCCGTGAGCTGGAGTTATTATTATCCCTCCACTCCAAACTGCCCTTAAGGTGGCTAAATTCTCAATAACTTTGATTTTCTCGAAAGGACTCTAACGATTAACATAAAATGTATATCTGAATTTCCTAGGAATAGCCTCTTAAGTTAACTTCCTTCTGAATGATTTTTGCACGACTGGTAAACCTCAAGAGATGGACAAAAACTTACTATACAAAAAATGTAGATCTCGCACAAACACAGAACTTATATCACTTGACTTTTTGTTCTAGAGCTAATACCGTTTATTTCAGTTTTAAAATAGTTATACTTTTCTCCAACAGGAAGTCATTATCATTGTTTCTTTTGCTTTACTTCTGGTCCCTTGCAAAATGTCCGAATTTTAATGTCAATCACATACCGTAACGAAGCTTCTAAAATATTTCACTGTCAATCTAGCCTAGCTTACCTTCTGCTTACGAACCAAGTAAAACAATAAGACCATTTCTGCTAATATTTATCATAATGTAGATTAAAAAAATGTTTTGTAAGAATAGGTTTTAGTGAAACAGGTGGAGTAAATCATGTGAATAGAACACATAAGATTGTTCTCATTTTATTTTGAAAGGATTGCAAAGAGGCAAAGCGATACAGCAACATTCCCTTCTAAGTTCTAATTCCACAGAAAAGGTTTTAATTGTGTTGTTCATGTTTAATGTGTTTTAAATCTCCCTTGTTTGATGGTTCATGTAAGTATTTATTTATACCCTTTCAATATGAAATAGTTGCAATTAGAAATTGCAACAGAGATGGTCAAATCTTAACTTAAAGGCTTAAGCTCTTTGTACATAATCAATTTTTTCAATTCAAAGGTTTGCAAGAAAATTTATCAAACATTTTTCAATATTTGACACGATTATACAAGACTTGGCAAGATCTTGTCAATGTTAGAAATACAAAATAGAGGCAAGACAATTTTTACTTTCTCTATACACACTATGTACATAGTGTATAGAGAAGGTATTGCACTCCACCAAAATTTTGATACCGAGATTTCACCGGAAATATATGTTTTAGGGCCCCCTGTATCCAAAAAAAAAGTATTTTCAGAAAAAGGTCCGTGTGTGTGTCCATGTGTCCGTGTATCTGTGAACACGATAGCTCAAAAACGAAAAGTCGGTAAAATACCAAACTTGGTATTTAAGTTTAGTATCTTCCAGGGATGCGACACGAAGATTTTGAGAAAAATCCCCCACCCCAAACTACCCTTTACGTGGAACTTTTTTCGAAAATTTGTATTTTCAAAAAAATGGCTGTTACGATTTGCTTAAAATATCGTATATTAAAGATATTTACCTGACAAATAAAATGTATATTTTGAATTTCTGGGAATAGCCTCTGAAGACTACTTTATTCTGGGTCAATTTTACGGAATTTTACATAACTGCTAAACCGTAAGAGATGGACAAAGACTTACCACACAACAAATGTAGAGCACTTTAAAACACACAATTTATGATATATACATTTTTTTCGTGGAGTTGATTGTTTTTTAGATATTCCTTGTTTTTGTTTTCAGCTATAAAAAACATACTTTTCTCATACAGGACTTTGTGAACTCGTGTCCATACAAACAAAAGAACTTCAGTCACATAGTAACCAGCTTTTTACTATCACTTTAACCTATGGTACTCCCTTATTTCGCTTCTACTTACAAGGAAGCAAGTAATAAGGCTATTTCTGCTAATTTTTTCTGGATTAGCAAGAAGTAGATAGAAGCATAATCTTTTTAACAATAATTTATTGCAGAGTTGTAGATAAAGTCATGTGAATGGAACACATCTGATTTTTTACTTGCTCTAGGACTGGCTGTAAGTAATAGGCTACAAAATAAAAGAAGAAAGCAGAGGAAATGTTGGACAAGGGCTTGGATACAGCGCAGGACAAGCAGAGGAGTGTTTCAGTTACTGTACAAAGAACTGGAAGCAGAAGATCCAACCTCTTACTACATTTTTTTACGGATGGGTAAAGCTAATTTTACATTCTTGCTACCTTGAATTGAGCATAGGATAAGCAAACAGAACACTGTAATGCGAGAAAGCATACCAGCTCATATAAGACCAGCTAACCTTTATGCTTCTTGCCACAGGAGAAAGTTTCATTAGTTTGATGCACAACACCAGGATACCATTTACAACTACAGCTAAAATCATATCAGAAGTATGCATAGCTATATTTGATGATCTCAGCGACAGATATTTAAACATAAGGTATTCCATACAAAAATAACCGGAAATATATGTTTTGGGTCCTTGTAAGTTCGAAAAGTTACCTTCTCTCTGTTTTATCTCTGTTCATAGAACCTGCCATGACTTTCAAATTAGAAGGTCTGTCTAGGCGCACTACGTCGACAAGAGTACAAATGGAAATGGAAATGTGTTCCATTAAGGCAAACTTTTGTGCACATCAACATACTGAACCAATAATTATTTTCTGGATAACACATTATTAGGTACTGAAATTTTGTCCTATTTTGACGAACGTGAAAAAGGAAAATTTACGGCTGATTTTTCTAACTCCAGAGGTGTGAAAAATAAATGCATTATAAATATAAAAATCAGAGATTTTACATTTGCATGTAATTCTCAACTCACTAGAGTTTATTACTTTCTTTACTTAGTAAATAGTTCATAGATAGTGAACATATTGCATTTCACCCAAAAATTCGATTCCGAGATATCAGTGGGAATATACGTTTTAGGGTCCGTGTGCCTGTGAACAGCATTACTCAGAATTGAAAAGTCCGTTAAATACCAAACGTGGTATTTAAACACAACATCTTCCAGGGGTGCGATACAATGCTTTAGAGGAAAATCCGCCAACTCCAAACGATCCTTACGTGGAAAAAGTTTCGAAAGTTTTAATTTACTCCAAAATGACTATAACCTTATATTTACATGAAAAATAAAATGTATATCTTAAATTTTCTAGGAGTAGCCTCTGAAACCGGTCGTCTCCTTAGCGCGGTGGTAGCGCAGAGACCTGGGTTCGATCCCCAGTACCGGCGTGGGGATTTTTCCCCCGCTGGGAGACCTGGACCGGGGTGCACTCAGCCTCGTGAGGTCCCTGGGGGGCCAATTGAGAAGCTACTTGATGGAGAAGTAGCGGCTCCAGGTCGTGAGGACCGCATTAACCGGCCGGGAGGGGCTCGAGGCGCTGACCACGTCTCACCCTCCAATACTGCACCCCATCCATGACGTCTGTAGTGGACCGAGATGGGGGACGCAGCGGCCGGGCGGTAGGCCAAGGCTCCCCGTGAGCTGTCGTGCCATGGAGTTAGTTAGCCTCTGAAACTCTGTTCATTCTGGAGAACTTTTGCATAATTGGTAAACCGTAAGAGTCAGACAAAATCTTATGGACATAAAAATCCAAATCTCGTTAAAGCACACAGTTTTAACTCTATTTTTTAAATAGTGTTAATGCTTGCTGAGATATTTATGGTTAGTATTTCTGTTATTGGTCTCAATTATTTTAAAATTCTTATATTTTTTTCTTTTTAGTCCCCCCCACGCAAAGAGAACCGCATAGCGTTTTTAAAGATATTTAACCATCCCTTTAGCCTAGTGTAATCCCTAATTTCCCTTCTACTTACCAGGATAAAATAAGTAATCCAACCATTTCGACTAATATTGATCTCGATTAGCATGAAGCAGATAGAAGAATCAGCTTCTGTAAGCATAACTTTCTGCCAAATAGTTTCAAAAAGTCATGTGAGTGGAACAGGTCAGATTGTTTTTACATCTCTTTTACAAAGTATTCCTAGAAAAGTTTATTCTATTATTCACGCATTCGGGGAATCCCAGGATCAATTCATGTTGGAACGACCACCCTGCAATTGGGTGATTTCGTGTTTTTACATATCAATATGCAAAGGCAGGACAGCCTGTGCGGGTAATGTGCCAAATATGCTTTTAAGAGAGAACCATGATATTCCTAGATATTCCTTGTTATTGATTTCAGTTTAAAATACTTCAACTTTTCTCGTTACGATACTTGACGGATTTTTATACCATAGCAACACATTTTAAAACAGTTGACTGTCGGTTTAGCCCAGTGTATTCTCATATTTCTATTCTACTTACGAGAAAGCAAGTAATAAGACTATTTCTGCTAATGTTTATATCGATTAGCGTGAAGTATATAAAAAGAATAAGCTTACTAACAGTAATTTGTTACAAAGATGTAGAGAAAGTCATGTCAATGGAGCACATTAGATTCTTTTTTTTTTTTTCCTTCGCTATCAACTATCATAAAACATGAATATTTACTGTTCTGGAAATATTTGTTGTATAGTAGGGTTTCTTGGATTTGAATAGAAAAACAAAACAAATGAAATACGTAAACGCAATATAAATAAAGGTAGCTTTAGAGATCTACAGAATCCAGTTTGTTGAATTAGTTTTCGAATAACTTTCTTTTTTTTCTAAACTAAAATAAACAGAAGCATTCCCTATGTACGCATCCACATGTCAGGCAGTCCAATATCCTTTATAACATCCGATAATTCATTGGACAGACTTCAAAACAAAAACAAAAAATTCAAAAAAATAAATTACATTTTCATGGAATGCTGTGCGTTTTCCATGTCCAGCACTGGTAAATTAAATTACTCTTTCGTATTTTTTCTCTTCCCTCCATTTCGCAGTTTTCACGTTCCGCCCATAATTTTCCCCCTTTCCTACCTCTCCACTTCGATTTACTTTCTGTTAATTGGAAACAGAACGGACAATCTACTACAAACACATGACGCGCACTGGCAAATATGCGCAGAGAGAAATACGTATCCATGATGGATTGTTGCTGGCTGCAATTTTGCTGGCTCGCGATTATTAACAGCGGCCGAAGAAGGGAAACAAATGAGAAACTGCTGCTGGTGTCGCGGATATTGTACTTGGTTGAAGTTTACATTCCTTCAAATTCACATCACTCCGTTGAACGAATGCCGATATTATGTCGGCGCGTGGTAGGTCTAGCGATTTTTAATTGTGCTGATTTTGCTAGAGCGTAGCCAATAGCGACATGGGAAACAAAAGTAATATCAGCTATACACGTGATATGTGGTAGTATGATTGATTAGGCCATTGTCTCCAGCTGTCACTGTCCTGGACAATTTTGGATAATGGTTCTTAAGTGCTGTTTAACTAAATATATTCTCTTCAGAAAATAACAGAAATAATTTCATGAAGTGAAATCTGAAATGCTATAATAATTACACTGAAAAATGCAATGCCATATACGAGATATGAATCATCAAAATTCCGGCTGGTTAAAGCAATGGAAACCGGAATATCCGTAGTTCAAATTCCGACTGTGGCAATGCGTTTACCACTCTGATTCCACCTTTCCATCCTTGTCCCACACGCTGCTTATGTGAAAGATCAATTAATTATTATCATTAATCAACCTACCAAGATTATTTGACCCGGACAGATATCTCTTGGTGGGTTAAAAGAGTTGCAGAACTCTACTGAGATATTTCAAATTTCAAATGACAAGGGCGACCTTTATTTTACCCCTCGCAATGAGCGCGACCCCCTCATGGTTTCCCTGATAAGTAAGATAGCAACACGAAGATTACTCTCGCCAGTTCTCCATTGGCGGGTTTTAACTCTAAATAACTCCGTTGAGTTCTCCAAACTTTTTACGCATGAAGGAATATACACACACGTCAAATACAAGGAATCCAGTATAGTTGGTAAAATTATGAAGCTGGGAAGTACTTACGGTATTATAAGTTTTCTTTAGGGTATGTGCCGGCCTTCGTGGTCTAGGGGTTACATGCTATGCTGTATTTGCACGGTTACGGGTTCAAATCCAGTGGAGGGCGATGAATTTTTCTTGGACGTAAAAATCCTTAGCAGGCTCCCTACGGAAGGGGAGTAAAGTCGTTGGTATTATGTTGTATATTTGCGGCACGTATAAGAAGCTCAAGCCTGATTAAAGGCCTCCAGCAAAATTAAGTGATCTTTCACGATCAATATAGAATGAGAAGCTGAAAATTATTGACGTTAAAGAACAGTCATAAATAAAACTCACTTTTATTTTAATTTAGGATGTATCACCTAAAAATGATTTGCAATCTCCTTGTGGTTCATCAGAAGAGATACGAATTTGTTGTAGGGATGTAATGCTACCGACACGTTTCCAGCAATCGGATGGAAACCGGAAGTCAGCGAAAAGAACCCATCTTACTATAAAATATCATTGTACTTCATCCGTTATTAAGTTAGAAACTATATTATAAACAATATTTCTGAGCTAACTGTTCTTAATGCATAATTCATTTAATGCTTAACAAAATTCCTTTAATTTTAATTTTGGGATAAAGTGAGAGGAGACACCGGCTGCCGGAGCCAGGAGTAACCGCTCAGCGATTACAACTTATTTACAGTTTCCGATTGAGATTCTCTGGTAGTTGGACAGGCAGACTTGGGACTCAATAAGTCCAACATTCCCTCAAGTTGGTATACTCGAATAACCAGCCAAAGAACAGGGAACGGAAAAGAGTTTGACAGAGATAATTATTAATCCTTACCACGCTGCACCGAAACACCATTACTAACACTACCAATCCTGAAACATATCAAACGAAGTTATAGATGAATTAATGATTTATGGAACCCAACTAGAGTAATCTAGGGAATACTCCATCTTTTGGAACACGCATGAGCACATCTGTCCGATCGCCTCACACCACCAAACTAAAAGCCCAATTGAAACATAAAAAGGAAACAGAATGAAAGGTAAATGAGGGAAATTGTAAGTTATGGGAGATGAGAAAGCACCCTAGGTTTTCATCTACCTATCAGCCGGTGTTCGATGGGAATCAAACTCGGGAGCGTTGGCGCGGAGCCTTCTAAATGTGTAAAATGCCCCACACACTATGAAAATAATTCAGTACATACAAAATAAGGAGGATCGACCCGGCTGACGGTAGTTCTTTCTTTTGCCAGAAACTTCAAAAAGTGTGGGTTTTCTTTTCAAATTCCTGCACGATGTTGATTACTTGATTGATAACGGAGAGAATAATTGGTTAAAATACCTACGGTGAGTCCCTTTGTGGCTACCGTGCACATTTTTCCCTGATGTATATGATGGTTTGTGTGATATAAAGCTTTGCTGCGGATTATTGTTTGCAGGGCGGTCCGCAGAGGTTAATAAGAAGTGTCATAACTCTTGGCTGGATGACGGGCGACCTCCAGGGAAGCTGACTTGTTGATATCTAGTCATCGCTGGTTTCATACACCTGCCAACCGGACTGCTGGAGGGGAGTGGAAGAGAGCCGTTACGACTGACTGTAGGTAGCTCTTTAACACCCGCGCAAACAGTTGAACACGTCGAGCCGTGGTGTTGTACAAACATTTAGCGACCTACTGCGCTTATCATATTGTTATTATTCGACGATGGACACTCAAGAATGCCACAATTTCAGTTTGATCTGTTTGGAATTTGAGCATACCAATCAGGGTTTCATGTTCAATGCCTATATTAAATTTCATGCATATTTTAAAATTAGTTTAAAACTCTTTAAATTAGTTCCCAATAAATTAAATCTTTACCTGTTCTAAATCATACATAGTACGTAGGTAGAGAAGATATTGTATTCCACCAAAAATTCGATGTTGATATTAAGCCGGAAATGTATGTTTTGAGGTCTCTAAAACAGACTTAGACGAAAGTTCGTGTGTGTCTATGGATAGCATCACTCAAAAACGAAAAGTCGGTTGAATGAAAACTACAAGAATACGAAAGGAACATTTTAAAGAAAATTCCCCCAAATTTAATTATCCTTTACATGGAAAAAGTATTACAATTTTGACGATTTTAAAATTGAATCTACCAATTTTGATTAAAATATCATTAATATGTTTTTGATATTTTCATAACAAAATGTACACCTTGAATTTGAAGTAAACTTCATTATGGATGAACAAGATAAACAAACACTTACTACACAAAAATGTAGTTCCGTTAAAAACCACAACTTGTGTGTTATATAGGAGCTAACCGTTTCCGAGATTCCTTGTTAACGGCGTCAATTTTAAAATGCATTAAGTGTGCTTCAAACACATTCAACTTTTTACTTTTTACAGTATATACCGATACCTAAGAACAAATAACGTGTGAATTTCGAATGCGAGAGACCATGCGTTGGATTTCCGTTGACCGCACAGTCTGATATTAGGCTTATCGAGGTTTTTCCTGGTTCATAAGCTAATGCTGGGATTGTTCGTCATTTATTTGTCTTTAATTTAATTTTCTCTCATAAAGCTTTCTAACTTAATAATTTTGTGCTAAAAATGTAAGTTCCTTTATTATAAAATCAGGAAAAAATGCTAATTGAGATTATAATTGCTAATTATTTTTAGTACATTTTTAAAGCATATTACTGTACTCATCTTTTAACTAAAATTGTATGAATAAACAGCAATTTTGGTCACTTGTAATAAATTACTTATAGCTTTAAAGCTGATTCAGTACAAATTTAACACTATAAACTGAAAAAGCGGCATTGTACAGTTGTTCCGCCAAGGTTTTTATAAATTTAAATTAAATTAGACGTGGAAAATAAACAATAAAATTAGTATTAAAAGTATTTGATAACAAATAAAGATGCCATAATATGTAGGAGAGGTTAAGATAGTTGCAGTGCAAAAAAGACGAGAGAGATATTTTGTAGATGCAAAGTAATTTAAGATGATGACCAAGAGAATTATTTGAATATTAAACTTTAATTGCTTTTTCTCAAAAATTAAAAAGGCACTTAAGGATATTTTTTTAGTTAATTTCTGTTATATCTGAGAGTAACTTTAACATAAAATAAACTGTGCATCACTGTTTTATAATTAAATTTAGTGACTTTAAGTGACTTTTATTTAAAATATTTGGAAAAATAATTTTAATTTTCTAAAATGTTTGAAAGATTAATCATTCCGTATATAAAATACATGTATTAACAGTTACCTGTATTATGAACATGCAGATTCTCAATGATTTGATTCAAATTTTAATTTTAAAAGTGTAGTTCAAATTTTATTAAACATTGAAAAATAAAAGTTAATATTTTGATAAATTGTGCATCATAGGCTTTAAAAATGTTTCATTTAGAGTTTATACAATGTATATTTATCTACTATTTACTATGGCAGCCTATTTCGAGCCTTTGCCTTTGCTAACGGTTGCTTAATCAATGGAATATTTAGTTCACCACTATTTCTTCTGGTAATGTTTAACGCCCGCTTTTACTTCTTATAGCGATGACACTATTGATATATGGAATGCATATAGAACACGGTGGAATGTAATGGCGAGGGAAACCGGAGAGCCCGGAGAAAACTCGCCCCTGTGCCGCTTTGTCCATCACAAACTCCTCATGAGGTCCCTTGGGATCGAACCGCCTTGGTGAGAGGCAAGTGGTGTAACCCTTCGCCACTATGCGTGCATGTTGACAAGGAATTAATTTATATCCCATAGATAGCGCCATTGCACATAGCGAACGTGAAACCGGCAGAATTTAGATCGGAGAAATTAGCTAAAAAATAACATTAATATGTTATATTAAAATAATTAATACAGCAATACTTCTTTATTTCACAAATAAGACCTTTAGATTTATTTTTATTATTTTAATTTTTCTTATTTATATTAATCTTATTTAATGCAATAGAGTATTATGCATCTCTTCTTTCAGGATATGGGGTTCTCTTAAGTGCAAGACCAACCAACGGCTTTACTTTCCTTCCGAAGTAAGCCATGATAAGAAATTTTTCGTCCAAAAAACCCATATCCCTCTGCTGGGTTCAAACCTGCAACCTTGGGAATGCATACCTATCATTTTATAAACATTTTATTAAGTTTGGTTTAATGAACTAAAAATTCCATTTATGAACAAAGAGGTACCCTTAACACCCTATATACATAGTATAAATTGTCCTGGAATAAAGCAGATGTGAAATCTCTTTGATTTAGGCCAGTAAAATATGGGTCATACGCTGTGTGCTGGCAGAAGATATTAATTAAGCAGATATAATGGGAAACCATAACAGGAAATACTAGATCCATCTTGATCCAAGTACCGCAAGATGAAATGATTAAAATTCTATACAGAGTTCACAACGAGTCACGACTCAGAAGAGTAGTTATCTGACTAAAGGCGAAGTTGCCGCATTATACACTGGATTTACGTTTTCATAACACAATCATTCATTTTCAGATAACATCTAGCAGCTTTCATAAATCGTATTTCATTAGTAGTAAGATAACTTGAGAAGATTTCCTCGCATATAAAACGATGAATAATAAACATATCTTGAAGTTATCGAGAAGCATTAAGTAGGAGTTTGGTAAATATTTAGTCATATACTGTCAACTCGCAGTTTTTCACGGAAAAAAAATCTGATGTGTTCCATTCAGGTGACTTTCTATACTTCTTACAAAAGATTCTTCTTCTTCTTTCTACTTCATGCTAATCGATATCCACGTTAACAAAAATGTCTTATTACGTAGTTCCTTATAAAAAGAAGGGATATAGTAGAAAGGCTACTACTTTGTGATTGTCATCGAAATTAACTTTGTTGCATGTCCAGGAGTAAAACAAAAGAAACACGCTCGACTTCCTCTTTGAGAAAGGTATAATTATTTTAAAATTGAAACTTACGAAAAGAAATGTCTCTAAAACGGTTAGCTCCCAGACAAAACCATATATGGCATGAATTATGTGAAGAGATCTAAATTTTTGTGTTGTAATTTTGTCTATCATTTACGGTTTACTCGCTATGAAAAGTCATTCAGGATGAAGGGGACTTGAGAGACTATTTCCAGGGAATTCAAGATATACATTTCGTTTGCCAAGTGTCTTTAATATACAGATTTTTAATAAAAAATAATTAAGAGTGATTTTGGAGAAAATCAAAATATTGAAATGTTTTCCGTGTAAAGGGTAGTTTGGGGTGGGAGGATTTTATTGAAGCTTTTCAACAATTCGGAGATACTGAACTTAAATATCAAGTTTGGTATTTAATAGACTTTTGCTTTTTGAGTTATGCCGTCTCCAAACAGACGCGCACACACATACACCTACCTTTTTATAAAAATTTTATTTTTTATTCAGGGATCTCAAAATATATATTTCCGGTAAACCCCCGATAAAATTTTTTTGGATGATATACAATCCTTCTCTACCTACAATTATAGGTGTTGTACATATGTGATAGAGAAAGTAAAATTGCATAATACATAGAACTACTATGCGCGCATCTTCATTCGGTGGTTTTAGCGCAATTTCGGAAGGACAGAGAGACAACATTGAGACATGAAGTAAGCTATACGCCCTGTGGCTACAATGCTAAGGTTTCATTCTGTCTGCAGATCTATGAGTTCACGCGCATGCACATGCGTGTGTTTCGTTTCAGCTAGTTCGCGGTAAATAAGATATCCTATTTACCATAATGCCTGAGGGCCTTGTCAACATTGCAGAAAGACGGGCAGACGGGCTGTCTCATCTTCTCTGCCCACGTCCCTCGCGCTTCACTGTATATCTAGCGCCCAAGAAAAGGTGTGCGCATTACACTAATGCGTAATCAAGCAAGACGATGCGCAGTAACGTTTGATGCTCTAATTTGGGAAATCCTGTGTTTGATTCTTGTCGGTTAAGCCACTCTGACCATGAGGTGTTCCGTGTTTTTCTCAGGTAATTAAGGTGGTGGTTCCCTTTCTACCACACACTTTGATTTAACAGAGATTTTACCGGAAATTGGTCCAAAAAAAGCATTTTTAGAAAAATGTCCGCGCGTGTGTGTGTCTATGGGCAGCATAGCTCAAAAACGAAAAGTCCATTAAATAACAAACTTGATATTAAGTTCAGTATTTTCCAAGGGTACGACTCGAAGATTTTCAAGAAAATCCCTCACTCCTAACTAAACTTTATATGGAACATTTTTCGAAAATTTTGACTTTCTCATAAATGGCTCTAACGATTTTGATTAAAATACCTTATTTTTAAGATATTTTTATGACAAACGAAATGTATATCTTTTCTGAAGATATTCTGGATGACTTTTGTACACTTGGTAGACCGTGAAGAAAACTTACTACATAAAAAATGTAGATCCCATTAAAACACACAATTTATGTCATATACTTTTCTTCTTTTTTTTTTGATAGAGTTAGAGATACTCCGAATAATTGGTTTTAATTTTATCAACTTAAACTTCTCTCAAACGGGAAGACATCTTTCTTCTCGTTTCTCGTTTGTTTATTTCTGGTAAGCGATGATATTGGAATTTCAATTGTTTCACATATCGACTGGATTTGAAAGGAAGAGACTATCGCTTTAGTTTGTGAATTTTCTTGTTTCTCTTCTACTTACAAGGAACCTAGTAATAAGACTAATTCTTCTTATGTTTTTTTTTTTGATTAGCACAATGTAGACAACATATTAATATGTTGAATAAAAGGTTAGTTTACCGAAAATCACGTAGGAGGAAACACGTAATGAGGACAATTTCTGCTAATGTTTATTTCGATTAGCTTGATTTAAACACAAGAATAAGTTTTTTAACAATAATTTGTTACAGAAATGCAGAGAAAGTCATGTGAATGGAACACATCCGATTTTTAGAAAAAAGTCCGTGTGTGTCTGTGGGCAGCAGAGCTCAAAACGAAAGGTCCATGAAATACAATACTTGACATTTAAGTTCAGTATCTCTTAAGGATGCAGCACGAGGATTTTCAAGAAAATACCCCCGCCCCCAACAATCCTTTACATGGAAATAATTTCGAAAATTTTTATTTTCTCCAAAATGACTGATTAAAATCTCTTATATAAAATACTTACATGACAAATAAAATGTATAATGTGAATTTTCTGTGAATAGCCTCTATACACCTCTTTATTCTGGAAGATTTTTTTGAATTTTGCAAAACGAGTAAACCGTAAGAGATAGACAAAAACTTACTACACAAAAAATGTTGAACTCCTTAAAACACACATTTAATATCATATACTTTTTTTTGTCCTGGAGTTGACCGTTTTCGAGATATTCCATGTTATTTGTTTCAGTTTTAGAATAGTTTTAACTTTTCTCGTAGAGAAACTTGTCAAATGTTATCTTGGTTACCCCCTAAGCGAGATTTGAACCGAGATTCTTGAAGGTGAGGCAGACACGCTAACTTCACACTACCAAGGTGGTTTGAGAAAACATTGTATTCCACCCAAAAATTCCACACCGAGATTTCATCGAGAATATATGTCTTGAGACCGACTGAATTAAAGAAAAAATCATTTTTAACAAAAGATAAATGTGTGGTGTGTGGTGTGTGGATTTTGGGCAGGATAACTCAAATACGATAAGTTTATTAAATACTAAACTTAGTATTTAAGTTCAACACCTCCCAAGGTTTTGACACGAAGATTTTCAAGACCTCCCTCCCCCACTTCCAACTACCTTTAAATAGAACATTTTTCGTTAATTTTAAATTTATCAAAATAGCTCTAACGATGTTGATTAAAATACCATATGTTTAAAATATTTTCTCGGCAAATGAAATGTATGCGAGGGGCTCAACAAGTCCTTAGAAAATCCAAAAAAATTACACTCGTAGCATTGAAAAGATTTGTATTTAGTAACCGTCGTCTCTTACTAGATGACAGAGTTTAAGCTATATCCATTACGTGGTTTCGTTGCCATAGACAACTGAATCAACAATCTTGTGCTTCCTTAGAAAGCTGGAAAAAAGATGTTCATACGGTGATTAATACTGCTATTTAAAAGGCTTAACACCGAAAGAGATAAAAGCCGAGTTGGGTGAAGTTCATGCCACATCTGCTCCGACGTTAAACGTGGCCATAAATCCGCTAATGATGAACATTGTTCCGGATGACCAGTAGAAGTGATTTTCTCCGAAATGATTGACAGAATGCAGAATATGGTTCTGAGTGATCTACGAATCAAAGTTCACGAAATAATAAAGGCCACAGGCATAACACAAGGTACAGTGTTCTCAATTTTGCACAAAAAATTAGTTCTGACAAAGGTCTCGGCAAGATGGATGCCTCGTTTACTCTTAATGAAGAATAAACGCAATCTTGTGATCGTTTCGGAAGCTGGTTTGATACTTTTCCGTCGCAATCCTGAAGAGTTTCTGTATCGGTACGTAGCTGAGGATGAAATATGGATATACTACTACACTTCAGAGACAAAAGTGCATTCTAAACAGTGGGTTTTTAAAGGCGTGGCTCCTAAGAAGGCAAAGGTGCTGAAATCTGCAAACAAATTGATGGCCTCAGGTTTTTCGGATGAATGTAGAATCATCTAAATTGAATGCTTCCAGAAACGAAGTACGACAAATGGAGAGTATTGTGTATCGTTATTGCACTGGTTAAAGGTGTATCAAGTAAAACGTCCTCATTTTGGTAATGAAAAATGTTCTTTTCCATCAAGACAATGTAAGAGCACACACAGTTTAGATGGATAAAAAGAAATTGTGTTGAAAAATAAAAATAAATCTATCTTTTTCTAAGCACTTAATGAACGCCCCCTCGCATACTGAATTTTCTGGGAATACCCTCAGGAGACTTCTGTACTCTAGATGAGTATTACATAACTGGAAAACGAGAGAGAGAAACTTACAATACCAAAGTATGGACATGTGACTGACTATCTCTTTAGCCTAGTGCATTCCCTTAGTTTCCTTTCACTTATAAGGGACTAAGATATAACATTTTTTTAATTGTTTCATTTATAGAGCCCCCTTTAACATCTAAGGTCATATCGGGGGCTTTCCACTTGAAACAAGTCGTTGTCTGTAGGTTCTTTTACGTTTGTTTAAATCATTTTGTTTTACTCAAACACTCACATGCAAACTTCCAGACTCTGTGGGGGATAGGGAATAATTCTGGCTAGAGAAAAATTCCCCATCCCAGCTGGGAATCGAACCCGGGGCCCCGGGTGAGAAGTCAGCTCGCTGACCACGGAGGCAGTCTGCTAATGCTTATCTCGATTAGCATGAAGTAGAAGGAGAAAAAGCCTTTATAGGAAGTTTATTTGCAGAGCAGAAAGAAATAGTCACGTGAATTCATTTTTTTCAGAAAGCAGAGATATTAGTTTTTATACTGTGAGCGGTTAGTTCATCAGAGGGCCATAAACATATCTATTGGAATATAATAAAGAAAATAAGGTTTTGAAAGGTTAGACATGCTCTAAATCCACAGAGATCTGAAGCAGATTCACATATATTATTATACTGACTTGAACGTTGGAGCCGTTACAAGAGGAAAGATGGCCTCTTTGATAGATGGCGCGGTAATCGTCATTTCTCGAACGTTGAGCAATAAATCGGCAAAGCAATATTGTCAGATACTGGAGATAGGCAAAGGGGGAATTTTAATTAGAGATAATATGTGTTCATACGTCAAGGTAAGGTATTCATAGCAGGAGTAAGGAGGAATGACATGCGACGGTACCATAGTAGGACTTGCTTCCTGCGGTGCCAGTGTTTTCTTGCTCGTCTCGACCATCATCCATTACTTAAAGGAACAACTCAGTTTTTGTTTAATGTACTTATTTAACCACTTAATGACCATTTTAATGAGTAAAGAACCTTGGCTTAAATCCTATAACTGAATGGGACGGTCAGTTTGGAAAGCGTGGAAAACTTTTGAGTTTCATAATGAGGCTTCTGAAAGTAATTAAAAGACGATTTATGTTAATGTTTATTTTGATTAGCATAACGCATATAGATGAATAAGCTTTAGTAATAATAGTTTGTTGGTCGTCGCGGTGGTAGCACGGCTGCTTTCCAAGTGGGAGACCTGGGTTCGATTCGCGGTACCGGCGTGGGGAATTTTTTCCTGCTGGGAGACCTGATCTGGGGTGCACCCAGCCTCGTGAGGTCTCTGGGGTGGGGTGCAAATTGAGGAGCTACTTGATTGAGAGTTAGCGGTTCCAGATCGAGAAGGCCTACATTTAAGATGTATATTAAATAATAATCAATAACTATTAATAATATTAATAAATAATAATGATAATAGTAATGAGGCCAGCTAACAGTCTCACAATGCTAAGGAAATGCATCCGATTATGGAGTCAATGACGCAAAATAACAGTGAAAATCAAATATATTTCTTATGTACT
The DNA here is from genome assembly GCA_030762935.1 of Hymenopus coronatus. Classification (NCBI taxonomy): domain Eukaryota; kingdom Metazoa; phylum Arthropoda; class Insecta; order Mantodea; family Hymenopodidae; genus Hymenopus; species Hymenopus coronatus. Next base: position 94,093,459 of record CM060881.1, on the reverse strand, counting down.
AACTATCGTTCCCTTGGTCACATCATTTAAATAAAGATGTAAATATAATTTTGTTGTAATTCTTTAAAATGAATAAGTTATAAACTAAGCACATAACCAATAATCTTTCTTGAAATCTGAAAATGGCGGAGAAATGACGGGACCCGGATATTAGACCATTTTAGTATAACTTCCTATTGCAGATGTTGGTTATTTGAGGTTATGTGGTATATGAGTTGGCTAATGGTGATTTCATCAAAACATGAAAATACTCCCGTCACCATCACACTGCCATTGCGGTGCTCTTAATACATTTGATCAAGTAATATTTTGGGTTAAATGGATAAATTGAATACACAAAGTTATCATCAAATAAAAACTTATCTCTTGTCCAACCATATCTACTTGCTCTTTAGTTATGTTATTGTTAGCTTTAAAAAGATCTCATTTGGCAAAATAAAAAAAAAAAAATCTTGTAACATCACGACAATGCTCCGGGCCCATCATTCAGTCATTGCAATGGGAAAAATGTGCGAATTAATTTGGAATTTCTTGAACATCCACCCTATTCGCCAGATCTAGCACCCAGTGACTACCACCTGTTCCCAAACCTCAACAAATTGCTTGGAGGATGAAGATTTCACAGCAACAAGTAGACCATTGATGCGGTAAAGAGCTATTTTGAGGACCTTGATAAATCGCACTTGAGACCGTTAGTCGGCCTCGCTATTATTATTATTATTATTATTATTCCTATTAATTATTTAATTATTTAAAAGTGTATAAAGCTAGCTTATAGCAAGTACAGCCCAAAGCTGTTTACCAAACTAGGTCGCTGCATAAGGGAAAGTTCTTTGTGAGAGAGAATGCTATTATAAGTCACATACTCTTGTGCATGTGCGTGCAATAGAGAAATAAGTGAAAAGTGATTTCGGGAGAGGCCTGAATAGTAGAGAAGTGAGTTCTTCTTCATTGTGTTGAGGCGGTGACGAGGTGTTTATGATGTATTTTGGGTAAGTAGACATGCATTATGGGACACATAGACGCCAAGTTCGCGGTCTTTTTGACCAATAAAAACGAAGCAGCATGACAGCAGATTTTACTATATAAGTAACATATTACAGGCTATTGGGGCAGTCAGTATCAAGTTTGAGGTCACAAACGCGTAATTGCTGTCAAGTTGGAAAACACTCACCGCTAAGTTTAAGGCGCGCATACTCGTCAAGTTGCTATATAGTGTGAAGGTTAATTGTTATAAATGTTATAGACAAGCAAGGGAAAAAGTCATTAGGTCTACGAGATAAGTAATGGTAAATCGTCGAGTATGGCAAATTCTAAAAGGTCATAAAAGCTCAAAGTAGCATGTAAAGCAAAGTACTTGTCTCAGTAAGTAACAATTTCTAGTAAAGAATACATTCACATATGAAAGTGAGAGTGTGTTAATCATTTCATAGGTCAACTCCTAACTACCCCCATTGTTTTCTCACCCGAGAGAGTCAATTTCATGCAGACTGAGTGACGCCGAGGCAGTTTCATAGTGGATCTTAAATCAAGTACGTGAAGAGATCTGCTATATTGGTAGGGGAGTACATCTACACACACTTAATGCAACCTGGGGCAACATTACAACCACACCACCACCACCACATACTTGGCATTCCCCAACGCGGCGCAAAACTGCTACACACTACAGAGATGGTTTAATTAAATTAGAACACCCATATGACTAATGTATTAGCCTTTCTAGATATTATGTTGAGAAATAAAGCAAAAATAAATAAATACTGAGAGGCGTGGGACATTGAGAGGCCCGGGACATATCAGTCGACCCTAGTACAGTTCCGGAGGTTTGTCGCGACTCCGGCGCTGTATTCCGTTTTTCCACTTTTTTCCAATTTCGCTATATTTCCTTTGTTGACAGAGTTGATTTAACGTTTGCTTGTTGTTTGAAAATTCACATACACACATTAACAAACACGCAAACACTCATGCACAAGGCGCGACTCGAACCCATGATCCCGTGCGCTACGAATCATCAAAGCTGGGCACTTAAGCGAGTGCGGCCTCTCACAACATGGACATTTTAAGATAAAAACAGGCCTACAATACCTATGCTTTGAAGTTCAGTGGGCCTATTTATATCCGTGTCATGAAAGGAATGGATATTTTTTCGCACAACACTTCGAACTTTTTTTCTAGTAAGTTCACGAATTACGTGACGTTGTTTCAATCTGGTAGCCAACTAGAATGAGGCATTAAAAGTCTCCCTCTAAATCTAGAGCTTCATGAAAACATGTAGCCTTTACGGCAAAACAGCGCGCCTGAAACAATGGCATCTTCTGCTCGTTTTTGGCTGGACCATTGTAAAAGAGCAGCATCTAAGTCATCGAATGTCTCTTCATGCTTTTTCGTGCAGATGGTCGAAGATTAGAATCACAGTTCCTGAAAAAATCCTGTATTTTCTGCTTATTGCTTTTAATGTCCCTAACAGTCTGCATTCCAATCCCATAACCAACACTTAATTTTGCAAACACTTTCCCCGTTCTCAAATCTTTCAGTTAATTATAACTTTTGTTTTAATGACAACACACGATTTTTTCATTTCTCCGTCATATGTTTTACAACCTTTTTTTAACTTGCTTCGTTGATACACGCTGATTAACATCAGAAAAACAACTCGTTTTTAATTTACACGTACTCTTGTTATCACGAGGTGATTGTTTAATCAATGGAATTGGCACTTATCCTCATGCGGCGGGTCCTTTTTAGCAAAACAGTCTATAATATTTCTTTTCGCAGAGGGGGGTGCATGGTTAATCCGCAAACCGGATAATCTGCACACGGATAATCGGGAGTATACGGTACTTCGTTTTGAAGGATTTAGCTTCAACAGAAATCAAAAAGTATTAGACTCGACACAAAAGGACATTTCCCTCATTTTAGACGTTTAAAAGGAGAGCTGTCAGTCTCCGTCAAAAAGCCTACAGAACCTCGCCTAAAAGTTCAAAGAAAACCCCTAAAAATATTTAACTCAACATCCTCAATATGGTCATAGCTTCAAGTGATCAGCGTCTCACTCGGAGATTCCAGGTTCGTTTTCCTTTTTTCTTTAATTAGGATCCATCTTTTTTCTCCATCGAGTGTGAAAGTGGGGATGTGAAGGTAAACTATGCGCGTGAAAGATTTAAACCGACGAAACCTACAGTAATATTCCTAAAAGTTTAAAGAGAAATATATAAAAACTTAAGGCAATATGACTATAATAATTAAAAATGCTGTAGATTGAACAGAACAAAAGGAAAAATCTGTTGTGTTCCATTCACATGAATTTACCTAGCTGTTCCACAAAAAATATTTCCTTACAAAATATTATTCTTTTATTTACGTCATACTAATTAAGATAAACATTTGTAGAATTGTTCTTATTACTTGTTTCCTTGTAAGCAAACGGAAAATAAAGGAATACACTAAATTAAAGCGATATTCAAATTGTTTTAAACTTCTTGCTATGCAGAACAATTGCAATTCGGTTTTCTTTTGCATTCCAGTGGTAAAACAAAAGGAATGAAACGAAAATTTACTTCCAGCTTGAGAATTGTTAAAGTAGTTAAAAACTGAAACCAATAACAAGGAATATCTCGGAAACGGTTAACTCTGCAAATAAAGGTATAGTGTGTTTAAATAACATCTGCATTTTTGTATAAGTTTCTACCTATCTTTTACGGTTTACAAATTATATAAAAGCCATTCAGAATGAAGAAGTGAGCCCACCTGGATAGTGCGGTGGTAGCGTGTCTGCCTCACATTCAACAGGTCGTGAATTCGAGTCTCGGTTAGGATGAGTTACGCAGATGAGTTTTTTTCGGGGTATTCTATTATCTTGAAAAGACGACTGTCGAGTAACTTTAAGCTCCATAGACTCCGAGATCATTTGAGCATCATTTCACCAATTTCATGCATAGTCCAATATGATCAACCAGATTAAAGGATGCTAAGCTACAAAAATATAAATAAATTAATAAACATGAAGAGGTTTTCAGTAGCTATTCCTATAAAATACCTGATATACATTTCGTTTGTCATGAAAATATCATAAACATATGGCATTTTAATCAAAATTGTCAGAGCCATTTTTGAGAATACCAATTTTTGAAAAGTGTGCCACGTAAATGGTAGTTGGAAGTGGGAGATTTTCTTGAAAATCTTCGTGTCGTGTTCTTAGAAGAACTGAACTTAAATACCAATTTGGTATTTAACTGACGTTTTATTTTTGAACTCTGCTGCTCAAACATACACAGACACAAAAGGGCATTTTTCTTTTTTCCTTTATTTTTTTTGACACGTTATTTCAAGTAAAATCTCGGTATTGAATTTTTGGCTGGAATTTAATATATTCTGTATCTACTATGTACATTGTACTCGTGCTAGAGAAAGTAGGAAGGAAAAGGTGAGCTTCTGAGATAAGCATGGTGTTGTTACCTATATCTATTCTTATTTTCAGAAACCATACATTTCACAATACATTTATTAAAGCAGTAGCCCTCGGTGTCATTAAAGGTTCATTAGTTCAATTGACGAATTATTCATATAGTATGTAAATTTATTATTATGCTCAAAACATAAAAGGACAATTTCTATGTACGTATTTTGTACGTATATTGGGTGTTAGGGGAATACATTTAGATAAATTATACTTTAATTAGTAATCACTTCGACATATTGGTTACTCTTGCTTTTCATCTCACACATACTAGTTACCTAATTTACGATTTGATGTTTTCTGCATGATCGTAACAGCGCTGCAAAATGAACAACGCCTGTCAGTTTTGTTACCACGTATTTACACTTCAATATTTGACCTGCTACCGGGGATAGTGTGGTGTAATTGGTCTTGCAGAAAACATTCGTAGCATAGGTATGAAAACAAGTGGTTTTTGGTTTTTTCTATCTTTACTACGTGTAATAAATAGGGGAAGTAATTATATTCACCCAAAATTTCAATGTCGAGGTTTCTCAGGAAATATATGTTTTGGGGCCCCTGAAACCCCAAAGAGCATTTTTAGAAAAATCATATGTGTGATAACATAACTCAAAAACAGAAAGTCGGTTAAATACCAAACTTGATATTTAAGTTCGGCATCTTCGAGGGATGTGATACGAATATTTTCAAGAAAATACCTCACCCAAAACTGTTACTTTGAACATTTTTGGAGATTTTGATTTTATGATAAATGCTATAACAGTTTGCATTTAAAATATCATGTGTTTAAGTTATTTGCATGTAAAAAAAACAAAAAAAAACTAAGTCTTGAATTCTCTGGGAATAGTCTCTAAAGTCCTCTTCATTCTGGATGACTTTTGTAAAGCTGGTAAATCGCAACAGAAGACAAAATATTATTACACAAAACATGTAGATCTCGTTGAAGCACACAATATATGTTAAATACAGTTTTTGTGAAGTTAAATCTTTCCGAGATATTCCCGGCTATTGGTCTCATTATCCAATACTTATACTTTTTCCAAATAACAAGTCGTTAGTTTTTAAAGCTTTAGGACATGAAAGGAGACGGGAAATTCAAACCATCACTTTGTGACCAGCTCTTACAAGATTTGACAATCATTATAACTTAGCGTATTCCCATATTCTTCTTGTAGCAATAAAGAAATCAGGAGTAAGACCATTTCTGTTACTGCTTGGTTAAGCTGAAGTATACAGAAACACAAAGTCGTGTAAAATAGTTTCTTACAGAATAGCTGGAGAAAGTCATGGGGATGGAATACATGCGACTATTTTTTTTCTCTTTACATCTTATTTACTTTACATCTCAGGTAAAATGTCTTTATATTCTACATTTAATTAGCGTTGAAATTTGTAAACATTACTTATTTTCTGATAAACACGCCCTGACAATTATCCTTGAATTTCGTACTAGTGTATTACATTTGCTTCTTGCTTTAAATGGTTGGTAAAGTATGAAGGGAAAAACATGAAGGAGAAAATGAGAGAGGCTAAAAAGTGGGTACCTTTAAATTTTTGTACATAGAAAACCACTCTGGAATTCTAAGTAATATACATAAAAATGTGGATTTTCGTTTATGCTACAAATTAATAATTAACGTTTCTTCTCTTTCTCAGGTAATAGGTCCAGTTTTTATTAAGGTTGTAAAAATTGTCTTTCTCCTTTAAGCACTTAAGTTAAAACTGATTTAAGACTTTGAGCGGCTAAATTATGGCACAAACGTAATACTTCATCAGACACTAACCTGTTTCTGATTCAATTTATTAGCAAGACCCGAACCTACATTCAAGGGGTTTGTTATGCTATTACAGTTCCTTTTAAGGGACTGAATGTGATGTTTAAACAGTTTTATGGACGGTTCATTTCAAATTGTCTTTTAGAAGATACTCTCTTAGGAAACATAGTATTTCTTTTCTTGTTGAAAGTTTTCAGAGGTTGTTATCCTGTACTGCTTTTGTTCTTGTGTTGATTAAAATTAAGTTCCTCGGCAGTATTTTACGTTCTTTTGTCCCTCCTTTGTTCACAATTTCCTCGTCCAGACTCGATTTTATCTACTGCAAAAGCAACCCGCATGTGAATTTTAGACAGTTATGCCGTAAATATTTGTTCAAGGATATTAAACTCGTATTCAAATTTTGATTTATGTGTTTACAATTTCGGAGCTTTGAATTCTAAAATAACAGTAACAAGATATTGCCAAGACCTCCCAAGTCCGAATCTGGTTAGCGTAATTACTCGTTTAAGTGTTTTACTTTCTCTACATGTGCTATGTGCATTGTATATAGGGATGGTATTGTAATGCACCCAAAATTTTGATACCGAGATTTCACCGGAAATATATTTTTGGGTCCCCCGAATAAAAAAGAAATGTTTTTGCAAAAAGGTCACTGTGTGTGCGTGTGAGTGTGCGTGTGCGCGTGTGAGTGTGCGTGTGCGCGTGTGAGTGTGCGTGTGCGTATGTGTGTTTGTGTGTCTGTGGACGCATAGCTCAAAAAAAGAAAGTCCGTTAAATAGCAAAACTTCGTATTTAAGTTCAGCATCTTCCAAGATGCAACACGAAGCTTCAAGAAAATTCTCCCACCCCAACTGCCTTTTACATGGAAAAATTTTAAAAAATTACGATTTTTTCAAAAATGGCTCTAACGATTTTGATTAGAATATCGTATATTAAAGATATTTACCTGAAAAATAAAATGCGTATTGAATTTTCTGGGAATACCCTCTGAAGACTACTTTAGTCTGGATGAATTTTGCGGAATGTTATATAACTGGCAAACTCTAAGAGATAGAAAAAACTTACTTAACAGAAAATATGTTCGTTAAACACACAATTTGTGTTATATACAGCTTTTCGTGGAGTGAATCGTTTTTGAGATATTCCTTGTTATTGGTTTCAGCTTTAAAAAGCATACTTTTCTCATACTGCAATTTGTCAACTTCTGACAATAGAGACAACGGAACTTCATCTAGATAGCAACCAGCTTTTGACTAATACTTTAGCCTATGCTACTGCCTTATTTCCCTTCTACTTGCATGGAAGAAGTAATAAGAATTTTTTGCTAAGTTTTTCACGATTAACACGAAGTAAAAAGAAGTATAAGCTTTTTAACATTATGTTGCAGAGATGTAGAGCAAGTCATGTGAATGGAACACATCAGATTTTTTCCGGGGCTTTCCCTTATCCTGGAAAGACTACGTCGAGTAACTTTAAGCTCCATGGATCCCTATGGCTCATTTGAGTGTACTATTATTGTACACCCATTTCATTCATTGTCAAATAATATGACCCATAAGGTAAAATGACGTTAGAACTAATACACACACGTACACTGTTTCACCTCTTTAACATCCAGCGAGATGGCGTCCCGGTAACATGTGCAACTCGCATTTGGGAGGTAATGGGTTTGATTTCTGTAGTCACTTATCTAACCCATGGGTATTTGTGGGTCACCATGTGAATGCTGTGAAGGTTCTTTATATCTCCAGAATTTACTGTCCCTCATATCGTTCTATTATAATTTCATTCATGCTTCATCCCAATGGTCTCTCTCAGGGTTAAAAGTATCAGCGATTGTGCTTTGGTGCGACGTGGCATGACAGAGATATAGCATACTTTCTGTAACTCTTACCCTCCCCCGTGTGCGATGGTTGCGGGGTATAAGGACCACTCTTTGGAGGCCCGGATCCTCAGTGTGCCGGGGAGATTCAATCTGGAACTGTAGGGACCCTGTCGTTGCTGTGATGTCGCTTCTGGCTCCGGCCGCAAGGTGTCTCCTTCACCTCATCCTTTCCGCTCGGGGCGCTCCCACAAGAGGCATAAGTACAAATACCGCACTGGTTCGGTACGAGCACCTCCATTCGTATCTTAACTATTCTAGCTCTTTCGGATTTGCATTCAATAAGCAAACAGTGTAAATTGATTTTAGTTATATTCATTTAATACAATAAATTACTACGTGCCTCATAATAAAAGAACTTCTCTTTCTTCAATTAAAGTAATAATTAAAACCTTATTTTGAAAATGATAACTAATTTATTTTCAATTTTTGATCCTTCATCAAATATTATAAATTTATCAATTTCCATAGTAGATTATGATTAGGGTTATAAAACGGAGAGGGACACCTCGCAACTTACGCATACATAGATCAGTTGCAACTGCAACCTCCAGAAGGAAGGGATGAATGAGGGAACCATAAGTGCCTACAGGCCGCAAGTAGACGAGCCATAGAGAAGCGTGGAATTTCCTAATACTTCTAGGCTCGAAGACCTGTCCGAGGTCGATAAACGACCCATCGACCAAGCAGCCCTCTAATGTCAACGACGTATCTTTATTCTTTTCCTTGAGCAAATATCCGCGTCATCTTTTGGGCACCACTAAAAACCACGAAACCTAGTACACCTGAAAGCTAAAAGGAAACGGAAGGAAATGGAAATTATAAAAAGGAAAGTGTGGTAGATGGGAAGCCATCCCAGCATTCGCCTACTGCCATGAAAAACCCAAGTTCAAAGACGGTTTACGGAAATCGATCCCGGAACCTGCTGAAAATGAGTCCCAAAATTATCGTAGTAATATCTTAATCAGTTATGTATTAGATTACATATTTAAGATGAAAAGAAAAATATAACATTTAGAGCAATAAATTTACTTGGAAAGATAGAATCAGACTGAAATATTCAATGTAGTAGGCGGAATGCGAATCTGTTGGAGAAAATATTTGTTAAGAGCAACGGCAAGGACATCCTAAGATCTGTCATTTAAAGTCGAGCTATGGAATTGGAATTTTTGTCTGATTTTAGCTTTTCAAACAAGAACAAGAAGCTATCATTAAAGTGTAATTATCCATTTCGGATCACCGAAATTAAGGACATAATTGATTTTATTCGTCATGCCAGTGCCTAGAGCTTGCACTATTATTAAATCACTAATCCACATGTAACAGAATAAAAGGAATAAAATAGTTTTGCAATAAAAGTGCTGCTCTCTGAAGAATCTCTAAAAGAATCTCGATCTAAAAACACTTTTATTATGTATATACTCCAGTATTTATTTTAAGTAAGATGTTCATACCCAACGCACGCGTAAAAACAATATATTGGAATTTTGGTTATTTTATTTGTCCTTTAACTGGTATTATATTTAACTTTATATACACACATGCATACTTATTGATAGCTCCAGCCTCTGGAGAGGTTCGGGAATAATCTTGGCTAGAGAAAAACTCCCATCCTCCTGCGGAAATTAACAGTGGATGTAGGTATGTTATGCTGCGAACAATTAACTTTGCTATCAAAGCTGATGTTAATAGGTCCGAGAGGCAATAAAGTCTGACCCTGTGCCCTAACGACAGACGGCACATTCGTCAGATTCACAGCCTTCTTCTTTACTTGTAAATTTTTAAAAATTTCGAAAGGCTCAATCAGAAACGCGGCAGCTGTCCATGTGACGAACTCAACATCGTTAACTGAAGGCCGACGAGTTGCTCTGCTTTTGGAAGTGGAAGTTTTTATACAGAACCTTAAATAAATCATGTAGAACATTATTCATGAGACTTTAGGATTGATATTGAATGACAGAGCACCTATTAATTAACCAATGACAGTGTTTGTAATTCAACGCTGTTCACAGTCAAACTGTCTTTCATATGTATGTTCAGGTTCAATGGGTTTCAGTCTGAGTGGAGCAAAGCGAGAAAAATTCGAACAATCAAAGATTTTTTTATTTTCAAGCAAACCGTTTTTGCCCAAGAAGTTAGCGTATAATCTTTCAGTCGAGGATGTGAATTGGAAACTTCAGCTACAAGTCTTAACTTGAACTTTTTAAACCCTTACTGGATACATGACACAACGTACCACTCAATGCAATGTAATAAAAGGATTGCTTTTGTTTAGAAACTTAGGCTGAAATTTTTAAGAGAACTCTAAAGCATATGACTAAGAAACGAATGTTAAAATACTTTGAAAATAGCATGTTTTATAACTTGATTGTTCAGCTGGTAGGTTTTACAAGTGTAAAAAACTAAAGTTTAGATTCACATGACGCTCTTTACTATTTTTTCAACAAACGTTTACTCTGAAATCTACCTAATGCATTGTTGGTTTGTTAAATATTTCATTGTATTTTTTGTTTAAAGTATTTTAGTACAGTGGAATGGGCAAAGGTAGGAGGAATATGTTGCTCGCGCACAGTCGTGGGGACTTTTTGGTATAGTTGGCGGTGCAGGCACATGCAATCCTTATCTCCCCCTTCCACTGCCTAAAAGATTGATCAACACTAGGCCTAAGCGATAGTCAATTATTCTAAGTACTTTAAATTTTACTTATTAAGGACGTTGTCAATTGTCAGGATCATATCAGCGCTGTCGGTGTGCCGGAATTTGTCTCGCAGGAGTTTTTTTTAACATGCTAGTAAATCTATTGAAATGGGCTGTCGCTTTTAAGCACATTAAAAACCATCGTCTGGACCCCAAACTTGAGTTCAGAAAAATCAGCGGCTAACCAACTTTGTTACCCAAAACCAAGTGCTTATCAATATGTGGTGACTTCAAATCCGTTTTCATGCAAAAGAGAATACATAAATAAATAAAGAAATCGCCAATAAATAAATTAACGGGAAATAAAACTATACGAATTTTATTTTTCTCTTCACAGTTTGGGGATTAACAAATAATTAAAATAATTATTCTCAATACAAAACATCAAAACCAAAAAAATAAATCGATTAAATGTTACATCAACGACTTCTCATATGAAAAAATCTGATGTGTTCCATTCACATGACTTTCTCTAAATCTCTGCAACAAATTATTGTTAAAATGTTTATGCTTCTATTTACTTCATGGTAATCGAGAAAAAAGTGCAGAATCAGTCTTATTACTTGCTTCCTTGTAAGTAGAAGCGAAATAAGGGAGTACCATAGATTAAATTCACAGCCAAAAGCTGGTTGCTATGTGACTGAAGTTCCTTTGTCTGTAAGGACCGGAGTTGACAAATTCCTGTATGAGAAATGTATAGTTTTTCACAGCTGAAACCAAAAACTAGAAATATCTACAAAAACGATCAACTCCACGAAACAATTTATACAACATAAATGGTGTGTTTTAACGTGCTCTACATTTTTTGTGTTGTAAGTTTTTGTCCATCTCTTATAATTTAGCAGTTATGTAATGTTTTGTAAAATTCATCCAGAATAAGGTAGTCTTCAGAAGCTTATCCCAGAAAATTCAAGATATACATTTTATTTATCAGGTAAATATCTTTGATATACGAAATTTTAATCAAAATTGTTAGAGCCATTTTTAAGAAAATCAAAATTTTCAACAAAAGTCCCATGTAAAGGGTAGTTTGGGGTGGGGGGATTTTTCGCAAAATCTTCGTGTCGTATCTTTGGAAGATACTTAACTTAAATACCAAGTTTGGTATTTTATCGACTTTTCGTTTTTGAGTTATCATGTTCACGGACACACGGACACACGAACACACACACGGACCTTCTTCTGAAAATACATTTTTTGGATACAGGGGACCCTAAAACATATATTTCCGGTGAAATCTCGGTATCGAAATTTTTTTGTGGGGTGCAATACCTTCTAGTAACACTATGTACATAGTACGTATAGAGAAAGTAAAAAACATAGGTGTTAGAAAATTCAAACCAATAACAAGAACTATCTGAGAAATTGAAACTGAGTTTTCTTCATGGGCACTATTTAACTACTGTGGTTCTTATAACCTATATTCAGCGTAAAAACTGCTTAAGTTGCTTAGAGGCTTCTTAATCAGTCTTGAGGATATTTTACGAGACGTAAATCTACAACACGTGACCACCGGTTTACTTCACTCTCAAGGGAGGCCATACTGAGGGTTTTTACGTCCGAAAACAACTTTCATATCTCTCCTTCGGGTTTGAACCCGCGAGCTTGGGGACTGAAGGCTGGCATGTTACACCTAAACCACGGAGAATGGCAAAGGTTTCGGAGGTGCTTAACATCATAAATGTATGTATATATATTACATTAAACTCGTTTATGCAAATAATGAGTTTAATGCAATTAATGATTTTAAACCCGTTATGCAAAAGTTTTTCAAAACGAAGTGGCTATGTCCACATAATTCTATTTTTGTCTTTAGTAAATGAAAATGCCTTTACACATTTGGTATTTTATTCAAAATTATTGGATAGGGATTTTTAAGAATATTTTCGGGTCGCAACCTTGAGGAACTGAACTGGTCGCGCCGTGACCGAGTGGTTAGACCACTTGGCTTTCACCTAAACGGCCCGGATTCAATCCCAGCGGCCACATGTGGGATTTGTGGTGGAAAAAGCGGCGCTGGGGCGGGTTTTCTCCGAGTTCTCCGGTTTCCCCCGCCATTGCATTCCACGGTGCTCCATCTTCATTCATGCAATCATCAGTGTCACCGCCTGCGGTGTCGTAAGTAATTAAAGCGGGCCTTAAACCCCCCCCCCCCAAAAAGAACTGAACTGAAACTTAAGTATTCCAATTTCGGTGTTTAAACGACTACCTATCTTTGAGTTAGTGTTTACCCAAGCACGCAGGGCGCGCCGTGGCCGAGTGATTAGACCACTCGCCTCTCACCTAGATGACTCGGGTTCGATTCCAAGCGACCGCCAGAAATTTGTGAAGGCAAAGCGGCGCAGGGGCGGGTTTTCTCCTGGTTCTCCGGTTTCCCCCACCGTCGTGTTCCACCGGTGCTCCATCCTCATTCCTTGTATAACCTGCCTAATCGCTCGCTGTGCCACAAGTAATAAACGCGGCATTAAACACTAAAAAAGGCGCGCCCACACTTGGAGCATTTTATGAAAGTTCTTTTTTTTGGATTCCAAATATGAATTTTCCAGTGAAATCTCGGTATGAAATGTGTGAATGAATACAATGTAGTAGAGATAGCAAAAATCAATCACTTTATATAATTACCAACAATTACAGTTCTAGGTAAATTATTGAGAATAAAGGATATAATGAGCTAACATTAGATAACGAAATACAAGAATGAATGTATATTCTAAGTAAAGTAACTGTGTTGACATTTGGAAGTTCTCAGAGAATTTAAGGTTTCAGTTACGTTTACTTCAACTTTGTTATGTTGTGAAAATTAAGCAACTAAAGTTGTGTGAGTATGTTTTATACGTGTGAATATATTTTACTATGGTTTTAGTTGGAGATGGGGAAAGTGAAGAGAATGGTTGTCATCCCTTACATAGGCATGACGACATAGTTTCTCCTTCAGGTGAAGCTATATTTGACAAAGGAATTCCAAGCTGGGAGGAGTAGTAGATTAGAGTGGGGCTTACAAGGTACCACATAACATGGCGAACAACAACAAAAACTCACGACTATTAGGCAGTTATGACACTAAACGCTCCGACCATTGGTTGCTTCAAATTCAGATCAAGCCGTGGAACGAACTTGTGTAATGTGACAGTATCAATAAGTACATTTCTCCATTTTGCATAGATACAGAATTGGAACTTTAACATGGCAACTATTTATTTATAACTGATACAAATATACATGTTTCAAAGTTTTACTGTCCTTCAAAGTAGTGAGTGACCAGTATGTGTTCAAACCGTTGCTAGCGATGTGCAAGTTGTAGGATGTATGTAGCGTCTTTTGTGTTGATAGTTCGAGCGGTCTACTGCCTGACGAATCTCCGGAACAGTTCTGAAGCAAATGCCACGAAGAGATCCCTTCATATTCGGAATCAATCCAAAACTCACAAGGGCTTAAGTTCAGTGTAGCTGCTTCTTTCTCAAAGTCGGCCGCTGGTTATGTTCTAAAAATGAACTGTAATACTGCGCATTGCCGGTTTACTGGGGAGGAAGGTAATGTATTAGAATAACATCAACACAGTTTTGCACGAGAAACACCATAACTTTCAATTCCTTGTGTTTTGACGAACTTCCGATCTTTCGATATTCGACTTTCGAACTTTCTGATCTTCGTTTGCAGTTTCTGTGGAATGCACTCATCATTTTGCACGACAATGTTTGGCCACATACAGCACAATCTGCAGTTGATTTGGTCTGGGAGCTGGGTAGTGCTGTACCATCCACTATACTCCTGGGGTTTAAAAACCTGTGACTTTGATTGATACTGAAAATGAAGGCATTCGCTTCAGAACTATTCCAGAAATTCGTCATGAATAGACCGCTTCATTCGAACTATCAACACAACAGGCGCTAGTAAAGGTACCCTACGACTTACACATCGCTAGCAGCGAATTGTACACAATGCTGGTGATTACTTTGAAGGATATTAAAACTTGGTAACATATATCTCTTTTGTATTAGCTGTAAATAAATAGTTGACACTATTAAAATTCCAACCCTAGTACATTAAATGAATTTGCATAAATTATACAGATTTTCATATGTCCATATGTAAAATCTTGCTATTGTATTCAAAATTAAGAGCAAATATCCATCGAGTAAGTCAAAGGAGTTGCAACTTCCATTGCCTTTATTTATTAAAAGTATTAATCAAGCATTCTTATGAAAGATGAAGTAAAATGAAATGTTTGATTTTCTCAAAAATGGCTCTAACGAGTTTGATTAAATGCCGTATATCAAAGATATTTCCATCCCAAATAAAATGTAAATCATGAATTTTCTGGGAATAGCCTTTGAAGACCTCTTTATTCTGGATGACTTTTGTCGAATTTTGCTTAACTGCTAAACCGTAAAAGATAAGACATAAACTTATTGCACAAAAATGTAGATCTCTTCAAAACACACACTTTGAGATTTTTTTCCTATTGGTTTCAATTGAAGAACTTATACATTTTTTAGACAGGAAGTATCCGTTTTTCATTTGTTCTACTCCTGGCCAAGCAAAGAAATGATTTGCAATGAAAATCGCATAACGACAACTTTTAAAACATTTGATATTGGTTTTGCCTAGTATATTCCCTTAGTTTCCTCCTAATATGAGGAACTAAGCAGCGGCGGATGCTGCGTAGGAGCACAAGAGCACGTGAATCTCCAATATTTCTTAGTGATCTCCTTTTTCTCTTTCAGGAAACACTTAATAACATGCGCTGTCCGGTGCCACTTGTTTAAATATACCGCGCTCTGCTCTTCAGATTGAACACAGCCGAGAACCCGACTGTGTGACAACAACGCTTGTAGCACAGGCCTCGTGTGCTAGCGTACAACTAACCTTTAGCAGCTCTGCGCTTGCGCGGGCAACAAAGCAGCTTGGAATTTTACAGCCAGAAATGAGCACAGTGCGACCGTGCACATTAACACCTCCAGGGTTCTGTTTATCAGCAGGAGGAGCTGCTATCTTTGAGATTTAGTTGAAACTATCCGGAAGTGCAAATGCAGTCTTTGTGAGACGCGCTATTTTTCTTAGTAATTTGCATTTTATGCGAGAGTTAAGCTTAAGGGAGAGTTAAGCAGTTCATAACAGAAAACAACCTCAACGATCCGAAGCTTGTTATCACTGCGACCATGACTTCATCATAACCAGAAATATGCTTTTCCACAATAAAAGGAATTGAAACTTTTGCTAGGAATACGATGGGTGAAGACCGACTTTCAGTACTGGCAATGCTTACTATTGAGAAGAAACTGGTCAACTGCATAAAGGACTTTAACTACCAAGTGATAGAAAAGTTTACACATTTGAAAAACCGGCGCGTGGAATATCTGTACAAATAAATTTGATGTCAATTGCGTAATTCAAACAATGTAAATCTTATTCACTGTAAATACCATTCTTTACATGAACTGCATCAAAGGACTTCACCCCTCCATCACCTCATATAACTGTTAACTCTCGAAGACTAAGAAATTCAACATCTTTACAATACTGGGTGGGTGATGATTTGCGTAACAAATCTATAATTACTGTTATTAGACACTATCATTTTTTCTAATATTACTAGATTTGATGTTGCGGCGACGGCGGTAGCAGTAGCGGCAACGGCTGCGGCGGTGGTAAATTGCTGATTTTGTGGACACCTGAATTTTTAATCCACGAGCCGCCACTGGAACTAAGTAATAATATCATCCATTTTACTATTGCTTATCTCGATTAGCAATCGAGATATCGCAACGATGATTATTTTCAACAAATCATAAAGATATCGGAGCATTATATTTTCTTATATTTATCTATATGTATAGATATCTTTTTCTATAATGTGTAGTTATAATACTGTAACAAATAGATACCAAAGCTATTTATGAAGTATGAATGAGAATATTGATTTTGATGTTTGGAATCATTATTACAATTTGGAATCTGAATACGATTTTCAGCTGGATGTTTGACTTCTAGGTAGTAACGCTTCATCATCTCCTCCATCTTGGCTTTAAATCCCAGCGCATGGCGTTAGTGTAACACTGTGTTATAGATATCCTTATCTATAATGTGCAGTTATAATGCTGTAAGGAACAGATATCAAAGTAGTTATGAAGTAGGAATGAGAATGTTGATTTTTATGTTTGGAATCATTATTAAAATTTGGAATCTGTTAGAATACGATTTTCAGCTGGATGTTCGATTTCTAGCCTGTAAAGTTATCATAATTTCCTCCATCTTGGCGTTAAATCCCAACTCATGGCAATAGCGTAACACTGTGTTACAGTAACATTACATATATAACTTGCGTCATCTCAACCTCAAGTGCGCAGTTCAGACATCTTGTGTTGCTAAGAGTTAATGTTTCTAATTTTAAGTTCACTACCATATAATATCAAAGGTAACCAAGAGTATTAAATCTGATCAGAAAAGTTTTCACAAATACATTTCACATATATCTCTGTAAGTATTCTTTATCTCCCTGTTTCCTTGCTTTCTTTTGTTTTGGACAGCCGCATATTGGAATGGAAGTTCTACTGGCTACCAGTAGTTGCTTAAATTAACAGAGAAAAAGGAAAACATATGCCAGGTGGTAATCAGTGGTGGGGCTTCTGGTTTCAGTAGGAATAATAGAATAGCAGAGACGGTATATGTTATGTTAAATAGATAGCTAATTAGATTAAGATCTTATCTGCATAATAATGATTGAAAATAATTATTTTGAACAATTAAATTATACATGGTAAAAGCAGAAAAAAAAACTAAAGTAGGAGAAACAAATAATTTATTGCATTTAAAATTAGTATTTTATTAGACAATTTAATATTTGGTGATTTAATAGCATTAACAATTAATATAAGATAAACTTAATACTACTAAGATTAATATTTTAAAATTATTAAAATTGTCAAAATAGATTCCTAATTAGGCTAAACTTTTGTGGTATCCCTTATATAAGGGAAGCTGCCCTTTGAGGATTTTCTCTCCTCTGGGTTAGATATCCAGATACTAGGATGATATCTTACAGATTTATTTTATTTGTTGTTTTATTGGGATGTGTCGCGGGAACCAGCATCATTACCATCTCTCTCTCCCTCTCTCTCTCTCCTGCTCTCTCTATCGAAGGTAGAAACAGGTTTTCTAGTTTTCTATAATGCTTATAATAGAATAAACAGGTGGTTATTTCAGTTGATTTATTGAGCTTAACGCCAAGCAATATCTTGGTCCTTGATATGAGTACTTAATGATGTAACTGAGATTTAAAATGAACCTAATCTTATAATGTAAGAAGAACATATTTTTAAGAGATAGAGTTCTTATGGTCAAACTCTTCTATCCTATGAAGTTATGTAAGTTTTACATTTTTCTGCGCAAAGTGCCACTTAGTGGAAAAAGAAAGAATAACGACAGTAACAGCCACTGATTATTCTTTCTGAAATTTTTCTTTTAGTGTGGTTGATAAAGTGCAAGTATATAAGGAGGGTGTAAATATTTTTAGGAGTCATCGTTCCATGAAACACATACTACGGGGAAAGCTCTATCATCCTGAGAGATTCTTCCTGCTACAGACGATATGGACTGGATATGCCTGTTGCCAAAACCGGAAATGTTGGCTATCCTAATGTCCATACTGTAACGAAAAATGTTTTATTTTCCTTATTTTCAATAGAATAATTTGAATATAAAACACAGTACAGCTCTATTACAACACTCTTTAAGTAAATTTGGCTTAGATGCATAATAACTGAACATTACGAGTGCTCTCAATGTTGGATTTTATGGACTCCAACATCATCCTATTGCTTGTAAATACAGAATTTCATTTAAAAGTATTGTTTTATGAATATAATACATTTTTATGAATATAATGCATTTTTTGCTGAAAGATTTGTAGGCTACTTCATACCAGTCCCTATTAACGTGTGCAGATATTCCTTCGTGCTTTAAAGTTTTAGTTAAACTTGTATGAAATATGTGACTTTAATAGAAGAATCATTGTTTATTGGCTACTATGATAGACAGGATATTTATGCTATCTGATTTTTATTTTCTCTACCACGTACTATGCACATATTTGATAGAGAAGCTATTGTATTTAACCCTAATATTGGATTCAATATTATACTGAAAATACATGTTTTGACGTCCCCTGAATGAAAACTATCGTTTTTAAAAAGTTCTTGTGTGATGTCTGTGAACAGCATCACTCAAAACCGAAGATTGCAAATATAAAAACTAAATATAAATAGTAAAATTAGTATTTAAGTTCAAACATTTTATGGATGCGAAACGAGATTTCCAAGAAAATTTCCACACACAAAACCACCCCATACATGGAACATTTTTCGAAAATTTTGATATGCTCAAAAATGGCTATAACGATTTTGATTAAATTGCCGTATATTAAAGCTATTTACATAGCAAATAAAATGTATATCTTGGATTTTCTGGGAATAGCCTCTGAATATCTCTTTTGTCGCGATACATTTTTCTGAATTTTGCATAACTAGTAAACTGTGAGAGATAGATACAAACTTACTATACATAAAATATAGACCTCGTTAAAACACACAATTTATTTAGTATATCTTTTTTTCGTGGAGTTAACTATTTTGAGATATTTCTTGTTATTAGTTTCTGTTTTAGAATACTAAAAACTTTTTTCATACGATAATTTGTCAATTCCTGGCAAGGCAAAGAAACGGATTTCATCCCATGGCAACCAGTTTTTAAAATATTTGACCATGGTTTTAGCCTAGTGTATTCCATTATTTTTTTCCCACTTACAAGAAAGCATTTCTGCTAATATTTATCTTGATTGGCATGAATTAGATACAATCCTTAGCTGCTTAACAATAATTTGTTACGGAGATGTAGAGAAAGTCATGGGAATGGAATACATTAGATTTTTACTTTCTCTATACTTATCATGTATATGTGTAAATAGAGAAGGTATTGTAATACACCCAAAAATTCGGTAGCGAGATTTCACATGCCCGTGTGTGTGTGTGTGTGTGTGTGTGTGTGTGTATATCTGTGGGGAGCATAGCTAAAAAACTAGGGGTCGGTCAAATACCAAATTTGGTATTTAAGTTGACTATCTTCCACTGATGCTATAGAAATATTTTCAACAAAATCTCCTTACCCCCACCTATCCTTTCATGGAATATGGAACGTTTTTCGAAAATTTTTATTTTCTCAAAAATGACTATTGCGATTTTGAATAAAATATTTTCTGTGTAAGACATTTTTATTAAAAATGAAAAGCACGTGTTGAATTTTATGGGAACAGCCTTTGAAGACCTCTTCATTGTGGATGAATAACTGGCAAACCATAAGGGGACAGACAAAAACTTACAATACAAAAAATGTAGATGCCATTAAAACACATGATTATACATTTGATTTGTAGAGTTAACCGTTTTCGAGATGTTCCGGATTATTGGTTTCAATTTTAAGTCACTTAAACTTTTCTCGATCGGGAAGACATCTTTCGTCTCGTTTTTCGTTTGTTTACTCATGACAAGAAGAGCGAATGGAATTTCAATTGTTTCACATAGCGACCGGCTTTTAAAGGACTTGACTATCGTTTTAGCCTGGGCATTTTCTTGTTTTCCTTCTACTTACAAGGAGCTAGTAATAAAACTAATTCTGCTTATATTTATCTTGATAATCATGATTTAGGTAACAGATTAATGTTTTGAAATAAAGGTTTCTTTGCCAAACAGCTAAAGGACATCTTGTGAATGTAACAGCTAGGGGCAATTTTTTGGATTGATAAGATAATTTATTCATTAGGGTTGTTCAACTAATTGATAGATTTATAAAACTGAAAATAAATTAGGTAGTTATCATTTTCAGAATAGGGTTGTAGTTGTTATATTAATTGAAGGATTTTTTCCCTTCTACTTACAAGGAAGCAAGTAGTAATGGCATTTTGTTCTAATATTTATCTTGATTAGTATGATGTAGATAGAAGAATACGCTTTTTAACAATAATTTGTTACAGAGATGTGGAGAAAGTCATGTGGATCTCCTGTCTAAGGTAGAGTTTCTGACGTATAGTGGAACCTTTTTACATAAATGTGCCGAACAGCATTTTAAAATCAATCCTCTTCCCCACTGAAAAAGCTTCCCCATCTTCACATGCCCGATACATTTCATAAGGGCGTTCCCATATGATGACTGTAGGTAGCTGTGGATGTACGCATAAACCACATTCTGCTTCTTATATAGCTGAACCGCACCTGACTTACACAACCCTTCAAAAGAAGGGGAGAGAAGCTACATCAACATCTCTCACCACAAAACACCCTTCAGGCTCACTAAGTCAGACCAATAACATAGTAGAATATACAGCTACAGCGAGCGTGCTACATATGGCCCTCATCCTACCGACAAGTTATTGAATCTCCAACAAGCCTTTCACTGACTAAGACGTCTTTTTCTTGAGGTTATTTCTGTCATTTCCCATGAATATAAATCTAAAGGTTAGCAGGCTTTGCAAGGAGAGAGAGGGGACTTCGAAAATAGTGTCTTTTTTCTACGTTCATCTCATTCCAATATCTCATGTCGAACTGTAATCTTATGCACTGAGAAGCTGGCTCTCCCTGTGGAAAACCACATTATTCCTTTGCTGACATAAATGTCATTATCTGTCAATAAAAACAAAATTAATAATTTTATTTATCTTATTGAATAATTACGAAAATAATTGTTTATTAACGACGGTGTCAATTTCCTGGATTGCGCCGCTGGTATGCCGCAATTTAGTTCTGCAGAAGTTCCTTAACATGCCAGTAAATCTAAATGTTTTGTTTCGTAGTCGGCGCACCCTCCCCCTAGTTAGGATTGACACCCCCTTAGGACTTACAAGCGAATGCATAGGGTCTGAAGCCTGTCGGGGAGCCAATGGCATTAAACCATAGAATGGAGAATCTGGAACGAGTGGCCGGCCGTGGACAGGCAAGAGCGTGAGGAAGTGGATGATATGTAATGCAAGCGAAATGGATGATAGGAAAGGTGATGATGGAGCAATTGGTGGAATGAGTGGCAAGGGAATCCGGAGGACCCGAAGAAAATCCTCCCAGACGCTGCTTCGTCCACCACAAATCCCACATGCCGGGCATGGGAACGAACCCGGGTCGCCTAGATAGGAGGCAAGCAGTCTGACCACTCAGTCAGTTACGGCGCCGCCTAATAATAATAATAATAATAATAATAATAATAATAATAATAATAATAATAATATGCTCAGCTCTGTGTGAAGAGGATTTTTGACTCATATTAAACACAGTTTTGCGTTCGAATCTTGGTTATCGTGAGTAACTCGGATAAGGTTCTTTCGGGGTTTTCTCTTATCCTCAGGTGAGGATGTTGGATAACTCTAACCTCTAAGAATTCCGATTTCGTTTAAGCATCAGTTCACTCATTATATTCATTCATCGTTGGAAGTGATACAACAAGGTTAAAGGATGCTAAACTTCAAGTAATATAATAATAATAATTGTAATAATAAGCCCTATTTTAACCTAATTAAACTCATTGGAGAGTATTCATATCAATAGGCTTTTGTCAACCTAATTGTACTGTATAGATAAAGGCAATGGCAATGAATACAACATATAATGGCAAAATAAGATTAACATGACCTTAAAAACATTTTAAATATACATAGAAAAATTTTAATTATGTATAATTACATTAAGACTTTTGTGTGGGTGTGTTAAGAGTATAAAGTGCGGTGCCAGCCCACGAGTAGCCATGTGATGGCCACAGTGTACTGTACTTAGATTATCGTGTGTCGTATAGGGGTATGTCATCTCCAGTTGAATTTGGGATCTCTGTGTGGTTTACCGGAAAATGTAGTTCGAGCATGCTGTCATAGTAACTCAAGTTAGAGCAATCGCAAGATCCATGGTTCAAATCTCGGCTATGACATTGTACTTTTCAGTCTGATTCTACCTTTCCAACAATCATTCGGCTGTGTGAATTGACTCTGTGCACTTTTGCAAGTTTTCAGGTAAATTTTTAAATTTAGAATTACAATTACAGTCACATTTTAAGAACAGATATTACAACATTTTCTATCAATAGAATTGGAATATTATTTGCAGATGATTATTTTAATCTACTTTATTTGGCGTCTCTTTAAATTCAAGGCCATATCGTGACGGATCTGTTAGTAAGATACCTCAGTGTCGGTATTGTGGTGGACAGTAACCTTTTAGGACTTCCCCGTACCATACCATTTTTGTTTCCTGCCAAGCAGCTGGCGATAGGATGCCACAGCTAGCTGTTTTCTCATCGTAGTCAGATAGCGCGTACAGACATACATACTGTAATTTAGCAGCCTCTATCTCCCGTAGTCAGACGGCACAGTACACCCAGCCTTTTGACTTCACATGCGTACTACTATGCTGCTTTCCCACTCAACAAGTTAAGGCGCCATTCAGCCTAGCTGCTTTGCCTGTTAATAAATGGCAGCGCAGTCATTATTACTATCTATTTTAAATTTTACCATGGTTTTGGACTCAAGATGAAACTTAATTTCATGGTATTATACATCCAACATCCATTCGGTATTATATCTAACTGCGGATACTCTAAGTCTTCGAGATGTTGGTTATGGATGTAGTAGACTCCTGGCTTTTCTAATAATTCAGACGAAGGAACTTCGGTCCATCTACTCTTTATGCCGCCGCTTCCTAATGAAGCTGCAACATGAAGCTTTGGCTTTTCCATATATAGAGGGTGTGATTAGGCGCCGGGCTCAAAATGTTTACGCCACATTGGCCCATCATGAGAACGATTACTTTCCTCTGAATACCGCTGCATGCAGTACCGCGTTCCCCGGCTGCCTTATGGGCTACTCCTGGTAACGAAGGCATTAAATCAGCAAACAGCTAAAAAGGTGAACTCCTGTCCCATGGGAGTGGTCACCAAAACATCACATCAAGACATCAGAGGAGCAGCGGCAAGGACGCTACTGCTTAAAAGCCAACCGAGAGAAGCCTACATTGAAGCGCTACCTCCTTAACACCCTCAGAAATAAGCCCATATTACCAAACCTACAGCTATCAAAAAACGTATCTGTGGTTAAGCCCTAAAAACGGTAGGTACACAGCAACAATACCTAGGTTTACCGCGAGCCTATCAGTTGACGCCGCACGCATGTACAGTCTAGCTGCTTGAATTATCCGTGGATAGATGAAGGCGCAGCCGCTGTTATAATTTAGTTTTAAGTTTCACTGTAATTTTAGTCAGAAGGTGGAACTTGGGTCATGGTATTAAATATTAAATTCGGTATTTATCTTGGCGGCTGAGAGAAATCAGGGAAAAAACTCAACCTGATTGTTTAGCTCACGGAATTTGAACCCGAGACCTCCCGAATGCGAGCCACAGACGGTTGTCCTGTGCCATTCCGCTTGATTGTTAATTATTGATAAAATCAATATTGGTCTCCAAATGTTTGAAAAACACCCTCGGATGAAAGAACCGTTATCCTTTATTACCCTGACTACAATATGAGTTGAGTCAACAGTCATAACCAGATGATCCCCTGACTTTTCAAGCATATTCTTCATTTCAAGTCAGCACAATGTAAGCAAGAGCAGTTCTGTAAATTACATCAAGTTTACGAACAGAATGAAATTGCTCGGCATCTCATTATTGGAAATTTCATCATATTTTAAAAGCGGGGAGCTCGCATTTGATTTGCTCCATAAAATCGAATGCTGCCGTAACGTTTCCCTTTTCACAACTGCAAGATGAGATGGGGAAGAGAAATGGGCTGAACAGACTTTATATTCAACGTTTACGCTTTTTTTTCTGCAACATTTTATATTAAGAGCGTTTCACATAAAAATAAATCGATGAGAAGAGAGACAGAATGATATAAGGAAGTTTTCAACGTCAGAATTAGCCTTCTATGAATGTATGGCTACAGGATGAATTTCATTCCTCTACCATTTTAGTTACTTTTTAAACCGCGTATAGAAATCTAATTTGCAGATGATTCGCTTTATGTTTTATAAATGGAGGTTGATAAATAATTCAGAATTTATTATTTTTTGTCATTACCTCTATGAAATATTTTATTACAGAAAAATAGAACCTGAACTAACTTAATTATAATTCTACTTTTAATGAAAATCGCCTGCATTGAAATTGTAATATCAATTTAGTTCGAGAACAATACCCAAACAATAAACATATAGGGTTATGTATACTACAGAGGGCGGAAGAATACCTGCTCTTTCTCTTGCTCTTTCCGTACTCACTGTCCGACACCGCCACGCCCACAAAACCTGCAAACACACTTATTTATTTTATTTATTTTAACCACAGGTAGGGCATCTCTTCAACTGGAAGGTTGAAAGAGAAGAGAAAGATCCAGGAGAAGATGAATGGACTGCATAACGTAAGGGGAGGAAATTAACATGAAAAAAAACAACAAATAAAAGCAAAACTAAGTAGGACCGAAAACATTTTTTGGGGGTACCGAATACAGTGATCTTTTTCTTTTTTACCTATTTTAGATTTTAGGGAATTTTATATTTTTCTGTTGCTTTTAAATTTTTACAATGAGTATTTCTCACAGCAATGTTAAACTTAAACTAACAAATATTTATTTATCTTCTTGTGGGGGAGATCGAGCATATGGGGCACAACAATGTTAAATGGAATCTCAAACCGGGAGATAAAAAGCTGCATATAGATGATAAATACGGATTTCATCAAATTTATCATTCCTGTCTCAGGAGTCGAAACGGCCCTCCCCCTTTGCCACATTTCAAGATCAGTGGAACGCTTCCGTCATTAACCAAATCACACAGTGTTCTAGATATGTATCTTAAAACGAAATTCCAGTCGCCAGCGTTTCTCAAGCTCGGTACTTCCGGGTGGTACAATTTTGTTAGGTAACTTCTACGAAAGACATAGAAGAAAACGTAATGAAAGGGAAATGATGCAAAGGAAATCGTGGTAGATGACAGATCACTATTGGAATACCCGTTCTTTTCCTTGCTCTATCTGTCCGGCTCCGCCACACACCACAAAACCTAGAAGCACACCTGAAACATGAGAAGGAAACGTAATGAAAGGGAAATGATGGAAAAGAAATTCGTGATAGACGAAAAACTAAATTGGGCATTCGCCTACCGACCAGAGAATCCCATGAGCGATCAATAAAGGGCACAACAGTTCCCGAATGGGGTGCCTGGCAGGTTTTCCAGTTGCCATTTCGCTCGGTAATAAATAATATTTTGTCATTCAACAGAATTACAATATAAAATCAAATCTTCATGATTCCATCCTCTTGTCTTGTTTCCCAATCCAGCTCTTCTGAACCTCTCTCCTTTATATATTTATTATATTGTCCATCAAGGTCATTCTTGGTATTTTTCCTCTTTCACCTCCTAGGTGGAATCCATTCCAAAATCTGTTTAGCTAATCTTTCCTCTGGCATACTACATATGCGACCATGCCAATTTAGCTGCATATATCTCTGAAATTTAATACTCTATCGCGAGCATTCATTTCTTATCTAGTGACTGTGTTTCGATTATTTTTTAATTGTAATGCCTAGTGGGGCAATCCATCTCAGTGGAAAGATACCTCAATATCAGATTCGTGTTTAAATGCCATGTTTCCACCCCATGTATTAACGAATTTATTATTACAGATTCGTAGTATTATAATAAATAAGCAATAAATACCAATTGTTTCTTCCACAACGTCGTGTGTAAGACAGGAAAAGTAGAGTAAGAATGAAAAATTCATTGCCATGGTCGAGATTTGAAACAGTTACTCTAACCAAAGTGCTACCATTGCGACATGCCAACACGGTAATTAAGGGAATGTATCTGTGAAATTTGGAAAATCCACATTATGTAAAATATACCAGTTATTATAATTAATAATAGTGATACTTTTGCTATGTATCAAAATTCTAGCTTGCATGGTTATTTAAATAATAACTTGTATCTAAATTCATTTTTTCATTAAAAATTGGCCACGTGATGCACTTTTAAAAGTATTCACATACTAAACTCAGTTTTATAATTAAGTAGTCTATATCTATATATTGTCATATTAAATTTTTATATTAGCACTAATTAATGAAGACAAATTCTTACATTTCATGCTCCCCAAAACTCTTGCTTTTTCAAAATGTAATTGGGAAATTATTTCGAAGTAATATGACTACTTTCTTATAGTGTTTTTGTTGATAAGCATGTGCCTATACATTCATAACTTGAGTTAATTGGTTGTTAAATTATGCCAATGAGGAAAAACTACATATTTTTTAGAGTTTAGAATTAATATCATTTAGTTATGAAACTAAAGAGTTTTTTAAGTTTCCATAATTTTTGGCAAAATTTCAGAGGCATTGCCTAAATTTCCCAACTGAATCGATATTACCCGATAAACCACGTGGAAATTGCAAATTATTTTGAGATGAATACCTCAACGTCGGCTTTTAAAACCATAACCCATAATATCTATTTATGTATCACTAAAGCTTTTGCATACATGGTGTCCGAATCCGAGGAGCGGTAGATGCAGTGTGAAGGAGACACTGCACTTACGTCATTGCAAATCATAAAGGAAGGAGTTGAAACGACAGTATGACGTTATTAGCTCATACGAGAAGAAACTGGTCTTCGCTGCTCCAGCTGTAATAGTGTGCGGACAAGGTCGTTAGGGTTTTGCGAAGGAGTAAGTTGTACAAGTTGCGAAGAAACCTAGCTCCAGACCGGTCGAACTGTTGGACAGTGATGACGTAGAGTAGGAATCTATCCTACCTCAACTGCTGCAAATTAGGATCATCACCATCACAGATATGAAACAATAGATTACGGACCATTACAGATGTTTTATTGTTTCATTGAAGAACAAAATGGTTTTAGAAAGGGACGATCATGCACATGCTAGTTTTACACACTTAAGCAATCCTTAGAAAAGAGAAGGGAATTTAACCTCGAAACCCATATAGCCTTCATTGATTATGAAAAAGCATTTGATCGTGTAAGGAGGAAAAGACTTTGGGAAATCATGATTCGAAGAGAATGTCCAAATCATTTAATCAAAGTATTAAAAT
Organism: Hymenopus coronatus; assembly: GCA_030762935.1. Classification (NCBI taxonomy): domain Eukaryota; kingdom Metazoa; phylum Arthropoda; class Insecta; order Mantodea; family Hymenopodidae; genus Hymenopus; species Hymenopus coronatus. Next base: position 94,065,527 of record CM060881.1, on the reverse strand, counting down.
GCATGTAAAGGACACAACAATCAGCATATATATATATATATATATATATATATATATATATATCCTGAAAACAAACAAATATAAATCAAGGTGAAAGGCAGGGTTGCATTTTATCTCCCACTTTATTTTTAATTTATATAGACGATCTGATCAGAGAATGGATGTATAAAACAAATGCAGGCATTTGTATTAAACAATATTTTATAATGAAGACGATACTATTCGCGGACGATCAAATAATTATAAGTAAAACGGAAGATATATATGTATATACTGCAAAAGGCTGTTAGAACCAAAATAGTAGTTAATGTTCATTATATTAGAGTAAGTCAAGAGTCCTAAATATTTAGGAAGACATATAATTATAAATATAAAACTGATTTTAGTAATAAATTGTCATGTTTCAGCAAATGTGTGGCAAAAACAGAAACCTCAAAATTAAAGCCAGAAAGGAAACACAAAGAAAGTTTTATAAACTAATGGCAGAACCTGCCTTTCTAAATGGATCCGAAACATGGACTTTAATTAAAGTTGACAAAAGGAAAATACAAGCTGCTGAGATGAAATTCCTAAGAGTAGTAAAAGGATGGACATACTCTCGTAGATAATATCTCAAATGAAAATATCAGAGAAGATTTGGAAATAATGTCTCCAGAAGAAAAAAGTTACAAGTTATAGAAATGATTGGAGACAGCATGTCAACAGAATGTCATCAGAGAGGATCCCAAGAAGAGCATTGTACTACAGATCCAAAGGAAAAAGACATCCGGGAAGACCAATGAAATGATGTTCAGACGTATTTTGAAGCCGGAACAGACACTTTGCCTAATCCCTGAAGTGAATATGGTGATGATGACCATCCCAGGTAAGAATTACTACCTTCTCTAACATATATGTACAATGACCATAATAGGAGAGAACAAGATATTTCAAGATTTGAGGAACTTTGAATCTTTAGAAAAAAGGATTCGCGTGTGTATTGTGCGTTGTATGTGTGTGTGAGAGAGAGACAAAGATAGTGGTGTGTGCGAGTGTGAGTGTGCACAGCATAGTTTAAAAATGAACTTAGTATTTAAGTCTTCAAAGATTGCTTCACGATGATTTTCAGGAAAATCCTCCCACACCAAACTAACCAGTACAAGGAACATTTTACGAAAATTTCTGTTTTCTCAAAAACTACCTTATTGATTTTGATTAAAATGCATATGTACAGATATTTACATGCAAAACAAAATGCATACCCTGAAATTCTTAGGAATAGCCCCTGAAGTCCTCTTCATTCTGAATGACTTTTGTATAACTGATAACTCAAAAGAAAAAAAACAAAAACTTACTAAACAAAGATGTAGATCTTATTAAAACACATAACTTCTGTCATATACAGTTTTTTAATTTTTTTTATTTTGTAGGGCTAACTGCTTCTGAGTTATTATCTCAACTTTAAAATACTTAAACATTTCTTAAACGGGAAGTTCTCATCCGTTTCATATTTTATATGTTCTCATCTGGCCATGGAGAGAGAACCGAATTTTAATATCAATCCCATAGTGATAGCTTTTAAATGATTTGACTATCGCTTTAGTATCGCTAGTGCATTCATTTATTTCCATTTTACCTATAAGGAACTAAATAATCAGACCATTTCATGTTTATCTTGACTAGCATGATCTTTATAACGTACGAGTAGTTTGTTTACAAAACAGATAGAGAAAGTCAACGAATGAACACAATATATTTTTTCCTCCATTGGGACAACATTATTTGGCTCTGGTCAACATTACGTTAACAGAGCTATAAAGGTATTTTGACGTCTTTCTTTCATTTAGTAGTTTACAGAAATTTTCAAAATTAAGCATCAACTTTCCCTTGCTAGAAATACAGAACATTAACTTAAAATACCAAATGTTGCTCTTGGATTTTAATACGCATACACTGGAACCACTAAGGGGCCCTTTTTACTTTTTCTACACATATTATGTGAATAGCGTCTAGAGAAGGTATTGTACCCAAAAATTTATACCGAGATTTCATCGTACATTCACGTTTTGAGACCCCCTATAACCAAAAAAATTTAGAAAAATGTCTCTAAGTGTTTGTCTATGGGCAGCTAGCTTAAAATCGAAAAGAGCATTCATTACCAAACTTGGTATTTAGGTTTTGTATTTTCCAAGGATGCGGTACGAAGATCTTCAAGAAAATTCCCCCACACCCTACCCTTTACATGGAAAAATAATTCGAAATTTTTGATTTTCCCAAAAATGACTAACGATCTAATATTTAAGATATTTATATAAAATGTATAATTTGAATTTTTAGGGGATAGCCTCTGAAGACTTCTTCATTCTGGATGATATTTATTGAATGTTGCATAACTGGTAAACCGTAAGAGATAGACAAAAACTTACCATACAAAAAACACACAATTTATATCATATACATTTTTTTCGTCGAGTTAGCCGTTTTCGAAATATTCCTTGTTATTGATTTCAGTTTTAAAATACTTAAAATTTTTCATACGGGAGCATGTCAACGCTTGGCCACGCAAAAAACGGATTTCAGTTCCATTGCAACCACATTTTAAAACATTTGACTGTCTTTTAGCGTAGTATACTCCCTTATTTCCCCTCTACTTTAAGGAATTAAATAATAAGACCCTTTCTGCTAATATTTTAGCATGAAGTAGATAGACGAATAAGCTTATTAACAATAATTTGTTACAGAGATGCAGAGAAGATCATATCAATGGAACACGTCAGATTTTTCTGCTTCCTATCCTCGGGAGGTCTATAGAAACGAAGAAATAAGCATTTTATTGTAAAGGCATTTAGAATTTTCTCACAGCATAGTCAAATGTTACCGACAATATATTTCGTCTGGTGGAAATCTACAGTTTGATATTAATTTTCCTAATGGAAAATGTTCCTTGCCCCTCAGGGAGCTACTGCAATAGGGGCAAGTAAATGGAACGAATAAAATGTCTAGAGATAAAAACTTGATGGTAAGGGTTAGTGTAGCTTGTGTTTACAAGAAAATAGATAGCGTTACATTCCTACATGTACAAGCAACAAATCCTTTTAGATTTAAATAAATGTACACAGTACATAGGTAGGTAGACAAGGTATTGCATTCCACCAAATATTCGTTACTCAGATTTCACTAGAAACACACCTTTTGGGCTCTCCTAAAAAAAAAAAAAAAAAAAAAAAAAAAAATTAAAGGTCCGTGTTGTGTATGCCTGTGTGTTTGCGTGTCAGTATGTCTGTGGAAAGATGCAATGATCAGATCTAAATTATCTAGGTAGAGGAGGTATTGCACTCCACCTAAAAATCAGATAGCGACATTTGACCGGAAATACACATTTTAAGGTTAGGGTCTCCTATATCTAAATAAAGCATTTTTAAAAAATGTCCATGTGTGTGTCCGTGTGTCTGTGAACACGATCATTCAAATACGAAAAGTCAGTAAAATACCAAGCTTGGTATTTAAGTATAATATATAATAGGGATACGACACGAAACTTTTGAGAAAATTTCCCCATCCAACGTAGTTACCTTTTACATGAAAAAAATATTTAAATGTCATTTTTATCAAAATGACTATAAGTTTTGATTAAAATACGGCATATAAAGTAATTTACGTCACAAATAAAATGTATACATTGCATTGTCTCGGAATAGCTTCGTAAGATATCCTTGTTCTGGATACATTTTGCTGAATATTGCATAACTGGTAAATCGTAAGCGATAGACAAAAACTTACTGCATAAAAAATGTATATTATATTAAAACACACGTTTTTTGTGTAATTGACAGTTTCCGAGATATTCCTTGTAATTTTTTTTTCAGTTTTAAAGTACTTAGAATTTTTTCATACGGTTTTTTTTTAAACTCCTGGCCATGTGAAGATTTGGCATAATTTAAAAGATTTGACTATAGATTTAGCCTTAGGATATTCCATTATTTCCCTTTTACTTACAAGGAAGCAAGTAATAAAGACAATTTATGGTAATGTTTATCTTGACTATCATGAAATAGAAAGAAGAATAAGCTTTTTAACAAGAATTTGTTACAGATATGTATAGAGAGTCATATGAATGAAACGCATAAGATTTTTTCAATTTTATGGCGTCCATTCTCAAAACTTTCAGTGATCCACTTACGCTTTAGGTTTAAGCGAAAGTACGACTTTTTAAAATCTATGCAATGTTCAATTCCTTACTTACACAATGCATCCCTAAGTTAAGACAGCCGGTTTGTAAATAAATAACAAAGAAATATCAAATGAAATTAATTTAATAAAGGAACTTGACAGCTATGGGCAAAGCAAAGTGAATGTATCACATCATGGTGGACGTCTACATTCTCTCATTTGCAAATGCATTTTGTGGACAGTCCGTTACTCTGCAGATTTGAAACAAATGACATTGCTGCAAAGTGATCAGAGACAAGTCTCCTGGGAGACCAGCTCCCTCCGCCCCCCCCCATCCCAGCAGCCCTCGCAGAGTGCCAGCGCTGCTACCAAATAATATTATTAGGGTCATAAGGTTTAATTGCCTTTTTATTGCATCTATTTTTGAGCAACGGTGCATACGATTCGATAATAGCCTCTACAGTCACTTTTTTTCTCTCTCTGTCCCGCTTTTGTGAAGCAGGGAAGTACAAAATTTGATCCATGTGTTACTACCGAGCGAGAGAGAGGGAAAGAGAGAGAATGCGATCAGTCCCTGAGAGAGAAAGAGGTTGGAACAGGATTCCTATATGTGCCGGGATTGAACCTAATCCGTTAATAGGCAGGGAGCACTGTATATGGGGGGTGAGAGGGGGTCGCAGCGTCCAATCGTGTCCCCCGTTGTATTTCACTCGACACACGCTGAAATGCGATTATCGCGCAATGCCGTGGTATAATATGGAGGCGGGTAGATCTCCAGGGGTGGCGCGAATAATGAAGCCATATCGGTGGGGTGCGTTTTCACGAGGGGTAACTACCAGCATAACATCTATTGGCTTATATTATACCTATTTTAATAATGGTCAATTACAGAGAATGAATTAATTCACGAAACACAGAGTATCTTCTTGCATGATTAGAGAATAGAAGAGGTAGGGGGCTTTTACACAAACTTTCGCACATGACCACACAGCGAAACTTGGACTCTGACGAAAACAGGTTAGGTATACCTATACAACAGCCTTTCTTTACTGGTCAGTAGTGCAAATGAGAGTCGAAACAAACCGATATACAAGGGCTGGTTAAAAATTTAGAATATTTTTTTTTCTCTGAAATGACTTTATTGACAGAGGTACATGATAACCCTCGGCATGGCTTTGAAATTTGGGTTTAGATAATTTTCGGTTGGAAACCAACCCTCGCAGTTTCCAAGTCTTTTACTTACTGGTCCCTTAACTGAGGAGTGAATCTCGACTTTCAAACAGAGTCTTCAAGTCTCCAGGAAATAGAGATTTTATTATGTTGCCTCTCACCCCTAGTACAGGCTCATCTTTTGTTTACTAATGGTTATTGTTCAGTGGCAGGGGAGAGTTTTGGAGAAAACTATACTTATGGTTACACTACCTCAATATAATCGCCCCCGTATTTATGAGCTTTTGCCAAGTTTTCGGAAGACGTCGTGTATCATCTGCGCGTCTATTTTTGTTGATGATGTCCCGTATAGTATGGATCATGTCATCTCTGGTGTTGTATCGGATCCCTCGCAGTGGTTCTCTCACTTTGGCAAAGAGATCGTAATCACAGAGACTATCGTTACCCTTGGCGGTACTGCGTGATGCAGTATTACCCCATCAATGCCATACGCTACAATGAACATCACTTGCACAGCATTTTGTGTAACGCGCACTTACTTTGGACGTGAAGAACCGGGAAGCTTCCATTCTTTGAGATGCTGCCTACTATTGTACGTTCCTGCAACACCACCTTCGTCTAACGCTCAGGCGAAAGCGACGACATTTCATAGAACAGCACCCCACCAGTTTGAGTGACAAAGATGATGCCATAGTGCTGCTGCTGTCCAGAACCTCTTGCGCCGCTGGCAATGGGAGATTCTGGAACATCCACCGCACCCACCCATCATGAGTCCCTGTGATTACGATCTCTTTGCCAAAGTAAAAGATGCACTGCGATGGATCCAGTAAAACACCAAAGATGACATTACCCATGCTGTAGGGCGGTCAATATGGGACATCAACAGAAATAGATGCGCAGATGATATACGACGCCTTCCGAACATTTGGCAAAAAATCATAAATAACGGGGGCGATTATATTGAAGGTGTGTTACTATAATTTTTATTTTTATTCAGCCTGTATGAATGAAACGCAACACTGGACGCACTGCCCACTGTTCACTTGTTTAAATGTTTAACATGTGTGTATGTATTTATGTATTTATTTCTCTGCAGGTGGGTATCACCCGGGGGCAGAGTTATATATGTATACAAGATATATTAACAATAAATCACAGCTGCCAGTTTATGGCTTTGTAAGCTAGATATAATAGTTATTTACACAAATATGAAAACATTAATTTTTCTCTCAATTCAGATTAATTAATTTCATAATTAGAATCACCAACCAATTTAACATTTGTGTTTACAACAATATGAAATCACAAGCATTTCTTTTAGGGAATATTTACAAAAATTATCCAACATTAAAATCAAGATTTTTCCTACATTTCTTCAGAGACAGGGGACAACCCCGAAAGGCTGCTCCAGGCAATTCATTCCAGTCTTTTATGGTTCTATTTACAAAGGAGAACTTTCCCACGTCAGTTCTGTATCTTCTACCCTTAATTTTGAACGGATGATCCTTTCGTGCATAGTAAGTTGGGTTTTTCAGTTTGTCAGTAACGTCCTCCCATGCGTTTAAGCCAGCGTAAGCTTTAAATAAAGCGCTCAACCTCTGTTTCTCACGCCTAACTTTCAACGGCTCCCATTTTATCTCCTCAGCGTTTGGAGGCCCAAAATATTTACCCCTTTTTATGAATTTTATAGCCCTTTTCTGGATCTTTTCTAACGAATCAATTTGATTTACTCTATACGGGTCCCAACAAGTTACTCCAAATTCCATGACCGGCCGCACTAAGGACTTGTACGCGATTTCCCTGTACTTTGCACTCCCCTTTTTTAAAATCCTCATTAAGAAGTGCAGTGTTTTCCACGCTTTCTTAGATACCGAATTTACCTGTTCGTCTCATCCAGCGTTACTCGCCAAGTAAACTCCCAAGTATTTGCAGCTGTCCACATGTGGGATTTTTTCCCCACCCATGTGATAGTTTTGCAGAATTTTTTCCCTAGATCTATTAAATGCAATTGACTTACTTTTGCCAGCGTTAATTTTCATTTTATTTGCAGCAGCCCAATCACTAATTTCATTTAAATCACCCTGAAGAGCAGTCTCATCTTCAACATTTCTAATTTTATTGTAAATAATACAATCGTCTGCAAACAAACTTATCTGGCATTTTATATTAACAGTTATGTCCATTTACAAAAATAAGAAAAAGTAACGGCCCTAGTACTGAGCCTTGGGGTACGCCCGAGCTTACCATACCCCTTTCAGATAGCTCCTTGCCTACTTTTACCCTTTGCGATCTTCCTTCCAAAAATTGTTTAACCCATTGAACTACGCGTTTATCAATTCTTGAAGCAGTTAGCTTCTGGATAAGTAAATTATATGATACAACATCAAAAGCTTTGGAAAAATCTATGACCACTGCATCTGTTCTTCCCCCTGCATCCACCTCCTCTGCTAAATCTTGAAATAATGACGTCATCTGGCTTTCACACGAGTATCCAGGTCTAAACCCATGTTGCGCTTTATTCAACCACTTTTTGTTTTCTAATTCCTCCCGTATATATTCCACAATTAAATGTTTCATCAATTTGCACACTACTGAAGTTAGGCTGATTGGTCGATAATTATTTAATTCTGTTTTATTTCCCCCTTTATGAATTGGAACTACAATCGCGGTTTTCCAGTCTTCCGGTAAGACACAGTTATTTATTGACATATTAAATAAAAGCATTAGGTACGGAATCATGGATTCCCCTCCAATTTTTAGTATTTCGGTCGGTATATTATCAGGCCCCCTTGACTTTCGATTTTGCAACATTCTGATCCTTCTGCGCAATTTGGATGCCATTATTTGAAAAACGGAATTTCCACTATCCTCAATTTCCAATTTATAATTATAATCCGTTTTGTTAAAAACAGACACAAAATGTGAATTTAATGCGTTCACTTTTTCCTTATCGTTCAATACGGCAATTCCATTTTCCTTGAGTTCTGGTATGCCAAGTTTATTTCCCCTGCGTCTACTTACATAATTGTAAAAAGATTTCCAACTGTTATTGGTCCCGCTAAGAATTTGTTCTAAGAACCGCTCCTGGGCTGGCAACGTTTCGTCTTTCAATTGTTTAGCTAATTCTTTATATCTGTTAAAATGCCAATCTGACTTCTTCCGTTTATGAAACGCGCGCCTAGACTTTCGTTTAAGTATTCTGATGGATCTTGTATAATATTCTGGATCATTATTTTGTTTGATAACTTTGTATGGAACGTATTTCTTTATTGATTCCGAAATAAGTATTTTGAAACTATCCCATGCTGCATCTACATTTGTTGCAGATTTTACAAACAGGCAAAATTGCTTTTTGAGAAAAGTCTGAATTCCATCTACGTCTGCTCTGCAGAAGTTAAAACTAATAATTTCCTCTCCTTCAAACCGGTTTCGCACCTTCCAGTTTTTGTCTAATTGTACACAGCTGTGGTCACTTATACCTGGCAAAACCTCACATGCGCTAAACAATGACTCAGGTCTGCATACAAACACGTCCAATACAGCCGACTTCCGGGTATCTGTTTTGACTAACTGCGAAAACCCATGATCCCAAACCAGAAGGTTAACAACACATTGAGCTTCGCCTCCTAATAACTGCCAATTCCAGTTTACATTTGGCAAATTTAGATCTCTTGATAAAATAACATTTTTCCCCGTTTCCGAAGAAATTTTTTCCACTAATTTATGAAGAGTTTTAAAGTTAGTTTCGCCAGGTGGTCTGTAACACGCTATTAATGTAATGTTATTTGCTTCGTTTTCGTGATCGACAATTTCAATGGCCATCATTTCTACGTCTTCTTCCACCCACAATATCTTACTGCTTAACTCTAACTTGGTACAAATAAAAATTCCCCCTCCCCTTCCTTCCCTGTCCCTCCTAAACACCCTGTAATCTGATCTAAATATCTCCGCGTCATTAATATCAACACTGAGCCATGACTACGTACCTATAATCACACTTGGGTTACTTATTTCCATTAAATTCCAAAATTCTAATGTTTTGTTTATGATGCTACGGCAATTTACCTGTTAACAGCCTTAAGGAATGTGCCCCTACCTGAGAAGCGTCGCTTACCCGAAGCCGTTGTCAGTGCTGCCCGGTGACACCGCTCCACTCGGATACCCTCGCGAACAATGCTGCCAACTTTGAAGCTCCTCTTCTGTTTAGGTGAACACCATCCCGTCCATAGTCCCAGTCGTCAATCCACGAATTTGAGTCCACAAACTGCACATCCAGTCGTTCAGCCACCCACGAAAACGCGTCGTTTACCTGCATTACCTTCCTCCAGTTGATATCGCGTCGCCTCAAAACTCCACTGATGACAATGTTTGCTGAGGGAAACAGTGCCTTTGTTAAACAAACAAAAATTCCCCGCCCCAGCCGGGAATCGAACCCCGGACCTCCGGGTGAGAAGTCAGCTCGCTGACCACTCGACCACGGAGGCAGTAAAAAATTGTCAACGTTTTGATAAGTTTCAAACCTGAATCGAACATCTTGGAACTCATACTAACACCGCGCGTTTACCAACTACGCTACATAAAGCCGATATTTTCATGGCTCACTTTTGGGATATTGCGAGTGATTTTTCAAATTCTTATATTTATCTATAGACTTTTCTGAATATTTTACTGTGATTAAGCTGTTATTATATTAATTCGAATACGAAATTAAATTTAATTTAATTTGGGTGCATACTTTGGAAGGTATAAATGATTAATTTTATTTTGTAAATACTTGTATATTGCATAGTCAAAACATCAATAACCTTTATTATTGAATTCATTCAGTATTTAAAGAATTTAGAAGTTTTAGTTTCTAAAACCAATGATTTTTCATATAAATATATTTTCTAAAAAATTACTATTAGTGTTAGGATACTTTAGTGCTTAGTAATATTACAATAGATTCTCCTACACATTCTGCGATCTTTTAGTTGTGTTTAAACAAAACGTGTAAAATGTTGAAAGTATGAAAATGTAATTTAATGAAATAGTATGCTAGGAAACAAATGTATTGTACGATCTCTAAATTATTGTAGAACCTGAAGCAAGGGAAGGACTGCTAAATGTTGATTTTCTATAGATATCCAAAGCTTCCCTCAACTATTTGTTTTAAAAAGTAAGTTTTACTTTCTCTAGCACGTATGTACAAGTACATAGTAGATAGAGAAAATATTGCATTCCACCCAAAATTCGATCCTAAATTTCACAGGTAATACAAGTTTTGAGACATCCTGAGTACAAAAAGGCATTTTTAGAAAAAATGTCCTTGTGTGCCTGTGGGCAGCATAGCTCAAAAACGAAAAATACGTTAAATACAAAACTTGGTATTTAAGTTCAATATTTTTCAAGGATGTGACACGAAGATTTTTAAGAATATCCCCTCATCCCCTTACGTGGAGCATTTTTCGAAAATTTTGATTACTTTAAAACTGGTTGGAACGATTTTGAATAAAATGCCATTTTTAAAAATATTTTCATGGCAAAAGAAATTTATTGCTTGAATTTTCTGGTAATAGCCTCTGAAGGCCTCCTCATTTTGGATGACTTTTGTATAACTCGTAAAACGTAAGAGACAAACAAAATCTTACTGCACAAAATGAAAATAGATCTCAATAAAATATCCCATTTATGTTATATACATCTTTTTTGCAAAAAAGAACCAAATTTCGATTCTATCACATAGTGATAACTTTTAAAAGATTTTACTGCTTACAAAGAAGCAAATAATATTGACATTTCTGCTAATGTTTATCTTGATTAACATGATGTAGATAAAAATAATATTTTGTAAGGAAGATTTAATTGTGGAACACGTTAAATTTTTTTGATTCTATAATCGACTGCGTCCCTTATTTTTGTTGGATATCTCATTCATCTAGAGACGATATATAAATAATTTATGAAATTATACACATTTCGCATATTAAAATCTCTGTTCCATTTACATGAATTTATCTATCTCTTTTGTAACAAACTATTCTTCTTCCCTTGAAGGCTTCAAAGTTGAATGTCTTGCCTTTCTCAACAATTTTTTTCCAGGAATTTCTGTTCTGTGTAGTCGTAATCTAATTTGGTATTCTCGATTTTATCAAATCTTTTATGATATCATCTTCCCAACGGATTTTCGATCTGCCTACTGCTCAGGTTTCCAAGGCTTTCTATTATATATTCTTTTCAGAAGTATTTGGTCTTTCATTCTTTTAGCATGGCCAAACCAGCTAATTTCATAACCCTAGCGAAATTCACAATATTTTAATTATGTATTAGTTCGTTTAATTATTTATTGATTTTTATTCTCCAGCTGCCATCTCTGTCTTCAGTGGGTTTGAAAATTTTTCGTAGGATTCTCCTTTTAGAGACTAACAGCTTTTGTCTTATTGGTTCTCTCAAACTATTGTTACGTACATAAGCTTATTCTTCTATACAGTTCATGCTAATCGAGATACACATTAGCATAAATGGTCTATTACTTGCCTTCTTGTAAGTAGAAAGGAAAAGACGGGGTACACTAGGGTAAAGCGATAGTCAAATGTTTTAAACGCTGGTTGCTATGTCACTGAAATTCAATTCTCTTTTCTTGATAAGGAGCAATTTAAAAAAATGAATTTTCGTTTGAGAAACGTTTAAGCATTTTAAAATTGCAAATAATCGCAACAAATATCTCGGAAATGGTTAACTTCACCAAACAATTATGACATAAACTGTTTGTTTTAATTTGATGTACATTTTTGTGTGGTACGTTTTGGGTTTAGTAATTGTACAGCTGTCATCTGGAATGAAGAGATCTTCAGCGGCTATTCCCTGAAAATTCAAGATATGCATTTTATTTGTCATTCAAATATATTTAATAGTTTAGTACTTAATTTAATATTATAGTATTTTAATCAAAATCTTTAGAACCACTTTTGAAAAAATCATGATGTAAAGAGTAGTTTGGAGTGGGAGGATTTTCTCAAAAATACCAAGTTTTCTATTTAAGCGATTTTAAATTTTTGAGTTACACTGTTACATACACACACTCACGGACCTTTTTCTAACAATGCTTTTTTTAAATTCAGGGGTCCTCAAAATATATATTTCAGTTAAATCTGGGCATCGAATTTTTAGGTGGATGCAATACCTTCTCTATCTCCTACTGGTTAGAGGAAATATCGTTTACCACCTAAACATTTTTTTTGCATATTTTAAATCAGAATCACTCCATTTGATGTGACAGATTTACAAAAAATAGTATGTACATGTTTCAAAATGAACAACAGCTAGCTACCCGATTAAATTACATTAAACTCAGAAAAACGTTACCTAGCATCATGCTTCGTTTTGCTGCAATTTTATTCTTCTATGACTGTGCATTTTCTACGACTTTCCTTCAGAGATTTCTACCTTTCTGTTCCAGTAGCATAATAGGTTTTCGAAAACTAAACTCTCAAATGATACAAGTGGAATAAGTTACCCAGTACAGCGGATTAATTTGAATAATTTCAAACGTTGTATATATTGCTACAAAATAATAAGTTTATTCTTATACTTAATAAGTAGGAGGAAACTTCTTTTTAAGAAATTTTAATCCACAATATTAAAACAGCATGCTCGAATATATAAATATAATACCATTATCAAATTTTCGACATTAGTTTAAAAAAATTAATATTTTGCTGGGTAAATTATTTATTGCATGGGATAATTTGAATTAAAAAAAAAAAAAAAAAAAAAAAAAAAAACGTTAATGACCTACTATAACAAAAAGAAACAATATCTATATGTATTTTTCATACTAAACTTTTCTTTTCATATCATACTGAAAAACAAAACAATCATAGATGTAAGAAGCGAATCAATCTGGTCACTCCTTTACAAAATCCAAGCACAACGATCACAAATGGTTTATTTTAGTCCCTCTTCTCCCACTCATCCCTCGTGAAATCAGATTTTGCAGTTCTAATATTCGATTCGGTCCCCTTTCCTTGAGAATGCATCTAGTATTAGCTGACTACACAAAACCCACAGATGACGCCACTGGAAGAAGAAAATTGCATTGATGACTGCACATCTCACTGGTTTCTGGTTCGCAACTGGTTACTAGAAGAGTTTTTGTTGCATTAGGTCTCTTCATTTTCGAAAAAAAATTACTCAACTGTATTTCACATCAAATGAAAAGTTTTCCTTACTCTTAATAAGTCTTGGAGATTTTTCACTGACTTGCTGAGCTGCTGATTTTGCTGAGCCGTTGAGGTAAACTGAGAAAGTTAAATTCTTCGGCTGTCAAGTGGCAACCCTGAAAGCATGTACATATATTTAAATTTTAGTTTGCTGATTACCACATTCAAATTACTCCACGATTGTATATTGACATTTCGTGGTGATCGTAAAACTATCCCACAGAATGTGCCATCATTCGACGAATCTATAGCTGATGCATGCCGAAACCATGAACAAGTTATGTTAAAGCCGTTGTTTACGCGTTGATTTCCCAAAATCGTATACATTCGCAGAAACAACAAAAGGTCACTATGTAATTTGGTAAATCAAATATCGCCACAGACTCCTGGATTGACACACACATATTTCTGCAAATTTATCGACTATATTCTACACAACCCTCACAACACTGCCACAATTATAAAATTACACAAGTTCGGGATCTGTGTTAGTATAGAAATCCGATAGGCATTTGAAACTCATAACACGAGGTATTATGCTACTGATAAATGAGTTGCTATAGAGAAGATCTGCCCCTCCCCAAAATAATAATATTGTTGATATGGATTATTCTACAATAACATTTTCACGGCAATTTTTCCTCTTCTATAATCTCGAAGCCAGTTCCTGTTGCAAAAAAACAAAACAAAACAGGAAAAATGAGAGGCCAATAGTTACAATAACATATAGATCACGTATAGTAATTGCACATTCAATGGTGGTCGAGTGGTCAGCAAGGAAATCCCTGGTTCGATTTCTAGCTAGAGCATGCAGCTTTCTTCAACCAGAATAGTGGCCTATCTTCGATGGCGTCACAGATCTCCGAGAAACACTTGCATATTTTTATATAATCTAATTTTCTCCGCTATTCAAAATATTTCGGTGTATACTGTACATTTCGTTGGTCATGTAAATATCTAAAATATTGTATTTAATCAACATCGTTGGTCATTTTTGAGAAAATCAATTTTTCGGAAAATGATCCATGTAAAAGGTGGTTTGAACTATGAGAGATTTTATTGAAAATCTTCATGTCACATCCTTGGAAGATGCTGAACGTAAATATAAAATGTATTATTTAACGGGCGTTTCATTTTAGGATCTGCAAAACAGGACTTCCAAGGAAATCTCGAATCGAATTTTTAGATGGAATGCAATTCATTCTGTCCTTACTATGTACGTGTTAGAAAAAGTAAAAAATAAACAGTTACAAATGATGATCCAAAATAAAGTAAATTCTGGGCAGCTTTAAAAGGTCCAAATGAGGTAAAAAGTATTTATTTAATTGTTTTTCCTGTGCGACATTTACAGTGATTGCTGATTGAAGTTTTATGTTGAATTATTAAGTACAGTGCCAAACAAAAAACAAGCTGGTATGTTTAATGTGTAATAATACCTCTCTCTCTTTCTGCCACTTTTAGTAGATGCTTTAGTTATTTATATATACATTTTTAGTTATTCTATTTGTTTATTTCTTTTTATTAATGTAGTATCAGATAAAGTAATTTACTTAATAGGTATGGTAGAGAGTGTTTTGTGATTACTCACTGGTCTCGATTGCGGAATTCACACTTTACGTTACGTTTCTGTTAGACACAAAGGAAACGTGTTGCCAAGCACTCATGAATAGTTGGTTCCATACTAGAAATGAAACACAATTAGATGACGTAAGTTTTGCTGATAACCCTTCCCAGTTTGTTTATTTTCCCCTGTAGTCGGTTTTGAAAATATTGGAGCATACAAGGAATAATTTTGCCCTTAGTAACTTGTTTTATCTGGTTTCTGAATCTTTGCCCAGTTATCTAAAGCGCTAAACATCACCGGCCAGGATATCCATAGCGCACATTGACTAGGTTTGAATCATCGCTGTCATGCTATCACGTCTGTAGCAAAAAACGGAGAGGGCCCACGATAAATAAACG
Source organism: Hymenopus coronatus (assembly GCA_030762935.1). Classification (NCBI taxonomy): domain Eukaryota; kingdom Metazoa; phylum Arthropoda; class Insecta; order Mantodea; family Hymenopodidae; genus Hymenopus; species Hymenopus coronatus. Next base: position 94,050,045 of record CM060881.1, on the reverse strand, counting down.
GTGATTGACATGTGAGCATGCTTATGGGATTTCGTTGGCACTTTAGCGGAACATAATTATTACATGTATATAACACATCAACGATATTCTTTCTTTTAATTGTATTTTAAGCTAACACAATATCAACAAGTTGACAGAACACGCAATGTAACAATGTACATAGATATAAAATTATAAAAGGTTATCACCTTTAAGTCCATCTCTTTTCAACCTAATCTCTAAAAACAGATATACATAATTGTGCCAAGTGACATCTGAGGGTTGGAAAAGGTTAATAAGCACTTTAGCGATAAAATACATCATACTATGGACTGTGCTAACGCAACCCAGCTTATTTATTATCATTAGAAGCAATGGGAACGCAAATTCATCTGAAAAGCATAACATAAATTACTTGCATATTGATCACTGAGCTTTACCTTAGCCTGAATATTAACAACTGAGTAGTCTTGTCATTCTATTTCTAATCCTTTTTACTTTCTTTAGCACGTAACTTTCCCTTAGCCTGAATATTAACAGCTGAGTGGTCTTGTCATTCTACTTCTAATCCTTTTACTTTCTCTAGCACATATATGCATACAATGTACATGGTAGCTAGAGAAGCTATTGTATTCCACACAAAAGTTCTCTGTCGAGGTTTTACCGGAAATATCTGTTTTGAGGTCCCGTGAGGTAGAAAAAAGCATTTTTAGAACAAGGTAGGTAGGTGTGTGTCTGTGTATGTGTGTGGTGTGTCTGTGGACAGCATAGCCCCAAAACGAAAAGGCCGTGGTGTTTATGTTTAGTATCTTCCAAGGATGCGACATGAAGATTTTCAAGAAAATTTCTCCACCTGAAACTACCCTTTACATGGAAATTTTTTTGAAAATTGTGTTTTTCTTAAAAATGTCTCTCACGATTTTGATAACAATACCGTATATTAAAGACATTAACATCATAAATAAAATGTATATTTAGAATTTTCTGTGAATAGCTTGTGAAGATCTCTTTATTCTGGATGAGCTTAGAAGAATTTTACATAGCGTAAGAAGTATACAAAAACTTACTACACAAAAATGTAGATCTCGTTGAAACATATACTTTATGTCATATACTTTTTTCTTGAAGAGTTGACTATTTTTTATATATTGCTTTTCATTGGTTTCTGTTTTAAACTACCTAACTTTTCTCAAACGGGACCATACAAAGCGAACCGAACCACAATTGTTTCACATAGCGACCGGCTTTTAAAGGACTTACTCATCGCTTTAGTCTTTCATTACCTTATTTTCTTTCTACTTACAAGGAGGCAAGTAATAAGACCAATTCTACTAAGTTTATCTCGATTAGCATGATGTACATAAAAGAATAATCTTTTGTAAGAATAGTTTGTATTTGGAACAGCTAGAGTGGTATATGATCGGTAATATTTACATAGTGCTAGGGGAGAATGGGGTAATGGCGGTCACTTAAGCAAAGTTGCTATGTATGGCTTAGAGTACGAGTTTAAATGTTTTATTTTTATGTCAATCGTTAGTTTGGTTCTTTTCGTAAATGATTACCAAAAAGAGCTTTCTTTAAGAAATTATTTCTTACCCTAATGATACGAAATTCTTTGTGGTGTCACTGACCGGAATTACCCACACAAGTGGGTAATGCTAGTCACTGCATTCGAACCTATTATTTAGGTTTATAAATCATTAAAATGCATGTAAAAGAACACATTTTATATTAGAATTTCAGGATAAATTTCAGTATATCAATGTAATATCCTCTGCCGTGGAATTATGAACATGGGTGGCACGTAGTTTCCTGAAACCTCATTGCGCATATCACTGTTATGTTCTTTCTGCTCAGACAACTGGTCACAGAAATTATACTTTCCGTGTCTTTGGGGCTAAAATCTCCCCAAGTTCCTATACTGTACCGATGTCAGTATCATCTGTATTTTTTTGGTAGTGTTTAACGCCCACTTTAAGTACTTATGGCGCCGCAGGCGGTGACACTGATGGTACATGAATGATGATGGAGCACCGGTGGAATGCGATGGCGAGGGAAACCGGATTATCCGGAAAAAACCCGCCCAGCGCCGCTTTGTCCACCACGAATCTTACATGCGGTCGCTTGGGAGTCATCTGCATTGCCAGTCAGTTGATAGTATGACGGACAATTGACTGGCTGACCCTTATTACCCCAACAAGCACATTTTGCTTTATCAATGCGTCAGTAACAAATATATTGTTTAAAACTAATTCTCACATAGGTACATTATTAAGTGAGCTTTTCGTAAAGCCCTAAAAACATATATAATAAATTTAATACGGTACATTTACTCTGTGTTGTTCTTCAAGTAAAAATTACATCAATAATGCGTTTAACATATTTTTCTCACCACTGTTCACAACGCTGCTAAGCAAATGGCTAGATAGGTTTTAATGATGTATTTACAAGAGTGCAACACAAACCTGTAGACCACTGCTGCAACGGTAATCCAGATAACTTCGTGACTGACATTACCCCCTGACCGGGGTTACCCTCGCTTCCCCTACTATATATGAAAAATACAATTGTAAAGCAAGAGTAAGGGAAAAAGAATAATGAGCAGTTCTCAAAGGTTGCCTCACAATAATGACGTAAAACATGTCGGATACACGTTTTTCCAGGTGAAACTGAAGGGAAATACAAAGTAACTTGGTATAATGGAGTAGTGGTTTGGGTGACGTAGTAAAGTGATTAATTGCCTTCTCTTGTTGTTGGGCTGTCAGGAAGAGAGAGTGTATGTGCATAAAGCTTCTTGTTTACCTCGATAACAATACGTCTCTAAATTTCTTAATACTACTGGAACCTACTTCTGACGGAGGATATCAAGCTAACTCTTAACCCATTTGCACACTTAACAACATTATGCCATTTGTCTTATTTCCGGTCTCAGCAAGTAAAAAAACTGCTTGATTTATTTTCTCTTCCTGTAACAGATTTAATGGGAATGCTTTCAAACAAAGGGGTAAATGCTAAATACCGTAAACAAGACCCACAAAGTAAAGTTTTAAGCTTCTTTTATGTACAGTAATCGCATTAAGGGACTTAACCATCGATAGATTTTCGGCTGGCGAAGCTAACATTCTCAAAACAGGATTGGGATTTTGCAGACCGGCTTTTTATATCTATAAACACCTGGTGTGTTCCATTCACATACCTTTCTCTACATCTCTGTAAAAATTATTCTTAAAAACTTATTCTTCTATCTAGTTCATGCTAATCAAGATAAGGCCGCGCCGTGGTCGAGTGGTTAGACCACTCGCCTCTCACCTAGACGGTTTGATCCCAAGCGTGAGATTTGTGGCGAACAAAGCGGCGCAGAGGCGGGTTTTACCCCGGGTTCTCCGGTTTCCCCTGCCATCGCATTCCACCGGTGCTCCATCTTCACTCGATGTATCACCAGTGTCATCGCCTGCGGTGCCACAAGTAGTAAAAGCAGGCCTTAACAAATTAATCAAGATAAGCGTTAACAGAAATGGTCTTATTACTTAATTCCTTGTATGTAAAAGGTAAACAAGAGAATACTCTAGGCAAAAGCGATAGTCAAATGTTTTAAAATCTGGTTGCCGTGTGGTTGTAAGCCAATTGTTTGCAAGGCCAGGAGTTTCGAATTACGGAATGAGAAAACAATAATTATTTTAAAATGAAGCCAATAAAATGGAATATCTCGGAAATGGTCAACTCCAGGAAAAAAAATGTATATGACAAAGTGTGAGCTTTAACGAACTCTACATTTTTTGTGCAACAAGTTTTTTCCACCCATTAAGGTTTGCCAATTAGGAAAAATTCATCCAAATTCATCCAGCATATTGGACTTCAGAGGCTGTTCCCAGGAAATTCAAGTTATACATTTTATTCTTCATGTAAACACCTTTAGTATACGATATTTTAATCAAAATCGTTAGAGACATTTTTCAGAAAATCCAAATTTTCAAAAGCGTAGTTTGACTTGGGGGCATTTTCCTTAAAATCTTCATATCGTATCTTTGGAAGATACTAAACTTAAATACTAAGTTTGGTAATTTACCGACTTTTCGTTTTTGACGTGTTCGCAGTCACATGAACTCTTTTCTAAGCTGCTTTTATATACAGGGGATTCTAAAACGGACATTTCTTTTGAAATATTTGGGTGGAGTGAATAAATTATCTACTTAATTACCATGTACAATGTAGACAAACTATATTAGAAAAATTAGAAGTAATCAATTCTTACTTTTTCCTTTGCATATCTATACTAAGTAGAGGAAGCGTCAAACCACTCAAAAGTAAATTCAAAAAATTGTTCAGCACCCCTGGTTACAGACAAAAGTATTGTTAAGAAAAGGTCCATATGTGCACTTCTATGGAATGCTTAACTCAAAAAAGAAACATTGATTGAATAACAAACTTAATACTTTTATAGTTAGTATCTTTCAGAAATGCGATACAAAGCTTTTCAAAAAATATCTCTACCCAAAATTACTCTTTAATACATGGAACGTTATAATTCTTTTTGATTTTCTCAAGATATCTCTAACGTTTTGATTAAAATGGCATATAATTAAGATTGATTACAAATAAAGTGGACCTGAATCTTAAATTATCTGCGAATACCTGTGTACACCTCTTCAGTCTGAATTACTTTTGTATAGTTAATAAAGCGTAAGCGATACACAAACATTCCTACACAGAACATGTAGTTTTTATTGAGTAGGATAGCTCAGGCCCGTGTTCGGTCGCTTCCCTCAGTCACCAAACTAATACCAGATTGAATATTTAATACCACGACCTAAAGTTCCACCTTCAGTCCAGAACGATAGCAAAACTGGAAATATAGGGTCATTAAATTATAAGATAACCCCTCTAGCGGATTCTCTCTACTGCTCGAGAGATCCGAGAGTCTCCGAGAAAGTGGTGCATGGTACATGGAGTCCTTACTTTAAATAAATGCTGAAAATATTGACCAACTGCTTCCAAACAGGCAGTATAACAAGTTAAAGATGTTCTCACTCATTCACCTAAGCTCAGCAGCAGGAATCCCTGTGTAATCTACAGAAACTTAGTTTTTTTTTTTTTTGTAGTGTTTAACGCCCGCTTTAACTACTTATGGCACCGCAGGCGGTGACACAGGTGATACAGTGAATGAAGATGGAGCACCGGTGGAATGCGATGGCGGGGGTAACCGGAGAACCCAGAGAAAACCCGCTCCAGCGCCGCTTTGTCCACGACAAATCTCATATGCGGTTGCTTAGGTTCGAACCCGGGCTGTCTAGGTGAGAGGCGAGTGGTCTAACCACTCGGTCACGGCGCGGCCAGAAACTTAGTGATAACATCATGCACTTAGTCACAAGGATTCTAGCGGTTAAGCTTAGACGAGTGAGCGAGAATATTTTAGTAAATTGTGCTGCCGTATGTGAGCAGAAGGTCAACATTTCCGTAATTGACCTTAAGATGCGTATTTTAGTGCGTCTTTGCCGGAATCACTTTCTCGGCGACTCTCTGATTTGTGGCGGATTGGAGAGAGGCCGCGACAGGGGTTACCTTATAATTTAACGACTCTACAGATTGTGATTGCGGTGGATCATAGCGTAAGCAGTAAACTGGACGGCACCCCTAACCCTATCTCCTGTAACGGAGCTAAGTGATAGGCATGGTGTGAGGAGATGAGGCCTTAGAAGGCTAGCAGCACTTTGCTCTCTAAGATGATACTATATACTGCAATGATAGTGCAACTAGACTGGATGGCACGCTACACCTCTACTTGGCGCTCGCTAAACGAAGGTCACGGAACGGGACTGAGTCCATCACATAAACCGAACAATTCCGTCGCGAAGTGGCCGGGGTATTAAAGCGACACGTAAAATAAATAATGTTTAAACATTGTATATTTTTATGGAGTAAATAATTTTCAAGGTGCTCCTTGTTTTTGTTTTAAATTTCTCAGTGCTTTTACTGTTCTCAAATGTTATCTTTTCTCATCCTGGCGATGCAAATGGAACGATTTTCAAGACTATAACAATACGATCAGCTTTTTAATGGTGTGATTATCTTTTTAGCCTATTATATTCCTTTATTTCCTTTGAAGTTATAAGAACATATGCAATTACAGCATTTCTAATAAAGTTTTTTTTTTTTTGTGTTATTCAACATGTAGTAGATAGAATAATACGTTTTTGTAAGAATAGTTTCTTGTAGTATAAGTAGAAAAGGTCGTGTAAATGGAACACAGAACATTTTCCATAAGTAGGTTATAGTGTGTGTGTGTGTGTGTGTGTGTGTGTGTGTGTGTGTGTGTGTGTGTGTGTGAACAATATTATTACCATAAAACGAAATATTTGATAAGTACCAAATTTCGTATTAGGTATAGCTTAGACAAGGAATGGAAACACTTCGCACACTGCAATCTACGCAGGTCTACTGCGGCTATCTCCTCCTTGAGGAAGGAATAAAGTGAGGAAACAAGAGAGGAGACTACAGGCCGCAAGCAGTTAGGCCACAGAGACGCGCAAAGTTGCTAACATTCCAAACCCAAAGAAACTATTACTATTGTAGCTGCATAGAGAGGAAGCTCAATTACCCATCGACCAGGCAGCCCTCAGGTGTCCACGCGGAATACGCTTCTCTATGAGCAAGCATCCGCGCCATCTGTTCGACATCCCATACGCCACGATACCGACCTGAGAGACGAAAATGAAACGAATTAAGGGAAAATAATGGAAAGGAAATGATGGTGGGTGGATGTGAAACATTCCAGAATTTACGTACCAACTCCCAGGAAACCACAATAAACCCATGGGTCAGTGTGGCGGTTACCAAGTTCAAACTATGTCCTCCCGAACGCGAGTCACATAATTTATGCTGACGCCACCTCGCTTAGCATTTATGTTCAGTATTTTTCAAGGATGCGACGCAAAGATTTTAAAGAGAATTTCTCAATCCCAACTACTCTTTATACAGAAAAGTTGTATTAAAATGCAAAACGCTTGAGATACAATAAATAAAATGTGTATATTAAACTTCCTGGAGTTAGTCTGTGAAGCTAACATTATCCGAAAGGAATTTTGTATAACTGCGTATAACTGATGCCTAACCCTAAGAGAGGAAAAAACAACAACAAAACAAACAAACAAAAGAACAAAAACAAAAACAAAACAACAACAAAACGTAGTAGGAAACAGTTAAGATCTCTTTAACACACCCGAATTGTTTTAAGTAATTTTTTTGTTACTTCGAGTATTTCACAGATATCAGCGTTATTGGCTTAAATTCTTCATTTTTAAAGTTATGTCATTATTCTTTTTTCTCCAGATGTAATGGAAAAAGTATGGACTTTCTAAGGCAGCATAGAACCACAATCCAGAATAACCCACAATAGAATCAGCAACTGACTATCGATTTGGTATCTTGCATCCCCCTTGTACTGTCATGAAAATATGTTTTTATTAATTATGGACGCTGTTTGCTCTAATTCTACATTTTATATTCCCAAATTTTGTTCAGAGATCTCTTTTACGTGTCATGATACCACTGGCTTTATTTCCTTTCCGGGAGCCACGCCCGAAATATACATTGTCCCCCGCCGGATGTGACTCGCGACGCCTAGAACTAGAGGTGTGCCCCAAGACTACGAAGCACGATTCAAAAGCTTATCTTGTATATAATGAAGTAGACAGAAAAATAAACTTCCATAAAAATAGATTACAGAAGTTACATTAAAAGTAACTGCGCGAGATGTCTTCGTGGTAACGCATCGAGAGGAACTGAGCGAGATGTCTTCGTGGTAACGCATCGAGAGGAACTGAGCGAGATGTCTTCGTGGTAACGCTTCGAGAGGAACTGAGCGAGATGTCTCCGTGGTACCTCATTCAAGAGGAACTGAGCGAGATGTTCTTCGTGGTAATGCATCGAGATGAACTGAGCGAGATGTTCTTCGTGGTAACGCATCGAGATGAACTGAGCGAGATGTCTTCGTGGTAACGCATTCAAGAGGAACTGAGCGAGATGTTCTTCGTGGTAACGCATCGAGAGGAACTGACCGAGATATCTTCGTGGTAACGCATCGAGAGGAACTGAGCGAGATGTCTTCGTGGTAACGCATTCAAGAGGAACTGAGCGAGATGTTCTTCGTGGTAACGCATCGAGAGGAACTGAGCGAGATGTCTTCGTGGTAACGCATCGAGAGGAACTGAGCGAGATGTTCTTCGTGGTTACGCATTTGAGAGGCTTGGGTTCAATTCCTGTTGACCGCTCAATCCAATCCAAGATTTTTAGAGCTTTTCCTAGCCAATAGACGAATGATAGAGAGATTTATGTTTTATTTATTACATAGGTTGGGCATTTAGAGCTTTTTTTTTTTACTTTCTCTAGCACGTATTCACAACGTATGTATATCGAGCAGGTATTGTTGCACCCAAATATTCGATACCGAGATTTTACTGATAATACATGTTTTATGATGCTCTAAATCCATTTGTAGAAAAATGTTTGTCCATATGGTGTGTATGTGGGCAGCATGACTCAAAAGCGAAACGTCGGTTAAACATCAAACTTGAAATTTAAGTTCAGTATCTTCCAAGAAAGCGACACAAATATTTACAGGAAAATCCCCGCACCTCCAACATAGAACATTTTTTGAAATTTTTGATTTTCTCAAAAATGGCTGTAACGAGTTTGACTAAAATATAATACCAAATGTTTAAGGCATTTTTATGACAAACGAAATGTATATCCTGAATTTTCTGGGCATAGCCTCTGATAACTTCTTCATTCTGGATGACTTTTGTGTAACCTTTGTATAACTGGTAAACTAGATAGATAAACGCTTACTGCACAAAAGTGTAGATCTCGTTAAAACACACAATTTATGTCACACACACACATTTTGTAATGTTAACAGTTTTTGATATATTCCATGTTATTATTTTTAATTTTTAATTACTTAAACATTACTCAAACCGCAAGCATCTTCTTTTCGTCACTTCTTTGATTAGTCCTGGCAAGCAACGAGAACCGAATTTCAATTCTTTCAAAGGTGGTGAGCTTTTATTAGATTTGTAGTGTATTCCCATATTTCTCTTCTACTAACAGAGAAGCAATTAATAAAATCAATTCTGCTAATGTTAATCTCGATTAGCATGATGAGATGAAGGAATAATCTTTTGTAAGAATAGTTTGTTTACGAAACAGCTAGAGAAAGTCAAGAGAATAGAAAGCATCAGATTTGTTCCTTTCTTCTTGGTCAATTTGGATGACTCAAGGGCCTGGCTCAGATGAAGTTTTTTTTAAGTATACGGCGGTGATATATTCGCAATTAAATTGATCTTGGCGTTATCAAACAAATATTTTTTAAACATTTTAATGTAATTGTTTTATCATTCTGTGTTAATCCATTAATGTCTCTTTCTTACTTCAAACTTTACCGGTAGCTAAAGTAATATTGTGGCAATAGAATAAAAAGCATCGAGTTTCAGTACAGAACGTCATCAAAATATCCCAGGAAGTAGTGGAATGGAGCACCTGATACTAATACTTGGCCTCCGGAATTGTAATACATTTCTTTACCCTGAGCTTTTGGATCTTCTGCTCTTCCAATAATGGTGGACACTGTTTTAATTTCTATAATTTCCCTTTATTTCGTTATCTTCTCGTGTTGTGCTTATGAAGGTGCCACATAGATGGCGCGGATGCTTACTCAAAGAAAAGAGTATTGTAATAAAACGCCGTGTATTACTCAAGCAAACAACCCTTTATTTCTTCCATTTATCAAAAATACATGCCCTTTTTCGATGCTTCCACATCAATTCTCTTTCGACGCTGGCTACGGCGGCTACTGCTGCACGCTTCGAATTTCCCATCGAAACTAACTCAACTGCTGCACGCTATGCAGCCCCTGTTGAAATGTACACTATATTAATATTAATACTAATAATAGCTGCACAAAGTAAAGTAATGAGATCCAGTTAAGTGTACCTATAGTGCTAATAATCACTGTAATACTTATAATAATTCTACAGATGTCAAATCACAAACAGATGCAACAATGGCTACATCGGTGTCGTATAGCTCGCCTACGCACACGTGCCCTCCACAGGTGTAACAAGGCACACCACAATCAGCTATGACTTCCGAAGCAAACCGCTCACACAGTGCGGCGATTACGTGAGGGCACTAGAAGCCTAGGTTGACACTTAGTTCAACTTCTTAGCAACTTCAGAGTATTTTTCTCCTTTTTTTCATTTTTCCCTACGTTTCTGTCGTTTTTCTGTTTTACTTGCATTTAAATATACACATATTTAAAAAACACACAAACACCCATATCCGAGGCAAGACTCGAATCCGCTATCCCCTGCGCCACGAAGCACTGAAGTCAGGCATTTTAGCGAGCGCGGCTATGGGGACCGGCATGAATTTCGAGCCAAGAACTATTATGAATTTCAGTCTGTCTTTATGGCCTTATGGTGGAGGTGCAGCTATAGATGTATTGCTTCGTTGTACAGTTTATGCATGCTCACATTTGTGCGCAAATATTGTCACCCTTTCCTTACCCCCCCCCCTCCACTCCAATGTGCGTGCTTAACTGAGTACATGACAAATTACAACATTCAGTGATGTTTCATTGAGGATAGCACACGAGAAAGCTAGATATACATTTCGCTAGAATAGGAATTGATTAGTTCTGCATTCAGAGTGGTAAAATGAATGTTTGTTGTCTTTAAACAGTTATGCTACATGAAAAATCTGATATGTTCCATTCACATGACTTTCTCTACATCTCTGCAACAAATTATTATTAAAAAGTTTAATGCTAATCGAAAAAAATAGCAGAAATAGTCTTTTTACTTGTTTCCTTGTAAGCAGAAGCGAAATAAGGGAATACCATAGGTTAAAGTAATAGTCAAAAGCTGGTTGCTATGTGACTGAAGTTCCCAAAAACAAGGAATATCTAAAAACCGATCAACTCTATGAAAAAAATGCATATGGCATAAATTGTGTGTTTTAAAGTGATCTACGTTTTTTGTGTAGTAAGTTTATTCCATCTCTTACGGTTTAGGAGTTATGCAAAATTCCGTAAAATTTGACCACAATAATGTAAGCTTCAGAGGCTATTCCCAGAAAATTCAAGATATACATTTTATTTGTCAGATAAATATCTTTTCGAAAAAAGTTCCATGTAAACGGTAGTTTGCAGTGGGGGGATTTTTCTCAAAATCTTCGTGTTGCATCCCTGGAATATACTAAACTTATATACCAAGTTTAATATTTTACCGACTTTTCGTTTTTGAGTTATCGTGTTCACAGACACACACACACACACAAACACACACAGATTTTTTTGCGAAAATGCTTTTTTTGGATACAGGTGGCCCTAAAACATATATTTCCCGTAAAATCTCGGTATCAAATTTTTGGGTGGAGTGCAATACGTTCTCTATACACTATATACATAGCACGTGTAGAGAAAGTAAACATTATTGTCAGACGACATTTTAATCCTGTACATGCTAATAGCATGGAAAAGCTAAAATGTCAGGTATGGTAATGACAATTGAACTATACTAAGAGCGATAACGTTCCAACTTAAATGAAGATACTCTTCTATCAATACTGCGTCTCACTGCATCTATCATTAAGCCTGACAGTGATACATTTCTGTCGAGGAAAGGTGCCATCGTTTTACTATACGCCCGAAAAAAGATTTGAAATTCTCATTGGAGTTAGAAGACTGAAAGTCACTCGCTTTTAAAATTTGCTAGCTCCGCTGTTCTTAATATGGCGAACAACACTATTAACAATTGTTTCAGGTGTAATGAGGAGATATAACACTTCCCCTACACTTATCAACACCCTAAACCTCAGAGGCTTAAAAGTAAATGGTAGTGGGTAGAAAAATGTGTGCGAATGAAACGAACGTATGTTTTATACTAATATATAATATCCCAAGAAAGCAGTCTTATTTGTAGGTTTTATCCATTGAGCAATGTTAGGTGAGAAAGAGGGGGCAGGAGATAGATAGAGGCACAGAGAGAAATGGAGGAGAAGGAGGAGGAGAAGGATGGAGCGAGACACAGACTATCATGCAGTGCCATATCTTGACCAAAGCGGAGGTTTTCAATAGATGACAACAAAAATTTAAATTAAAGCATACAAAATATGCATTTGCGACAATTTATATTCATGTCATTGATTGCTAGAAGCTTGGACTTGCATCCTAGCCACATGTTGCTACAATCCAGTAAGAAAACATATCGTGTCTATTAATTCCTTGGACGTTTAAGGCTCCTAGAGGGCTGGAAAACACTACCAAAGACACTGACAGTCTCTGAAAGCTGAAACAAGACAGTAAGAAATTAAAGGGACAGTTGTAACACGTTCAGTTCGTACGCAGCGCTCACAAAGTGCGCATTTGTGGGCTTCGCCTTTTAGACGTGAAATTAACGAATGAATCATTAGGTGGACAGTTGGCTCACGTAAAGGGGCACACACGGCCTTATGTGAGGGGTGAGTGACATGTTGCAGGTGTGGAAGGGAGAGTAATGTAATCCCATTCCCCTTGTCAGCTCGGAAAATTGCGTTCCCTCACTCCCCAACTGGGTATAATGTTCAACTCATAAAATACATTGGAAATCCTCTCTAAAAGATCAATTTTAACCCTCAAAAGGGTTTAATGGATGCCTACAGTTTCATCTCCCTCTCTGGAAACGAACGCGCTTCGTTTTAATTGAATCAAGGTTTTTATAGATCTTCAGGTTCTTTAATAAAGGAGAGCATATATACATATGTAAGCGAGAGCGTCTGTGTATTATGAATAACGCGGTGTGCTTCTCGCTGAACATTCCTCATTATTTTATATGGAATGAAAATCCCTTGCCCTTCCGCACCGTCTGCTGCATATCAAAAGTTTCTCTCAATCTTGCTTTGATTAAAGTGCTGTTTCAAATCTATATCCTACTCCATTCATATCAGCAACGAATTTGAGGCTATAAACACCGGATACCTTCTATTTATGCAGTCAATAACTATTTTAGGCTCTATCTTTAGTTTCTGTCTGTTCTTTCTAACAGGAAGAACATCATCCGTTTATCGATTATGACATCAGTAGGTCTCTTCATTTCAAAATCAAGTATTACAGCACCATTCATCTTTATTTATTTAAACAATGACAATAACAATACCTCAGCTCCATTGTTACCAAATTTGGTTTCATGACTAGTAATTACTTTTTGTATTTGCAGTTGTTTATTAAATACACTGGCATTGATTTGAATTTGCAATGATTATGTAATTCTACATCATAAACAATTTTTCTTGGCAGTCAAAATGCCTGTTAATAATATACATTGTTATATTTTAATTCGTCGCAATGATATCGGCGCTTGATCGCATAGCGTTAACGTATTCCTTGAGTTGGTAGCCTTGTATTTGATGTGATTAATCGATTAAGGTGTCAGCTATTCTCAGTACTGATGCTAAGAAGAAACAAATGAATATCACAGACGCGCTGCGCATCACAGATATGAAGTAGGTGAAAATAATCTAATAATTTTTAATTCGTCTATAAATACTGACGGCTGACAATACCTCGTTTCGCGACCTTTCTACTCACAATATAAAACACAATTTGTAACACTTACATCATAAATAACTATAAAACAATAAAATATAGACCGTACATCACCAAAATGATTATTATACAGATGGCAAAGAAGGTATATTGAATGTCGTATAGCAGATATAACACTTTCCATCGTTTTTATATCGTATTTTGTCGTAAAGTGTGTTATTGTTAGTGTGTAAGTATCCCTTTTCTGTTTGTTGACATCCTCTGGTTGCTCTTTAAGTTTCCAAATGTCATGGTAGGGTCGATGATAAATCCTATTTTGTGTCTTCTAAAATTGAAATCATGCCATTCATCTTGAGCTACGTTAGTTTCTACACCGTGGAATTCTTCAAAGAGTTTGTATTTGTTCGTTTGCAGTCCGTCGCAATCAAAGAACGAATTTTATGAGAGTAGCACTTCTCCATGAGAGCAGGATTCTAAGACGTGAGCAAGCGTTTCTAGCTCTTGGTAACATCTTGAGATGAACCAGTATGCGACGCATGACGCATTTTTATAGATTCACGCCGTACACTTGTTGAAGTCTAAATCTCTTACACTAAGTGAACGGCGTGAATTTATAAAATCATTTTTTTTACTTTGTCAACTATGTACTGAGAGTCGGGGCCAGGATAGGGCATTTTCGGAGCAGAGGATTCTGTCCTATACACCACGGGAGGGATAAGGTGAGAAAAGACACCGGGTGACCGGAACCAGGAGTAATGTAAGAGCAATGACAACTTCCTTACAATTTCCAAATGGAGACTCCCTGGCCGATCGGTCACTCCTAACTCACCTAGAACTCCCCAAGAAGGCGATTCGAAATCCCAGTAACTAGAAGAGGGCTGAGGGATGGAGAGAGTTCCACAGAGAGCAAGTACCCTTTTCGCTAGCACGCTGCACCGGAACATCACCGACGAATTTTCCAACCTTGAAACGGACAAACTGGGAGAAGGATGAATGAAATGAAGAAAAATACGGGTGGAGGGACAGGACATTCAGGGATAAGAGAAACCATTCCAACATTCGCCTGATTATCCGGGGAAACTGCCGGAAACCCATGGGCCAGAGAGGGCGATTGCCAGAAATCAAACACTTTACCTCTGGAATGTGTGTCGCACACTTTACCACGACACCGCCTCGCTCGGTACGTAATTAGCGTGAGCAGAGGATGTAATGTATTCCATACAAAGTTTTGATGCCAGAATTTCACCGGAATATGTTTTAGGGGCTCTTTGACTCCCTAAATAAATTTTAGAAAAATGTCCGCGCACGCACGCGCATTTATCTCTCTGTGTAGATATGTATGTGAACAGCCTAACTCAAAAACGAGAAGCTCGTTGAGAACCAAACTTAGTATTTATATTTCCAATGATACGAAGAAGATTTCAAAAAATTCTTACCTCTACATGAACAAGTATCCCTACTTTTTATTTCAAAAATATTTCCACACTCCAAACTACCCTTCACAGGAAACAAATCCTTATTAATTTCTCTACTCTCACTATGTGCATAGTGTATAGAGAAGGTATTTCACTCCACCAAAAATTCGATATCGAGATTTCACCGGAAATATATGTTTTAGGGTCCCTTATATCCAAAAAAAGCATTTTCACAATAAGGTCCGTGTGTGTGTCCGTGTGTCTGTGAACACGATAGGTAATTCAAAAACGAAAAGTCGGTAAAATACCAAACGTGGTATTTAAGTTTAATATCTTACAGGGATGCGACACAAAGATTTTGAGAAAAATACCCCCACCCCAAACAACCCTTTACATGAAGCTTTTTTCGAAAATTTTGATTTTCTAAAAAATGACTAACGATTTTGATTAAAATAGCGTATATTAAAGATATTTACCAGAAAAATAAAATGTACATTTTGAATTTTCTTGGAATAGCCTCTGAAGATTACTTATTCTGTGTCAATTTTACGGAATTTTGCATACCTGCTAAACCGTAAGAGACGAACAAAAACTTACCACACAAGAAATGTAGAGCACTTTAAAACACACAATTTATGTTATATACATTTTTTTCGTGGAGCTGAATGTTTTTGAGATATACCTTGTTTTGGTTTCAGCTATAAAAAACTTATACTTTTCTCATACAGGCCTTTGTGAACTCGAGTCCCATACAAACAAAGGAACTTCAGTCACATAGCAACCAGCTTTTGACTATCACTTTAACCTATGGTACCCCCTTATTTCGCTTCCAATAACAAGGAAGCAAGTAATAAGACTATTTCTGCTAATTTTTTCTCGATTAGATGGAGTAAATAGAGTAGTTTGTTGCAGATATGTAGCGAAAGTCATGTGAATGGAACACATCAGATTTTTTTAAATTTTTTTTCAAGCATGCCTTTAGTATAATAGCATATATTTAAAATATCTGTATGATTAATAAAATGTATACCAGGTGACTCACTACTCCGATTTGGCATGTGCAGATATCCCGTTGTGCATTGAAAGAACATTTGAAATAAGTTCCGCAACCCTTTTATCCATGGTCAAATTTGGGTCATCCGGTACAATGATTTTTCTGATAATAGCGTTTGAACATCTTTTGCTTCTGAATGGCTTTGTATAATTGGTAAACCTTAAGAATTAGATACAATCTCAATACTTGAAAACCTTGTTAAATTACACCATTTTGTCAAATTATGTTTTTATATGTTAACCATTTCTGCAATATTCATTATTATTAGATTGGATTTTCAAATGCTTATTTTTCTGAATTAATTGGAAGTCGTGTGTTTTTGTTTTTGTCGTGGCTTTCATAGCGACACACTCTTATCAGTATCATGCAACGAAAGGCTAAAATGTGGATTGAAGGTTTATTTGGATTAACAAGAAATAGGTAGAAGAAAACTTATTCTACTCCGTATGAACCATTGGAGAATGCCGCTATATGAAATATTTCCTAACACAAGGCCTACCTCATCTGCATCTGGTGTTTTTTATTTTATTTGTTGCTTTTTATACACTTTATATACTTCGGTGTTGTTTTACTAACGACGAGACTATCAATATCCTCTGCTAAGGATTATGTACAGATCTTAAATAAATCAACCAAATGTATAGTGGTTTTAATATAACTCATTTTAGAGACATTTTGCTCGCATATGTATTTAGACTAAACATTGCCATTAAATAGTGATGCAAATAACCGCAACTTGGAAAATCAACCCTTAGGTAATGATTTAATTAATTCCCAACCTCTTTCTTTTGAACAATTTATGCTCGTAGAATTTTGTAGAATAAATAGTTATATTTGCAATTCGTATGGAGCCTCAGAAATTTATATGAAAAAGACACTTTCGCGAGTAATGTTTAGAAGTACACTTTCTGTTTATGTTTGCTTAAAAACTGCACATACAATATCAAGCACGGTATGTATATATGACTGTACGTGTGATTCACCATCATTTTCCCACCTTAACTGGAGTCGGGGAAATTCTAACGTCAATAGAACATGTTTGAGCTAGAATAATACGATTTTTAAGTCCAGTTTATGTAAATGTGAGTACAGAAACATGAAAGTGCAGTACGCAATATGTTCTTTTGATATAATTCAATATTTTGAACACTTCGTTTGTATCGACATACTATTTTTGCATGTTAATGGCAGTTATGCGTACACCTGCGCGAGTTTAAACAAGGCAATCATGGTTAGATTTAGCGATCACAGAAGGAAACTGGAGAAACATATTTTCGAGAATGTACATACTCAGCAAGGATAGCAGAAACAAAATTTATATTGCAGATATTGTTTAACAAAGTTAGATGTATTATATTCATATAAACTTTTATGTTTTCTTCAACAAACTATTCTCAAGAAAAGCCTTTTCTTTTCTACATCATCTTAATTAGGATAAAATATCTGAAGAAATACTTTTTTTGCATATTTCTTTGTAGGTATAGCGGAATTACGGGAGTACAGTAGGGTTAAGTGATTGTCAAACCTTTAAATATCTGGTGACAAAGTGGTGGCTTTGAAGTTGATTTCTCTTTGCTTGATCAGCAGAAAGAAAAAAACGAATAACGACTTGCCATTTGAGAAAAGTATAAATATGGGAAAGCTGAAAGCAATAACGAGGAATATCTCGGAAATTGTTAACTTCATTAAAAAAATTCTAATGCATAACATTCACATTTTCTTTATCTTCTGCAAAAACTATTCTTACAATAATTATTCATATATACAGCATGCTAATCGAGATAAATATTAGTATAAATTGTCTTATTACTGCTTCTTTGTAAGTAGAAGTGAAATAAATGAATACACTAGGCTAGCAGCGATTGACAAATCTTTTAAAACCTATCGCTATATGAAACAATTGAAATTCGGTTCATTTGCGTGGCAGGAGTAAAATAAAAGAGGTATGATGGAGAGAATAAAAATAATTTCTCGTTTGAGAAAAATTTAGGTAGTTTAAATTTGAAACAATTAAATCTACAAAAAATGTATAAGACATAAGTTTTGTCTTTTAACGAAATTCATATTTTCAGTGTAGTAGTTTTTGAATATATCTTACGGTTTACTATTCACCCAAATTTCATCCTGAATGAATAGATCTTCAGATGTTATTCCCATAAAATTCAAAATATGCATTTCGTATCTTAAACATATGGTATTTTAATCAAAATCGTTAGAACCATTTTTGAGAAAAACCAAAATTTTGGAAAAGTGTTCAATGTAAAAGGCAGGTGTGAAATTAAAGACCAAGTTTGGTGTTAAAGGGACTCTTCATTTTTGAAATATGCTGATGATAGATACATAAACAACGACACACCATTCATACAAAGACATAGGGATATGGCTCCAGAAAATGCGTTTTTTTTTTTCTTCAGAACCTCAAAATATACTGGAAGTTTCTAGTGAAATCTCGACGTTAAATTTTTGGTTGGAATAAAATATCCCCCCCTACTAACTGTACACAAGAGAAAGTAAAATATATGCCCGAGAGCTGTCTAGAGCCTTTTAAAGTATTGAACTGAATCAATCATCAGAAGTCATCGCTTGATACAAGCGCCCTGTAGTCCATTACATACAAACGCCTGATGGATACTGAAAGCCCCCTCCTGCAGGAGCAATATAACACAAGATATTGATTTGCTCTATCTCGAATATAGGGTACAGCCTAAGAAGGGCATGTAAGTGAAAATCGATATGGAGGAATTGTGAGCAAGTGCAGGGGATTTCGAAAGGCAACCAGAGAAGAATTTCCACAACTACTGTGGTCTGCACGTTCCTCTTATACCAAACATTTTCGTCTTGATAAAATTCTTGTTGGATTGTGGTTTACATTTGCAATAACTTGTGATTTAATATGAAAATATTGGTGTTTTTTTTTTGTTTCTTATTTATCATCCAGCAAGATGGTAACCTAACATCTGCAACTCGCTTTTAGGAGGTCCAGGATTGAATCCCCGACTCGTGATTTCGTGATTTTCCCGGAGAAGACAGGACATATAGGAGTGATTTCTTATTAACCACGTTTTATTTTGCATCATTTCTTCTCAATTCCATTTCCTTCTCATTTTCAGGTGTGCTTCCAGATTCTTGGAATTTCATAATAATTCCTGTTTCTCTACTTATTCTATAACAAACTTTTCTTACAAAAGCTTATTATTCTATGTATTTCACACTAGTCGAGATAACCATTACCAGCAATGATCTTATTACTTAGTTTCTGATAAACAGCAGAGAGATAAAGTAATACACTACATTTAAGCTATTGTCAAATCCTATAATAGCTGCTGCTATGCGATTGAAATTAGGCTCCCTTTGCATGGCCAGGAGAAGAATAACAATTACTAAACTTAGAATTTATATATTTTAAAATTGAAACAAATAACAAGGAATATATCGGAAATGGTCAACTCCACAAAAATATATATATATAGGGCATAAATTGTGTTTGTACGAGATCTACATATTTGTGTGGTGAGTTTTTGTCCATCTCTTACGGTTTACCAGTTAGGCTAAAGGCACCCAGAATAAAGAGGCCGTCAGAGGTTATTCCCAGAAAGTTCAGGATAAACATTTTATTTACTATATATATAGTATACGGACGGAATTTTAATAAAAATCACTAGCGCTATTTGGAGGAAGTCAAATTTTCCATTTAAAGGATAATTTGGAATAAGGGCATTTTCGTCAACATTTTTGTGTCGCATCCTTGGAAGATACTACAGTTTATTACTGGGTTTGAGATTTTAGCGATTTTTCGTTTTTGAGTTATCGTGTTCATAGATACATGGAAATAAATACACAAAACATACCTTTTTCTAAAAATGTTTTTTTTTTCTTTTTGGATTCAGGGGCCCACAAAGCATGTGTTTCCGGGAAATCTCAGTATCGACTTTTTTGTGGAATACCGTACCTTCCATACCTATTATGTACACTACATACATGCTAGAGAAAGTAAAGCATCTGATAAGTTCCATTCAGTTTCTCTACATCTGTGTAACAAATTGTTAAAAAGCTTATTCTTCTATCTACTTCATTATAATCGAGATAAACATTAGCAAACTTGTCCCTATTATTTGATTCCCTGTAAATAGAAGGGCAAAAATGTAATATGTTCCATTCCCATGATGTCCTCTAGTGTTCGGTAAACAAATAAGCAGAAATAGTCTTACTACTACCATTCTTCTAAGTAAAAGGAAAATAAGAAAACACATAAATTAAGCGTCCTTTAAAAGACAAAATAATTCAAATTCCAATTTTTTTCCAAACGAGAAACGAGAAGAAACATGTCTTCCAATAAATCGGAATATTTCGCAAAAGGTTAACTTTACAAAAAAAAGTAAATAAATAAATAAAGTAAATAAAAAGAGTACGTAACAAAAATTGTGTGTTTTAGTGAGCTCCACATGTTTTATATACTAAGTTTTTGTATATCTCTTATTGTTTGCTAGTTATGCAAAAATTATCCAGAATGAAGAGTTCTTCAGAGGCTATTCCCGGAAAATTTAAGATATACATTTCGTTTGTCATAAAAATATCTTGTACATGAGGTATTTTAATCAAAATCGCTAGAGCCATTTTCTTGAAAATCAAAATTTTCGAAAAATTTTCTATGTAGAAGGTATTTTGGAGTGGGGGATTTTCTTGAAAGTCTTCGTGTCGCATCCTTGGAAGATACCAAGGTTTAGTTGCAATACAATACCTTCTCTATACATATGTACATAGTACGTGTAGAGAAAGTAATTTTCTATTATAGAAAAAGTAGAAAACTGCATCTTGGATTTCGTGCAATATTTTGAGATGTCTTCTTTATTTAGAATACCTACCGTACTATGAGCATTGAACATACGTGCTAGAGAAGGTATTGTATTTCATTCAAAACTTCAATAACAAAATGTATTGTTATTTAAGATTAGTATTTCCCAAAATTCAACACGAAAGTCTGCACCTAGGTACTCCAAGCTATCCTTCCAAGGAAAACTTTTCGATATTTTTCTAAAACTGGCTTCTACGATTTTGATTCTTTAATACAATATATTAAAGATATTTACATGGCAAATAAAATACGTATCTGAAATTTCAAACAGAAAGTGGCCCCGTAATTATTTTGTTTTACTCAAGGCCATGCTAAGAAGCGAATTTCAATGACAATCGTATAGTAATAGTTTTTTTTTAAAAAAAATGACTATTGCTATTCGCTTATTTCCTTTCTACTAATAAGCAACTAACAAATAAGATTATTCTGCTAATGTTTATCTCGATTAGCATGAAGAAGTTTTGCAAGAAGTTTTTTTGCAGAGCAGTAGAGATCTGAATGGAACCGCCTGCGGTGCCATAAGTAGTTAAAGCGGGCGTTAAACACTACCAAAAAAAATCTGAATGGAACACATTAGATTTATATGTATAGTATTAATTACAGTTACTCTTCTGTGTTGGAATGCATTTTCCAAATGTGTATCCTTTTTGAGTTAGATGACACCCATGATGTGCGGATTTTAAGTGCCTAGTATGTGGCTGGGGCCCAGCAGCATCTTCAGGGAAATGAGAAGCTGTGATAGGTTACATCTCCTGTCCTTGTCGGCTGGATAGTATTTCTCACCTCTGCTGTATGTGAGTGTGAGGTCGGTAGCCGTGTTGGCAGCTCCAAGGCCCATGCTGGCTATAGCACCGTGGGATTTGGGATTTATTCTTTTTGAAGTGCTTGACTATAATTTTTTCGTTTCTTATAATGTCATACAAAATGTTTGACAAATTAAAACATCATTTGTGATATAAATTAATATCTAAAGTGTTTTATACAGACCATTAAAGTTTTAATAACTTTATTTGTAAAACTGTATGATTCTTGCGCAACTTCCATTATAATTAATATTGCTATATATAATTATAAAATTCATTTCTTGTGCTTATGGTGAAGATTTTAAAAATTGGCTAACATTTAAAACAATTGTAGCTTAAGCAAGAGTAATTTTATCCATATTCCCTTAATTAATAATTAATATAGCTGATCAAGCTGATTTGAAACCGTTTTCCTATTATAGGGTTTTGTTTCGTGTATGTTCCATTCACGAAGGCAAGTTAATTTTTTTCAGTCAGTTCTCCATATGTACATGTTTTATTTATTTTACCGAACTACATGCATGAACGATGTAGGCATATTAAATGCCTAAATGTATATATTTATTAATATAGATACTGAAATAAGTATGTTTGAGTATGTATTTATTAATATAGATATTAAAATAAACATGTACACATAAATACCAAGTTTGATATTTTACCGACTTTTCGTTTTTGAGTTATCGTGTTCACAGACACACGGACCTTTTTCTACAAATGCTTTTTTGGATACAGGGGAACCTAAAAGTATATTTCCGATGAAATCTCGGTATTCAATATTTGGGTGGAATGCAATACCTTCTCATACACTATGTACATAGTACGTGTAGAGAAAGAAGAAAATTTCTTCCTATTTCAGTTTACATCAAAAACTTAAACTTATTGTCACTGTACCGAACTACCAGCTGATTAAAATGTGCAATTTTTTTCGACAGTTAATAGTTATTTAGAGAACTAGTCACAAAAAACGAAGTTTTTGGCGCCAAAGACTCAAGTTAGAAGACAACCGAAAGGATTCGCCTTACTAAACCTGATTCTGTAAGGTATTGTCTACAATATTTTATCTACGTTAGAGTATTTTACAATATATTATATATTTAGTATAGTTAATGACATTTATTTTCTGCCGAAAAGATGTGTTTTAAGGACAGAGTAATGTGGACTTTGGAAATAATTGCACGATAAATCAACAAATATTGCTATATTCTGCAGTTTTGGATAACAGTTTTATATGTAAATTTAAAGTAAAGTGATTGAAGAAAGTGATTTTAGGTGCATCAGGAAACATTTTAAAATCATTCCAAGATACAACTTTTAATATATTCCAAAAAAGTCAAGAAAAGTGAAAAAATATTATTAAGGGATGATGTAAGACATTCAGGTCTAAAATGACAGAATTTCTTAGCGCCAGCAATGCATAATTTGCATGGCTGCAAGCCAAAGACACGAATATTACCCACATAGCGCTATACATTGCAAATAAGCATCTCTAGATTATTTTGGTAGCGACTAAATAAATATTAAAAAATGTAAATCATTTGTACATTTGAAACATATTGTATAATTGTTAATTTTCTAAAGGGAATATAAACTCCCTGTAATTTGATTTTAAAAGTACAGATGCTCAAATATCATGTAAAAGACAAAATTAGTATTCAAATGAGTCTGAGTGACTATGTAGTCTTAAGATGCCGGCCACCATAACCGCGCTCGCTGAAGTTCCTCGGTTAGGAGCTTCGTGGCGTAGGGGATCGTGGGTTCGAGTCCGGACTCGGCACGGATGTTTGTATGTTTGTAAAATGAGTGTCTTAGAAGCCCCCCCCCAAACATAAGACGTTAATAAAAAAAACAGAAAAACAAAGTAAATTTTAGGAAAATGCAAAAATAGGAAAAAGGAATACAGCGTTGGAGTTCCAACAAGACTCCGGAGCTGTATTTTTTTATTCTTACATTATTTAAAAAAAAAATAAAGAAAAAAAATCTGATGTAATCCATTCACATGACTTTTGCTATATCTCTACAACAAACTTTTGTTAAAAAGTTTGTGCTTCTATTTACTTCATGCTAAGTAGGAAAAAATTAGCAGAAATAGTCTTATTACTTGCTTCCCTGTAAGTAGAAGCGAAATAAAGGGGTTACATAGGTTAAAGTGATAGCAAAAGATTATTGCTATGTGACTGAAGTTCCTTTGTTTGTATGGACAGGGGTTGACAAATTCCTGTATGAGAAAAGTATACGTTTTTTAAGGCTGAAACAGAAAAACAAGGAATATCTAAAAAACGATCAACTCCACGAAAAAATGCATATAACATAAATTGTGTGTTTTAATGTGCTCTACATTTTTTGTATGCTAAGTTTTTGTCTATCTCTTACGGTTTACTAGTTACAAAAAATCCGTAAAATTCATCCAGAATTACGTAAGTAGTCTTCAGATGCTATTGCCAGAATATTCAAGATATACATATTATTTTTCAAGTAAATATCTTTAACATATGCTATTTTAATCAAAATCGTTAGAGCCATATTTTAGAAAATCAATATTTTCGAAAATTTTTCCATGTGAAGGGTAGTTAGGGGTGGGGGATTTTCTTGAAAATCTTCGTGTCGCATCCTTGGAAGATACTGAACTTAAATACCAAGTTTGGTATTTTACGGTCTTTTCGTTTTTGAGCTATGCTGCCCACAGACACACAGACACACACGAACATTTTTCTAAAAATGCTGTTTTTGGATTCAGGTGGTCTCAAAACATGTATTTCCAGTGAAATCAGGGTATCGAATTTTTGGGTACAAGGCAATACCTTCTCTATGGGTATACTAAGTACATAGTACGTATAGAGAAAGTAAAAGAAAGATGCAATGTGTGTTATATTTTTCGCGGGTGAAAGATAAGTGATTATATTGTAGTTTATTGTGAAACATATAGTATTCTCATATAGGTACAATTGATTTTAACGGTAATATGCATTAATCACATAAAAAATTTAAACATGCTATAATTTATCTGAGTAGATAAGTGACTGACTCTACTCCAAGACCAAACGCCTCAGAAAAATATCTGATGTGTACCATTCCATGAATTTCTCTACATCTCTGTAATACATCTTCTATTTACTTCATCCCAATCGAGAAAGACATTAGCAGAAACAATCTTATTACTTAGTTCATTACATTTAGAACGGAAATAAGGGAATACACAATGCTAAACCAACAGTCAAATGTTTTAAACGTGGTTGCTGTGGGAATGAAATCAGTTTCCTTGCGTGAGCAGTAGTAACAAGTATTTTAAAAACCGAAACCAATAACAATAAATATCTCAAAAACAGTAAATTCCATAAAAAGTATGCTATAAAATGTGTGTTTTAAGAGATCTACATTTTTTGTGTACTAAGTTTTTTCTGTCTCTTACGGAATACCAGCTATGGAAAATTAAAGAATAAAAAATATCCAGAATGAAAAGATTTTTAGAGCCTATACCCAGAACATTCAATCATACATTTTTTTGTCCTGTAAATATCTTACAAAAAGAAGATTTTATACAAAACTGTTAGTCATTTTTGAGAAAACCATTATTTTCGAAATTTTTACCTCATAAATGGTAGTAGGAGTGAGTGAATTCTCTTGAAAATCTTCGTGTCGCATTCTTGGAAGAAACTGAACTTAAATATCAAGTTTGGTATTTAACGGACTTTACGTTTTTGAGGTATGCTACTAACAGACACACATACGAACATTTTTCTAGAAATAATTTTTACTTTCTCCACACGTACTATGTATATAATGTGTAAAGAAGGTATTGTAAGTCACCCAAGAATTCGGTACCAAGATTTCACCGGAAATACAGGTTTTGCGACCGCCTAAATCAAAAAAAAAAAAAAAAAAAAAAAAAAAAAGACATTTTTAGACAACGTTTGTGTGCATGTATGTCTGTGGACAGAATAGCTCAAAAACAAAAGACCGTTAAATACCAAACTTGGTTTTTAGGTTTGGTAGCTTTCAAGAATGTGAAACGATATTTTAATATACGATATATTGAAATACACTTTTGAGAAAACCAAGATTTTCGAAAATTTTTCCATGTAAAGGGAAGTTGGGTGTGGGAGAATTTTCTTGAAAATGTTCCTGTGGCATCCTAGGAAAATACTGAACTCAAATACTAAGTTTGTTGTTTAACGCCTTTTCGTTTTTTAACTATGCTGCCCACAGGTTCGCGCGAGCATACACACACACTCGCTCACAGACAGACAGACACACAGATACACGGACATTTTCTAAAACTGTTTTTAGAGGGTTTCGAAACATATATATTCCCGGTGAAATCTCGTATTGAATTTTTGGGTGCAGTACAATACCTTCTGTATACACTATGTACATAGTACGTGTAGAGAAAGTAAAAATAGTATCTTGTTGGAGACAACGAAAAGAAGAGTCCAAATAGCTTCTCCGGTGAGCTTAGTGGGGCATAATTAATAACACAGTCCTATTTAGAAAAAAAAAGAATATATATGAAATATTACTAAAGTTTATTTATGTAATACGTTATGATCATCATTAAAATGTACTTTACGTTTTGTTGAACCTGTATTTTATGTTTTGATAGCGCATTTTATGTTTTGTTAAAATATAAAGTATGGGTTTTGCTTTCTAGTAACTACAAACTAAAACACACTGATTATTACAACAGCAGGTAAAACTATTAATTACATTATATGAAAAATATTCAATCTAAAGCTTTCACATTCTTTTCTGCTTTTATTAAGTGTGTTAATTTTCAAAATTGAAAAGTTAGAAAACTCCACCTTATTGTCCCTTACCACATTTGTGTCCCAATATGCTATTATGAATAATAATGCTTTACATTTCATTTTCCTGTTGCCAGCTATTGATAGCCATCCACGGTTTTGTAAAGTGTATTGGTGGATTTACTTTTGTGAGACTGAAGAGTTAGTTAAAATGCAAGTATCTGTTTCATTTTCAAATGATTTGTAGTTACTTTATATATACATAAACAAACATTCATTTGCCATGGCGGAGGCTTTCACTTCCATATTTAAACACACTTTAATTATATGGCTTTAGTAAATACGCGTATGATCGGCGGGGGCTGAAGTTCAACAAAGCTTGTTTCCAATACTTTCAACGGAAAATTTTTTCTATTCAATATTCAACTGACATTCGGGTAATACACAAAATTGTCATGATTAATTCCAGTTTTTGGTGCATGAGTAACCCGTCAGTCCTCGAATAAAATGGAGATAGCAAGGATCCATGAAAATGGGGAATAATTTATCATGTTTTTTTAAATTACTGGCATGTGGGAACTGGACATGGTATACGTTTCCTCTCCCCCTTCCCCAATTGCGTGTTTGAATATGCTACATCCGCCGCGCAGTGTTGATGTAATGATTTGTACAACGAATCGATGTGGAAAACTTGCATATGAATAGAATCATAGATGAGGCCTGGAGGGTGGGGTGGCACGAAAACCGTGATTTTATTGTGTTGACGAAATGGAAATGGAAGGTCAGTGAAGCATGGACAGGGAATAAACACTGGGTTATGGCCGGATTCACAGTACCGCAACATATTTAATGCTATACATGTTATAGCAATAATACTATACAGCTTGTCTGACATCCACCCTTTCAGTAGATTAACGTGATATTCCGGATGTCCTGAGGAAGTGAAATGCTAATAGCAATAGTATTAGAACCATGCTGTGACATTTATATAACTAACTTTCCAAATATGTTTCTCTTTAGCCATTCTCTTTAGTCATCCATAAACCTTGGGGATGTCAGTGCTTTAATAGCTCTTGCTATAAATGATTAACACATGACCTGCCTCCGTAATCGAATGGTTACTTCTCACACGGAGTGAGACTTTTTTTTATTTATAATTATTCTTTACCCTCCATAGAGTTCGAAGAGTGGATGTGCGTGTGAAAAAGTAGCACTAACACACCAAGTGTTCTAAAAATAACAAACAAATATTTCACTATAAAAATTCTGGATGAGATCACAGTAGTAAAATGGACAAATGAACAAAAAATAAATAACGCATGAAATGCATTTGGCATTCCATTAGAACTATTCAAGAAATGTTCGAAAAAGTATGATTTTTAAAATGAACAGATATATATCAGAATCGATATTTAATTATTTAATTAATATTTATGCCCCTCTAGCACCACCCAGGTGGCTCAAGCATTTTGTCTGGGACTGGTATTCAGGAGGGCCGGGTTTGTTCCTCGTTGTCCACGCATTTTGGCCCTGGGGTTTTCTGTGGTTTTCCTGGGGACGCTTAAGCGAATGCAGGGGTGCTGTATATCTACCAGGTTTCTTTCCCTTAGATTCCTTCATTTCATTTCCCTTCTTCATCTTTCACGTTGGCAGCAGGTGTGGCTTGAGGCTTTACAGGCAGATGGCTTGGTTGCTTGCTCCGAGTAAAGCTATCTTCCCCCTGGTTGGGGCTTGGTGCCTTTTTAGAGGTCTCCTTTCGACCTCCCGGCGTCTGTATATCCTCCTTGACGCGTCACAGATGTCATCTAGTGAAACTGTTAGGGACTTCCGTGCGTCTCTGCGCTTAGCTCCGTCGTTTACTTTGTGCTGGCCTGTGTTTTCCCTCCTCTCGTCCCTCCCCTCGGAGGTGGTATGCCGCAATAGATCAGTACTTGATCGCAGTTGCCGAGGTGTCCTCCTCCGTTAACATGCTCATACCTCATGCCCTTCTGGCGCTTAAGCATGTGGTATGGTGATTTTCGTGATTTTTTCCATCTTCAGTTTTCAATTAGATATAATACTTCCAACTTCCTCTCATTTTGGTGTTAATTATAGGTGGTTTAAAATATTACTGAAAATAACATTGTGTATAGTTTTTAGATTATCTCATCCTGTTTCACAGCAGTCTTAAAAACTACAAATTTCTACACAAACATCCCTTAAAGTCTAATATTATTTGGTACAAATTTCTGAAATGTTTTCAGCACATTTGCAGTTAATTAAGATTTATGTTAATGAGAAAGGCTTTGTGCAGAATTTGTAGTTTTTAATTTACAAATTACTATTTTAATAACTTTTAAGGCAGTGTACATACTAAAAATGATAACTCTACTCCGGATAAGGAGAAATGATTGTTGTATTAATTAATTGCTGAATATACCTTACAATTCAAGTAGTTAGTTATCTTAGTTTTCAAGATAAGTGGTGATGAACTAACATTGGGGAGATTAAATGGTAGATAAAAATTGATAAAAGTTACTAGTTAAGATTTTTTGTTTTTATTAATTGGAATTTCTTCTTTTATTATATATAATTACTCTTGTAATCTACACATTAAGGATGTAATACACCTGTGAATTTCTACTGTGAATTTTGCAACACTTCACAGTAAAATGCATAGCTCATATTCATTTGAAATAAGAGTGCTAAAATTTATTCCGTCTTATAGGGCAAGTTTTTGTTTTCTGGTTCAAGTGACCTGTTTCTTAGAAAAAATTGAAAAAGCTAAATTAAATTCCAATGTGTTAATTTCTAATTATTGGATTGATTAAGAAAATAATCATATATACCTTAATAAAGGGCTTACATATTCATCTTATAAAATGTTCAGTCACATTCCTAAAATATACTTTCCAAAAATAAGGACCATTAATATGATTAATAGATTTAACAATAGCTGGACAAATATTTTAAGCCCCCTTAAATAATCCTGATATCGAATTTCACAGTGCAGAAGTTAATTTAGTTTAAAATGTGTATAAATGTTGTCATAGAGAAAATTCAGATATAAACTTTCAACTTGATATGATAATTTTATGGTATACAACATATTAAGTACCTATTTTATTGGACCTTAACGTATTGTTCCGTAAGATTTGAGAAACCCGTGGTGTATAAGATATTTTTTTTAAAACGATATCAGTTATTGCAAATAATAACTGATACTTTTGCCATGCTTTAAATATTCTGGCTTGCATGGTTACTTAATAGTTCATCTCTAAATACATGTTCTAACTTTAAAAATGCAAGTTTTAGAATAAATGAGTCTAAAATGCATTTATTTTATCACTTGATTTTTGTTAACCCCTAATTATTGTAGAAACATTATTTTTGTAGTATCCAAAGAAATTAATTATTAAAAAGTTCATACTTTTCTCAAAAATTTTAGCATAACTTCGAAAAAGTATATGTCGTTTCTTTCATGTTCTTTTGTGAGGCAGTAAAAACACTAGAAAACATATAAAGAAAGTAATTATAGCGTGTTGAATATGGAACAATACTGAAAAAAAGGTTAAAGAGAAAAAGTTTAAAGTCAGGTGCGGCTATTAAGTATATGCCTGTCCATTTATGGCTTCAGTTAATTTGTAATTTAAATGCGCCAAGTGGAATAAATGGAATTTTTTCTTAAGGTAATAGCATTCATATTATTTTATTATGAAAAATGATTGTACTTATTTTAATGTTTAAAATTTCACAGATATCTTATTTTAATTTGACTTTGAAAACTTTTTAATACAGAATTTGAAGTAGAGTAAAAAATTGAATTTTTTTTTCTTGTTTTTTAAGCTTGGAAGTTTGAAAGAGTAGCAATAGTCCCCGATTTTTAAATCTTTCGTTTACTTATTGATATCTGAACTTTTCTTTGTTTCTGAAAATGTTCGCCAGGAATCCTTAACGTTTTAAAAATATATGCATCAAATCTAGCTGTTTATCCGATTTACAGATTTAAGGTATACTGACTGACAGGCAGAACAGACAGGCAAAAGAGATATACAGAAGGAGAGATACAAAGAAAGAAAGATAATGGGTAGGCACAGAACGAGCAAATTAACTAATTGATTGGCTGGCTGACTGACGGACAAACTGGCTATGGAACATATTCTCGTGTTGATATTTTATAAGGTTTTTGGATATCTGAATAGTAGCTCTGGTGAACTTTCGATATTCACGTTTGAGTCAAAATGTAATAGCCTACATTTTAAGTTGTTACGAAAACGAGAGCGCTAGGATTATGTTTATATATTTCTCCATGTGTAAGCGGCGGATCTAGTCGTGAGATATTCTCTTTCGCATTCAGCAGAATGGCAGAAGATGCTCGAAAAGTGTTCACGTGAGTACTGGCTCCCGGAGGCGACAAGCAAGAATAAAATCAGTTATCGTTGGAAAGTTGGACGAGAAGAAGCCAGCTGCTAGGTACCGGTCAGTTCGGCAAGAGGCCGTTGAGGTGAGCTAAGGCATGTTTCGATTTTCAAAATTTCTGGTGGGGCATGTTTCGATTTAACTGTATTTTAAGGGCTTAATTTCGAATGAAGTGGTGAAGTAGTTAAAAAATTGAAAAATATTTGAGATACAAAGCCATGTTATATGGAGAATATATAATGGACACGTAAAGTTTATAATTCTTACTTTTCAAGTGGCAGGTTGTTAGAAAAGGGCAATGTAATTAATAATTATTTACAATATATATATATATAAATATATATATGAAATTCTTGCTTTAGATTCTTTATATTGAAATAAACATAATGCCCTCCACTGTTCCTATAAGTCTGTTTTCCTAAGCGCATCCATTTAACGATCTATGGTAGTAGTAGAGAAATGTAAATTCTCAAACTAACGTTACAAGGCATCGAAATAGAGAAATGCCTTACAGAGAAAGTAAAAATTGTGGAGAAACCAGCAAACCTCACCAGGAAGCAATGGATCTTAGAGCAGAGTAGTTCAAACTATATCATTTTACGAGTTGGTGACTTCTGGCCTGGAGGATTGAACCACAATTTGTGGACGTCACTGTGCATCGAATCACGAAAATAGTATTAAGACAAATATGCGATAAACAGAATCCGTGGTCATATAATCAAAGTTTTGGCTTTCTCCATGAAGAAGTCTGGGGTTCAGTTGCCGTCTGGTGCGTGTGAACTTTTCTTTTATTGGAGTACGTTTTACCCTCTACATATAAGTTTATGAGAGAATATGAATAGTTTTATTAAGATGAATATCAGGATAAGTAACTCTGGTGAACTTTCCCTTTTGAGTTAAAGTGTAATACCCTATATCCTAGGTTCTCAAACAGAACCATCTTATAGAGAAAGTAAATATAGGAGAGAAACCAGAAAATCAAATCAGGAAGCATTGAGTTTTAAACCAGAGCAGTTTAAACGCTCTTAAAACTATGTAGATCTTTTTGCTTATTTTAAGTGTTTTAAAGTTAAAATATGATACTAATCCAACCTTGGAAAACTACAGTCATGTTATTCCTCAAATCAAAACCATCGATATGTTCATAAAGGTTAAATGATACTACATAAATGGAAACAA
Source organism: Hymenopus coronatus (assembly GCA_030762935.1). Taxonomy (NCBI): domain Eukaryota; kingdom Metazoa; phylum Arthropoda; class Insecta; order Mantodea; family Hymenopodidae; genus Hymenopus; species Hymenopus coronatus. Next base: position 94,018,044 of record CM060881.1, on the reverse strand, counting down.
TGAAAAGAACAAATTTGATGTGTTACATTCACATGATTTTCTCTATAAATTCAACAAACTATTCTTATAAAGTTTATCCTTCTTCACGTTAACCCAGATAAACATTTGCAAAAATGATTTTATTACATAGATATTTTTTGTATATACAACGGGAATAGGAGTGTAACATTTAAGCCATAGTCAACTCTTTTAATAACTGGTCACTATTTGTCAGCTTAAAATTCCATTTTCTTGGGGCAACGACTTCCCATATGACAAAAATATATGTACTGAAAGATATATACCCAATTACAAGGAATATCTCGGAAATAGTTAACTACATAAAACCTACAATTGATGTAAATGTGTGGAGAATGTTTTTGTCTCATTCTTAAGGTTTGCCAGTTATCCAAATGTAATTCAGAATGAAGAGCACTTAAAAATATTACCAGAAAATTAGAAATATGCAGTTTATTTGTCATTACAATGTCTTATAGCCATTTTTATGAAAGGCAGTCCTTTTTATTCATTTTTGTTTTCATTTTTTTTCAGTTTTGCTGTTCACATACATAGTCTCACATCCATGAACTGATTTTTAAAATATTTTTTTGTTTTTGTATTCAGAAGATCTCAAAATATCTACTTTAAGTATAATCTCGGTATCGAGCTTTTTGGGTGAATTGTAATTAAGATCTCTAGCTAATACGTACATGGTAGAGAAAGTGAAATACAGTAATTAAAATATCAACTAAATTGTTTGAACTTTGTAGAAATCACCAATTTAAGTATCAAGTATCCTTAAATAATATATGTAATTAGGTTGCCAAATATCTGAGCACTTGCTCTGCGGAAACCAATGTTTTAATGTTAAAGGACGCTGATGCATTTATGGGTACTTATTAGCATATGAGATGATACACATCAAGAAGTTACAGGAAACACACTTGTGGGCAGGAAATAGCCCAGCATAGTCTGATTTCGTGGGAGTTCGCTGTCCTTTATTGCCTCTATATCCCCCATTTTCATATTGACCTTATCACAATGAACACATTTGAATATATTTGCGCTCTATTGCCACCACATAACTAACCGGATTTTGAATATGAATATGAACAAGAGTATGGTGTGGTAAATGATGCCATATGTGCAATTCCCATGGACTGGTTTTGGAGGTGAAGTAACACAACCTTTCCAACTACCTAAAAGGCTTGCTATATTCTGAACCATAATATGACATACCAGGTGATTCAAATGAATGTTGATTGCAAAATTATGTAATATCATAAATAATGTCCTCCTTTATCTCATCCATTTCAGATAACAAAAAGCTTTATTTATATTCCATCTTTAACACTTAATAATGTATCAGCGGATTTGACTTGAAATATACATCGGCAATTATTTTCACTCGATTTAATATGGAAATTTAACAAAACACTACTTTAGGTGTTAAAAGAGAAGGACGTTTATTGAGGAATATATCGAATTTTATCACATTAAATAGAATTAATATTCTTGAACATACTGAAAATAGTGCAGATATTTTTATATATTATAACTACGTAGAGATAAAAAAACGCTAACATGTTCCAATTACATGCCTTTCTCTAGCTATTCCTGCAATAAACTAATCTTACAAGAGATTATTCTTCTATCTGCTTCATATTAATCGATATAAACTTTGCAGAAATTGTTTTATTTCATATTTCCTTCTAAGTACAAGTGGAATAAAAAGATATACTAGATAAAAATGATAAGTCACATCATTAAAGGGTTGGTGACCAGGAGTTGACAAGTTCCCATGTGACAAAAGTTTAAGTATTTTAAAACTGAAACCAATAGCAAGGAATGTTTCAAAAACAGCCATCTCCAGAATAACATATATATTCATAAAGTTTGTTTTAAGAAGATCTATATTTTTGTAGTAAGTTTTTGCCTATCTCTTACGGTGTACCAGTTATACAAAGTTCAGAAAAATTCATCCAGAATAAAGAGGTCTTCAGAGGCTGTTCCCTGAAAATTCAAGATATAAATTTTATTTGTCATGTAAATATTTTAAATATAAGAAATTCAAATTTTCGAAAGTTTTTGTATGTAAGGGTAATTGGGGTGGGGGATTTTCTTGATTATCTTCGTGTCGCAACTTAAATGTCAAGTTTTGCATTTAATTGTTTTTCGTTTTTGAGCTATGCTGTTCACACACACACACACACATACACATACACACAGAGCTAAGGAAAATTTTCTAAAAATACATTTTTTTTGGATTCAGGGGGTCCCAAAACATGTATTTCCATAGAAATCTCGATAGAAGAAATTTGGGTGCAATACAACCCATTTTCTATACACTATGTACATAGTACATGTAGAGAAAGTAAATGGTCTGAAGAATTCAGGGAGTCTCAAAGCGTGTATTTAATGTGAAAGCTTGGTATGGAATTTTGGGACAGAATATAATACTTCCCCGGCCTATTACTCGTAGTAAAAGAAGTAAATATACATGACTTAACTAACTATATATCTAAATTTTAAACATAATGAGGTTGTAAACGAACATAATTAGAAAAGATGGGAGGAATTTTTCTGCTAGATTTCAGTTATCCCTTTCCTTCTCTGGAGAAATTACTTCAGCGTAAAAGTAGTATTCGAAATTAATAGGTGATTCGCACGTTGGCTACAGCGACAAAACAATTCTTAAGCATTAGCTTAATAACCGGCATTTGTTTTCTTGGAGCGGAGCAGTGTTTTTAAGGGCGCTGCAATCGCTACCATTAGCCAAGGTAACGATGGATCGTTTAACTTAACGCGGTTCCATCAAGTGACCCCTCTTAGCTTTACGATATCATAACCTCCATAACGCCAACAGGTAATGGGAAGCTGGATAATGGACATTCCTATCTCTCCGTCCTTTCCTACCTCATGAGGCCTGTCAAAAATTCCTTGTTGATATATGTGTGCTATATACATTCCACAGATTATGGGCAAAATATTCTCTCCAACTCATGTCCTCTCAGGTGAAGATTGGTTCATCCATATACTGCTCTTAACGTTGTGTGTCTGTTGTATTTTCTCCCACCCCCCTTTGATTTTTACTTTCTCTGTCGAGTAAGGTGTATGTAATGGAGAAGATATTGTATTTCATTCTAAATTTCATACCTTACCGCAAAATGCCTACCGAACCAAAAAAAAAAAAAAGCATTAGTACTTAAGTTTAATAGCTTTCAAATATGCGACACGAACATTTTGGAAAATCTCCTTTACATGGAAGAGTTTTCGAAATTTTAGGTTTCCCCAAAAATGACTAACGATGAAGTTTACGAAACTAGTAATCCATAAGAGATAGACAAAAGTATATCACAGAAAAATGTAGATCTCGTTAAAAACACGATTTTTATTATATACACTCTTTTGTAAAACTAAACATTTCAGAGATATTTTGAGATTTCCAGTAATTAGGTTATTTTCAAATAAGAAGTCGTTATTCACTTTTTCATTTTGGTCATACAAAGAGAGAATTTCAGTTGCAACATAGAGACCAGCTTCTAAAATATTTCTTTTACTTAGAAGAAGCTAAGTAATAAGACTTAATTTTTATCTCTATTCGCGCGAAATAGAGAATAAGCTTCTGTAAGAACAACTTGTTCTAGAGTAGATGGAGAAAGTCACATGAATGGAACCCATCTGATTGTTTCAATCAGCGTAGTAAATGATACATGCAGAAGGCGGCACTTTGAAATAAAATTAACTCAGGTAGCTTCTGAACGAAGTAATGTATTTGTCTAAAATTAAATAGCTTTTCTGTGATACCAGGTGGCTCAACTGTCCCGTATTTGGTGTGGTAGATGTGCTTATTGCTTTAAAAGAGTTGCAGAACTCAACGGATCTTTTTAAAGTTAAAATCTGTCAGTGAAATCCCGGAGAGAATCACCTTCACTTTACACGTCTTGCTATCAGCGGAGACGGTGAGATCGCGCTCATTAATTTTAACTCCATGGCACGACAGCTCACAAGGAACATTTGCCTACCGTCCGGCCGCTGCGTCCCCATCTCGGTCCAGGACAGACGTCATGGATTATTGGAAGAAGAGACGTGGTCAGCGCCTCCAAACCTCTCCGGCCGATTAATACGATCCTCATGACCTGGAGCCGCTACTTCTCCATCAAGTACTCCTCAATTTTTTCCCCCGAGACTTCAAGAGGCTGAGTGCACCCCGGACTAGGTTGGTACCGGGAATCGAACCCAGGTCTCCCGCTTGGTAAGCAGCCGCATTACCAGCGCGGTAAGGAGACGACCAGGTCGCTCTCGTTACGAGAGGTCCCTCTCACCCCGAGTTTTAACGTGAAATAGCCCCGTTGAGTTCTGGAACTCTTTTAAAGCACCGAGGGATATCTGCACACGTCAAATACGGAACAGTTGGGCCACCTCGTATAAGGAGAGCACAACGTTAATTTCCGTCGGTAGCGCTTGAGTTGAAGCTTTTGAACTTTATGCTCGAAGTAAGCAAGTTTGCATAGAACAATACATAATCACGTTGAATTTTTTTTTGGTAGTGTTTAACGCCCGCTTTTACTACTTGTTCCACCGCAGGCGATGACACTGGTAAATACATGAAATGATGATGGAGCACCGGTGGAATGTGATGGCGGGGGAAACCGGAGAACCCGGAGAAAACCCGACCCTGCGCCGCTTTGTCCACCACAAATCACATGCGGTCGCTTGGGATCGAATTCGGGCCGTCTAGGTGTGAGGCGAGTAGTCTAACCACTCAGCCACGGCGCGGCCAATCACGTTGATGATAGCCCTTCAGATGATCGTGAAATTTCATGTTATGAATATAAATGTTGTCGTGGAAATAAACGTTGTTGAAGTTTTTCCTTCTTAAACCTCAATAAACATTACTCAAAATCAAAATCAAAGAAAGCTAAGGTCATTTTCATCACACCTCAACTGCATTCGCACCATCAATGATACGCTCCTTCTGATAATATTACAAAATGTCATATCGGATTGTGTTAAACCAGTAGAAGTTTACATCGGTTTATGCTCAGGCCACAAACTCGCCTATATGCCTAGTACGCTGTATATTAGTGACCTCGATATTTTGCCGCTGCGTAAATAGCGTTCATGGTTAACTTTATCATCGGTGTTTCAGTTGCTGTTTTGTGCTCATGTTGTAAAAATTTGACGTGCTCGATTCACAGAAATGTTTCTATCTGTTCCGCAAACAAACTAAACTTACAACAGGTAATTCTTCTATCCACTTCATGCTGATGGACATAAACATTAGCAGAATGGTCTTATTACTTCGTTTCTTATAAGTTGAAGGGAACTGGGCTAAAACAATCATAAAACATTTTAAAAGCTATCGCCACGCAATTCGGCATTTTTGATGGTCAGGAGTAAAACAAATGAAAAATGAATGGCGACTTCCTGTTTGAGACATGCATAAGTATTTTAAAATTGAAACTACTAAAAGGAATGTCTCGGAAATCGTTTACCGTACAAAAAAGGTATATGACATAAACTGTGTTTTAACGAGATGTATATTTCTTGTTTAACAAATGATTATCTATGCAAAAATCATTCAGAATGAAAAGAAGGCTATTCCAGAAAACTCAGATATGCATTTTATCTGTCATATACCTAAGTATTTTGAGTTTACAATTTTTTTCCATATAAAAGATTGTTTGGGGTAGGGGATTTTCTTAAACTATTGTGTCGCAACCTCGGAAGATTGAACTTAAATATTTAGTAGAGTATTTAACTGCTGTTCGTGTTTGAGTTATCGTGTTTACAAACACAAACACACACACCGACATACAAATATTTTTCTAAAATACTTATTTTAATATAAGGGTAAAGCTATATTTCCAGCGAAATTACGGTATTCAATTATGTGCAAAAAAGAGAAAGTAAAAAAATGTCTGGGTTGTGGATCTCAAAGATTAAAATTTATTCAAGACATCTGCATTGTTATTGCTGTTATTGTCCTGTCATTAGATTGTTGAGATGCCTACCGACAAATTCACAGTTGAACATAGCAATTTTATGCACGAATTCATATGTAGCCAATCAAGTAAACAGGTGCATAGATACTTTCTGCAAAACATTTCTGGTTATCTTGTTCTGGATACATGTGCCGGTGCATTGTCCAGAGCGGGAGCAAATAACTGTTTTATTGTGTTGACGATTGTACAAACTCCACCTCCTCGATTGATAGCAATACCGCTGTCTCTGTCTTTCCTTACGCTTGTCGCACAGCTCCGCCAGTCTACCTTTACTAACTTTCTTTGTTCTACTTTACAGAGATTGTCCCGAGTCGATGCACGGTGCCCAGGTCCTCTGCACCTCAATTTGTAGGAGTGCGATATAGGCGTCGTTAAACACCAAATCTAAGAAGCAAAAATGAAATGTCTAAAGAGGAAAAAATTGAATGTATTGGTGCACATTCAAATGCTAAAGAGGAAGTCTCTAAGACGTGGTCAGCATGCGCAGAAACTTCTGTTCATACAACTGCTATACTTTAAAATTTAAACCATACAGAGTGAATGTAGTTCATGAATTTCAATCTCGTGATGTCGATTACTGTAAGTGGGTATAACAAAACTTCTTGACGACTTTGCTGACCGACATTTAATATTGTTTTTGCTTTCTCTACAAGTTCTATGTACATAGTGTATAGAGAAGGTATTGTATTGCACCCAACATTTTGATACCGAGATTTCACCGGAAGTATCTGTTTTGAGACCCCCCTGAATTAAAAAAAAACAAATTTGGAAAATGCTGTGTGTGTGTGTGTGTGTGTGTGTGTGTGTGTGTGTGTGTGTGAGTCTGTCAGTGTGTGTCTGCTTGTACGTGTATGTGTGTGTGACTGTCCGCAGCATAGCTCAAAAACGAAAAGTCCATTAAATACCACACTTGGTATTTATGTTCAGTATCTTTCAGGGACGTGACACAAAGATTTTCAAGAACCCTCCTCCCCCCACAACTACGTTTTACATGCAAAAAGTTTCGAAAATTTTGATTTTTCAAAATGACTAACGATTTTGATTAAAATCTCTTACATTAAAGATATTTACGTGACAAATAAAATGCATATATTGCATTTTCTAGGAATATTCTCTGAAGACATCTTTATTCTGAAAGAATTTTGCATAACTGGCAAACCGTAAGAGATAGACAAAAATGTACCTAACAAAAAATATAAATTCGTTAAAACACACAATTTATGTTGTATATTTTTTTCGTGAAGTTGACCGTTTTTTAGATATTCATTGTTATTGATTTCAGTTTTAGAATACTTATGCTTTTTTCATACGGGAATTTTTCAACATCTGGCTACGCAAAGAAACATATTTCTATACCATTACAACCACGTTTTAAAAAATTTAGCTGTCGGTTTAGCCTAGCGTATTCCCTTAATTCCCATCTACTTATAAGGAACTAATTCATAAAACTGTTTCTGCTATTTTATCTCGATGAGCATGAAGTTCATAGATAGAAAATTAAGCGTATTAACAATAATTTGTTACAGAGACGTAGAGAAGGTCATGTGAATGAAGCACATCAGATTTTGTTTAATGTGCATGGCTCCACAAATGATCCATTTCGTCACCCAATAACTCATTAATATCCAATACCCTCCATAAGTCCAAATAGGATGTTTATAAGGAGTTCATTGTAAATCCGAGAATGGAAACAATTAAGCGGGCACTGTGGCTATCGATGGAGAAACAGGAAGAGGATTGGTTTGGATCCTACAGTTCCTATAACAAAAACTCCATGGCACGACCTCCCGGTCGCTGCGTCCCCCTTCTCGGTCCAGGACAGACGTCATGGATGAGGTGCAGGATTGGAGGGTGAGACGTGCTCAGTTCCTCGAACCACTCATGACCTGGAGCTGCTACTTCTCCATCAAGTGGCTCCTCAATTGGCCCCCCGGTACCTCATGAGGCTGAGTGCACCCCGAGGTAGGTCTCCAAGCGGGGAAAAAATCCCATGCTGGTACTAGGAATCGAACCCAGGTCTCCCGCAGCTGCGCTACCACCGCGCTAAGGAGACGACAGTTCCTATGGAAAGCAATACCGAGCGGTGAGCTACGAGGAGGCAATTTAGCGCCTATGTGTTGAGGGAAGAAAAATATACACCTACAAATTATGAAGAATTGAGCGTTTATGTATGTTTAAGATATAATAAAGTGGATATAACTTTTAAAATCTATCCATAATTAGCAAAGAAGGTTACTAAAGTATAATGGAATCTCCCCTGCCTCATGAGAGATATAATATCTCTACAAATGTGTCGGTGGCAAAATATCTTATTTTTTTGCCTCATAAGAGTAGTTATAAATTCTCATAGTAGTTATGATTGGTGTGTTCATCAAACTTCTTGAGATATAGCAATTTTAAGGGATTCGGTAACAACATTAAATAATCAGTTATAATTGGAATTTTAATTGTTCTATTATATATTCATTTTATTGACATGATGTTTAAGGCATTATTGTTATTATTATTAATTATTATTATTATTATTATTATTATTATTATTATATAATTGTTTCATTTAGGGGATGTCATTTTCTAGTATATTTGTGGATGTAATTGTTAAGTTAAACCTCTTTGTTTATATAATTTATTCTGTTTTATTAATTTTATTATTCGGAGTCTTAATGGTCACCTATATTGCCGCGAACTTAGGCATAAGAATGAAAAGTTCAACTAAAGATCCAGGAATGTTTTCACGCTGATGTTGGCCACTTTTGACACCACATATAATAAGTGTGATTCTCTTTAATCATAATAGTCCTATAAATTATAAGCACTTACGAAACGGTAAATCCTTACCGACCGTGTAATAGGCAATGTGCGGAGCACACATATGCGCGATGTTCGGCCTCACTATAAAATGACCGCGCTATATTGTACAGTAATGCTTGGTCGTTATATACATTTCAAAATCGTTTAAAACTTCATCACAGTTAAAAGCTACGTGGCTTAATATGCATACAAAAATTATATATACATAATTTAAAACACCATTAAGTTATATATTTATATCTATGTGGCTTATTAAGATAATCAGGTATTTTTTTAATTAAATTTTATTTTGATTTATCTTTTTAACAATTGCTTTTAAAAATAACTACACAACTATCAACCAAGAGATATGGCTAACTTAATAATGTGCGAGTCTGGAATTTGGGAGGTTCGGGGTTTGATTTCTGGAGACCGCGCACTCATACAATGGGGTTTTTCTCTGGTGAATTCGGTGGTGTTGCTTTCCTTTAGGATTCTCCTTTCTCTCATTTTCTCCCCGTTGACACTAGAGTGAGCTCTCTTGCCTGCAATACTTCATTTAGTACGAAGCCTTGAAGGCTCAAACCAATAATCTAATGCCTACATTCTCGTTATATCAATACATAGTTTATGTTATCATAATGGAGATAAATTTAAATAAAGTCACACGACAGACTTTTAATTTGTCATATACCTACCGTATCTCCAACGTACCCGTGGACACACGGACACAGCCAGCCCAGGTACAACGAATATCCATGGGTTTCAGGGACCACTTCCTCACCGAGTCCAACCCAAACTGAACAGCTCCCTTTCGGGACGCGCTAGAATGTTCGACCCGATGTATTCCTACTAATGCCATAAGTACCACGGGTGCTCGGGTTCCACAGCGCTTCACCAAAGCAGCTGAAAAGGTCGGAATCTCCCCTACGGAAACACGGACACACCCATGGACCTTTTTCAAAAAATTATTTTCTGATGATAGTTTTTGTACGGAATACAATAAATTTTCTACCTACCATGTACATTGTAGAGAAAGTAAAAATCGGATGAATTGTGATGTACATATTATATACTAATCCGTGATTGCTGTATTAAAATGCCTAATGAAAATATCTCAGAATGTGAATTTTTACTTTCTCTACACGTACTATGTACATAGTGTAAAGAGAAAATATTGTATGGCATCTAAAAATTTGATACCGACATTTCATCGGAAATACAGGTTTTGAGACCTCCTGAATCCAAAAGAAAGCATTTTTAGTAAACTGACGTGTGTGATTCTTTGGACAGCATAGCTCAAAAACGAAAAATCCGTTAAATACTAAACTTGGTATTTAAGTTTAGTATCTTCCGAAGATGCAATACGAAGGTTTTCAAGAAAATCTCCTACCCAAAACTGCCCTTTACATAGAAAAAATTTCGAAAATGTTGATTTACTCAAATGGCTCTAACGATTTTGATTCAAATATCTTAAATTAAGGATATTTACATAAGAAAATGCATATACTGTATTTTCTAAAAATGGCCTCAGTAGATCTCTTTATTCTGGATGAATTTTGCATACTTAATAAAGCGTAAAAACCTTACTACACAAAAAAGTAGATCTCGTTAAAACATATAACTTACCTCAAAGACGATGTTTTAGTAGAGCTGACCGTTTCTGAGCTATTCCTTGTTATTGGTTTCAGGTTTAAAATACCTATATTTTCAGGGATTTGTCAATTTCTGGCCATAAAAACAAAGGAACTTCAAACACATAGCAAGCTGCTTTTAAAAGATTTGACTATCATTTTTGGCATATGTTCTTCCCTTATTTCCCTTCTACTTACAAGGAAGCAGACAATAATATAATTTCTGCTAATGTTTATTTTTGATAGTGTTTAATGCCCGCTTTAACTACTCATGGCACCACACTAATTACATAATACTACACGAATGAAGATGGAGCACCGGTGGAATGCGATGGCAGGGGAAATCGGAGAACCCAGAGAAAACCGGCCCCTGCGCCGCTTTATCCATCACAAATCTCACATGCGGTTGCTTGGGATCGAACCTGGACCGTGTAGGTGAGAGGCGAGTGGTCTACGGCGCGGCCGCTGCTTCACAAATAATCTTGAATTTTTTGGGGAATAGCTTCTGGTAAACTGTAAGAGATAGACAAAAACTTACTTTACAGAAATGTGGAGTTTACTAAACACACAATTTTTCGTGGAGTTGACCGTTTTGGAGATATTCTTTGATATTGTTTTCAGTTTTAAAATACTAAAGTTTCTCATACAGGAAATTGACCACGCAAAAGAAATGGGTATCAATCCCATGGCAATCACATTTTAAAACATTTAACTGTCAGTTTAGCCCAGTGTATTCCCTTATTTCCCTATTACTTATAAAGAACTAGATAGGACACTTTCTGCTATGTTTATCTTGATTAGCATGAAGTATATTGAAGAATAAGCTAATTAGTATTAATTTGTTATAGAAATGTAGAGAAAGTCATATGAAAGTCAGATTTTTAGCCCTGGGTACTCCCTTATTTACCTTCTGCTTACAAGGAAGCAAGTAATAGGATATTTTCTGCTAATAGCATGGAATAGATAGAAGAATAAGCTTTTCAACAATAATTTGTTAGAGAGATGTAGAGAAAGTCATACATATCCTTAATGAGAAGATGACAAGAAATTAACATTTTAAATTAAGAGTATCTAGAAGAGTGTAGGTATCTGGGAACATGGCTATACATTGAGGTTAGGAAAGACGGTGTTAGTGTCCGTCATGGTTCGTCCCCCTTCCTGCACCTGCTTGCCTGTATCATCGTTCACAGTTCTAATGGCATTCCTATGTAGCATATAGCTACATCCTGTAACTTTCTTTCTCGAACTAATTATACCTTACTTGAGAGCTGCGTTTTGTTTGTGATTGCATGTTTAGCGAAAACAAGAAAGCTTCGCATTCATTTAGCGTTCTTTCCACATGGAAGGAAGCTTGAAGGCTTATAAATTACTGTGGGAGCTCATTTCCTACAGTGTTTATGAGGTGTAGCCAACCACCTGAGACATTAACTCCTCTACGCCTCAATTCTTAGCACCGCGGAGGGGTCAAGTAACCTTTTCCATTAGTCTAACTTAGAAATTAATATTTCTATGATGGGCTACCAAAGACCATAACATAAGTCTCGTGTTATTGCGACAATTTAGCTCAACTATTAAATCGCAAATGGAATGCCCCAGATTAAGCAATTTCAACCAATCATGGTCATCTAACTGGAGCAATATTGTCGAAAAATCTTATCGCAGCTGATATTCATTTCTTTGAAATCTTGTCACAACTGAGGTTCATATGTTTAATCTCCAGTCCTTGTTATTGGTAACAAGGTGACAATCCAGGCAACCAACCTTCATTTTCAGTCAGTTCCACAATTTTATTTTCAATTAATTCAGTTACAATGTTTATTTAAAGTTTTATCCAGTTCCTAACGTAGATATTTAGTTCAAAAAAGGAATGAAAACAAGCATTATTTGTATTTCTTATGTATGAGATGAATACAATAACCTCAAATAAAATAACGCTGGTTTACATTTCATGTATTCCTTATTAAATGCTGAAATAAAATAATCGTTCTCAAATTCTATTGTTGCTATTGAAGTACACAAGTTGGCCCTATCATAATTCAAGAGGCAATTAAAAAAAAAATCGGTAAATAGAAATGGTCGAATGCGTCATCTACAATTTGAGAAACAATGTATTACAATCATAACCTGATAAAATCTCTCTCTATATATTATAAATTATAAATAGTCTTTCGCTGAATTGTCTTAACAAATACAATTTATGTTTTCATCGCTTAGCTCCGGTCGTAAATTGTTGCAAGATGAAAACAAGCGTGGTTTTACCTATGATAATTGCGTAGCGGATCTCTGGAAAACTAGGCAAATCCAAGAAAACATCATCGTCTGTCACCATAGTAAAATGAACCATTCTGACATTCTAAGACTGCAGTACAGTGATATTTAAGCTATCTGTATATTAAAATATTTTTCTTTCGTGTATCACGCTGTTCTTTCTTCTCCAAGCGATCTTCTGGAAATTATGTAAGTACTATACAGGTTGCATTCTATCTTCAGGGAAATAAGTCCTTTACTGTTTAAACGTTCCATGCAAACATTTAAAATGTTATTAACATCAGCATTATTATAACTATTACATTTAGAGGGAAATTCAAGGGAAATTTACAATAAAACCCAAATAATAATAATAATAATAATAATAATAATAATAATAATAATAATGATAATAATGATAATAAGAAGAACAGAAGAAGAAAAAATAAATCGATTGAACAGCGATCATATTTCAATTATCTAAGATGCGGTATCGTTACATGAAAAAGCCTTCCAGAAAAAATATATATCAAATTTCCAAGCGATATAAATAACTCCATGGCACGACAGCTCACGGGGAACCTTGGCCTACCTTGGCGTCCCCCATCTCGGTCCATTACAGACGTCATGGATGGGGTGCAGAATTGGAGGGTGAGACGTGGTCAGCGCCTTGAGCCCCCCCCGGCCGGTTAATGCGGTTCTCATGACCTGGAGCCGCTACTTCTCCATCAAGTAGCTCCTCAATTGGCCCCCCAGGGACCTTAAGAGGCTGAGTGTACCCCGGGCCAGGTCTCCCAGCGGGGGAAAAATCCTAACGCCGGTACTGGGAATCGAACCCAGATCTCCCGATTGGTAAGCAGCTGCGCTACCACCGCGCTAAGGAGATGACCTTCCAAGCGATATGAGGACCAATAAAAATAACTTTATGAAGGAAAGTCATAAATTAAACCAAAATAAAAGAATCAAACAAGAAGTTAACTAATAAATTAAAACCAGAAATATAACACTCTCAATGTGGAGAAGGTAAACGCTTTTGCTGTAGAACATGTGGCGGCCAAAAAGGTGCGCGTGTAAATCGCATAAGGCAAAGAGGCCCTTAATGCGAATCTTGTCTCAGTTCTCCCAGCTGTGCATAATGTATTCAATATGGAGAAGCTTTTGTCAGCTGCGTCGGTTTTACTCCTCCCTTCTCCGTCTGAATCTCCGCCGGAGAAAAGCCATTCTCTTCACTCATGTCATTTCTACTGAGTCACGGATGTCAAACTCAACTTTTAATAAATTTTAATCGGCTTAATTGCTTATACACCTTATAATGCAAATACTGTCTCTCCCGAGGGAGGGGAAGAGAAGATGGGATAATCCGGGAAGTGTAACGGGGGGAGGTTCCGCCACTTGACAGCTCACTCTGAACCCCTACAGGCACGCGACTAACATCTGCAACATGTGCTTTCGATCACATAAATCTTAGCACCCGGCGCCGGCCGCAAAAATTTATTATGAAGGGACTGCAGAATAAGATGAAAACAGAAGCAGAACAAACTGTAAAAGGTTCAGTAAAAACACAAAAAGAGTAAAGAATTTATAGAAATTATTGAAAAACACACACACACGAAATTCCTCAGAAGTCTAATTATAATGGGTATAAATATAAAGAAAATTATAATGAAATAATGTGATACCTGTTCCGTAAACAAACTATTCTCGCAAAACATTATTCTTTTTAACATAATAGTAATCGATATAAAATAGCAGGAAAGGGCGTATTACTTGATTCTTTTAAGGAGAAGAGAAATAAGGGAACACACAATGCATGTGTTAAATCTTTTAAAACTGTCACTATGAAAAACAATTTAAATTCGGTTCTTTATGCATGGCCTGGAGTAAAACAAAAGAGATATGAAACAACGGCTACTTTGGGTGTGAGAAACGTATTAGTATTTTAAAACTGAAATCAATGACAGGAATACCTCGGAACGGTTATCTCCATAAAAGAAAGGGGGGGGGAAATGTAAGTTTTTGTTCATCTCTTATGATTTACCAGTTATGCAAAAGTCATTCAAAGGTCTCCAGAGGCTATTCCCAGAACATTCAACATATAACATACAGCGCTTTAATCAAAATCGTTAGAGCCATTTTCGGGAAAATAAATATTTGTGAAAATGTTTCCGTGTAAAGAGTAGTTTAAGATGGTAGAACTTTCTTGACAGTCTTCGTAATGCATCCTTGGAAGATGCTGAACTTAATGATCAAGTTTGGTATTTAACCGACTTTTTTTTTTCGCTATGCTGCCCAGACACACACGTATACACTGACACGGATAGACAGACAGACAAGCAGACCTTTATCCTAAAACCTCTTTTTTTATCCGGGTCCTCAAAACATGTATTTCCAAGTGTGTATGACTGTATCTATCAATCAGTGAATAGCAGTTACCAAAGAAGTTGAGGAAACAGTATGGCATTGCAAAGGATTAGGACTACGCACTTAGAAGGTCCCCAAACTCAGGGGCTGAGGACCACACGTAGGCCCTTTTTCGTCTTACGCGACCCCCGGAAGGGAGAGTTGAAGTAAAAGATCCAAAGGGCTACCAGATGCGAATGACGACGGGCTCAAGCATCTACGGGCTCTCTGACGGTTATAGTTCCTCTAACATTTAGTAAAGGTTCAAAGGATACACCGCTTGAAAGAAGTGATAACAGTTGCCATTCTCTACTGACCACACAAATTTATTTTGGTTATTTTGGCAGCAGATCCCATTCTATTCAAAAATGCCTCCAACAAGGAAACGGCACAAGTGATGTGTCGAAAGTCTCTATTTATAACCGCTTAGAAAGAAGCGGCAGGTCCTTAGTGTCTTTTCTAAATGTTATGAGACATACACAAATGTAACGCCTATGACGCCTCTCGGGCCCACTTGGAGACCCGAGCTAACAGTGGTTCCCTTGAGGGTGCCCGAGCCCGAAGGCGGCTCCCGGTTGAGCGCTACTTACGGCAACTTCAGGATAAAGCCTTTAGAGTGCGCAATCCACCATCCAGCCGCAACCCGCCGAACACCGTTTTCTGGTCTTCAACCTAGAAACAGATGACAAGTGATGGAAACAGGAATAGCAGACATGAGAATGCGGGGCAATGCAATGAACCTTTCCAGTGTACGCCTGGTGGCCCGGAAAATCACAAAAAGGAAATAAAGAAGAAAAAACAAAACAACAACCTAATGGATCAGATGGACCGACATGGGAATTGAACCCACCACATCCTGTATGCGAGTCGCACGTGCTAGTGCGGCGCCACCTCGCTAGTTACGAAATAACATACAACAGACTTCTTTAAGGTTGCATGATAGCCGTAACGATTGTTGAAATCACCATGGTGTCAACACTGGTGCTATGAAGTTCAAATAGCAACGAAAACACTAACCCGGGTGTTTGAGATGGATAAGAAAATTTGGATTCAAGAACGAGAGGTCAGGATTTAAAAGCCCACTAGGAACGTCCTCCCTGACTGCGTTTTTTTTCCAGGCTTTCCTCAATACTCTTAACTAGCAAATTGGGGAAAATGTTCTAAACTTAACTGCGATGTTTTCTTCCAAAATTTTATTTCCCAATTATAATGAAATTATAATTTATATGATTTTATATTTATAGTGCCTAATATAAAGATTTAAAGCTCCCGGAACAGATAATACAATATATACACTGAGCTAATTACATTTTGATGCAGTACTAATGAATGCACGAAGATGTAAATAAGTAAGATATTGTGAACAAATATATGTAATACAGCAAAACGAGTATATTATTAGAAGATGTTAGCATAAGCTTAATTATAAGAGAGACGAGATAGCTGGTTCATGAAAGCGAAATCTTTCGCAAAGTTTTAGTGGACGATAATTGGGGTGAAATGTATACAAGAATGTCTTTGAGCTAAAAAAACCCAATGTAGGCTTTAGGGGATGGTGAGATTGTGAAAATTACTGGAAACTTACTGACAGTCTAAATGAAATAGCAGAATAGTTTCAAATGGCTCATGGGAACAGATGCTACTGGAAGTGGGAAAAGCAAGCCAATTAGAGGTAATTTTAATGCTTAGGCAGAATATGGGTGCTCGATATACATTCTTCAGGGTCGCAAGTTCTCACACAGTTTGTTTTTAGGTAGCAATACATTCAGTTCTCCACAGCTCATCGGTCTTATAGATTATTTACGTAAGAAACGTGATAAGCAAGTTTAAGCTTCACTTGTAAGTGAACGCGTTTTAATACAGTTTCAACTACATTTTTTCAGCTAGGATCTCAGAAAAGTATAAAGTATATTGTAACAGTTTAAATAAAATACTCAAGCTAAAAACTAGAAAGATGTTATCCCTGAAATAGTTTTTTTACCGTTCATACCCTGTTAAGGGATGATTGCTTGACCGAAGGACCCAATTAGCCGAAGAAAATATGAATAATATATTAAAACATAATTAATAATACAAATAATCACAGATAATGAGGAGTAGGTGTGATCATCGCAGCTTTTATCGACCAATTATCACGAACGCTTGTTATGTTTCTACAATATGTGTTGGAGTCAAAAAGCTAACCCTAAAAATTGAAAATAGAAAAAATAGTAGGGATATATATAAAAAAAGGAGAAAGGATTACAGAGATATAAGTTTGCACTGTGAAGCTTACCTATAGGATCTATGCAAAAATTATAAGTTTCAGATTAAATAAAATAATAGATGCAATAATTCTTGATGAACAATCAGAGTTTAGAAACGGAAGTATTATGTACATAACGGTTTTACCCTAAAACAAATAATAGAAAAGCGCAGAACATTTAACCTGGAAACACATTATTTGTCGACTATAACAAAGCGCTTGATAAGCTATCGAAAATAAAAGTATGAAATATCCTAAAGAAGAAAGGAATACCACTACACTTAATATGCGTAAAGCAGATCTTTTGAAGGTACTGAGATTTGAATTAACCAGCAAAGCCAGTACTTATCATAGGGTGCCATCTATTCATCGCTCTTTTTAACATCCACTTTGACGAAATAAGATGATCATAGAAAACCAAAGTATAGGTGGAATCAGACTAGGAAACAGAATTTTAAAACAATTTTATTTGTGGAGGATCATGTCTTTTTGACAAAAACTGAAGGTGAATTGCAAAATAGGACATGAATATTGAACAGAGTGGTAAAATACTTTAACATAAAATGACAGATAATAAAAACAATGAAATTTAGAGGTGCATGGCAAGCCCGTTCAAAAATATTATTGCAAAATAAGATTCTGGGAAAGGTATCAATATTTAATTTTCTTGAGTGTAAAACATCATGCATTAAGGAAGTGATATATACGGAAAGACAAACAAATTTAACTCCATAACTAGATCGATAAGACAAACATAAAAAATAAGGCAAGATCAGATTTGATAATTAAACTGTATACGTTTATGGCAAAACCTATTTTCACATATGGATCCGAAACGTGGACTAATACAAAACTACATTTACAAATAAGACAAGCAGCATATTTATTTGTCAGATACATATCTTTAATGTTCGGCATTTTAAGCAAAAGCAACAATTTCGAAATGTTCCAGTCAAGTGTAGCTTAAGGTAGGGGATATTTTTCTGAACATCTCCATATAGCATCCATGAAAGATACTGAACTTAAACACTGGTATTTAATCAGAATTTTGTTTTTGAATTATGCTGTTCAAAATACATACACAAACACATACTTACACACACTGGACTTTTTTTAAATACTTTTTTTGGATTCAGATAAAATCTCTGGTATCCAATTTTTAGCTGGAACGTACTGTGTACATTGTGCACAGAAAGTAAAAATGAAAAACATGGAAGACCTTGGTGTTTTAAGGAAAAGATAGATGTGCAGTGTTTCCCAGCGCTTCAGATTTCCACCGTGGGGATAAACATATTTGCCGACAGTGTTATACATACTATCATATTCTGTTTCCCCTTCTGCATGCAGCTCCCTCTTGTGTCAGTTGGCAAATATCCCTCGGCTCCCATGAACACGTTATGTGTGCTCTCTAGAAAAGATCGGACACTAGCGGCTGTTTGCCTCGAAATATTCACACTTCTCTGCAACGTGTCAACACCCGCAACCCTATTCGTCTGTTCGTATCGTGTGACGAACACTTGGAACAAAAGGGTTCTGTCACTGGCAATGGGAATCTCATGACTGGAGCAACAGACGGTCAGAGTTCGGAGTTGGCTGCAATGTTTCTGGATCTGTTATATTTCCTGGCTGTTTTCTTGACCAACATCACAGCAGGAACATTTTATGTTCCAGTTTTTACTTTCTCCATACCTAATATGTACATAGTGTATAGAAGAGGTATTGTATTCCACCCAAAAATTCGATACCAAGATTTCAACGGAAATATATGTTTTGAAGTCTGACTCCAAGAAAAGCATTTTAAGAAAAAGTGCGTCGGTGGACAGCATAGCTCAAAAACTAAAATACCGTAAACTTGGCATCTATGTTTGGTATCTTAAGGATATGAGAAGAAGATTTTCAAGAAAGTCCCCATACCCCAAACTACTCTTTATATGGAAAAATGTTCGAATATTTTATTTTCTCAAGAATGGCGCAAACGGGTTTGATTAAAATATTTATATTAAAGATATTTGCATCACAAATAAAATATATATCTTGAATTTTCTGGGAAAAGCCCCTGAATACCTTTTTATTCTGGATGAATTTTCTTGAATTTTGCATAACTGATAAACCATAAGAGATACATAAAACTTAATACACAAAAAATATAGATTTCGTTAACACACACAATTTGTGTGATATACGTTTCTGTTGCACAGTTGACCGTTTCCGAGCTATTCCTTGTTACTTGGTTTCAATTTTTAAAATACGCATCTTCTCAAAACCTTTCGTTTCATCTGTCTTTGTCTTTCTGGAAATGCAAGCGAGCCGAACTTAAATTCTTCACATATCGATCGGTTTTTAAAGGATTTGACTGTCGCTTTAGCCTGGTATATTCCCTTATTTCCCTTCCGCTTTTAAGGAACTAAGTAGCAATTATAAACCATTTTTTTATATTTATCTTGAATGGTATGATGTGGATAGAAGAATAATCTTTTGTAAGAATAGTTTGTTTGCAAAAACGAATAAGAAAGTCATGTGAATGCAACACATCAAATTTGTTTACCTTGTCTACTCTTTGTACATTGAACTAATTAAAATCATTGTATTTTACTAAAAAATTCACTGCTGAATGACTGAACAAATACACTCTGATTTATAAAAATAAAAAACAACATATTATTCTGTTATCTACATTTTACTAATTATGATAAATATTAGCAGAACTGATCTTAGCACTTGCTTCCTAGCAAGAAGGTAAACAAGCAAATGTACTAGATTAAAGTGAGTCGAATCTTTTTGAAGCACGGTAAGATGTGAAACAATTGACATCGGGTCTCTTTACATGGTCAGGAGTTAAAAAAAAGAGAGATGGAAGGAAAGAAGACTTCCTGTTTGAGAAAAGTTTTTAGTAGTTTAGATTCAAAACCAATAACAGAAATACTTAGGAGACGGTTAACTGTAGAAGAAATGTGTAAGACAAGTATTATGTGTTTTAACGAACTAATTTTGTGTACAGTAACATTTCGTCTATATTTTACAGTTTACTAGTTACTTATACAAAAGTCATCGAGAATGAATAGGTCTTCAGAGGCTATTTGCAGAAATTTCAATATACACATTTCGTCTGCCAGAGACTAGGGTATTGTAATCAAAATCGTTAGAGCCATTTTTGAGATTATAAGAGCCTTAGGAAAATGTTTCATCTAAAGGGTAACTGGAGGGGGAGAATTTTCCTGAAAATCTTCGTATCGTATCCTTGGAGGACACTGAATCGAAATATCAAATTGCATACACACGCACAGACACACGTGGATTTTTCTACTTTTTTTATTTATTCAAGGGGCCTCATAACATGTATTTGTCTAATTTTGGGTGGAATGCAATATCTTTATTATTTAATATATGCATTGTACATGTGAGCTAGAGAAAGTAAAAGTTTGTGTTCTCGTGTCTGTCTCAAAAACGAAAATTAAATTGAAACCAATCTTGGCATTTGGGTTCAGCACTATCAAGCATAAGATACAAGGATTTTAAATAAAATATCCCAACCCAACATGTAAGATTTTTCAAAAAATTAATTTTCTCAAAACTGAGTTTAACGATTATGATTAAAATAACATATATTTGCGATATTATCAGGAAACATGAAATGTACATCTTGGATTTTAGGGGAAGAAATTCAAAAGCTTTCTTAATTTTGAATGATTTTTGTGTAATTGGTAAATCTAAGAGATGGGCAATATCTTAAAGCATAAACAACGTAGATGTCGATAAAAATATACAATTTATCTGAGTCAAAAAACATTTTTATTATTTACTTGAATTGGTCACTACTGATATATTCCTTGTTGGTTAGATCTTTAAAATATTTTCAGAATTGGTAGTTACTACTCGTTTTTAGTCGTAGTTCTTGTGCAGGGCATGGCATTTACGAGCCATCACACAGCTACGCTCTTTAATATCTGGCTATCGTTTTACGTATCGTATCATACAACAAAATACGTAATTGTGAGTGGAAATTTATCAGGATTAATTAGAAGCATCAAGAAAATGAAGGTTTTGTGGAATAATAGAAGAGCGAGTAGGAACGTCATGATAATACAATTAGATGTTTTCGAGGCAGCGCCTAATTTTGAGGATTTTACTTGCTTACTATTTACATACTGCAGATAGACAAATTATTGTATTTTCCAGAAAAATTCAAGATCAAGATTTCAACCGGAAATACTGACCACTTATCCCTTATTTGATGTTTATAGATATCCATTCATGCGTTAAAAGAGTTGCAGAACTCAACGGGGCTATTTCAAATTAAGACGATTATTGAGGAACTGAGTGAGTATGTGTTGAATTTTGTATGGATCTGCATTCTTTCCTCTTATTCATCATCTGTTTTTTTCTTTATCAAGTGATTACCCTTCCTTTTTAGGATTTACACTCCCAAGAACTAACAAGTAGCATTAGTCAGTAGAAAGCAAGTATTTAGGAAAAAAGTACATACCTACTCGAAGATTACTAGGTAATGGAAATTCTGTATTTGATTAATAAAGATAAAATTTGTATTGAATTCCCAAATTATAATGAATAGGATGCCATTATTAACAGCATTCGAAGTATAACTTAATTGATCATTCTAGGATTTCAAATAAATGATAATTTAATACAAATCTCAAAAACGAGTTTTGATAAAAACAAACTAATTAAATGGTTTCTTATGAGAGGTTGTTTGAATTGGAAATTCTTAGGTTGAATGAAATGCTTCCTCTAAGTTGGGTGTGAAGAAGTAATTAAAATATATATTGCTATATGCCTAAATACATACAATGGCAATCACGAAATCACAATCTAAGTAAAAGCAACACCATATTATTTAGCCATGAAATAACATCTTATTATGTTTTGGACAAGATGAAAGAAATATGCATCCTTGAATTATCCTAGATCTGAATACAACGTCCATCTTATTATGTGCAATAATCACACTAATTTCTCTCCCCGTTATCGTCTGTTTTTAAATTGTTTAATATTACGGCACCACAGTGTGCTTGGTGAGAAACTAGAGGGCTGCCTCCACAGCTAATGTTAATAGTCATCTAAATCCTGGGTTTCTAGTGCAATTCTCAAATGCAGAGAGCATTTTTTTTAAAAAAAAGTATTTCCTTTCCTCGCCAGAGTCAGGTAGTAGATCTTGGAGGAAAGATAAGACAGGTATTCAGTAATGATGACAGTTTGAACCAAAGTATTTTGTCGAAACGAGATTGTTGCAGCTGATTTGCAACTATTTGCAACTAAGGACGCCAGGAAAATGTGTTAAATAATAAAAAAAGATATATAAGCTGATAAAATCGAATTTATTTTCATTTCATAAATATTATTTATAAATATTTTATGTAGCCTGAGGTTTATAGAATTTGTTTGCGTAACCGAGCGATTCTGGGTTGGGCCATAATAAAATAGAAGGTGGTACCAACTCAGATAATAAGAGAATTTTTAATAGCTTTGCTTTCAACGTTACCAGGTTTCCAAAGTTCCTTACCGTATAAGGATTACTAATTTATTTACTTAATGCTCCATAATAAAATATTTATATTCAATTAATCTTCATTTATTTGTAGTATAAATATTTGTGTCAATATTCATAATCTAATTTTATAAGATCTTGACGAAGCTTATTTCTGAAGTATTATATAATAATAATAATAATAATAATAATAATAATAATAATAACCATCTTTTATAGTTTATTTTTTTGGGCTCGTTCCGGTCTCATCATTTAAACTGTTCTGTCCATCTGCCTTTTGGTCTTCGGATATTTTGTTTACCTTTTGGTATAATTTTAAAACAACTTCGTGTACAATGTTGATCCATCCTATCCACATGTAGTTTCAAGTTGTTTTGATTTTCTTTGATTCTTTCTAGTAAATTGAAGATTTTTGGTCCTTTACATATTTTTTTCTGTTTTTAGTGTATATTCTACTATGACTTAGAAAACACATCTCTGCTATTCTATCTTTATTTCCATTTGTTTGGTCATTGTCCAACATATCCATACGTTAACACTGTAAGTCATCAATTTGTAATTTTTTAGTTTTCTCGCTTTCCTTATGGGATTTAAGTTTTGTTTGATGGTACCGCATATCTGGTGATTTTATATATTTTGTTTATTATGTCATCATTTCTTAAGTGTGAGGCAGTATGCAGCCTAAATAATTAAAATAATTTATGTGTTCTAGTATTGTGTCCTGTATTACTATTTTTGCTCTTACTGTTTGCGGCATCGTTTTATTTTTGTGTGGTGATATTTTAGTATTATAATTTTAGCTTTATTTTATTTAATTAATGTAGACCCTTTGCATTATATATATACACATTCATTTTTGAATTATACAAGTTTCTCAGATCTAAACAACCCTCATATGTATGCTTATAACATGCCATTTTACTTTTTTATGGAAATTACTCGACGATATAATTTCTGTTCGGATCTTTGTGCTTGAATTCTCCGTAATTTTAACCTCATTTTTACTGATAACGCTAAATCAATCTTCCTCTTGACTTCTTACTGATAGCAAGGAGTGAAATTTATAAACCTTATTGGCTTAATGCATACACAATAGACATTAAACTGGATAAATAGTTATATGTAGTATTTTGTGTGTTATATATGTATGACGATATGCAATGCCATAAAAGTTATACATATGTGGCCATGATAGCTTGTTTCAGCTTTAAAATTGAATTAATTTAATATTTTATCATCTTCATTATCGTTTTCTTTTCGGTTTTGGTCATTTCACCTTCAAACATAAATAAAATTGATCCCGTCATATTTTTCTGTGTCTTTCTTGTGGGTTTTATATATATATATTAGTTTGTATGCCATATGTCGTGCATGCTTTCTCCATTTATTTTGAAAATCTGTAATTACTTCTAAAATATGTTTCACTCTTAATTCTGCTTTGATTACTTCACTTCTTTTCTTATCCAGCAACATATAATCCTGCTGCAAATCTTAAAAATCTAATTTCAGCTGCTACGCATTTTTTAAATTCTGCTACAAAATTTAATGCAGTACATTTTATGAAATATAAATCTTTGAGACTGAATTATAAATCATAAATATAAAATTTGAATGTATTTTATACATATTTCAGAGCATCAACTCAATTTTACTTTCTCTAGCACGCGTGTACAACGTACATAGTAGATGGAAAACGTATCGCATTCCGTCCAAAAATTTCACTGGATGTACATGTTTTAGGGTCTTCTGAAAAAAAAAAAAAAAAAAAGAACCTTGTGTGTGTATATCTTTGAACAGTATAACTCAAAAACGAAAAGCCATACATGTTATTTAAGTTCAGTGTCTTCCAGGGACGTGATACGAAGATTTTCAGGAAAATCCACCACCTATAACTAACCTTTACATGGAACATTTTTTGAAGACTTTTGTTTTTCTCAAAAATGGCGATTTTGATTCAAATCGACATTTTGATTAAAATACCATATGCTTAATATATTTTTATGACAAATAAAATATATATGATGAATTTTCTGGTATTAAACTCTGAAGACCTCTTCATTCTGAATTACTCTTGTTTAACTTTTGTATAACTGGTAAACCGTAATGAAGACACAAAACAAACTACACAAAAATATAGTAAATACACACAGTTTATATCACATACTTTTTTTTGTAGAGTTAATGGTTTCCGAGAATTATTGTTTTATTGGTTTCACCTACTTTCACTTTTCTCAAACGGGAATTAATCTTTCTTTTTATCTCCCTTTCGTTTACTGTAAGCAAACAAAGGGAACCGAATTTCAATTGTGTCTCACAGCGACCAGCTTTTAAAATTTTCCTATCGCTTTAGTCTTTCTATTCAATTGTTTCCCTTTTACTTACAAAGAAGTAAGTAATGAGATCAATTCTTCTAATGTTAAGTGCAATTATCATGATGTAGGTAAAACAAAAATGTTTAAGAAAGTTTTGTTTGCGGAACAGGTGGGGAAAGTCAGGTAAATGAAACACATGAGGTGTTTTAATCTGGCAAGTTATATGTAATGAAATATATGAAATGATACTCAAATGAGACCGAAGTCTTTTAGATACCCTACCACTTAAATCTTTTCAGAGTAAGGGGAAACACCGCAAAAGCCCTAATTGGGACTCACACCCTAACCTGAATTCGAATTTGGGAACGGTGGAATGTGAGGAAAACATCGAACCACGACACCAGAAGAAATCATTGAAGTTTTTAATGTAAACACTTAGTATGCTGCACTGCCATTAGCATAATTAGCAAGTGCAATACTAAGGAATTAAAATTTTAAGAGAGAACTCGTCTGAACATACGGAAATTACACCTTATTATTCAATTGTTTTCACAGAAATTTTTATGAATTACTCTATAAATAATAGCAATTATTTAAAGTGTTTTTTTTTTTTTTTTTTGGCACTAATAGCTTATGTGGTTTAGTCTAAAAAGCATTTCATTCAGCAGATAAGTAATAAAGCTTAGTCTTAAACATGCGTATTCATGTACCATTTTCTCTGTTACTGCTTGCAATACATAATCATACTTTTTCATGCTTGTTCTTTATAATCAGCTATCTTCTGAACCTGGTCGTCTCCTTAGCGCGGTGGTAGCGCAGCTGCCTACCAAGCGGGAGACCTGGATTCGATTCCCAGTACCGGCGTGGGGATTTTTCCCCCGCTGGGAGACCTGGACCGGGGTGCACTCAGCCTCGTGAGGTCCCTGGGGGGCCAATTGAGGAGCTACTTGATGGAGAAGTAGCGGCTCCAGGTCGTGAGGACCGCATTAACCGGCCGGGAGGGGCTCGAGGCGCTGACCACGTCTTACCCTCCAAAACTGCACCCCATCCATGACGTCTGTAGTGGACCGAGATGGGGGACGCAGCGGCCGGGCGGTAGGCCAAGGTTCCCCGTGAGCCGTCGTGCCATGCCATGGAGTTATGTTATCTTCTGAACCTCAATTATTTAACTATGACACAATTTCAGTAGAAATTAAAAAAAAAGAATTATTTGAAAATTCAAAAAAGTAAAAATGTGGAAAATTTGTAATGTTATTGGTTTCTTAATATAATCAATATATACTATAACATCACGATTGTATTAGGAAAGGTCAACTATGTGTTGTATATATGTGCTGAATATTTCAGCTTTCCAGCTCTCATACTTTCTGAAAAAAAGGTACATAAGGTTCCAAAAATGCTGTTTTGAGAAAACTGAATTTAAAGATACAAATGCTCTAAAAAGAGACACATTAGCCTGACAGATTAGCATTTAAGTTATATTTATATTCATTAACATCCTCTTAAACCCCCCAAATCCTCTTAAACTAATACAGATTTTATTAGTGTCTAAAACAAAAAAATCATATTTTTTGCCATTTAGGAGTACCTTGGTCCCTTAACATGTTAGGGCATTAATAAATTCAAAATACTCTCTACATTCTATTCTATCTATGTTGATTGTCTCTCTGAAATGAGTATTTGTGTCATGTTGAAAACAAGAAGTAATAAAACCCAAGGATTGGAACCAACTACAAAGGAGTTAACTTATGAGCAATTGTTTACAAAGTCAAAGATGCCGGTATGACCTTGGCTGCTAAAGGCGGTAGTTAATGAAACAAGAAAGCACTCAACTGTTAAAAAACAGACGACAGCTATGGGATTTCAAGAAATAAAACAAGGATCACTTTATCACCAATGCTAGAAACATGACAGATTTAAATGTCCATAGGCGCTAGAGAAGGTATTGTATTCCACCCAATATTCGACATCGAGATTTCAC
This sequence comes from Hymenopus coronatus, assembly GCA_030762935.1. Lineage (NCBI taxonomy): Eukaryota > Metazoa > Arthropoda > Insecta > Mantodea > Hymenopodidae > Hymenopus > Hymenopus coronatus. The sequence goes on along the minus strand of CM060881.1, from coordinate 93,990,945 downwards.
CGGAAATGTATATTTTGAGATCCCCTAAATCCAACAAAAGGTATTTATAGAAAAAGATCCGTGTGTGTCTAGAGTAACATAGATAAAACGAAAAGACCGTCAAATACCTAACTTGGTATTTATGTTTTATTTTATTAGTTTCGTCAGTTAAGAGCTGCCATGTAGACAAAATATAACTACACAATTAACATTTTTAAAAATAATTTACAATGATAAAAATAAATTGTATAGAAAACATATCAAATTAGAAATGATAAACTTAAAATCTAATACAAATAGCACAAACCAATCTTGACATAATATCACTATATTACTAATGTCAAAATCATACAACAAAATGTAATGAAGTTACATAGCATGACATTAAAACGAATACAAATGATTTCTAAGGAGGACAATAGATCCTCTGATTGTTATGATCGCTATTGTATGCAGCAGGCGTTTATCCAGACCATAATCTACCCAAAATTGGTGTAATTTTGACTCCTATCATTAATCCGGTGACTGATATATTTTTACCTTCTCTAGTCCCATATGTGCAACGTACATAGGGATAGAGAAGGTATTGTAATGCACCCAAAAATTCGATACCAAGATTTCATCGGAAATATATAGTTTGGGGTCCGCTGAGTCCGAAAAAAGCATTTTTAAAAAAAAGTCCATGTGTGCGTCTGTCTGTCTGTCTGTCTGTCTGTGTGTGTCTGTGGATAGCATAGCACCAAAACGAAAATACCGTTAAATATAAAACTTGGTATTTAGGTTTAGTATCTTCCAAGGATGCGACACGAATATTTTCAAAAACATCCCCCTACCACAAACTACCCTTTACATGGAAACAATTTCGAAAATTTCGATTTTCTTAAAAATGGCGCTAACGATTTTGATTAAAATCCCGTATATTAAAGCTATTTGTATCCGAAATAAAATGTATATCTGGAATTTTTGGGGAATAAGACCAATTTATTTTGGATGAATTTTGTTTAACTGCTAAACCGTGAGAGATAGAAAAAAAAAACCTCCCAAAAAATGTACATCACGACAAAACACAATTTATGTTCTTTACGTTTTTTTGTGGAGGTAACCGTTTCCGAGATATTCCTTGTTACTGGTTTCAATTGTGAAGAACTTAAACTTTTCTCAGAACTTTTGTTCTACTCCTGGCCAAGCAAAGAAGTGATTTGCAATGACAATCGCATGACGATAGCTTTTAAAACATTTGACAATCACTTTAGCATAGCGCATTCACTTATTCTCTCTACTTATAAGGAACTAAGTAAAAAGAATATTCTGCTAATATTTATCTCGATTAGCATTGTGTACAAAGAAGAATAATCTTTTGTAGGAGGTTTGTAGAGCAGCTAGAGAAAGTCATGTGAGTGTAACACATCATATTTTTAAGATTATATTTGTCCATGTAAAAGGGAATGGCAGATTCATAAATTGCCTTTTTTCTGAGTCCACTTCTTCAGGTTGTTCACAGTGGGATGAAAGCGAACAGTAGGATCCAGGATCACTCCGCTACAATCAGATGTCTTATAGGCACTGATGTACCTGCTACTATCACTAAAGATTCGACACGAAGATTTTTATTAAGATCCCCCCACCACAACATACCTTTAACATGAAAAATGTTTGGAATTTTTTTGTTTTTCTCAAAAACAATGTTCTAAGGATTCTGATTTAAATACCGTATATTAAAGACATTTAAATAGCAAATGAAGTGTATATTTTGAACTTCCTGTGAATATCCTCTGGAGAGTTGTTAATTCTAGATGAGTTTTGCAGAAATTGGCATACAGATTAAATCGTAAAATATAGATTAAAACTTACTACTGTAGACCTCATTAAAACACATAATTTATGTCTTCTAAGTTTGTGATGATAGTTGACCAGATTTCGAGATATTCCTTGTTATTGGTTTTATTTTTAAAATACCTAACTTATCTCCCATCGGGCTCATACAAAGCTAACCGAATCTCAATTGTTTCACATAGCGACCTGCTTTTAAAGGATTTGACCATCGCTTTAGCCTAGTATATTCTCTTATTTTCCCTCAACTAAGCAAGTAACAAGATCAATTGTACTAATGTTTATCTCAATTAGAATGCAGTAAATAAAATAATAATTATTTTAAGAATAGTTTATATGCGGAACAATTAGAGAAACTTGTATGAATGCAGTACAACAGATTTTTTATAATAGTAAACATTAACAGAGAGACAAAATCTTACTACAGAAAAATGTAGATTTTGTTAAATGTTGCAATTTACTTCGAATAAAACTTTTGCGGCGATAACCATTTCTGATATTTTCGTTATGATAGGTCTGAAATGTCGAATACTTTATATTCTTTCAATTGAAAGATCATTAATCATTTTTTACTCGCAATCATACAAACTGAACTGTAGCCATCACATTGGGATCAGCTCTTAAAATGTTTTACATTTTTTTGTTTAATGTCCTTTAACCTAGCAGATCATATCGTTGATGAATAAAATCGGTGACAGAATGCTCACATGGAACCATGGTAAATGAAACTTTAAGTTATGACTTCTAAGGAAAAGGGAAAACCCTTCAAATTTATAGCGTTAACTCACCATAACCAAATTTCGAATGGGTATCTCTTGAATCAGAGGCAGAGCATTACCCCCACACTACAGAGGCTTTAAGATATTTGAGAATTGCTTAAAGCCTAGTGTATCCCCGTAATCGCTTGTATATACAAGAAATTATAGAATAAATCCAAATTTGTAAATGTTAACCTCGATTAGCATGAATTAAATAGAAAATTAAACTGATTTTTAAGAAAAGTTTTTTAAATAATGGGTAGAGAAAGTCATGAGAATGAAACACACATATTTTTATTTTAAAAATTTAGAAGCGCAACAATAAAATATAGTTAAAACTCTCACTCTTGTTTTGTTTTGTTTTTAATGAATTGTTAACTCTGATTTAAATAAAGTAAATACCTGTTTTGCAGACAAATTCCACGTTGCCCGCCTCTGCAGTGATGGTAGCGTGATTGTTGCACATTCAAGAAGTCTGGGGTTCGAATCTCAGTTAGGATAAGTTGCTCGATAAGACTTTTATTTCGTTTTTTTTTTATAGTGTTTAACACCCACTTATACACCGTAGGCGATGACACTGGTGATACTTGGAACGAAGATGGAACACCGGTGGAATGCGATGGCGGGGTAAACCGGATAAAACCCGCCCTTGCGCTGTTTGGTTCACCACAAATCCCACATGCAGTCACTTGGGATCGACGAGTGCTCTAACTACTCGGCCACGGCGCAGCTTTTCGGGGGTTGCCCTTATCTTGAGAAGACAAATGTCGATCTAGTTAATCTCTTAGGTTCCCAAGCTCATATGAGCTTCATTTCATGTATTTGCTTCTTCATCTCCGATAAGACCTTTCGGGTTAAAGGATGTTAGACTTGGAAAATAAAAATCCACTTATAAACCCGACGTCAAGCTTTTCCCCACTATCATCAAAGGGGCGTCAGCTCATGGCCGCATAGAGCGACAGATTTTTTTTTTAATTGTTTCATTTGTATAGCCCCTTTAACTTCAATGGTCATATCGGGGGCTTTGACTTGTGAAACAGCCCGTATTACTGTAAGTGTAGAACTTTAGGTTAGTCAATTTTATATTACTAAACACACGCACATTCACTTTCACATTCACATTTCCAGATTCTGTAGGAGATAGGGAATACTTCTTGTTAAAGAAAAGTTCCCTGCCCCAGCAGGAAATCAAACCCGTGACCTCCGGATGAAAAGTCAGCTCGCTGACCACTCGACCACGGAGGCTGTGAAGACGACATATTTGTAATACACTCCTGCCTGCGAAATGAATTGCTTTTTGTTGCTACAAATAAAACGACTATCTCGGACAGTAGTTTCAAGCGACTTTGCTACTTTTATTCTACACCTGCATGTTCTCTTTGGATAGTGTCAACATCAAGAAATGCAACTAAACCAAGTTTAGAAATAGCCAACAATGCAAGAGTGACATCAGGGATGACTTCACGAAAAATATAGAAAGATTCCTCGCCACGGTTTAATTCATCTTCGATTCAGCGGTCACGGCTCAAGGCGGTTGACCGGAAAGCAAAAACATTTGTAATTGCTTGACTAAATCTGAAATCAGAAAGAGGAAGCTTAGTTGACTGACATCCGGGTTATTAACACGAGCCACTGTAAAGATCACGTTCAGTAATGCCATGTGGAAATGAAATTGTGTTTTATTTATGGACGCTTTTTAACTGCTTTGGTTCTCAGCGTCCCATTCTATATTTGGCGTCAAAGACTGCTTAATTTTGCTCAGAGGCTTCTCTATCAGGATTTTTATGCCCAAAAAATCCATCGTCCTCCTCCGGGTTTGAACCCGCGACCTTGGTATATGAAGTTAGCATGGTAACCATTATACCACGGAGGGCAACATGCATATGGAACCCCTTATTTACACAGGTTATACAGATTACTACAATTCCCTTCAACTGATAAATCGATAGTGTTTAACTCCCGATTTTACTACATATGACACCATAGGCTGACACTGATGATCATGGAATCAAGATGGAGCACCGGTGGAATGTAATGGCGGGGGAAACTGACAATCCAGAGAAAACCCGCTCCTGCGCCGCTTTGTCCACCAACGTATCGAATCTGGGCAGCCTAGGTGAGAGGCGAGAACCGGTACCTTTCAAGTGGGAACAGTTTTGATTTACAGCAAATCAGACGCCACTATATGCAGAAGGTATTGTATTCCAACCAACAATTCGATGTCGAGAAATATATTTTTTGAAGTTCCTTGTGGGTCCGTGGACTGCATAGCTCAACAACGAAAATTCCAACTTGGTATCTAAGTTTAGTATCTTCCAAGGATACAACACGAAGATTTTCAGAAAAATATCCCACGTCAAACTACCCTTAACATAGAAAAAATTCGAAACTTTTGTTTTTCTCAAAAAACTAACGATTTTGATTAAATTGCCGCATATTAAAGATAGTTACATTACCAATAAAATGTATATCTTGAAATTTCTGGGAATAGCCTCTGAAGACCTCTTTAGTCTCAACGATTTTTGTGTCTCTGGTAACAGATAAACAAAAACTTACTGTTAAAAACATAGACCTCGCTAAAACACAATTTAAGTTATAAGCAATTTTTCTATAGTTAACCGTTTCGCAGATATTTTTTGTTATTTGTTTCAGTCTTAAACTACTTCACTTATCTCAAACGGGAGGTTATAATTCGTTTCAACTCTCTTTTTGTTTATAGTCCTTACAAACATAACCGAATTTCAATTGTTTCACATAGCGACAGCTTTTAAAAGATTTGGCTATCTCCTTAGCCCATGCATCACCATATTCTTCTTACTTATACGGAACTAGTAAATTTCTTGTAATATTTATCTTGATTACCTAGAAGTAGACAAAAGAATAAGCTTTTTTTTAAGAATAATTTGTTACAGAGTAGGTAGAGAAAGTCGTGTGAGTGTAACGTACCAGATTTTTAGAAAACGTTTCACGTGTGTGTGTCTGTTTTTAAGTTTAGTATTTTCCCAGGATACGACACAAAGATTTTCAAGAAAATCCCCACCCCAAACTACCCTTAAATGAACAATTTTTGAACATTTTGTTTTTCTCAAAAATTGTTCTAACGAGTTTGATTAAAATACGGCTTGTTAAAAATACTTACATCACAAACAAAATGTATACATTGAAATTTCTAGGAATAGCTTCTGAAGACGTGTACATCTTGAGTGAATTTTGTTTAAATTTGCGTAACTTGTAAACCGTAAGAAATAGGCAAAAACTTACTGCATATAAAATGTGGATCTCGTTGAAACAGACAATTTATGTCATACATTTTTGTTGTACAGTTGACCGTTTCCGAGATATACCGTTTTATTGCTTTTAATTTTAAGTTATTTAAACTTTTCTCAAACGGTAGCTCATCTTTCTTTCGTCTGTCTTCTGTTTAGTTATTCCTGAAAAGCACAGAGAACGGAATTTCAATTGTTTCACATTGCGACTGGTTTTTAAAGGACTGACTATGATTTAGCCTAGTATATTCCCTTACTTCCCTTCTGCCTACTTATAATCAAGTAACGAGGGCAATTTTGCTAATGTTTATCTAGACTAGTATGATGTAGATAAAAGAATAATCTTTTGTAAGAAAATTTTGTTTGCGTGATAGTTAGAGAAAGTCATGTGATGGAACACATAAGAGTTTTTTGATCAGTTCACCCTGAAGACGAGGAAGATGCACTTCTTCGAAACGTTGGTGTCAAACCAAGTTTTACCTGGCTAGAAGCCCGAGAAGATTTTGAATTAAATATTAATACATTTAATTCAAATTGGATAAATACTCTTCCAGATATAAATTATTTCATACATTTTATTATGTAATGACGATAATGAAAGCTGAGTGGCCTCTCAGCGCAAAAAATATCCTGGGAGGTTTAAAAAAAAATATTCCATTCACTGACTTTCTTTACGTCTCTGCAACAAACTATTGTTAAAAAGCTTATTCTTCTATTTACTTCATGAAACAATTAGCAGAAATGGTATTATTACTCGTATGCTTGTAAGTAGAAGGAAAATAAAGAAGTACTGTAGGCTAAAGCGATAGTCAAATCTTTTAAGGTCATCCGCTTCTCACACTGTGATTGAAATTAGTGTGGCCAGGAGTTGATAAATTCCCAAGTATATTTTAAAACTGAAACCAACAAGGAATGTCTCGAAAACGGTCAACTTCACGAAACATTTTTATATAACGTAAAGTGTGTGTTTTAACGAACTCTACAGTTTTTGCTAAGTAAGTCTTTGTCTATCTCTTAAAATTTACCAGTTGCAAAATTCCGCAAAATCCATCCTGAATAAATATATCTTCACAGGCTATTCCCACAAAATTCGGGATATACAATTTATTTGCCATCTAAATGTCATTAGTATACCAAAATAAAATCAAAATCTTTAGAGCCATTTCTGAGAAAATAAACATTTTTGAAAATTTTGCCATGTAAAAGGTAGACGGTATCTTGAAGATCTTCGTGTCACATCCTTGGAAGTTATTGTACTTAAACACCAAGTTTGGTATTTAATAGACTTTTCGTTTTTTAGCTATGCTACCCACAAACTCAGAGCATTTTTCTAAAAACCCCTTTTTTTAATTTAGGAGGCCTCAAAACATATTTCCGGTAAATTTCCGAATCAAATTTCTGGGTGCAATACAAACCTTCTCTATACACTATGTAAATGGTGCATGTAGAAAAAGTAATACATCCCGCACTTCCAACACATTATTTCCCCATAGTGCTTAAGTCTTCTCAGTGTGTTGTACCAGTGGGATAGACAACAACCACTGAGCCGGTTCTAGTTAGATTCAAAGAGCCTGCCTAGGTTTATAAAATAGTGGGTCTGTGTGGCAATATTTTGCATTTTACAAATCTCAAGATGAGCCCTAACTGTAAGCTGAGTTTATCTCATACTTGACGCTTCTGGGCTCGGGTCTTGACCTGCTCCCCGCTTAGCCAGTCTGTCTTCCATAACATCATCTCTGATGCCCGCATGACAAGATAACCTGTCCGCGGGTGCAAAGTCTGTCCAAACATGCTTTGGCACTCCCACACCAAACTGGATGTTGTTTTTACCGCCCTAAGGGCTTTCAAAGCTACCTGATTATTTATCTGAGCAGATATGTAAATCCGCTCGTATGCCTGATATGTTTAGAATATGCATGACACTGCTAGGATGGCATGTACGAGGTACGTTCAGAAAGTAAGTTCCGTTTCAATTTATCTCCGCTGCAGCGCTGCGATCGCAGTTCCGCACATGCGCGGTAGACGCTCTGTATCAAGGAGAAGAAACGCGCGCCATTTTGAGATCGCTGTCAGCCACATACGCTTTGTTGAGCTTGTTTACAATGTCGGTGTTGATTGAAAATCCCGCCACTTGTGAAATTCAGATCTGTGCTTCGTTTTCTGAATGCTAGGAAAGTGAAACCAATTGAAACTTATCGGCAAATTTGCGAAGTCTACGGACAAAATGCGATGAGTGATTCAATGGTGAGAAGATGGGTCCGACAGTTCAATGAAGGACGTAGTGAAGTGCACGATGAAGAACGAAGTGGGCGCCCATCTTTGATTACAGAAAAACTGGTTCACGCGATTGATGACAAGATCCAGGAAAACCGCAAGTTTACAATTAGTGCTCTCGCTATGGAATTTCCCCAAATCTCACGATCATTAATTCATGAAATTGTTACCGAAAAACTGAAATTTCGTAAACTTTGCTCACGTTGGGTACCAAAGATTCTTACTGAGCAACACTTCAGATGGGTAGTGCACTTCAGTTTTTAACCCGTTATGATGAAGACGGCGAAGAATTTCTGACACAGATAGTCACAGGAGATGAGACTTGGGTTTCTTACGACACCCCTGAAAGTAAGCGGCAGTCAATGGAATGGAGGCACACTTCATCCCCAGTAAAGGTTAAGCCGAAAAAGATCTTGACACCTCGAAAAATTGTGTGCATAGTGTTCTGGGACTGGAAAGGCATCTTACTCATTGATTTCTTACCGCATGGTCAAACAATCAAAGCAGGTGTTTATTGCGAGACACTTAGGAAATTGCGCCACGCAATACAGAATAAGCGCCGAGGATTGCTGTCAAAAGGTGTTGTTTTTCTTCACGACAACGCACGACCACACATTGCAAATGTGACAAAAAACCTCCTACAGGGATTTGGCTGGGACGTGTTTGACTATCCTCCGTACAGCCCTGGCCTCGCTCCTAGCGACTTTCATCTGTTCTTACATCTCAAGTCTTTCCTTGGCGGTCAACACTTCAACAATGACAAGAGCTGAAAGCAAATGTTTCCAACTTTTTGAAGACACAGGTGGCAAACTTCTATGAAGAAGGTATGCAAAAACTTGTGTCTTGCTATGACAAATGCCTGCAAAATATTGGCAGTTATATGGAAAAGTAGTTTAAGAGTTATAGAATGTTGTGTAATAAAGTATTATTCTGTATCTGTACACAATTTAATTTTATTACCAAACGGAGCTTACTTTCTGGACGTACCTCGTATTTCATCCTGGAACACAGTAATAAATCTTCCAATGGGAATATAGAGATTGGTCCCAGAGTCCCAGACCCTATCCCAGTCGTTTACATCTGCCTCCCGGCCATCCGGAGAAACCCGGTCCGTGTCCAATTTCTTCCTTGACGGAAACACCACCGTATACGTTGGGCCTATATTATACGTATGGACAAAACATGACTTCCAAAATTAGCTCACCAATACTGATCGAGTCGTTGAAACATGTGAAATCCAAGAAAGTAGTGCTATGCATACGGAACAGACGTACCTCTAAAACCATCGATCTGTGAAGGTCATCAATCAGGAGTCGCGGGTTCAATTTCCATCGCCTGACTCTTGGGTATTTTTGGAGCGTTTCGCTCGTTGCCAGGTGTATGCTGGGTAGGTTTAATTTATTCCCCTATTTTCTGTCCCTCCATGTCGTTCCATTGTTATTTCACTTACCTACGCTTCATCCGTTGGTGTCTTTCAGGGTTGGAATGTTGGCGATGGTGCTCGATGCAACGTGGCAGGAAACAACAATGCTCATTGTGGCTCTTTCCGTACAGACGTTTACCTGTTGCTGAGGCAAAAGCCGTCCCTCACAGAATACGTTAGAGTTAGCTGGTGATGAGTTGCTGATCTGTTTGTCAGACCTATAGGATGTATCAGATTGGAAACTGAAGGTACCTATCACTGCTTCTTTCTTGCCGCTCCTGTTTTAAGGAGCGTTAAAAGGATTTTATTTGAATAAAAATATTTCATTTGAAGCTAATCTGGTACCTACCACCTAGAGTATCATCTCATTCCTCCTTCACGGCATTGGTTCGGTACCTCTCCACCCGCATCCTAACTCTACCGGCTAAACCGTGAAGTGAAGAATAAGAACAACACATTTTCTATTTCTAGGTGATGTCAGTCACATAAAATAACCATCGATATTTCTGATATCTCAGTGAGGCGATGCTGTATGTATAAAGCTATTAAAGCTCCTTCGAAGCTGCGGCAAAGATCACTCATTTGGAAAAAAAATTAGCCATACTAGGTGGCCCAATTGTCCCGCATTTGGCGTGTTTAGATATACTTTGGTGCATTAAAAGGGTTGCAGATCTCTACGAGGCTATTTCAAGTTTAAACCCGCAAGTGAGGAGCTGGCGAGAGTGACCTTTGCTCTATCCGTCTTGCTATTGGAGACGGTGAGTGGGACCCTACTCTCGAGCCACGTGCCTTCCGGCGGACCCCTGAAGGCGGGTCCCGGCCGAGTGGTCCGACAACGGTGTCATGATACCTTTTAAATATGCAACCACCATCCAGTCTCAGGTGGAATGGAAATTCGGAGGTAATGAAGCTATCTAGTATTTGCCTTGCGACCCGGTTAAATACCGAAATAAAAAAAAAAAAAAACATGGCTCAGGGAAGCCGGATATGGGGATCAAACCCGTGACTCGCGGAAACTCTATGCCTGTATCTTGTTAGGACTTATGAAACAGTATGCCAGCTTATTACTTATAAAACATTATTAGCATTGCAGATGTCATCACAAGGTCATTAAGTCAACAGTTTGTTCTGAATATATTTCAATTTTTAATGAGATGAATATTCATAAGCATAACATAACTATACTAAAAGTCTGTTCCCATTGCAATTAGTGTCCTTTTGTTAACCAGCAATTTTATATCGCAGTGTGATTTCAGACTGTAACAGCTGTTGAGTTCATGAGTACACTTACTTTCATAATTTATGGCATTGCCCATCATTATCTTCCCACGGGAAGTTGCTGGCTATGAAACAATCATCTTTTTCAACCTGAATACATCATGTCCAGCTATACTATTATTATTATTATTATTATTATTATTATTACATTGTTTATTGTTAAGTCGTTCGATAAAGTAGAAGAGCCAAACTATGGACAATATTAAAGGAGAATGGAAACATATCCTAGAAACCATTAGAAATCTTTATAAGAGCAAAAACTGTTTTGAAAATAGAAAATTAATTAAGTAAGAATTAAATATAAACAAATCAAGTAGTAAAACAAGGTTTCAGTCTTTCACCAGTATTATTTAATATCTACAGCAATGAAATGATAAAAAAACGGAATACACTAACAAATAATGGAATATATCTGGGGATCAATAGATATATTAAAAATTTTATATGTGGATGGCTTAGATATATTATCAAATACAGAAGATGGTCTCCAGAAGAACACATTTGAATTTACAAATTATGCAAATATTATAATTTAGAAATATCTACACTAAGGCCAAAGGTGTTGGCATTCCGAGGAAAAGAACATCTCAAACCAAATCTGATGTGTTCCATTCACACGAGTTTCTGTACATTTCTATAACAAATTATTGTTAATAAGCTTATTCTTCTATCCACTTCATGCTAATGAGATCAACATTAGAAGAAACCGTCTTATTACTTAGTTCCTTATAAGTAGAAGAGAAATAAGGATGACAATCTCTGTGGTCATGAGTTGGCTAGTTTCCGTATGATTAAAGTATTTTAAAACTGAAAACAATAACGAATATCTCGGAATCGGTCAGTTCCAAGAAAAAAATGCACATGACGTAAATTGTGTGTTTTAAGGAGAACTACATTTTTTTGTGTAATAAGTTTTTGTCTATTTCTTACGAGTTACTAGCTATGTAAACTTAAGAAAAAAAATCATGCAGAACAAAGCGGTCTTTTGAGGCTAATCCCAGAAAATTGAAGATATACATGTTATTTTTCATGTAAATATTTTAAATATACGAGATTTTAATGAAAATCGTTAGAGCCATTTAGGAGAAAACCAACATTTTCGAAATGTTTTCCATGTAAAGTGTAGTTTATAGTAGGGATATTTTCTTGCAAATCTTCGTGACGTATCCTTGGAAGTTGCAGAACTTAAATATCAAGTTTGGTATTTAACAGCATTTTTTATTTTTAGCTATGCTGCTCACACACATACACACATACACGCACATTTTTCGGATATACATTTTTTGGGACCTTCTGAAGAATAAGAAGAAAAACATTCAAATTTTCTCATATGGGAACTTTTCCTGATCACGAAAAGAAACGGATTTCAATCCCATAGAAACCACACTTTAAAACATTTGACTGTCGGTTTAGCCTAGTGTATTCCTTTATTTCCTTTCTACTTACAAGAAAGCAAGCAATAAGATTATCTCGATTAGTTCAATTAAATAGAAAAATAGGCTTATCAATAATACTTTGTTACATTGTTTTAGAGATAGTCATGTGAATGGTACACATCATAGTTTTTTGGATTCACTTGGTCCCAAAATGTATTTCCGTATAAACGTCGGTGTTGAATTTTTGGGTTCAATGCAATACTTTCTCTACACACTATGTGCATACTATGTGTAGAGAAAGTAATAATAACAGGAAATTATACTATTGGAATAAGTGAAACATTTCAAATAACTAGGTTGTGATACTTCCTTTGACCACGATGATGATATTACAAATAAGACTAGCAAAATTCCAAGGCATCTGCGGAATAATAAGAAAGAACATTGAGTAAAAAACAAATAGAGGGACTCAGTTGAAATTCTATAAAATAATAGCTGTCCCCAGTTTATTACTCAAGAGGCCTGGATACCAACGAAACATAAGATGAGTAAAATAACGACAGCAGAGGTAGGCAGAAATTTCTGCGTACTGTAAAAGGCTATAAATGAGTAGCAAAAATAAGAAACACAGAACTTGGAATATTTTGCATGTAAGATACAATATTGAAGTTTAGACTTAGCTGGATGGAATACTTAAACAGAATGAGACCAGAAAGACTCCCAAAACAAAGAGAAAGACGTGATGTAGGAAGACCTAGAAAAAGATAGACCGAGGTCGGAATAATCAGTTAATCTAATTCATGGAGGAAGAAGATGATGACCATCATCATATCCAGTAGGGATCAGACCACTAATGTTCTATTCCGACTCCAAATTAGAAATGTTCAATCCATCTTCGAACGGAACGACCTTCTTATAATCCAATGATCTTCGAGGAATTCTATCATTTTCCATTCTTCGAACATGGTGTACCAATTTTCTCTGTAATTTTATCTATTAATTAATTATTTCTAATTATTTTTTATATATCCATTTCTCTGTTTATTCATAGGAGTATAAACCTCTAATCCTTCATTTTAGGAACTTCTAAGCGTCTCAAAGTATCCTTATTTAGAGTCTAACATTCACATCATACACGGGGGCCGTCCAGAAAGTAGGATGCTGATTGGCATAACCAAAGAATAACGAAAGACATCAACACAAAACTTTATTATACAAAGTTACAGTACGTTACAAGTTATTAATCTGACAATTGTATATCTATTTTATTTGTTAAAATTAAAAAAAAAATGTTTGTTAATAAATTAAATAAGGTCTGAAATATTTGCCCCGGTGTAAGTAATTAGATATCGAGTATAGTATACATATTTTATTTTTATTTATTTCTCTAGTACGTTACTCTCATACTACCCTCAAGAGAGGCTTTGAGCCCTCTAAAATAAACCAAAAGGGATTTAGAGGGCACGGCGGACGTCATGTATTGTTCCAAAAAACGCATAGCAAGAAACTGCAAGAATTTTCTTAATCGAGGGCACAGATTCGTTCTGAACTCTCAAAAGGAGTCAACATTGTCAAAATCTGGGTGGGGATCCAAACCCGTTCCATTTCAGAGGTCATGTTGCGCTACTTAGAAGACAAATCTAAAAGACCGAGATCATCTAAGGACTTCCCTGCAAAGGTGAGAGTCATCAGCGTTTTAGATGAAGGAACACTAGGTCCAAAACATGGATTTTATTAAAAGCTTTTTGGAATATAGTTTCGCCAAAATAAAAAAAAATGTCGCTGTTTCTCTATGATATGTCGGTGTCATCTGGAAAGAGAAATACTGTCTGGTATGGGCTGCAATTTGGACATAAGACCATCTGATTCTGAAAGTTTACGGAAAAAGTCTTTACCGTCGGGCTTTTGTAATGGCTGTTTGTATTTTTAATTAATGCCTATTCAAATGTTATAGATTTGCAACTAAACTAAGCTTATTCTGAGGTTAACCATTTTCTTGGTTATGTTATGATGTTTCATTTATTTAATAGGTGTGACATGATCTGACAACTGACATAGTGTTCCTATTTTAAAAACAAAAGTACGAAAGTAATTATTTCTTGTATACTCTGTTATATTTTATTCATGCAATATGCTCAATAAAACCCATTCAAATTTAAGTGTGTTATCGCATAAATTCGTAACGTCTAATGGGATTTACCTATTAAAAAGTGTGTTTAATTCACATGACTTTCTCTAGCTGTTCCATATACAAACTATTATTACAAAAGGTTATTTTTTTCTCTACTTCATGCTAAATGAGATAATCATTAGCAGACTTGGTCTTATTACTTATTTCCTTGGAAGTAGAAGCAAAATAAGGGAATACCTTAGGCTAAAGCAATAATCAAACCTTTCAAAAGTTCATGCTTTGTTAAACAATTGAGGTTCGGTTCGCTTTGCATGGTTCCGTTTCAGACAAGTTGGGTACTTAAAATTGAAACAATAACAAGAAATATATTGAAAATGGCCATCTCTACAAGAAAAATGTATATGACATAAATTGTGTGTTTTAAGGAGATGTACATTTTTTGGTAAATTTTTGTCTATCTTTTGCAGTTTAATCATGATCCAAAATTTTGCAAAACTCATCCAGAATAAAGACATCTTCAGAGGATTTTCCCAGAGAATCCAAATTATACATTTTATATGTGATTTAAATATCTTTAATATACGGTATTTCAATTAAAATCGTTAGAGCCATTTTTGAGAAAAACATTTTCAAAAAATTTCCATTTAAAGGGTAGTTTGTATCGGGGAGGATATTTTTTAAATCTTCGTGCCACATCCTTAGAAGACACTAAAAACAAATAACAAGTTTGGTGTTTGATACTTTCGTTTTTGAGCTATGCTGCCACAGACACACACACATACACACACACACACACAAGGGCATTTTTCTAAAAATGCTTTCTTTTGGATTCAGGGAACCTCAAAAATATATTTCCGGCGAAATCTCGACATCGAGTTTTTTTGATGAAATAATACAATAGCTTCTCTAACTACTATGTACATTGACTAATTGCACATAATCGCCTAAAAATTAAATCTCAAAGATAAACTAAGGGATAATTACCATAGCAATGAATTAGCTTCAAGGATGTCCTTTAGAACTTGTTGATGTGAGTAGATAGAAAATACATAGCAATTAAGTGGGCAGGTGCATATATTTAATTCACCCTTGCATTAATTATTTGGGGAGCACTAATAATCGATTATTTACAGCGTATTAAAATCGACGTTGTTAAAGCATATGTGACACATTTTAAATGGACAATGGACATTTTCTCGTAGTTCATTAATAACAAACTTTTGTCTACGTTATCAAACATCTAAGAGTAACAAAGATGTTCTAATTATAATTATAATAAAATATATTATATTATATATGCTATATTATTTCCCTTAGCTGAAAAATGATAAAAAGTATTCGTACAGTATAAAGTATATGCGAAATGGAAACCGATTCGCTGTAAAATAATTGTGGTTTTCATGAATGGAAAAGGTAGCTAATATTCTGTAAATCGCCTTCAAAAAGACACCAGCATTTTCAGCAACTCTTAAAGGATACATATAGCTCAACGCTACAAGCACAACCTTTCCAAAACCTTTTCATGCTTTAGTGAAGAGCAAAGGGAGGTGAAAGTGCCATATGAGAGGGTGGGAAGTTTTAATACTGATTCACATAATATGATTCCCATCCAGCACTCACCCCTTTGTAGTTTCCTCCCTTGGTATTACCAGGTTTACTACAACCCCCGCCCATCGGAAAACACATTAACACTCTAAATCGTAAGGGTAGATTTTAGAAAATGAAATGGAAGGTAGGCCAATGGGGAGGGGCGGGGGAGAAAGTGGCGGAGTGGTGTAAAGATGATGATGGGGATGAAAATTAAATACTAGGGGTAGGACGGGAGTGCAGGACTTGACAAAGTGAAATGCGTATAATATCGCACAGATTATCTCGCCAACCAATCAAAGCTGGCCGGTCACCCTCTTCAATCCGACATGTTAAGGGAACTCCATAGATTCAAATCATCAAAGGCTCTAGAGCCAGATTAATTCTAGAAGCAAGTTGATGAAACATTGTGTAATACGGTCATCGAGAAAGACGAGTCTCATCGCTGATGGCAATACCACTGATATTCCTCGACTTTTCAGAATTACATACGTGCTGAGTTTCACAGAGATCGTTTAGTGCTGATAAGGTGCTTTAGAGAACAGCAAAGTACTTAAACAACGGTTTATCCAGAAGCTCTGTAAACCTGTTAGAAATTAACGTGTTGCTTTTATTCCCATGATGTCTACTTATATATAAAATTATGATTTCATACACAAACAAGCGCAGACACCAAAAGCCTTCAGGAAAATTAATAAAGAATTTCTTACGGTATGCAAGATAAACGTTGAAATTGATCAGTTATCAGTCACAATAAAAGTGATGTTTTTGCCATTGATCAGAAATCTATTTTGTATGATTAATTAAATAAATAATAATTTTTACTGTCTGAATTATTGTTCTGATGTCCTTTTAAAATATTCACATTAAAATTCTCGTTCTACAGTAAATGAGTATGCAAACAGACCAATCTTAACTAACCCTAATAATTGTAGAAAAGCTCTTAAACTTTGTACTCTCCAGAACTTTGATATTTCATGTAATAAATAATAAAATATATTTCTCAAAATTGGAGCCTTATATTCAAAAAAAATAATGTGACCTTTTTTTTTTAATAATCTTGAGAGTCAATTTGGAACAAATTAGTGAAAAAGTGCTTTGCGTGGATCATTTTGAGCGTAGAAAATATTAGAAAAGCTTTGCGAGAAAACAAGGCTTAAATTTAGGCGCCAAATATATTTTCATAAAGTTTAGAATTCACATTATTTATTTTGATAATGAATATTTATTTTAATTTTCAAGATCTTTATCAAATTTTACATGTGCATCACCTTAAAGCTTTGTTATTGTGTATCAAGTATTTATAGAGTTAGTTTTGGGAAAATAAAAACATTCCACAAATATCCCATCATATGGATATTTTGGCAAATATTCATGTTACATATTTGAATGATACTGAAGTTAAATGTGAAGCTAGTTATTTAAATAACCTTTTATTTTGACATATGTTATTTACAGACAGAACAGACATACACACACAGATAGACAGACAGACATATATACAAACAGACACACACATATACACATGAGCCTTTTTCTAATAATGCTTTTTATAGATGGGTCCTCAAATCATTACAAATATTTGTAACGAATCGATTTAAAAAACGTAATACCTTCTATACCTACTTACTGTGAAGTATGTGGTAGAGTAAATAATAGGTAAAAAAGACACAAAGATTTCAAACCATTAATCTCCTGGATAGCTAAACTTCAAGCCAAATATCCAGCAGATTAATGGTTTGAAATCTGCAATATCAGCCAGATTACAATTTGCAACGTCTTTATAATTAAAATAGAAAATATTTTATGAATACCTTTTACATGAAATGTATTTCTCAAACGATTGTATTCAAATATTTTTACAACATCGTAACGGAAATTGAATTCTGTTTATTTCTACGAAGTCTTTCTCAGTTATCATTGGATACATTTTTGTTGGGAAATTAATAAAGCAATATTATTTATTTCTTTAGACCTAAGCTACATTTTGTTTTCAAAAAAGAGCCTATTCTCAGAATTTTCGAGATATAAATTTTATCTGTTAGACAAAACGTTACATCAACTTTTAAGAAAATCGGAAGAAACAAATATTGTCCACATAAAGGGTAGTTTGGTTGGCAGTTTCTTGAAAATCTTTGTGTCATCCTCTGAATATTATGAACATGAATACCAAGTTCAGTATTTAATGCACTTTAGTTTTTACTTCCTCTATAAGTACTATGTGCCAGGTGCCGCTTATTTGTCGTGTGTAGATAGATGTCTCTTTGCTCTCCACTGGCATGTATTAACTTAAAATAGTCCCGTTGAATTCTGCATCTCTTTTAACACACGAAGGGATATCTACAAACATCAAGTACAAAGCAGTTGGGCCATCTAGTATATAGGGTTTCTGTATTGCACCCAAAACTTTGAATCAACAAGCTTTTAGTAGATTTGACTGTCGTTTTAGGCTGGTGTATTCCCTTATTTCCCTTCTGCTTATAAGAAGCTAAATAATAAGAGCATTCCTGGCAAGGTTTATCTTGATTAGCATGACGCACCTAGTTAAAAGAATATTCTTTTGAAAAGTGTTTGTTAGCAGAACAGATAAAGAAATTCATATGTATAGAGCACATCAGATTTTAATTTAATCTAATTGTTCCGTTTACATTCGGCCTTTAACTGCAAAGTTCATATCGACGGCCTTATTACATCTTGGCAATGGTGTTCGCTAGATTAAATTTCGCATTATATTTTGTTTCTTTGGGATTTATACGTTAGATTACCTATATTCACACTCTCATTCATACTTCCAGACTCTGGGAAAGATACAGAATAATCTTGGCCAAATTCCCAACTGGCAATCAATCCCGGGACCCTTCGCACAACAGGCAGGTGCCCTACCTGCTGAGCTGCAGGACCAGCCCCTCCAAGACTTGCCTATATAGAAAGAAATAACTTTAGACGAAGTATAGAAAATAAAAATGCTTTTTAACTTTCACCACGCGTGCATTTATACAGTGAATAGAAAGGTTATTGTATTCTATCAAAAAATTTGATACTGAGATTTCACTGAAAATACATGTTCTAGAAACTCTGAATTCAAAAAAGCATTTTTAGGAAAAGACAGCGTGTGTGTGTTTGTGGACAGCATAGCTCAGAAACGGAAAGTTCGTTAAATATCAATCTTGGTATTTAACTCAAGGAAGCAACACGAAGACTTTCAAGAAAATTCCCCTACCCCAAACTACCGTATACATGGAAAATATTTGGAAAATTTTCATTTTCTCGAATATGGCTAACGGTTTTGATTAAAATATCGCATATCAAATAGATAATTAACACAACAAATAAAATGTATTAACACAACAAATAAAATGTATATCTGGTGTGTTCTGGAAATGGCCTCTAAAGAACTCTGCATTCTTGATGAATTTTACTGAATGGTTAATTGTAAGAGATAACCGAACGCATTACTAAATTGTAAATATCGTTAAAATACATAATTTATATAATATATACTTTGTTTGGTAGGGCTGATCGTGTTTGAGATATTTCTTGATATTGGTTTCAACTTTGAAATATTTATACTTTTCTCATACGGGAATCAAGTAATAAGACAATTCTGCTAATGTTTAACACGATAAGCATTAAGTAGATAGAAGAATATGTTTTTAATAATAAATTGTTACAGAGATGTAGAGAAAGTCATGCGAGTGGAACTTATCAGCTTTTAGCAGGGAGAAGTGTATTTGCAGTGAAAGTACAGGTATTGAATTTTTGGGCTAATTCAATATCAGCTCTACCCACAAGTACGTGGTAAAGAAATATTTATATACAAAGAAATAAAGAGATTCGAAACTACATTAATGCCTTCTGTATTGGAGCTGGGGCTAACACGTTCAACTCCTAATTTTGTAATTCCTATATCTAAGACACGAATGGAATTTTAGTGACTGCAGAATCTCTTCACAGCTGATCTGTTTGTTTATGCCCTTCCACAAGTTTGGAACCAGGTGCGTTTATATCCACTGACGTCACGCATTTATGAGATAAACAAGATCTCCCGCCATCTTCAGAGTGGCGTATTTTCAGCTGCTGGTGGGAAATATTATAACTACCCTTCTTCCTTTCTCCGGTGGGACGTTGGGACAGAGGTATTCAATCTGCTGGAAACACGCCGAGGGACAAATCGTCTTTCGAGCACAGCAAGACTTCACTGCGTAGCCGTCAAGGGTAGGCAAAAGTTGAATTTCTTTCGGGCTGGACTAACTTTGGGGGTTAAATATATTTCGGCGAGTCTAAATTACTATTATTATTATTATTATTATTATTATTATTATTATTATTATTATTATTATTATTATTATTATTGTGTAAACTCGCTCTGCTAATCTGGACAATCAGGCGTTTCTTTCTTTACAAGATTTATGTACAAATTGTATTTCAAGCCCTGTAACTTGTAATTGTAACTTACAACTGCAACATAACAATGTGAGGAATGTAACTTATTGTAAGCAAAACTAACATATTAACAGTAAAATCAGATATACCTGTAATGGCTGCTTATCAAATAGCTGCTTCTTCTAATAAATTGTGAATCGCTGCCAGTGTTTCGTTGCAGTTTCCTGGAAACTTTCTAGCTAAGCCTTTATATATATTTTTAAGATTTTCTCTAAGATTTTCTAATTATTTTCCTAGGATAGCAACAGCAGATAGCAAGGTGCACTAAATATTTTTATTCGTATTTGCGATTTCTTTAAGAGTCTATTGCATGAATTTGAACTAATGAGAATTATTTCTTGTCCTTTTAAAGCATGTTGCCAAGAATATCGTTCTGCGTAATATGTAACTAGAACTGACGTTTGTTGTTTTTTTTTAGCCTGTGATTTGCATAAATTCGAGTGATACAGAACCAAAATCGTTGTGTGGAGTATAATGGCCATAGCAGATAAACTTGGTGAAGAACGAGTCTGACAGAGAGAGGTTAGGGATGATTATCCATAGAGGTGGCCGAGAAGTTTTGGCAGATATAGCCAGAACGACAGCAGCTGAACCTTCTGTGGTAAAGAGAATGGGTGACAGCGAATTAGCCAAACGACCTAGAAGTACAAGGATTTAATTAAAAAACCTTCAAGCGCAGCTCTGAAATTCAATTCCGAATATTCTCAACAGCTTTCAATGGCGTTGCTTGTTACGGTAATGGCTTTGCTCACCTAAAGCCGCAGTGAAAATTGTATAATTTCTTCAGAGCATGAACAGCCATGTTCATCGTTTTTGGAAACGAGGAAAATTGCTCTCCAACTCTATCTCTTACAGTCTACCAATTATACAAAATACTTCCGAAATAAACAGATCTTCAGAGGCTGCCTCCAGAAAATTTGAGACATACATTTCGTTTGTCAGAAAAATATCTTAAATATATGTTATTTTAATAAAAATCGTTAGTGCCATTTTTGAGAAAATTAAATTTTTGAAAAATGTTCCATGTAAATGGTAGTTGGAGGTAAGGACTTTTCTTGAAAATCTTTGTGTGCATCCTTGGAAGATACTAAACTTAAATACCAAGTTTGGTATCTAACCGACTTTTTATGTTTGAGCTTATAGACACCCACATACGTGGACATATTACTATTTTTTTGTGTTTTGTTTTGCGATTCTGAAATATTTAGTTCAGTTGAAATCTCGGTATCGAAATTCTGGGTGGAATACAATATCTTCTCTACCAGTATTTAGCTACAACGTACAGATTAATAAAGTAAAAATAAAAATATATGATCGTAATATTATAAGAAGTGTTCAAAGTGTAATAGAGTGTTATCTGTTGTTCATAAAGGTCAGGGAGACATTGAAGATAACAAACACAATTAAACATGAGAAACTGTGCTTCATTATTAAATATTGCAACTTACTTTCAAACTAGAGGTGAACATTTTATAAAATTTCCTTTTCCTTGTATTGCCCAAGTATGTGAACCGTTTATGATTGGTAGAGTTTTTATTTTACATTTTATGAACTATTCCTTCACACGCTACTAGAAAATAAAAATGGACAATGGTCATATAAAAATGCACGAAGTTCAAACTCTATGATGATAACCGGCTGAAAAATAACACCCTGAAGCGTGTGTCCTGGGTTTGGTCTTCAAGAAAATGATAAGCCTACCTTTAACTAATACAAATTTTCGAAACAAAAAGGTGAACCTTGAATAACGGTAACATATAAATAGGGTAAAGTTACTGAAGTTTCAGTTTAATAAAATAAAATATAATAATTATTATCAACTGGACTGCTATGTATGTTCGGTTCCAGCGGTGTAACACTGAAGCCTGTTTGAGGGTGGTGGTTTTTCTTCTCGCTGTCGTCATTGTACTATATTTCCTACATTTTCCTTGCTAATGTTGAGTCGGGTCCGGTAGTTAGAGTTAAATAAAATCTGAATTTATCCCAATTACATAAACAGTAATGAAGCTACTAACTAGTTACTTAATATTATGCTTGTTCGAATCACTTTGTTTTGCAATTCCTCATATTACACGCTATTTCTCGTCATTCCCCGCGTCTGTGAACGGAAGTGACTACCTATTTGTTTTTACTTTTTCTACTTAGTACAGGTAGAGAAGCTATTTCATTCCCTTCAAAAATTCGATACTGAGATTTCCCTGGAATTATACTTTTTAGGGTCCCCTGAATTCAAAAATCGAATTTTTAGAGAAAAATCCGCGTATGTGAGTGTGTGTGTGTAAGCGCGCGCGCTTGTATCTGTGAACACATCTCAAAAACGAATCGGCTAAATACCAAACTTGATATTTTAGATCAGCATCTTTCAAGTGTGGGACATGAAAATTTTCAAGAAATTACTCCACCCCAAGCTATGTTTTACAATTTTAATTTTCTCAAATATGGCGCTAACGATTTTAATTAAAATTCGTTTCGTAATCGGCTTACCCTCGCCGTATTTGTAAGACTGGAACTTACAGCCTAATGTCCAGGGTCAGGAGCCTGTCTGGAAGCCAACGGCCCGAAACCACAGAATGTAGGATCTGTTACTAGAGGTCAGCCCGTAGCCATGCATGAACATGAGGAGCTGGAAGATATGAAATGCAAGTGAAATTGATGATTGGAAAGGTGATGATGGAGCAATTGGTGGAATGAGTGGCGGAGGAAACCGGAGACCCGGAGAAAACTTGCGCAGATACCGCTTCGTCCACCACAAATTCCACATGAGGGCGCTTTTGATCGAACCCGGGCCGCATAGATGGGAGGCGAGCAGTCTAATTACTCAACCATGACGCCGCCACTTTCATTAAAACACCGTATATAAAAGATATTTACATGATAAATAAAATATAGGCATATCTTGAATTCTCTGAGAATAGTCTCTGAAGAATATTCTGGATGATCTTTACATTAACTGGTAAACCATAGACAAAAACGTTACATTACGTTTCGTTACGTAGTCGGCTTACCCTCCCCGTATGTAGGACTGACACCTCTGTATGGCTTATAATTCAGAAGGCTGTCGCAGAGCCAACGACCTGAACCACCTGTGTGTAGTAAGATTTTGTTCATTTCTTATAGTGTACCAGTAAGAAAAATTCAGCAACATTCATCTAGGGCAAGTGTTCAGAAGTTTTCCTGGAAAATTCAAGAAATGCATTTTACTTTTATTTTATTTCAGCAAAATTTATTCAGAATGAATGGATCCTTCAGAAGTTTTCCCAGAAAATTCAAGAAAATGTATTCTATTTAATAGCCATTTTAAACAAAATCGTTAGAGCCATTTAAAAAAAAACAAAAAAAAAACAACACTTTCATAAAATTCTCCATCTAAAGGGAAATTTGGTTTGGGGGAAAAGCTTTTTGAGCTCGTTGTCCACAGACACACACAGACCTTCTAAAAATGTTTTTTTTTTAACTCAGGTAACCTTAAAACACATTTCTGGCAAAATCTTGACATCGAAATTTTGGGTGTACACTATGTACGTAAGACGTGTAGAGAAAAGAAAAACTAAAGGTATGAAAGATGAATGAAATGACAATACAGACGACATGGAAGGGACCAGAAATTCCGGGGATGAAAGAAACCTATCCAGCATTCACCTGCCGACAAGGGAAAACCCGGGAAAAACCCATGCGTCAGGTAGGTCGGCTACGGGAAGCAAAACCGTCCAACTACGAAACCGTCTGTTATTCCATTCGGTCGGCTATAAAGACAATAAGTTGACACCAAATTAGTGTTAGCTTTTAATGAAAGTGTTACACAGGCGTTTACAATTGCGGATGTGAATTAATATTTTGTGTCCGTCAAAAATACATGCAGAAAATAACAAACGTTTTATTGCAGGACAAAAACCGGAACTTGGCATTGCACTAGCACTTTACGCTCGTTTTTATGCGACATCGAATGAAACGAAGCAGCAAAAAACACGGTTATGCTTTCCCGGTGCACTCATGACGTTATTACACACACACCCGCTGAGTGTGTTTCCGGTGTTTAAAGCTTCACTGAGAAGCAATAGATTCAGTTATTTCACAGGTGAAACCCTAGCGATGCCCACAGCCATTTAGATGTTTTGTTTATGCATTTCCTTTCGGTAATCTTTTCTTCTCTATGAGTGTTGCTTGTTACTCAACGGCCACGTGTTATTATAATCGGGATGTGTGTAAGCGGCCGTGTCATATAATTTAAATTTCAATGATAAATTATTGACCGGAAATATACAAGGAACAAAGGTTTCAGAGAGGTTGTTTTTAATCTTATCTCTTTCTATCTTTTTCCTTTATTTGTTTGTTTTCATTTTTAATTACTCTATACGTAATATGTACATAGTGTATAGAGAAGGTATCGTATTCCATCCAAAATTTGATACCGAGATTTTACCGGAAATACATTTTTTCGGTCTCCCTGTATCAAAAAAAAAATCTGGAAAAAGGTCCGTGTGTGTGTCTGCGGACAGCGCAGTTCAAAAACGAAAAGACCGTTAAATACCAAACTTGGATTTGAATGTGCCACGAAGATTTTCAAGAAAATTTCCCCACACTCAACTACCCTATACATGGAACCTTTTTTGAAAATTTTGATTTTCTCAAAAGTGGCTATAACGATTTTGATTAAAATATTGTATATTAAAGATATTTACCTGACAAATAAAATGTATATCTTGAATTTTCTGGGAATAGCCTCTAAAGACTGCTTTATTCTGAAAGAATTTACGGAATTCTGCATAACTGCTAAACCGTAAGAAATGGACAAAAACTTACCACATAAAAATGCAGATCACATTAAAACACACAATTTATATGATATAATTTTTTCGTGGAGTTGATCGTTTTTAAATATTCCTTGTTTTTGGTTTCAGTTTTGAAAAACTTATACTTTTCTCATACAGGAAATTGTCAACTTCTGCCCATTCAAACAAATGAACTTCAGTCACGTAGCAATCAGCTTTTTGACTATCACTTTAACCTATGGTACTCCCTTATTTCGCTTCTGATTACAAGTAAGTAATAAGACCATTTTTGCTATTTTTTTCTCGTTTAGCATGAAGTAAATAGAAGCATAAGCGTTTAAACAATAGTTTGTGCTGATATGTAGAGAACGTCTTGTGAATGGAACACATCAGAATTTTTGTTTGGTTCTCATGCTTCCATATTTCCGTTTATAACTCTTTTTGAGCTGCCTGTTCAAAACGTTAAGTTTCATTTTTACATTTTCTAATTCGTACATAACAAAAAGTATTGCATTCCATCCAAAAATTATATACCGAAATTTCATTAAACTACACATTTTATATAAAAACTCGGCAACACTACGTTGTGGGAAATAACAAACCAGTTACCAATTGATAAAGAAATAAAGACTCGTAAATGGACATGGGTTGGAATAAACTGAGAAAGGATCATGGAAATATAGCTAGACAGGTACTGGAATTGAATCTACAGGGAGAAAGGAGGATTGGAAGACCTAGGGTAACTTGGAGAAGAGCAGTTGAAGCGGAATTGAGAGAAATGAATAGATTATGGAAAGAGATGCAAGTTTTGTCAAAGAATAGAGTTCGATGGCGAAGATTTGTGCGGCCCTATGTAACATCTAGGAATTAAAGGATATCATCATCGTTTAAATCAAAAAACATTTTTAGAAAAAGGGTCCTATTTGAGCCCGTACGTCTGAGAACATAGCACAAAAATGAAAAGTCCTGCGATACCAGACTTGGAATGCAAGTTCAGAATATTTCAAGCATACGGCACGAACATTTTCAGGAAAATTCCCCTTGCCAAACCATCCTTTACATAGGACATTTTTCGAAATGTTTTATTTTCTAAAAATTGTCTGTAATGATTTTGATTAAAATGACGTATATCAAAGACATTTATTTACATGGCAAATAAAATGTATATCCTAAATTTCTTCGATCTTTATACTTATACTTATGAATGACTTTTGCATAACGTACACTGCAAGAGATCACAAACAGTTACTGCAGAAAGAATGTAGAGGTCGTTAAAACGCGCAATTTTATATATATATTTTTTATATATTTTATATACTGCGATTTAACGATTTTTTATATATTCCCTGTTGGGTTTTCAACTTTAAAATATTTAAAAGTTCCTCAAACAGCGAGTTCTCATCCGTTTCATACCTCTTTTGTTTTAAACTTGAATTTCAATGTCAATCTCATAGCTTTAAAAGACTTGAAAATCTCTTTAGTGTATTCCTTTATTGCGCTTCTATTGACAAAGAAACACGTAAATAGATAATTTCTCTTTGTTTATCTTGATTAGCTTGATGTAGATAACAGAATAATCTTTTGTAAGTATATCTCAGATTTTTCACATCAATTATGATTTCTTGCCTCTTTTGTTTCTGCTTTCTGTTTTACTCTTAAAGTTTGTTTCTTGCATTAGGATATTCTTCACAACTATTTTCTCTTTATTAACAAACTTTTTTCGTAGCTACTCCGTTATCTACTGTGATTCTATATAAGCTTTTATTCTTTTCAAATTATTTATTGCATTTTTAAATTATTTTGTTATGCTCTTGTTACTTTGAACAGATTTACAATACTAGTGGATCTTGCTCTGCAAAAATTACTCTTCTCTATCTTGCTCTGACTCCCGATATCCGTTTTTAAATTCTTCCTTCTTTGACTTCTTCCAATCATGCAAACCTTCGTCTTCCCCCTCTTTTTTCCCTCCTAATATCCAACCCAGAATCCATCCCTGTATTTGTCCTCTATCCGCCCATACCAAGATAATTGCTAAAACGGATAACATTAGCTTTTGCCTTTTTACTATCCATATTATTTCTAATTTCTTCACTTCCAATTTTGCCTAATTTGGATGAACAACGAATCTGCTAAGGAAATTCGTTTCTGTAGATTATGGTTGAGATCCTATTCGTGAGTTTAATACACCCAAACTACTATTCCTTAAGTGATCTCACCACTAACTACTTTATATATATATATATAGCTTAACGTACTTCAACCTGGTTGGTCATATCGGAATATGAATGAAATAGATGAAATGATGCTCAAATGATCTAGGGGTCCATTTATTCGACACTCGTCTAAGGCAAAATACGACTTTATCAGGGTAACACCCTAAGCGAGATTCGAACTCACAACCTCTTGAATGTGAGGCACACACGCTATCCCCACAATACCGAGGTGGGGTAGCATCGATTTATTCCTTTTCGAATTTAAAAACATCTTTTGTTGAATTAAAAACAGCCAAAAATAAAATGTAAGTCTCGGTAATGAAGTTTGCTGTTTGAAGTCAGCAATACATATGGTTTGTTTCGGAGTTTTCCCGGATATACAATAAAATTAAAAGAAAGAAAAAAAAACATATTGTATGTAGGCTAAATTAACTCTCATTGAGTGAGGTGGCGCCGCGGTGATATGGGGAGGATATAGGTTCGATTCCGGTGACTGGCCTTCCTGACCAATGGTTTATTCGGGGTTTCCCCGGGTCGGCAGAGGAATGCAGGAAAGGTTCATTACATCTCCCGAATTTTCTGTCCATCACTTTTGTGCCCATTACTTCCTTGTCATATTTCAAATTTGAAGGATCAGGCCAAGGTGTCTGGCGAGTTGTGGCTGAACAGCGGCTTGCTGAATGTACAGGTTTATTCCTAGCGTCGTCGCGGTACTGCTTTCGAGCGCTTTTGGGGTAGGGCATCTTCGGGGAAACCTCCAAAGTCTTGGAGCCGGTAGACTGGATCCGGGTGGCGTCGAAGGCGCTCAATCTGGAACCGTTAGGAACCTCGTCCATGCCTACGCCCGTCGTCTTCTAGGTGTGGTCGCCCTTCAGGTTCCTCCCCTCAGTCCTCCCTTCCTGAGGTCACGTACTCTAAACCAGCGACTGAGGATATTGTCCTGAGTAAATTAATCCTAAGGGAAAGTGTCTAAGTTATTTATTGTTTTAATTATATTGTAACATATGGGGTTGGTTAGTGTAAATGTATTTATTATTTGGCAGGTCAACAGATAACCATTTTATATAGAAATGTTGCTTAATGAGAGTTAATATTTAACACATAGGTCAATTGAATCATTACACGCTTAGGCGTCTAAGCATTGACTTAGTTTGGCTCCTTTTTGCGCCGTGCTTACACATGAGGCCGGCGCGGCGACTGGGGAAACTAATCAAGTCAGTTAGTAATCATTGGGACCATCAGTTAGAAAGCGCACGGTAAAAGTCAGGCAAAGTGCTACATGAACGGTGGACATCAGCATCCTTTGTGAGGATAATACATTGCTATTTTATTTTAATATATAATGTTGTAGCTTTCGTTGGTACCAGCTCTCCCTTTTAGCAAAACTACTTCTTACAACTAGTCAAATCCCGTCACTTCTTAAACGGTAAGCGAGTCGCCCGCCATAATGCTTGTGTTACGTTAATAGAGACTTTTTTATAGTAGAATGGGGTCCCAATATATATTGGTGGAGGCGCCGGGTTATATGTTATTACCGTATACAACCAATCAACAGTATTATATTCTGCGCAATCGCAAAAATTAGTATAAACACATGAATATTAAGAGAAGGGATTTATGTTTTACCCACTTATAAAATATAAAACTAATGGGTTCTATAAGTGATGCAGTTAATGCATATGTAGCTAAATAATATCCTAACATATTTTGGTGTAATTTATTTTAATATTTGGCAAATTTACACTAAAATGGCTTAATATATATATATAGGTATATATTAAACTGTCCTATAATTTTAAAGTGGAAGGTCCGGGTTTGATTTATGGTACCAGTGTGGGATGCACTCAACCTCAAGTGGTCCCTCGAGGTCCAATTCAGGAGCTACTTCAGTGAAAATATTGGCTCCAAGTTACGTGGAGGGACATAACAATCAGTTACGAAGAACTTTTTCTCTCACCGCAAAATTATGGCGCTAACCATGTCCTGCCGCCTGCGGTGTCGTAGGTAGTTAATGACGGCGTTAAACACTACAAAAAAAAAAAAAAAAAAAAACATTCTCCACTTTCCAGTACTGCACCCCACCAATAACATCTGTAATGAGTACAGGTAGTGAAATGGAAATGACGTTTTATTTATGGACGCTCTTTAACTGCTGTGGTTCTCAGTGTTCCATTCTATACTGGGCGTGAAATACCGCTTAATTTTGCTCAGAGGCCTCTCTATCAAGCTTGAGGTTCTTTTATGTGCCTAAATCTACAACACGGGACCAACGGCTTCTCTTCCAAGACATGCTAAGGATTTTACGTCCGAAAAAA
Source organism: Hymenopus coronatus (assembly GCA_030762935.1). Lineage (NCBI taxonomy): Eukaryota > Metazoa > Arthropoda > Insecta > Mantodea > Hymenopodidae > Hymenopus > Hymenopus coronatus. The sequence goes on along the minus strand of CM060881.1, from coordinate 93,961,303 downwards.
TCCATCGTTCTCCGCCAGCTAGTGAATGCAGTGTCGGATAGCATGGTTTGGCTCAATTTGGACTGTTGCATCACGGAGTTTAGTTCTTATTTAGTTAGCCAATAAATAATAATTATATTTATAATTTCAGGCAGAGATCAGAAATAGAACGGTTATGGGAGAAGCAATTATCATGGCTATGGTGAGGTCATGCTCAAATGGAAATGAGGAGGCCACGTTGCAAGCTTGTGAAACAACAGATGGACTTATAGAACAACCATGTGGAATAGGAAGGAGATGTGTGGGCAGCAGAGGATTAGATGGGTGGACTTCTTTAAGCCTTTATGGTCGAGGTTTGCAAGGGACAGAAAGTGTGGAAAATGCTTAAAATATTATTGTAAAATATGCATAATGTAGAAGACAGAGTAATATGGAAGAACTTTGAAAAAGTTTAATGAAAGAATTGTTTTAATGTAAAATTGTGTACTTTTAGAACAAGAATAAAACTCCTTAGAATTAGCTCCCTAATGAGTATTTTTGAGTTACTCTTTAAGGAATGGCACAGACTAATAAATATATAAATAAATAGGTAAATAAATAAATAAAATACGTAGTTATGCTTCCCCCCCCCCCACCAATATTGCATCTAGGTGATGAGTAGTCAGGCATATTCCGTAGATATAGATTTGACTTCTCTACTACCTACATAGTAGGTAGAGAAGGATTTTTTTTAATATTCTTCGATTTTGATTCAAATATCACCTGCTGAAGATAATTTTATAGCAAATGAATATAGTATTGAATTTTCTACGCCTAGCCGCTGAAGTCCTTTACATTCTAAATTACGTTTACATAACTGGTAAACCATAAGAGATAAAGAATAACTTAATACACTGAAAATGTAGGCCTTCTCAGAACACACAATGTATGTTAAATTCATTTTTATTATAGAATTAATTTTTAATTTTAATTTTTTCATACTTGTATATTTCTAAAATGGGGAGTCGTTATTAGTTTTTCTTTCTGCTGGGCAACAAAAGAGAAATATTTCAAAGCCATCAGCTAGCTACCTACTATTTAAAGATTTGACTATCACCTAGACTCACTGTATATTCTGATCTCGTTGTAAATAAGGAAATGTGTCTATAAAGTATTTTTGCAGATGTTTATCTCGTTTACGTGAAATGGATTGAAGAAAAAACTTTTTAAGAATAGCTTGTTCAAAACATGTTAGAGTATGTCATATAAATAACAATGATACTGGTGGAGTGGGCTAACCTATTACAGTTTCCTTCTTTGTTCTTCTACAGGTATATTGTCCATAAGTTCGCTCTGATAAGATCAGAAGAAAATTCAATTTCTAATAATGCATCCTTCTAGTTTATGGCTCAGAAACAAAAAGCTCTCAACAAAAATATACGATATTACTGCCGCAGCCATCAATTTTGCTAAGAATGTCTTCCCGTTAACTTATCAGAAAATAGGGAGGTCGTCTTTCGTATTGAAGAATTTATATCAAACCAGGGTCATTTTGCGAAGGGGCAGGGGGTTAAATCCAAGCCATTTGTCACGAGTTTTGATGCGAAGAGCGTGCCCTCTATCGAGACCAGCATGGCTGGGGTGGAAGTTTTTTATCTGCCGTCAAAGGCTATAAAAGTATAGCAAACGGATGTAGGAAAGTATCATAAAGTTATTACGCATCTTGGAGCGAACGTTCCTTCTCTTTGGCCTGGACTGTGGCACAACGGACGCCCAGGACATTTATACTGATGATCTAGCTTTGTGTTTCTGTCTCAAGACTTATATGTGATCTACAGCATCCCATCTCTCTTCCCTCCTCCCCTCCTTGCTCCCCCTTTTATTCTTCTGTATATAAAAGAAAAGAGATGAATTGCCATATTAAAGGGATATAGGACACGAGGGGAATGGAGTCAGCAAAAGAAAGGGTTAAAACAGGGCAGAGTTCAAGACACTAGTCGATTTTACTAGTAGCTTATAGACATATGAAACAATTTCGGGCTATAAAACCTATTTGATTGTGATTTATGAGATAATTTCTGCTGCTAATTTATATTAACCTCAGTGAACAACATAATAGGTCATTAGACCCTGTATGTATTATGTTTTTACTTTATATACTATGTATAGTATTGTATTCCACCCAAAACTTCGATATCGAGATTTCATCAAAAATTTATGTTTTGAGACCTCTGGAATGAAACATATCATGCCTTTCTCTAGCTATTCTGCAAAAGATTATTCTTACAAAAGCTGACCTTTCTCTACACTTCTTGCTAATCAAGATAACGTAAAATAGCAAAAATTGACTTATTACTTAATTCTTTATAAGTAGAAGAGGCTAAACCATAGTTAAAAATTTCAAAAGCTATTACTATGAAATTTAAATTTGTTACCTTGCATGGTCAGGAATTGATAAATTCCCATATGAGAAATGTCTAAGTATTTTAAAACTAACACCAAAAAATAAAGAATATCTCGGAAATGGTTAACTCCGCGAAAAAAATTATATGGCAACTTTTGGGGTTGTACGTTTTTGTCTATCTCTTACGATTTATCAGTTATGGAAAAGTCATCCATAATGAAGGAGATCTTCAGAGGCTATTCACAGAAAATTTCAGATATTCCTTTTTGTTTCCACGTAAATATCTTTAATATTGCGTATTTTTATCAAACTTATTAGATATATTTTTGAGAAAACAAAACATTTCGAAATTTTCCCTTATAAAGTGTAGTTTAGGGTCGGGGATTTTCCTCAAAATCTTTGTGTCGCATTCTTTGAAGATATTAAACTTTAAATACCAAGTTTGGTATTTTACAGTCTTTTCGTTTTTGAGTTATTGTGTTCCGACACACACAGACACACACACACACATACACAAACACAGGTACCTTTTACTATAAATGTCTCTTTTTTTGCTTTTTGGATACCGGGGATCCTAAAGCATGTATTTTTATAAAATATCGGTATCGAATTTTTGGCTGGAATGCAATACCTTCTCTATCTACAATGTACATTGTACCTACGTGCTAGAAAAATTAAAAAAAAAGTATAAAAGTATAAAGGTTAAGTATATGTATGCGACCAGCATAATTGAAAAAAAACCTTATGTGTACCATTCACAAGACTTTCTTTACATCTCTGCAATAAATCATTGTAAAAAAGCTTAAGCTTCTTTTTACTTCATGCTAATCGAGAAAAAGTTAACAGAAATGGTCTTATTACTTCCTCCCTTGTAAGTAGAAGGGAAATAAAGGAGTAGCATAGGCTAAAGTATTAGCCAAAAGCAGGTTGCCAAGCAACTGAAGTTCCTTTGTTAATATGGACAGGAGTTTACAAATATCCGTGTGAGGAACGTTTAAGTATTTTAAAGCTGAAACCAACTACAAGGAATATCTCAAAAATTATCCACTCCACGAAAAAAAGTGTATATAGCATAAATTATGTGTTTATCGCGATCTACATTTTTTGTTTGGTAACTTTTTGTCGATCTCTTACGCTTTATCGGATATACAAAATTCAATAAAAACCATCCCGAATAAAGAGGTTTTAGAGGCTATTTCTAAAACAATTAAGATATACATTTTATTTGGCATGTAGATAAGAGATTTTAATTAAATCGTCAAATTAAAATCTGTAGAGCCATTTTGGTTAAAATCAACATTTTCGAATTTTTTCTATGTAAAGGGTAGTTAGTGTAGGGGGGATTTTTTTTTTGAAAAACTTCGTGTCGCATCTTTGGAAGATACCAAACTTAAATACCAAGTTTGGTGTATAACGGTCTTCTCGTTTATATATATGCACAAACACACACGGACCTTTTTCCAGAAATGTTTTTTTTTTTTATTCAGTGGGGACCCAAAACATATATTTCCGGTGAATTGGGTGCATAAGTACATAGTGCGTGTAGAGAAAGTAAAATAGGGTTTCGCTTTGCTTTGCATGGTCCCATTTGAGAAAAGATAAACAGAAAAATTGAAACTAATAACAAGGAATACCTCGAAAACGATCAACTCAACAAGAGATGCATACGTGATATAAATTATGGTTTAAATGCGATGTACATTTTTTGAGGTGTAAGCTTTTATCTATCTCGTATAATCATAGCTCATCTAGAATAAAGAGGTCTTCGGGGGCTATTCACAACAAATTCAAAATGCACATTTTATTTGTCAGGTAAACCATCTTTAATATACGACATTTTAATCAAACTCGTGAGAGCCATTTTTGAGAAAATCAAATTTTTAAAAAAAGTTCCATGTAAAGGGTAGTTGGGGGTGGGGAGATTTTCTTGAAAACTTCATGTCTTCATCTTCTTTGGTTTCTAACGGACTTTTTATTTTCGAGCTATGCTGCCCAAAGACACACACACACACACACAAACGGAATTTTTTCTAAACATGCTCTTTTTGGATTCAGGGGCTCTCAAATAATGTATTTCCGGTGTAATCTTGGTATAAAATTTTTGGGTGCATTGCAATACCTTCTCTATACACTATGTACACAGTACGTGTAGAGAAAGTAAAAAAGCGTTTTTAGAAAAAGGTTCCTGTGTGTGCACGTGAGTGTGTGTGTGTGTGTATTGTGTGTGTGTCTCTGTGTGTGTTTGTGGACAGCATAGCTTAACCGTTAAATACCAAACTTGGCGTTTAACTTTGGTATCTTACAAGGATGGGACACGGAGATTTTCAAGAAAATTTCCCCACCCTAAACTACGCTTTACATAGAAAAGATTTCGAAAATTTTGATTTTCTCAAAAATGACAACGATTTTGACTAAAATGTCTTATACTTAAGATATTTACATGTCAAATGTATATCTTGAACTTTTTGGGAATATCTTCTAAATATCTCTTTAATCTGGATGGTTTTTATTGAATGTTGCATAACTAGTAAACCGAAAGAGATAGACAAAATCTTACTTCACAGAAAATGTAGACCACGTTAAAGCACACAATCTATGCCATATATATTTTTTTTCGTGGAGTTAACCGTTTTCGATATATTGTTTGTTATTGATTTCAGTTTTAAATTACTCACTTTTCTCACAGGGGACTTGTCAATGCCTGGCCACGCAAAGAAACGGATTTTAATTCCATAGCAACTACATTTTAAAACATTTAATTGTTGGTTTAGCCTAGTGTATCCTCTTCTACTTATAAAGGAACTAAGTAATAAAAACATGCTTATTAACAATAATTTGTTATAGAGATGTAGAGAAAGGCATGTGAATGGAGCACATCAGATATTTTTTAATGTAGAAAGATGCATGTATACCTATTTGATTCAGTGCCTGTTGAACATCCTGAATTCTGAAGAAATGAGCAATACTTTATTTCTGTAGATGGCGGTATTAAGTGCACCTTTTAGGCGATTAAAGCAATACGTCAAAACGAGGGTAATATTAGCGGCACTTGGGGAGGATTGGAAACATCACGTCTCCATGATGCATGGCGTGCGAGGGGCAGAGCCTTTTGGTATTCAGCTCGAGGTCTGGCCTTACTACGGCTATCGCTCATTTTCCAAAACTTGTGCCGTAGCAATGAGAGCAGCCATCAATCAATCAATCCAGCACCAACTCAGTGTGAGGTTCCTTAGAAAGTTACACTATCATCTTCTTATGCTAGTCCAGAAGACACGTCCATTTAAAAAGGTTGGTGTATTACATTCACATAATTTTCTCTACTCTTTTTTCAACTAACTGCTCTTAACAAATTGTACTACTTCCTCTCAGGTACTATATATACAGGTTGATTCAAAAATTCGTTTTCAAAGATTGGGGACTGGTTACTTGCACTGAAAAAAAAAAAAGTTCATATAAACAGAGGTCCTAAACAGCATCGTTTTCAATTTATTGAGACTCAAATTGTAATTAATCAGAATATTTTAAAATGACACGTTATCCTACTTTTGATGTGAGTTTGTCAACACAAACACCACCCATAACAAATACCTCAAATGTACTCCTCTTGCATCTAGATACACATGCACTCGTCGAAGTATGGAGCGCCAAATACTCTCTTCAGTTTCGTATAGTTTCGCAGGCCTCCATGACACACTGATTACGAGTTTCTTCATCTGAGATTTCTGCTACATAAACCAATTGTTTAAGGTGCTCCCAAAGAAAAGAATCCAAAGGATTGAGATCGGAGGAATGTGAAGCCCATGGATTGGTCCTCCTCTACCTATCCATTTGTCATGGTAGATATCAACCAGTGCATCTCGAAGAATTGCACTTAATGTCTTGGAGTGCCAACATGCATAAACCACTGATATCCGGCTCTTCTTATTTGCATGAACACTTTTTCTAGTAAACATGGAGAGCGTTCTGAATTAAGTGGAAGGATGTATTGTACAACTGATAAATGTAAGCAAGCAGCTATGGCAACACAAGGCCAACACCGCATGGTGAATGTGTGCGGAGATAAATGGAGTTGTTAGGTTAAACATAAAATGTTATTAATAAGTTGATAACGCAAAAAAGAACGGTTTTAGAGCATTGTATATATGAACCTTTTTCCTATTTAAATGTAAGGAATCCATTCCCAAACATTGTAAAAGTAGTTTTAAATCATCCTGTATAATAGGCAGAGAAGGTGTTGTATTCCACCCAAAAATTCGATGTCGAGATTTACCTAAATACCTGTTTTGAGGTCCCTGTGTGAACAGAAAAGCATTTATAATAAAAAAGCTCCCTGTGTCTGTGTGTGAACAGATTTACTCATAACCGAAAATACCAAAACTTGGTATTTAAGTTCAGTACCTCCCAAGGATGCAACACGAAGACTATCAAGAAAATTCCCCACCCCAAAATACACTTTACATAGAAAACTGTGATTTTTCAAAAATGGCTCTGCAGATTTTCATTATAATGGCATATAAAACTTACTACATAAAGATATAAAACTCATATTTACTGTGCAGCTAACCGTTTCCGAGATATTCCTTGCTATTGATTTAAGTTTTAAGATACTTATACTTTCCTCAAACAGGAAGTCGTCCGTGTTTCCTTTACTTTATTCCTAACTAAGTAAAGCATCTGATGTATTCTACTCACATGACTTTCTCTACATCTCTGCAACAAATTATTGTTAGAAGACTTAGGCTTCTATTTACTTCTTGATAATCGAGAAAAAATTAGCAGAAATAGCCTTATTACTTGCTTTCTTGTAAGTAGAGTGTCTTACGGTTTAGCAGTTATTAAACTTTAGTAAAATTCATCCAGAATAAAATAGTCCTCATAGGCTATTCCCAGGAAATCCAAGATATACATTTTATTTGTCAGGTAAACATCTTTAATATACGACCCAAAACATGTATTTTCGGTGAAATCTCGGTATCGAATTTTTGGTTGAGTACAATAGATTCTCTATACACTATGTATCTATGTACCTAGTACGTGTAGAGAAAGTAAAGGCTAATATCAATGACTATATCGTATAGCGACAGCATTTAAAGCATTTGACTATCGCTTTAGTATAGAGTATTTCCTTGGTTCCGTTCTGTTTATAAGAAAATAAATAATGACCATTTTGCTAATCCTTATCTCGACTTGTGTGGAGTAAGAGAATAAAATAATCTTTTGTAAGAAGTTTGTTTATAGAACAGGCAGAGAAAGTCATGTGAATGAGGTACATCAGAGTGTTAGCAAAAGGCCTGTGTGGATGAGTGTCTGTGGAGAGTAGTACTCAAAAACGAAATGGTGGTTAAATACCAAAGTTAAGCTCCAGTACCCTCCAATGATGCGACCCAAAATTTTTCAGGAAAATTCCCCCAGCCCCAAATACGCTTTACATGGAATATTTTTCTGTAAACTTTTATTTCTTAAAAAATGGTTCTGTATATTTTGATCATAACATATATTTAAGATATTTCAAGACTACTGAACTGTTTATCTTGAATTTTCTGGAACACCCCCTAAAAATCTCTTCATTCTGGAGATAAAGAAAAAAAAAAACGTTCAACACAAAAGTTTAGATTTTTTTGTAGTGTTTAACGCCCTCTTTTACTACTCTGGCACCGCAGGCGATGACACAGATGATACATGAAGATGGAGCCAGAGTGGAATGAGATGGCGGGGGAAACCGGAGAACCCGGAGAAAACCCTCACCTGCGCCGCTTTGTCCACCACAAATCTCACATGCGGTCGCTAGGTGATAGGCGAATGGTCTGACCACTCGACCCCGGCGCGGCCAGTGTAGATCTCGTTAAAAACCTTTATGTCCTGTAGATTTTTTTTCTATATCAGCCGTTTCCGAGATATTCCTTGTTATCTGTTCAATTTTACTTAAACATTTTCTCAAATAGGAAATCGTCTTGTGTTCCATTTCTGTTTTCTTTTGCTTCTGACTGTGTAAAGAGAACAACATTTTAATTGTTGTTTCTATAGCATCTAACTTTTAAAACATTTGACAATCGCTTGCATAGTGCATTTGCTTAATTGACATCTACTTTCTAGTAAGAAATTAAGAAGATCGTTTGATGTTTATCTCGATTAGCATGCCATAGGTAAAATTTATAGTCATGAAAGGCATGTAAAAGGAATTTGCCAGATATTTTTTCTTTGTACCTCACATTTGTAAAGTTACACATTTCGTTGTATATACAATAGGAATAGAGGTATAGAGAGGGTTAAGCGATTATCAAAATTCTAAGAGCGCGTTTTCTTTGCTTGTACAGGAGAAAGAAAAACGAATAGCTACTTCCCACCTGAATATATGTATTGGGAAATTGAAATCAACAACGACTAATATCTGGGAAATTGCTAACTCCACAAAAAACTGCATTTGATATAAATTTGTGTTTTAATAATATATACATATTTTGTAATACGATTTAGACTAGCTCTTATAGCAAGCTTGAGGAAAACGGCACCAAAGGAACCGAAGGCCGTTCTCGTTGTATTCCATCACCCCATCCCTCCCCTATTCCACTGTGCTTCGTATCGCTTCATTTAGTGGCGGAAATGGCTTCAAACTTGTGACGGAGTTTCATGAACAGCAAAAGAGAATATCTTGTAACTTACATATTCCCGTTTGAGAGAAGCTTAAGCATTTTAAAATTGAAACCAATAACAAGGAATATCTCCGAAATTTATTCCAGAGAGAGAGAGAGAGAGAGAGAGAGAGAGAGAGAAATAATATGAAAACAGTTGTTTGTTTCAAGATAACCCTCATCAGAGTCATTTTTTATAAAATCAAAATTTGAGTTATTGTGTTCACAGAGACATGGACACACATACACCAATCTTTTTCTAAAAATGTATTTTGGGTGGGGGGATAAGGAGACCTTAAACGTGTATTTTCAGTGATCTTGGTTATGCATTTTTTGTGGAATGAAATACCCTATCCATCTGTACACTATGTACGATACAAAGAACGATACTTCTTTTGGATTCCGAGTGTTTCAATTCTTTGGGCCCTTGAACATTCTATCAGACTTAAAACTCAATATCTGAATAAAATTAGCGAACAAAATAATTAAAATCTGAATATGACATCCCGACATCTAGGTAATTATAACGGGACATATATTCAAACTTTAAATTCATTTTATAAAGCAAACATTACAACTTTTACCTATTATTTGATTTCTTCAGATAATTAACTAAACTTTTAAATTAAGATCAGTAAAAAAATATAGAACTTAAAAAGCAATTAAGGTGTAAACTAATTAAAATAAAATAAATATAAAGGTAACTATTTTAAGCCAGAATGTTACTGGAAAGTCAGCAACTTTGCAACTAGTATCCAGTTGCTTCCTATACTGCACTATAAATACATCACTGGTATCCAGCACTATCTAAGTGTATATTAATTAAAATAAGTTTATCCCACTATATAAAGCTTTTTCTTATATACACATTATCAAAATACGTTATATATAACGAAATTACTCCGTGGTGTTGTGGTTACCATGCTAGTATCTAAAGCTGAAATTTGCAGATACAAACCTAGCGGAAAGTGATAGATACTTTTCGTGCTCAAAAATCGTCAGCATGACTTCCTACGGAAGGGAAGTAAAGCCCGTAGTCCCATGTAATGTTTATTTGCACGTAAAAGTACCCCATACCTTGAAAGAGGAAGGTTCCTGGGCAACATTTTTCGCCATTTCAAGTCCGCAAGTCGTGATTTCGTCCTACAGTGTCATTTGTGGACAACGATTTCAGCCCTCGTCACCATGGCGCATAGTGGTGAACTCAGGAACTAGAAATTTAAATCCGAACATGGAAATATATAACGATGACCTTTGTTCCTCTTAGGATATACAGAAAATGCTACCATTAACATTTACTTTTTATTTATATAAATTAATACGAATTTAATTTTATTAATAAGTTAATTCTCTATATTTATTCTTATATTTTTAATAACTTATCATTTATTTACAGCTAAAAATAGCATTATTTATTTTATTCATATTATTTAAACATATATAAACAGGCTTATATTTAATATGTCAATATAAAGTACTTAATTTTATATCAGAATACAGTTGCATGTGCAAAGAACTGGAAGCAAACTTGTTTTTCCTTTCATCGTTGCAAATCTGAATCTACTACACTTGCTGCATGTCACCTGCTTTTGTTGTAAACATTTCCGTTTCCTTTAACGATAAAGTCTCAAACAAAGTGACCTCTTTTTATTATAAGAGTATCTGTTCGTAGCTTGGCTAACATGAAAACTGTTTCAGTAATCGATTTGGAACGGGAAGGAAACTCCTTCAAGACATATCATGTAATTAGCACTCAACAAGATTCATGCATTATGCTTAGCTACTTTACTCAGGTACTCTATGGTTACTATTATAAGTCTCAAATGAAAAAGGGAGAAGGTAAAAAAGGATATCCTTGTTCAGTTTTCCCCTGGAAAGTTGTAATCATGTAAAGGAAAGTTAATGACCTCAAACTCCTAATTGTTGCAAGATACATGAGAATTTGCAGCAGGAAAATAAGAACGGATGTGAGGACATGTACAAGAAACTGCTTCCTGTGACGTACTTTAATGGACTTATACTAAACAAATATATAAGGTTTCCAGAATGAGGGGAAAATATATATTATTACTTATTTTTTACTTTCTTTTTTCCTTATAAAAGTAATTTATTGTATTACATCCAAGAATCTTATGTCAAGGTTTCGCCGGAAGTATGTTTTCGCCGGAAGTATGCGTTTGTCTCTGAATAGTATGATTCAGAAACGAAAACTATATTAAATACCAAATTGGGCATTTAAATTCAACTTCTTTCAAGAATATAAGAAACAAAGATTTTTAAGAGAATCTGCTTACTCGAACTACCATTTCCATTAACACCTTTCTAAAATTTTGATTTTTTGAAAAAAAACTCTTGCAGTTTTGATTAAAATAGTTTAATATTTTTATGAGAAATGAAAAGTATATATTAAATTTTCTGGGAAAGCCTTTGAAGTTCATCCTTTTTCCCCCTTTTTTTGAAATATTTCTTGTTGTGGGTTTAAATTTTCGAATACTTAAATAATACTTTTCTCAAATGCAATTTGTACTTCGTTTTTATTATTTTTTATCTTCTGGACACACAAACAGAACCGAATTTAAATGTTAGCACATAGGGACCATTTGTTAAAATGTTTACCAATTGGTTTTAGCCCAGTGTATCCCCTTATAGAAAATAAGTACTTAATCAGAACAATTTCTGGTAATGTTCATCTAGATTAACATGAAGTAGATAGATGAACAAACTTTTATAAGGATATTTGGTTGCAGAATAGGTTGGAAGAGTCATTTCAATACAACATATCAAGCGTCATTCAATACAATAATCAGTAAATTAACGTCACATTTTAAACATTTTAAATAATGGAGTTTAGAAGATAGAAAATTAAATTAAATTTAGCTTTACTTATGGACGCTCTTTAACTGTTGTAGTTCTTAGCGTCCCATTCTATGTAGGGCGTTAAAGTTGTTAACCAAATTTCCTTAGGAAGATCATCATTTGGATTTATCGAACCTTTTCACAGGCTATTATAGATATTGTAGGTTCATGATTGGTAGAACAATTGCCCTGTTATGTCTTACATTAATATTTATATTTCTGATATGAACATATGCATAGGTTTGGTGGTCCTAACATAAATAATTGCAAAAATGTAATGACAATTTTTAAAGTAGTAACACATTAAAATAACAAGCTTCTTAATTTTCTCAATACCATTGCAATCGCATTGTAATGCTAACAGTGTGAAAATTAATTTGCAACGAAAAACGCTCACAATTATAGCAGTGGATATGAATAAAATCTTAGTAATCAATTGGAATCCTTAGTAACTGTCATACTCATTTTCATGGGTTCCGTAATGACGCTGAAAATTTACTTTTTTGACTGAATGCAGACGCAGTTTTCTGCAAACTAAACACTTATTCCACCACTTTCTACAGATAAGGATGATTCCTCCTAAAGAGGCATAAACGTAGGAGTTGATAGCTTGTTGAATGTGTTCTGTTCCGGACGTATAAACTGGGCACGACACCCTGCAAAAGGAGACCATCCACGTGTTTACCCAATGCATACACAGAGCAAGAAGGTCTAGCACAAAATCAAGCGACTTGGTAATGCTTGAGCTTAGAGAGTCTTACAGTATTCATAATAGCTTTGTACCTACAATATTCAACAGTGATTTTAACAGTACGTTTTTGCTCATATTAATCGCACAGCGCAGGGACAAAGCAATCAATCACAATCTGCTATATTAATTGGTACTACCATGCCGAGACAGTGCGGAAAAAAACGCATTCAAACTGTACGAATTATATATTAGTCTTGTTTATCAAGATGGAAAGTAACAGCTATCGTCCTAACTACCACAGTTATAGATTACAAAATGCCGTTAAAGTGGTTAAGGACTCGCTTTTTTGTAATAATGACGGCAACAATCTTAACCAGAAAGTTACGAAAAAGCTCCAAATGAAGGTTACATATTACTCGAAAGGTTCCATATCTGAAAGCAAAAGTTACAAGTAATTTTGCCTCCATTTATTATTATAAATTGTTTTATACCCTCTTAATGACAGTTGTCTTTGAGGTTATCCTAGGACCCACAGAACACTGGAGCAGAGCACCAGACGTAGCCCTTGTGGCCCTTTGCCTCTTACGTGATGTGACCTCAAGGAGAAAGTGGATAAGGGAAAAGTTTGAAGGGCGACAGATGACGGTTGACGTCGGACCCTAGGCTCAGCTCATGGGCTCCGAGCCTCCCAGCGGATCCTTAGAGGGAGCCCCAAACCCAAAGGCGGTCCCGATCGGGTGGTCCGCTAGGATTACCTTTTACATTGCGCAAGCCACCACAATCCGCCGAAAACCATCACATAACCCTTCAGTTGTGAAACAGAGAGGATTAGGAAATGGTGGACCGGAAAATTCAGGGGATGTAATGAACCTACCCAACATCCACCTGGCGAGCCGGATTTGCGGTCCCATGGTGCTTCGTGGCGCACGGGATCGTGGGCTCGAGTCCCACCTTGGCATGTGTGTTTCTGTGTTTGTAAATGTGTATGTATTCGAAGCAAAAAGCAAAATAGGAAATGTTGGGAAAATGGTAAAATGGAAGAATGAGACAGGAAAAAGTAAATAGGAATACAGAGTCCTGACAAGACTCCAGAACTGTTATAATTAACATTAAAAACATGTGGCAAGCAGACGAAAGCGTCTGAATCATCCCGCTCGGTCCAATGAAGTTAACTCAGAGAGGCAAATTTTAAGGAATTAATATGAGTAAAAAATCTGATGTGTTCCAGGCACATAACTTTCTCTGCATCTCTACAAAAAAATACTATTAAAACTTATGCTTCTATTTACTTCATGCTAATCGAGAAAAAAATTAGCAAAAATAGTCTTATTGCTGGCTTACATGTAAGTAGAAGCGAAATAAAGGAGTACTATAGGTTAAAGTGATGGTCAAAAGCTGGTTGCTATGTGACTGAAGTTCCTGTGTTTGTATGGACAGGAGTTGACAAATTCGTGTATGAGAAAACTAAAGTTTTTCAAAGCTGAAACAAATAACAAAGGATATCTCAAAAACGATCAACTCCACGAAAAAAATGTGTATTACATAAATTGTGTGTTTTAATGTGCTCTACAGTTTTTGGGTGGTAAGTTTTTGTCTTTCTCTTACGGTTTAACAGTTATGCAAACTTCCGTAAAATTCAGGCAGAATAAAGTAGTCTTCAGAGGCTATTCCCAGAAAATTCAAAATATACATTTTATTTGACTGGTAAATATCTTTAATATATGATATTTTAATCAAACTCGATAGTCATTTTTTAGAAACTAAAAAATTTCGAAAAAAGTTCCAAGTAAAGGGTAGTTGGGGGTTGGGAGATTTTCTTGAAAATCTTCGTGTCGCATCCTTGCAAGATACCAAACTTAAATACCAAGTTTGGTATTTAACGGACTTTTCGTTTTTGAGCTATGATGTCCACAGACACACACACACACACACACACACACACACACACACACACAGACCTTTTTCCACAAATGCTTTTCTTTTGGATTCAGGGGGACCCAAGACATGTATTTCCGGTGAAATCTCGGTATCAAAGTTTTGGGTGCATCACAATACTTTCTCTATACACTATGCACATAGTACGTGTAGATAAAGTAAAAAGTAAATTTGTTAATTGTACCTTGTCTACATGCTTATCTCCAATATTGTTTATATGATTTACGTAAAATCATCATTTTGGTTTTGATGCAGGTGCTGACATTGACACTTTGTTCATATATTAGTGTTTGCTTTTAATATTATAGAATGTAATATAGTTCTACGCTATAAACACAATTTAATTTCTCCGCGCTGCAAGCTGTGAGATTTTATAAATAGCTGGTCACGATCAGCTCGGTATCGATGAATTAGTACCTTACTGTCATTAGTGAGGCTATCAATTGAAAGCATATGTGTGAAGGGAGGGTTTCCCTATTAATGAAACTCTTTATAAATCACTGTCTTGGCCACTGTGCAGTACGTGTGCTAGAGAGGGAGAGAATGTGACAGCGCCAGCAACAGAGAATCACTGAAAAGAGTACTACGTGCGCCGTGCGTCGCTCAGAGCAAAAGTGACGTATACTTCACTCCATTTCAAAACTAAATGTTTAGTTTTAAAGTATAATAAATAGTTTTATGTTTACAAAGATTTTTACTCAAAAGTATTATATTTCCTTGGAAATGCCTGTCTCGCATTTTTAATTCTAAAGAGCTCGGCAAGAAAATTTAGTTTCTATTCAAATTGTCATTTTTCGTTACTGTGCATTTTTTTTTACTTTTCCACAACGTACCATGTATATAGTAATTGGAGAAGGTGTTGCATTTCATTCAAAATTTAATTTCAAGGTTTCACTGGGAATATATGCTTTGAGATTCCCCAAAAGGGGGGAAAAAAAAACAATGAAAAAAACGTTTTAAGAAAAATAAATTGTGTGTGTATGAATAGCATAATCTGGAAACGAAAAGTCATTAAATATACCAAACTCGATATTTAAGTTTGTCATATTTCAAGGATATGACAAAGTTTTACAAGAAACCTGCCTCCCCATCTTTTCTTTACGTGGAAACTTTTTGGAAATGTTTTATTTTTTTAACAATATCTGTAACAGTTTTGAGTAGAATACTGTAGGTTTGAGATATTTTCATAACAAATAAAATGCATATCTCTAAATGAGAATTTGTTACAGTAAAGTGTAAATCCTGTTAAAGCCCACAATTTATGTCAAGATGCATTTTTTGTGAAGTTAACCATTTCTAAGCTGTACCTTTTTTGCAATTCTTCAAACTTTTGCGAATGGGAAGTCGTTATTCGTTTATCTTTCCTTTCAGATTAAAATAAACAAAAAAAAAAAAACAAAACCTAAAAAAGAAAGGAGTTTCAAAACCATCACACAGAGGACCTGCTTTTAAAATATTTAACTATCGGTTTAGCATCTTGTGTTACATTATTCCTCTTATACAAATAAATAATATGTAATAAAATCATTTCTGCTAATTTTTATCTTGATAAACACGAAGTATACGGAATAATACTTTTTTAAGAATCAATTTATGAAATACAAATTACTGATACTTTCAATAATCATCTAGAAAAACTCTCACTAAAACAAATTAATAAATAAACTTCTGCCGAAACCAAAGTTGAAGAATAAACCAGTGCTCTGTATAAGCAGGGAAAATTATGTGAAGGTACCTCAGAGTTGTTTTCTATAACTAATTTTTATAGATATTGGATCTCTAAGCAGTTCTGTTTAAATTTTGAAGTTTAATGTTAACACAGTACTTCCTCAGCCTTGTCTATGTAAACATTATAGACAATATAAATTAACCAAAACGTACGAACGTTTACTACCTTATGCCAAACTTCAGCCAGATTTCGTTACACACCAGTTCATTCATCAGTTAATAAACCGTTAATATTAAACAAATAATAATTAAAATGCTTGTAAAAGTGTATCGAATATCCATCACTATTAAATTGAAAGTATTTAATATAAATATTTTTTGCTATTCTCTCGTAATTATAAAACAAAAAGCTCTGGATTTGTATATTTAACTCAAAATAAAAGTTCACCAATTGTTGCCTACAAACTAGTACCATTCTTTTTTCAGGGTTGCACAACACGATTATGAAGAGATCTAGATTTGCAACAATGTAATACTTTTTGATAAAAATACAATTAAAACATTAAGAAGAATATTTTCAAAAAAAGTTTGTCTTCTATAATTAAGTCAAATTTAAATTGAATATTACTACTATTGTCCGTACATTATATATAGTAATCATTTTATACCATAACGTTTAGTTTAACTTAAATTGTTAGGTTAAATTAGTTCATTTTGCAGAATTTTGAATTAGTTTTTAAATTCATGAATAGTTGAAAAGTTAAATCGTTATTAAAACACACATGTGGACTTTTATTTATTTGAGGAATTCACCCTTAAGCTAGTATTCATGAATTATAATTTCTGCTACCATAACATAACATTTATTATATTTATGTTCTATTTAAAATTATTTAAAAATCATGTCTTGTTTCTTCTCCTGATGTTCATTATTTGAGCATCGCTTAGGTATTATATCTGCATAACTTCCTGTCAACGGTTAGTACATTCCAATCTCTGTTCTTTCTCTCCTGTTCTCTCTTCCTCTCTTCATTTCTTTCTCTACAGATACTATGTACTTAGTGTATAGAGAAAGTATTGCATTCCACCCAAAAATTCGATACCGAGATTTCACCGTATCCAAAAGAAACATTTTTAGAAAAAGGTCCGTGTCCTGTTGACACGATAACTAAAAACATAAGTTGGTAAAATACCAAACCAGAGATGAGATACGAAGATTTTGAGAAAAATCCCCCACCCCAAAGTACCTTTACATGAAGTTCGAAAAATTTCGAAAATGTTGATTTTCTCAAAAACAGATCCAACATTATGATTAAAATACGTATAATTAAGATAATTATATGGCAAATAAAATGTATATATTGACCTTTCTGGGAATAGCCTATAAAGACCTCTGAATTGCTGAATTTTGTGTAACTGGGAAACCGTAAGACAGACAAAAGGCTACTACACAAAAAATATAGATCACGTTAAAACACCCAATTATTGTAATATACGTTGTTTTTTTTGTTTTTTTTTTTGCGTGGAATTGACAATTTCTGAGATATTCGTTGTTATTTATTTCGGATTTAAAATACTTTTTTTCTAACACGGTAAGTTGTAAACTCTTGGCTCTGCATAGAAACGGATTTCAACCACATGGCAACCACCTTTAGCCAAGTGTACTCCCGTTTTATCTTCCACTTGACGAGGAGGCAAGTAATTAAGGCAATTTTGCTAATATTTGTCTGAATTATCATAAAATAAAAGAATAAGCTTTTTAACAATAAAGTCATGAGGAAGAAGTCATGTAAATACAACACATCAGAGTTTTTACTATCTACCTTTCTTTCAGCTTTCCCAAATAATGCCCTATTTCTTAAATTCTTCCCTTACCCTTGATATTCAACATTTTCATTCCTACCATCTCCTAGGCATGTGCCGCATCTTAAATATTTGCTAGCAGTGAACAAATAGCTCAAATGATTATAAGCTACAGCATTCAAATATTATATAATAGCTTAAACATTTATTTAAGGGATGAAGCAACAAAGAGCAACATTTACCATTCAAGGACTGTGTATGTCAAGTGCTGTTTTTAAATCTACGAATTTGTTAGAATTAACAGCAGTGATTAACTAAATATTCTACCAATGCACAGATCCATGACTACACTGAGCAGAAAAGATGACCCACATAGGTTAGTGAATATACTGAATAAATGCTTTAATCTATTGCTTAATTTTTGATAGAACATTTAAGATGTTAAAACTGTTGCTGTTGCTGTTGCTGTTGCTGTTGTTGTTATTATTACTATTATTATTATTATTATTATTATTATTATTATTATTATTATTATTATTATTATTATGTAATGAACCCTGTTTCGGCGCAGAAAAAATATTGTATGCGTAAGGAAGAAGCACATATTCGTATAATATCAACTGTTTAAATCTTATTAGCAAATAAAAAATAATCATTTCCGGTTTTCAAAGCTTCACATGGGAATTTTGTTTTCCAGAAAGGGGGGAAAGAAATTCAGAAATTAAAGAGCGAAAAGAATCACATACACATTTTAAAAGCAAAGCAACCACATGGAGTTTAAGGGTTTAAAGGGTTTAGATGGTAAAGCAATAAAAATTAGCACTACTGCAGGTAAAACTGTTCAAAGAATTTCTAGATATTGACCGTCTATAACATATCAATCTATAACTGTGTTGGTTATTAATAATAAAATTATATAACCTACTGAGATTACGTGGGTCTTTCGATTTTGAATTCAAACCAATAGCAGCAGATTGTCAAAATTAAATAAACATAAATACAATAGGAAATCAAAAGTATCGGTACGTTTCCATGCACTTCACTATTTCCCTTAGTGGTGCCTAGTTGATAAACAACTTACCTAAAGGAAAACTGCTCATTCATAAACATTTATAAATCACTTGACTCAGAAATTCGCAGATCTGCCAGTTTTCTGCGACTTCTTACTTTTCTATCAATTGCCCAAGTCGATAGAGAAAGAATCATACTCCACACAAAATTAAGTGCCTAATTTTCTCCGCAGATAAATGTTTCGGAGTCCCTTGAATTAAGAAAAAGCATTTTTAGAAAAAGTAGTATTTGTTTTTGCTCTATACACAGCAAAACTCAAAAACGAATGTCTATTAAATGCCAAAATTCATGCTTAAGTTCGGCAACTTTCAAGGATGCAAGACAAATATTTTCAGGAAAATATTCCTCTTTATGCAAAACCTTCATGGATAAAATTGCTTTTATTTTATTTTTGAAACACGGATCTAACGAATTGAAGAAAATATCACATATTGATTATTCATGCCCTTGGCCAAGAATTCCTCCTTATTCTTAATGAATTCTATAAAGCATAAGAGACAGACAAAAATTACTTTATCTTCTTTCGTATCACAGAACAATGGCTAAGCCTGTTTCTGCATCAAGTAGTTAGTGGAGCCTTCCATTGGGATAATGGAAGACCAACATTTCTTTTAACTCTGGGTTTATATTTTAAAAGTATACGAGATATTCTCTCATTGTTCTCCTTATTGCTTCACTTTTCCTATTTATTTTGGTAAGTTCATTATTTATTTCGTACTGGTCATACATGATTACAATTGATTTACTTCAGAAACTTTCCCTTTACTCCTATTTTTGGTTTCGTCTTTACCCGTTAGCATTTTTATTGACTCAACAATTGGTTAAAAATAAAATATTTAATTCACTGCTGCAAATAATTCACTGGACACTTTGACGTGTAGGCAGTCAATGACTTGCACGCGACTACGCGCTTGCACTCTTCACCCACGACTCACCACAACTCATTGCATACAATGACTATCAATTCCTCCTGCTTTTATAACAAAAAATTTCCCCTGAACTTCCTGAAAGCTTGTGGAAGCCCAAGATTCTAGAAGAGCCCAGATGCGTCGCATTCCAAAGCGTTCGGTTACTGGCTTGCCGCAATTCCTGTGTTGTTACGCATTCCAGTTCCAATTGCGTCAACTGACCTACCAAGGTGAAAATGAGCGCGGGAGTATATGGACGCTTCTCTAACATTGTATTTTTAGGCCTTTTTTGGACCATTTCTTGTCCCATATTTCTTACACTCACCTTGCTATTTCTGTACATTCAGTTATATAATACGATATATTCTCTTTCCCCCTTCCACATAATTCACACATTTCATTTTCTTTTGCTTTCAGTCCTTTCATATATACCACTCCCGAGGGGTGTTTTTATAGTGTTTAATGTCCGTTTTTACTACCATGGCACAGCAGGGGATGACGCAGATGATGCATGGAGTGAAAATGGAGAAAGATGGTGGAATATGATGACGGGGGAAACCGGAGAACCCGGTAAAAACCAGCCCCCGCGCCGCTTTGTCCCCCACAAATGTCTCACTAACCACTCAACCATAGTGCGAGTGGTGTGCTGGATAGGCTTGTGAGGGGTGTCGTAAGTAAAAAGGAACAAGAGCTATCCTCAAAAATAAACAAATTTGGCCAAAATTCGATTTTAAGGCTTCATCCATGTCACTCGTTCACTTTCTTACATAGTTTATTAAATTAATGTAATTTTGGAATTTTTCGTTATGTTTTGCAATTCCCACTTCTTTGTGTGACGTGAATAAAACCAATGCCTAGCGTCATTCTTGGTTAGTTTCCCTCATTGACACTTAAATTGGCCAGCATGCGTGGCCATGTCGCTACTTTTGGCGATCAAGAACTTGGTGTGTGATGCACACATTAAGTTTGCCCCACGGACTAAGAAACTATTGTCAAACCTGGCTTCAGTGTGCATCAAAAAAACATGTTACCCGTTATAAGGAGAGCACTTCTGTGAATTACCTTCCTACACATTGTCATAGATTGTGACATTTAATTATGATGGTGCATTCTAAAGGGGGCTCTACATTTCAGTCACTGTGGTCTTATTGTGCGTCAGACCTTAGAAGGATGGACTGACATGGGAGTATTTTCGACGGGCGGGAAACCAACCACAATAAAGAACCACTACGGTAATGGGCCCTTAACATAGTCCAAGTTGTTCTGCATCTTGACATAGGGAGCGAAGGAGACCACGCCTGTATCTGACTGAACATCCCATGTCCCAAAGTTAAGCGCGAGTGTCTACCCGAGGTCAAAACCTCCACTCTTCTACCAGGAAGAAATTAAACTCCGTGGGCTTTCCATTAGGGCAATGCAAGGAGTCTAAAAAGCCCTCCCCCCAGGCATGGGGACGCACCGGAACTTAAGCGCGTCAACCCGAAGAAATCTAGCATACCGTCCAGCTGTCCAGGCTAGTACCGGAGGACATTGAGGTGTCTCATAAGCCTGTCAAGGCGAATGCCAAGACATAACCAATCTCCCACAGGTATCGGGACTACGCCGAGTCCAACTCAAATCGAGCAACTCCCTTAAGTGGGGGGTCTCGGAAGTACGGCCCGACTACTTCTGGTCACGTCAGAAGTACCACGAGTGCTCGGGGTACGCAGCCCCAAACCGGAGCAACTGAAGAGGTCGAAACCTACCCCCTGTGGGAATACCAAGTCCCACAGATGACCCCAACGCCATCCTGGCTTCAGAAACGGTATTCCAAAGCACATTCGCAATCACGGAAGGATGTTACCACCGCAGTCTTCAACACTTACAAGCCTGAAACAGACGGTTGCAACAAAACTGAGGTGAAATGAAGGGACCGAATATAAAGGGTATGAAGGAACGTCCCCAGTGACCCGGAACATCCGAATAAAACCAGGGGTAGAGAGGTCGACTGTGGAATAGAACTCACGACCTCCAGGATGTAGTCTCAGACAAAACACCTTAGCCACCTGTTTCGGTATTTTATTATGAACTACCCTTTTGAGCTATCCTCGATTAATTACGTCCTCGCATTTCTCTTCTTTTCTTCATATTCGTAATTTGAGGAAGCGAGCTATAGCCCAGTTTAGCGTGAATAACCGGCCACATGGTGACAAGCGTCCCTTCTCCATCATTAATAAAGACACTGTCATTATAAGCTGAGGGAACGGCAGCTAGATCCATCAATCAGGTGTTTGATAGCAGAGTTAACTTCCCGTCACTCACCAACTGACCTCATCGGTAATAGTCCCCAAAGTTTCCCAGGAAATCTGCTCTGCTGACGTGCTCTGAATTCCAGTAAATCTGCGGCCAATAAACACTTAAACATTGATCATAAGCTAACGGCAATATAAGTGGTAAACAACACGTTAAATCAACATTGGAGCACTATTTATCTACACTAATAATATAAAGACATTTGCGTTGTGTTGGATATCATCATAAACCACTCAAATGATTTTGATTATTTTTTCTCTATTTTAACTTTCTCTACTTCGTACATAATACACAGGCAGAGAAGTCAATGCATTTCACGCAACAATTTGATACCAGATATCAGTGGAAATATACGTTTTAGAGTCCCCTGTATCCTAAAACGTAGTTTTAGATAAAGATCCATATGCGTGCCCGCGATTGCGTGTGTGTGTCTATGTGTTTATGAACATGATATAACTGTTCAGCGGGAATTTTGGACACAATTCAATAGACACATATCTCCCTCCAGGAATACTGGATTACTGTTAGAAAAATGGCATCACGAAGGATCTGTACAAGCTGAGTTAGTTTTGATAAATGTATCTGCTGAATGAATATGTTCTAACACGGGCCAACGCTCCACGCAACTGATCTGAAAGCAGTGTAATGTCAAAATATAATCTCAACTATATATTACCAACCTAAAAAAATGAATAAAATCATCAGCAAACAATGTCATCTTAATATGACTGAAATAATCTTTGACCAATCACAGTGTTCCGATTAGTTTAAAAACCGTTAGGGGTTCATACGTCAACCTGTATAACGTTTCAATATCAAATACCGCTATAATGAGAAGCATAAAATAGACATTTGATTTTAAAAGTATTTACAATTTTTAAAAGGAACTTTATTAATATTTTGAAAATATAAAAAGCAATATATAATTCTGCTATTTTATCAGAAATAATTGAGCTTAATAAATTAAGTAGTATTTATTGAACTCACTTATCTGAAAAATTGACTGCATATTAGTCCTATTTGAAGCGATTTAATATATATAATATTTATTTAAATATGTGAGGTATAGTTGTAAATCTGTTTCTGTCTGCTGCAGAGAAAGCCTAAGCTTAACGAACTCAAACTGAATCAAATTCACTTAAATATGAATCCTCCAGAAAGAAAATATTATTGAATATCCTGGCTTAAAGTTAATAGAAACCGCTATTTTTCATGGGTAAGAATTTTAGTGTAGGAATTTTATGTGCAAAAAGATAAACGAATAGTTATAATCCCGAAGAGAATATAACTTGCCTAACTACAGCAGATGGCTGTAATCATTCTTGTATGAAACACATGTTTAGTATAAACACTTTAAACAACAACGATGAAGCATTACTGACGCACAAGTGGACAACAAAACCAACACTGCTCTTGACTTGTAGCAAAGAACGTCGCTCCTGGCCACTACACAACAGAACGTGGCCTGAGTTTTGGCTTGTCTTCTCCATGTCTATGTAGATAGTAACGATGTTGTACATTTAATGATAATTATCATATATAATTAGGGTTTAAACTAGAGGAACTGTTCCGTCTCCACACAAATGACATTATAATTTTTAAAATTAGTCTATATTTAAGGGCGTCCAATACCATAAAATCCTATCGGTTTATAATCATTTATCATCCTGCGGAAACGGTTGGGGTCCATTTTATTCACATAGTTATGCCATTCTAATACGCAACAGTCAATTGTTTTACTTTCTCTATATATACTATGTACATAGTGTATAGCGAAGGTATTGCACTCCACCCAAAGTTCGATACAGTGATCTCACCGGAAATATATGTTTTAGGGTCACCTGTATCCAAGAAAAGCATTTTCACAAAAAGGTCCGTGTGTGAGTGTGTCCATGTGCCTGTGAACACGATAACTCAAAAAAGAAGAGTCGGTAAAATACCAAATTAGGTATTTAAGCTTAGTATCTTTCAGGGATGCGACACGAAGATTTTCAGAAAAATTCCCACACACCAATCTACCATTTACATGGAACTTTTTTCGAAAATTTTGATTTTCTCAAAAATGGCTATAACGATTTTGATTAAAATTTCTATAATAAAGATATTTATCTGACAAATAAAATCTATATTATGAATTTTCTGGGAATAGCCTCTGAAAACTACTTTATTCTGGAGGAATTTTACGGAATTTCGCATAACTGCTAAACCGTAAGGGATGGACAAAAAATGTAGAGCACCTTAAAACACACAATTTATCTTATATTTATTTTTTTCGTGGAGTGGATCGATTTGTATATATTCATTGCTTTTGGTTTCAGCTTTAAAAATACTTTTCTCATACAGGAATTTGTCAACTCCTGTCCATACAAACAAAGCAACTTCAATCACATAGCAACCAACTTTTGACTATCGCTTTAACCAATAGTACTCCCTTATTTCGCTTCTACTTGCAAGTAATAAGACTATTTCTGCTACCTTTTTTCGATCAGCAGTCAATAGAAGCACAAGCTTTTTAACAATTTGCTGTAGAGATATAGAGAAAGTCATGTGAATGGAATACATCTGCTTTTTCTGTAATGCTTTAAGTTGCAAATTTTTCACACATATCCGAATTTGGTCTATGTCTAACACTGAATATATAATGGTCTCAGTAATTTAAATTCTTCTGCCTCTACCTTTTTTTTTTTATTATTATTTTTTTATTTTTTGAAGTTTAACGTCTTTGAACCTGGATGGATATATCCGACGATGAATGAAATCGGTGAAATATGGTCAAATGATCTCGGGGCCCATATAGCTTTGTCCCGAAAAAACCTATACGAGTACACCCAATGCAAGATTTAAGCTGCAACCTTTGCTTTTGTTTGCTTATTAGACATCAAGTTTCTAAACCATACACTTTGATGGTATGGCTAGTGCTTTTTAACAATTTTGAAACAGTGGTTATAAATACATTAATAAAGGATAATACGCATGAATTGCGTTCAATTTCTTGCTCTGAGTGAGAAAGTAAGTAGTTGCTCTTATATTCCATTAACTCCCGGCATTTTCATCGGAAATCAGACAAGTTTTCATAACTTTTTTCAATTATTTCAGAGTATTTAAGCGTCTTATTCCCTCGTTGGTTGTACCGATATTCTACCCTTTAATACTATATAGCAGGAATTGCTTACTTCGGCAAAAAACAAATGACCATTTACCCTGTGGGATATAAGATACAAGAACGGAGGTCACATTACCCAAAAGGCAGGGATGAGTTTCAGGAGCCACAAGTGTTCTCAGGTCCGCAGACGGATAAGCCCACAGAGACGCCTAGAAATCTCTAACATTTCCAATTCGAACACCCACGCATATTTAGAGAGCAATCCGAAGAGGGCAACACAGCAACCCTTGCAGGCCAGGCAGTTCACTTAATTGACTACGGGGAGAAATCTTCATAACGCAAGAAACTACGCAATCTAATCAGCACCGCCGATACTGCACCACCAGAAAGCACACCTGAATCGTCATCATCATCAATCTTCAAGATTGTGCAAATAGGCGTGTTTCGGGGATTTTCCCAACATCCCAACATCCTGGGGTCTTCCAGCCAAAACTTTATTGCAAGACCTGGTTTGCTAGTCTTTCTTCTTCATTCGAGTCTCTCCATTTCATTTTATATTTCCTAATTTAATCACTTACATTAAATATCTTTCATTGTTTAACTTTTAATTAGATTCTCAAGACTACAGCCAGTCACGCATCTCAAAAATTTCATTTCGTCATTTTACTGATTCTTTATCATTCCTATTTACGGTCCATGTCTTGAATGTAATGGGCACTGCCATCGTTTTATAATATTTTAATGTGGTGTCCCTTTTTGTTTTATTTTCCATGCTAGTTTTATAGTGTCACATATGTACTGAAATGTATGTTCTTTTTGTTTTAGATCTCTTTCATATTCAAATGAAGCGCAACATTCTAGGTATTTTAAATGACCTGAAATATGAAAGGGAAATAAAATGAGAGGAAATGAAGAACAGAAAAATCGTGTCTGGCATTCGTCTTGGTTAAAAACAGAAAATTTGATGTGTTCGATTCACAGGACCTTATCTAGCTGTAACGGAAACAAACTTTCCTTATTCTTTTATTTACAGCACGCTAATCAAGAAATGTATTATCAGAATTGGTTTCATTACCTTCTTCTTTGTAAGGGAAATCGCTAGGCTAAAGTAATAGTCCAACCTTTTAAAGGTCAATCCTTGTGTGAAACGATTGAAATTCGGTTTCATTTTTCTACTAGGAGTAAAACAAAAGAGAGACGAAGACAAAGATAGCTTTCCGTTTGAGAACATCTGAGTTAATTCACAAAAACTGTATGTCATAAATTATATGTTTTAACAATATCTACATTTTTGTGTAGTAGGTACTTGTCTATTTCTTATGGTTTAATAGTCATACAAAAATTATACAAAAGGCATCCAGAATGAAAAGATCTTCAGAGCCTATTGCCAGAAAATTCAAGATATACATTTTGTCTGTCACAGAAATATGTTAAACAAATAATACTTTAAACAAAATCGTCAGTGCATGTCGCATTCTTGCAAGATACTGAACTTAAATATCAAGTTTGGTATTTAATCGGCTTTAGTTTTTGAGTAATGCTGTCCACACACATACAACACACACACTAATAATTATTAATTTTTTGGATTCAGAGGATGCTAAAATATGTATTTCCAATGAAGTCTCCGAATCGAATTTTTTGGTGGAATACAATATCTTCTCTATCTACTATGACACATATGTTCTAGAGAAAGCAAAAAGCCGTGATTAGAATGCGTGTTCGCCGGGAATCGAAATGCGACCTTCTGAATGTGTTCCCGAGGAGCCTCTCGCATTTTCCACTGCGGTTATATAAATCGTTTATAAAGTTGAACTTTTGATAGTAATCAAAATTGCATTTTACTTTTAAAGGAATTTCCAGTGGTAAATGTAAACAATCATTATGGCCTTCAATGTCACAAAACTTTCCAAAGACACGGGAACTGGGAAAAATAAGAGCTGAGTCAAGACAGGGTAAATTTTTCGTAAATGGAGATTTACTGCGTCTCGCTGTCTACGCTGTAAATAATACCGAAAGCAGCAGACGGGTTCCAAAATACATCCTCTCGTACTAATTTCGAGACAGCCTGTGTCTTAAATCAGTCGGAAAAAGAAGAATAACGTCTTGAACAAAGAAAGAGCGCCGATCACTCACATTCCTGCATCTCTAGTGAAGAGCGATTTCGAGGTCCATTTTTCTGTCACTTGGAGTTTAAGGTTATCTGCACTGTCTCTGGAGGAGTTAATGGCCTGTAACTGGAGGCTTCTGCTTTTAGTTAATTTGCTTAAACAAAGGCTGAGTTGAGATATTTCTGTAACAGAAGTCGTGAATTAAGGTGTTAAGAGGAGAAAAGCGCATCTTTGGAATATCCTGTTAATTTGTCATTGGATCTATTGTAGCCTTATTTTGGGTTCATTCCAATAAATATGTAAATTTACAATATAAAGAATAACAAATGCAGAATAGTTCAAAATATGATACTATTATACTAAGAGCTCTATCTTAAAGCCTATAGCACTTTTTGCTATAAGTACTTATTATTCTATTATAATAAATTAATTTTTTTCGAGCTGTATTTCCAATAGTTTAATGCTTATCAATTGATTATGTGATAAACATGATTTAAGACGAGAAATTTGTGTCCTTAAGGGGAGACTAAAGAACGAAAATGCCAATAAATGACTTCGATACCGAGACTTCATCAAAAACACATATTTCGAACCCCCCCTCCCGAAATCAGAAAAGCAATTTTATAAAAAGATTCGTGTGTGTGTCTGGGTGGACAACATAGCTCAAAAACAAAAACTCGGTTAGATATCAAACTTGACTTTTAAGTCGCTCCAAGGATGCGCCACAAAGATTTTCAGGAAAATCCCCCACACCCAACTACCCTTTACATGAAATATTTTTCGACATTTTTGGTTTTCTCAAAACTGAATCTACTGATTTTTATTAAAATATCATACATTTATGATATTGTGATGACAAACAAAATGCGCATCTTGAATTTTCTGCTATTAGCCTCTAAGAATCTCTTTATATGGATGACTTTTGCATAACTGGTAAACCGTGGGAGTTAAAAAACTTATTATACAAATAATATAGATATCGGCAAATTACACAATTTATGCTACATAAATTATGCCATAACTGCTTTTAGATTTAACCGTTTCCAAAATATACCTAGTTATTTATTTCAATTTTAATATACTGAAGCGTTTGGAATGGTTAGTTTCTTATCTTTTACGTCTGGTATGCAAAAAGAATGAAATTTCAATTGTTTCACTGAGCTTTCGTTAGTTAAACGAGATCTCTTTTTGGCTTGGCAGAATTTGTGAAAACAGAAGCCTCACAAACAAATATGTGAATGCAAACATTTTAGCATGCTGGGAAAAACGCGATTCAGTTGAATAATTTAAGGACGCCATGTTGCCATGGTAGCTCAGTGGTTACAGCTAGTGGGCGGAAAGCAGGAATCCGAGGTTTAAATAAGGGAATTTAACCCTTTCATTATGATTTCAAGATATAAGCTTATTCATTAAGTTTATAACTAGGTGAATATTATTGATAAAGGATGTTATCTCAAATTTTAATAATTAAGGGGTTTAAGATATAACAAAGGAAGTATAAAATTGTTAAAATCTGACCTGATTATGGCAATGCAGTTTTCAGTCCTACACACGGCTAGTATGGAAGAAACAAATTAATTAATGATTTATGCTAATGTTTACCCTGTTTAGAATGAAATAGATAGAAGAATACCTTAGATCTTGTAAGAGTAGTTCATTACAGAATAGGTAGTGTGTTTTATGTGAATGGAAAGCAACAGAATTTTTTCTGAGCATTTCTGCAAGTATTCTGTTTTCTACCACCTTACCTGAAGTTAGCGAATTTGTCGTGTGTTCTGCACAATTAATGCGCACACTGAAGTTAAAATGATTCAGAACTACAGAAACCTTGGAAGATATTGACATCGGATTGTAGTTTATATCCCTTGAGGGTTTGAAATTAACATCTGCCGCATATGCAGGCGTCTTGCGGTTCCTAAGACGCTGGATGAAGAAGTTAGGTAAGCAAAGCTAATCCCGAATAACATCATTAAATGCGGCCTCAATTTACCGCACTGTGGATTTCTCCTCCCTGCGTTGTTGTTAAACCTGACTCCGTTTCAGAGCAAATATAGTTATATGCCAGTTAGATATACGACTTTAGAGCTGGGGGAGAGCGCAACTTCTGGTTGCATTGCTTAGTGTTTAAGATATCTACTCCCTGACTTCGCTCCTGGAGGGGAGAACTTTGTCGTTTGCAAGTTTCTCCCTACTCTATGTTAAATAGAGAACTATCACCGCAAAACAACCCTTTTTTTCTACATAATTTTGGTACCTTTATTTGATGTATTACTATTTAGATTTATTTATAAGTTAGAAATAGATGGGAAAAAATTATATAAGTAACGAAACTTGAATGTGTGGGAGTTGTGCTTCCACTTTCATCCTATAAATTATAGAAATTTGACGCGGTATTTAACAAAGTCATAGAAATGAGCACCAGTATAATGCATCAGTCAAAGATCTAAGTAAACTGAGACAGCACTAATGAATACAAGAACATGTAAATAAATATATCTAATAAAAGAAACGAGATTACATAATTAGAGGATGTTCGCATTAGTTATAAGAGAGACGAGTTCGCTGAAACTGTACATGGGTCATAAAGAATAAATATTTCGCAAGATTTTTATGGACAATATCCAGGGAGCTGGAGTGAAAAGTATAAACGAATTTCCTTGAGATAAAAAGATAACGTAAGCTTGAGGGCGTGGTGAGATTTTTAAAAAGTTAGCAGCCTAAGTTAAATAGTACATAGGATGGTTTCAATTGGCTCATGAAAAGACGCTATTGGGAGCGGGAAAAATAAGCCAATTAGAGCACAGTTTTAATGTTTAAGCAGAACAAGGGTTTCGATATATACATTTTCTACAACGCCAAGTTCCTACACAGTTCGTCCTCATTTTCATTCTTATGTAGCAGTACACTCAGTTGTTCTCCACTGTCGGTCTTACAGATAAATTAAGTAAGAAATGTAATACGCGACATGTAAGTTTCATTTGTAAGTGGACACATATAATATAGTTTCAGCTAGGACCGCAGAGAATTATAAAGCACAGGTAAAGTGTGAATATTCGAGGTAAAGTTAAATAAAAGGTCGTCTCCTTAGCGCGGTGGTGGTGGTAGCGCACGTGCCTACCAAGCGGGAGACCTGGGTTCGATCCCCAGTACCGGCGTGGGGATTTTTCCCCCACTGGAAGACCTGGACTGGGGTGCACTCAGCCTCGTGAGGTCCCTGGGGGGCCAATTGAGGAGGTACTTGATGGAGAAGTAGCGGCTCCAGGTCGTGAGGACCGCATTAGCCGGCCGGGAGGGGCTCGAGGCGCTGACCACGTCTCACCCTCCAATACTGCACCCCATCCATGACGTCTGTAGTGGACCGAGATGGGGGACGCAGCGGCCGGGCGATAGGCCAAGGCTCCCCGTGAGCTGTCGTGCCATGGAGTTATTAAGTTAAATAAAATACTCAAACTAAAAGTTTCAAATGTATCTCTAAAATAGTTCCTTTTACCTTTCACGCCTTGTTAAGAGCTACTTGCTCGACAGAAGGACTCAACTAGCCGGAGCAAATATGTATAATACATTGAAAACATAATTAATTAAAAATAATCAGCGATAACGAGGAGTAAATGTGATCGTATGGTGCAATTCTAAATGGTGCTATTTGCCGCTACTTCAATGTTCTCTACAAAATAAAAGTCATCCATAATTTTAACATCCATGATCGAAAATGGCGATTTATTCATTTCTATTAACTACGATAATTACCATAACAACAATCAAATTCACGACATGAACAGTAATAGAATTAAAATTTGTCACTGATATACGATTTAACGTCATATTATAATTATTTCCTGCGTTAAAAACGCATTTCCTTAAATAAACGTCGACAAAGTATATATTCAATTGGGTGCAAAAGTAGTTTTATTAACTAGTTGAACTTAGATCACACATTAATAACGGCATTTTAATTAAAATCGCTAGAAGGATTTCTGTGAAAATAAACATTTCGACATTTTTTTATGGAGAGGTATTTTCTTGAAAATCTTCGTGTCGCATAAGTGGAAGATAGTAACTTTAAATACAAAGTCAGGTATTTAACTTTTTGTTTTTAAATTATGCTGTACACAGACACACGCACGCGCGCGCACACACATAGTCAGAGATACACGGACATATTCAAAAATATGATTTATTTTCGGATTCAGGTGGTCTCAAAACATATCTTTCTGGAGAATTTTCTGGGAATAGCTTCAGAAGACATTTATTCTGAATGGATTTTGTGAAATTTTGCATAACTGGTAAATCGTAAGAGATAAAGAAAAACTTACATAACAGAACATGTAAAACTTGTTAAAACACACAATTTATTTTTTATACATTTGCGGTGTTGACCGTTGTTCGAGATATTGCTCGTTATTGATTTCAGTTTTAAAATACTTATACTTTTTATTCTTATAAGGAATCCTGGACCCGCAAAGAACCTAATTTCTATATCACAGCAACCACATTTTAAAACATTTGACTGTCGATATATCCTTATTCCCTTATTTCCCTTCTACTTATAAGAAACTAAGTAATACGACCGTTTCTGCTAATATTTATCTGGATTAGCATGAAGTAGATAGAAGAGCAAGTTTATTAAGAATAATTTTGTTACAGAGAATGAAGTACATGAGATTTTCTAAACCTTCTTTTTTTGGATTCAGTGTCTCTTAATGTATATGTTTGCACTGAAATCTAGATATTGAGTTTTTGGGAGCAATTAAATGCCTTCTTATATGTAGTACGTGTAGAGAAATTAATAGGGATATAATAGTTTATCAGCCTGTATTTAACTAATATCGAAGCCCGTATTGAAGCACTTCCTGCAAAGAGCAGAAAGGACCAATCTAAACCTAGATGACTAATGCAAAGATCAGAATTCCAGCATTAAATCAAACGGAGCTGTGGGAAATGTAAACCAACACAAAATACAAGATGCGAATGTCTAGTATACGTAAGTATGTTTGTTCTTACTTGTATAACGCTGGATGTCTTGCTGTAAAGTTTTGTTAACATGCTCGTGTTTCTGGAAAGAGAACCGCAGAATTTTGCTGTTTCTCTCTTGATTTACACAAGTCGCAGTACATGGGAACATAATTAGCTGGGATTGGTTAACTCTAGTTAAGATTGCTACATCTCGTCTCGCTCTTGCGAAAACGGTTCTTGGTGTGTGCACAGCAATACGTTTAGAAAAAAATCTGATGCGTTCCATTCACATGACTTTCTTTACGTCCCTGTAACAAAATATTCTTAATAAGCTTATTCTTTTATCTATTTTGATGCTAAAATATTAGTAGAAACGGTTTTAGTTCCTTTTATAACCAGAAGGGAAATAAGGAATGCACTAGGCTTAACCGACAGTCAAATGTTTTACAATATGGTTATTATGAGACTGAAATCCGTTTATTTGCTTAGCTAAGCGTAGACAAGTCCCCGTATGAGGAAAGTTTCAAGTGTTTTAAAACTGAAATCAATAAAAAGGAATACCCACCTTGGTAGTGTGGTGGTAGCGTGTCTACCTCATATTCAACAGGTCGTGAGTTCGAATCTCATTTACGGTGAGTTACCCGAATTAAGAAGACGAATATCCAGTAAATTTAAGCTCCATGGACCCCGAGATCATTTCAGCATCAATTCACCAATTTCATTCATCGTCCCATATGACCAACTAGGTTAGAGGACGTTAAACTACAAAAAAGGACTATCTTGAAAACGGCCAAATCCACAACAAAAACATAAATGACATAAATCGTGTGTTTTGACAAAATGAGCATTTTTTGAGAAGCAAGCTTTTGTCTATCTCTTACGGTTTACCAGTTATGCAAAATGTAATAAATACTCTATGTACATAGTAAGTGTACAGAAAGTAAAAATGTGTGTTCCATTCACATGACTTTCTCTACATCGCGGTACAAATTATTATTAAACAGCTTATTCTTCTATCTACTTTATGATAATCGAGACAAATGTTAGCAGAAATTGTCATTATTTGGTTCCTTGTATATAGAAGGGTAAAAATCTAATGTGTTCCATTCACATGATATCCTCTAGCTGTTCGGTAAACAATCCTTTTATTCAAAATATAAGTCTGGTAAATACATCATGCTAATCAAGATAAACAGAAGTAGCATTAGTCTTATTAATAACTTGCTTGTAAGTAGAAGGAAAATAAGATAATGCACAGGCTAAACCGATAGTCTCGTCCTTTAAAACCGGTCGCTATGTGAAACAGTGTGAATTCCATTCTCTTGCCTTGTCAGGAATAAAAAAAACGAGAAAAGAGAAGAAAGATGTCTTGCCATTTGAGAAAAATTTAAGTGGCATTAAATTAAAACCAAGTATCCGGAATATCTCGAAAACATTAACTTTACAAAAAATAATGTATATGACATAAATTGTAAGTTTTAGTGAGATCTGTATTTCTTTGTGTAGCAAGTTTTTCTATATATCTTACGTTTGCATAAATAGTATTATTACTTGCTGCCCTGTAAGTAGAAGAGAAATAAGGTGAACTATAGATTAAAGCAATTGTCAAATCTTTTAAAACCTGTATGCTATGTGATTGAATTTCCTTTGTTTGTATGGCTAGGAGTTGACAAATTTCCGTATAAAAAGTTTTTAAGTATTTTAAAACTGAAACCAATAACAAGTACATGTTTTGTGTATTAAGTGTTAGTGTTTGTTAATCCCTTACGGGTTATGCAAAATTCAGCAAAATTAATTACGAACACAGGCGTAAGCTGCTACTGAGCTCTAGGTTAATGAAAGTTATCTATAACAATGTAAATATTTTCAATGAAATGTAATACCTAGGTTAATGATAAGGAATAATAGATCGATTGTAATTACTCATTAAATAAACATTTAAATAACAAATAACAATGAAAAATAACTATTTTAAATGGGTCCATTAGGCAAATTAGGAATCTCTAAATTCAGTATATAGGCTATACTATCCAACTATCGAGAACTGCTTCGGCTGTCCTCGAGACTTGTCGGCTATGCTTCGCATGGCAAGAGAGAAGACCTAAGGAGTTTCTTATAATGACTTCCCAAGCCAACATATCCATTATAACACGTCAATCAGTCGTGTTACTCCTACCTGAGAAGATAAAACTACGTTACACTGCGAACAAAATCGAGTTTGGTGCAAGGAGGCCATTTTTGCAGTAACAATAATTAAAACAGCCAACAAATTAAGAATAAATTCTTAGTTATTTATACATATGTGGAATAGAAATTCTTTCTTCAAATATTTAGCGGGCTCCGCTATCCTACAGAATATCTCTGATAACCATTTAATTGAATCTTCCAGAATTTTATTCACATATTTTATCCTCTATCTACTATTTTTACAACAGCCCAATTTACAAGTTCGCCACTATGCGCACATGGTGACGAGGGATCAACTCGTCTCCCATAGGTGGCATAAAATGACGACTTAGGACATAAAACTATCAGCATTTAACAGCCCTTTTATTTTAAGGTATGGAGTTCATTTACATGAGAATAAACATTGGACAGCACCAACTGCTTTGCTTCCCTTCTGAAGAAAGTCATCGCCCTCCACAACTTTGCGTAACATGGTAATACTGCACTACGGAGGGTGACTATTTATACATTAATATGTTTTATTTTTCTGATCTTGATTTAAATTCATTTGAATTCTCTTTTAAATACATTTTTATTGTTTTTAAAATGTCTGACTCTTAATTTTCTTCATAGTCTGCTTACCCTCCTGACATCCCCCCTAGGACTTACAAGCGGGTGCCTGGGGTCAGAAGTCTGTCGGGGAGCCAACGGCAATGACCACAGAATGAAGAACCTGTAGCGAGTGGTCGACCCGTATCCAGGTATATGTGTGAGGAAGTGGACGATATAAAATAAAAACAAAATGGATGATAGATAGAAAGGGGGATAATGGAGCAATTGGTGGCATGAGTGACGGGGTAAACCGGAGGATCCGAAGAAAACCCTCCCAGAAGTCGTTTCGTCCACTACAACTCCTACATGCGGGTGCTTGGGATCGAAATCGGTCCGCCTATTGCCTCTTAACAAAGACAGAAGTTCTATTATCTGATGCAAGAGAGTGGCAAAATATAGAAAATTAAGTCAAATAAAAAAAAAATGTAGCCATAAACCAATATTACAGGTCTTAATAAAGAACAATTCGAATAGGTGCAAGGGAGTGGCGAAATATAGAATTCGAAGCCAATAAGCAATATAGTCTATGCTAGGCCTTAATATAACCAGGCCTTAATATAAAAATCTGATCTGTTATATTCACATAACATTTTCTACCAAATCTGCAACAAACCATTCTTATTAAAAACTTATTACATTACTATTTACATTACCTATAAAAATGGACATATCTTAGTTACTTGTTATTACAATGGAAATAAGGAAATAGGCTAGACTAAAGCGATAGTCAAATGTTTCAAATATCTGACGCTATATGAGGCAATTGGATGAAAATTACCAGGATGAAAAAAGTGAACAACGACCTCCCATTTGAGAAAAATCTAAACATCGGAAATTTAAAAGCCAATTAAAGGAATATCTTGGTTAACTCCACAAAAATGTAAGTGTGGAGTAAGTAAGTACTTATTTCTTACGGTTTACCAGTTATGTAAATGTGATCCAGAATGAAAAGGTCTTCAGACGCTGTTCCTTGAAAATTCAAGATATACCTACATTTTATATGCCATGTAAATGTCTTTAATGTACGGCATTTTGAAAAAATAAAAAATTATGAAAAAGTGCTATGTAAATGATAGCTTGAGAAGGGAGCATTTACTGTTCTTGTTGCATCCTCGGCTGAGGCTAAACTTAAGTACGAGGGTGGATCAGAAAGTAACGCAAATCATTTTCTTCTGCATTAGTATTGTTGTAATTTCACACAGATATAGTTTGAAGTTTTCACTACGGAAAGTATTTTTTTGTTTTATGTGCAGCTCTAGCAAAGAAGCGTGAACTGCGTAACAAAGATGGTGCGCATGCTACTGTCGTCCACTGTGAAGAGCAGAGAGGTGTGGTTCGATATTTGTGGACCAAAGAGCATAAACCAAGTGAAATTTACAGGGACATGCGTTGTGTGTACGGGGATGACAGCGAATCTTATCGCAATAGTCAACATTTCCTATGGTGAAGTGTGCGACATTGTTCATGACACGTTGAAATTTCGTAAAGTTAGTGTTCGCTGGGCACCTAAGAACCTGACAGACAACCACAAGGGCCAGCGATGGTGGCAAGCTTGGATCACTTAATGTGGTACATTGCAAAAGGGCATCATGACCTTCTGAAAGAATCGTCACTGGTGATGAGTCGCGGGCATACCACTACACCCCAAAACAAAGCATGCAAGTATGGAGTGGAAATATGTGGTTCCCCAATAAGAAAAAATTCAAAGTGACACAATCTGTTAGGAAAGTGCTTGTGACAATATTCTGGGATATCCATGGTGTTTTATTTTTGGACTTTGCTGAACATGGGACCACTGTGAATGCTGCATACTTCATTAAAATGTTGACTAAGTTGTGTCGAGCACTTCGTGACAAACGCCACAACATTACTGCTGACGATGGCAAACGTCTTCATGACAATGCTCGTCCCCAAGTTACTGCTCTTGTTCGCCAGAAAATCATCAAATTTTGCTGGGAGGTGATCCAGTATCCACCATACAGCCCGGACTTTCATCTGTGTGGTCCCATGAAGAAATTTCTGGCCAGCCTTTGCTTTGCGACAGATGCGGAAGTGAAATCAGCAGTCCTTCCTCAGATGGCTATACTCCAGGGAAACGGATTTCTACGAAAAGGGCATATTGAAACTGGTATCACGATGGGACAAATGTGTTGAGAATTTCGTGACTATGTGGAAAAGTAAGTAAAAGGTTCAAGTTCATTGGTGTTTTTTTTTTTAACTTTTTTTGTAAAAAAAAAAGCTATTGTGCGTTACTTTTCGATCTGCCCTCGTAGTGAAATTGGTACTTAATTACTTTTTTTTTTAATTATGCTACACACATACACAATCCTTTTTCTAAACATGTTTTTTTATAATATCCCCCAAGCATGTAAATCCCACTATCAAATTCTGGGTGGAATACAATATTTTATCTACGGCCGCGCCATGGCCGAGTGGTTAGACCACTCCCCTCTCACCTATACAGCCCGGGTTTGATCCCAAGGTAAGCATGTGATGGACAAAGCGCGCAGGGGAATATTTTCTTCGGGTTCTCTGGTTTTCCCGGCCATCGCATTTCACCGGTGCTTCATCTTCACTCCATGTTTTATCAGTGTCATCAACTACGGTGACATTTGTAGTAAAAACGGGCGTTAAACACTATCAACATCAAATTCTTTATCCACTATGTACATTGTACATAGATGGTAGCGAAAGCAAAAGAACTTGCCGCCGGCACAGGTGTCCATTAACGCAGTGTAACAATGGATACCAACAATCAGTTATGACTAAAGCAGCAAATCTCAGAGGGTGTAGTCACAGTATAGTTGGAAAAACAATACATGCAACTGAACGAAATCTAGAAATAAAGTTGCCTTAATACCATCAAGTCCCTGCTAAGCGCTTCGCTTTACCTCCCACCTATATTTCCACGCAGCTAACGCATACACGTACTTTCCCTCTTTTCCATCTTTCCCCTACTTTTAAAACTTCTACTTTATGCTGCTTATAAATTCAAAACACACGTATCGAAGATTTTAACACTCTTCAGCAATTTGTCACTTTAAATTCCTCCCTACTTAAAAGACCACAGTACATAAGTTGTTGCCCCAGTTCCTTCGTCTCAATCCCCTCTACTTTTCACCCCTCTTCCGCGTAAGACCCGCACCAAAAGGCCCTATTTTTAAGAGAAAAAAAAAAGATAACAACTTTGACGAATGTCGTGTAAATTATTTGCAATGCTCGGCTGCTTCGGACGCGGCAGAAGATATAATATGTCGTGTCTTGATATGTTACAAGTATACATAAAACATATAAACTCCTATATAAGGAAAGGAGCTAGGGGAAGAGACTCTGGGGTCACATCAATAAGTCGACCCAGAAATGGATTTTTCATCCTTGGGAAGAAACAAATGGCAGAAACCTTGGTACCCCCGGAGGCCGATTTCCCCTCCTTCCAGATCTGCTTCATGTATAGCAGAGTTATGGCTGGGCTTTGCCAAGGAATATGGATAGCCCTTCTCCCCATCTCGTAACCACAAGGGGTGAGGAGCACATATACTGCAGTAGTATAACCTATATATGTCGATAGCTTTTATGATTGCAACATGTTCACTACCGAGAGGCGGAAAACATACGATCTTCTGCAGCCCTTATATAGACAAAACCGTCTCTTCCAGTATTTGGTGATCAGCATCTACTCTTTCTTAATCCTCAAGTTATCTCAAACACCTTTAGATTTAGAGTTAGATTAGATTGCACTCTGTCAGTTCACTGAAGGCCATAGAGACCCATGAGCATATAATATGTCAAGAAAGTAGAATTCGGTTACAGTGTAAATATGGTTATAGAACGTAATAAAATATATAATAATGTATTATTGCTGAAAGGAATCAAGTGCGATGTGTAGAGTAAATCACAGTAATATAGTGATTTTCTTTATCAAAACCCTACACAAGCTCTAGGTAAATCAATCTCTAATTAATATGAATTCAAGTCCTACACACACGCATTAGACTAGATTTGAACAAAGGTCAGGCTTAGATGTACGCGGAAAGGGAGGGACACAGAAGCATTTCACCAAAATTGCTAGAAGCATGCTTTCCCACGACTGCCCATACCAGCTCCTGCATGAGACCGTTTTGTATTAGTTTGATGTCAAAAGTCCGGTACTCAAACATTAATCTATGAACAGGTCGGTTTCAGGCACAGGAGCGATGGGAAAGGGAGAATTAAGAAAAAGCAGGTAAGTATTGGAGGCCGGGCGTGGCAGAGGCGGCTTAATATTTCCTTACCACAACAAACCACTGCGTATTATATCGTCACACTCCCATACACCCTACTGCACAGTTAAAGAACTTACATATTATGTACATACAAATACACTTTTGCTACACAAACGAAATACATGGCTTTCTTTTCCATTACCTATTACTGGGATTTTATAGCCTGTGCTATTTTTATAATTGAATTGCAATCCTGAGCACCATTCTTTATCAGTTTATCAAATGTCAATATCAGCAAAACATTATGTATATATACACAGTATATAAAAACAGCAAAATAATGTTTACAGAGTTATATAACTGGTAGCGTCA
Source organism: Hymenopus coronatus (assembly GCA_030762935.1). NCBI lineage: Eukaryota > Metazoa > Arthropoda > Insecta > Mantodea > Hymenopodidae > Hymenopus > Hymenopus coronatus. The sequence continues at coordinate 93,921,569 of CM060881.1, read as the reverse complement.
ATAAAAATTGTCTTTAAAATAATCTTCTACAGAATACAATGACTTGGAGCAAAGGTGCTCCTTAACAAAAGCTGTGAAAGCATTGAAAATATCACTATTTTCCCTAAGATCAGTAGGAAGATCATTAAAATATTTTAGTGGTTAATAGTACTGATCCTTCTGAAAGAAAAAAATATTTGCATTTGGATGATGAATATGCAACATTTTCTGGTTTTTATCTCATAAATTTGCATGTTATAAATGAACATCACTCTATTGCATACATAGACCTTTAAAATACAGAATATATACAACAAGTTAGGAGTAACATTTCTAAACATATTTTTGCACGAGTTCTCTAAAGGTATTAAAAATAACTCCTCTTTTTGTATAAAGAATATACGCTTAATTTCTATTGAATTTCTCCACAATTACATCCAATGATCCTTGATGAGAGTTACACTAACTTAAGGGTAACATATAAGCTTACATTTATCAGTGATCCAATAGCATCACATGTATGCTATATTTAATGCAAACCTTCCAATCCGGAATTCAGAAGCCTCCACACAGAATGATAATGTTTAGCGAGATCTGAAGAATGATCAGACCATGTAACTGGTCCTCCGCAATCAATCCAGTACTCGAAAGTTAACCACCAGGAGAAATGAATACTGAAACTGTTATGTTGGTGCCACATCTATAGCTCGGGATATCAAGGACAATTTATTTATTCGAAGAAACGAGTGAAACGTTTGTGTAATGAATTGCAGATACAATCTTCGATTAAAACTTCATTATTAGTTTCAAATAAACTATTACACCTTAGCTTACCCATCTCCGGGTCTATGCTTGAAACAACTTCTATACCGGGTGTCTATAAAACACGATAAAATTTAATATGTTGTATGGGAAGGCAAACTAATTATACACCCATCACCTCAACCAAATCATTTTAAAACCCATATGCTCTAAAGCAGACTGAGATCCTTCTTGAAACATACTCGGTTTACCGTTCCTACAACGTGCCCAGTTTTTTTTTTTCGAGACACCCGGTATAGAAGAAAAGGGGGATGGAATCAGCTGTGTGGGCGACAGCTGAGGGGCATGATAATCAATACACTGTAAGGAAGCAGGGAAAACATAAATTTTATTCATCATAAATTTTAAAATATTTCCGCTTCTGTTTGTATTGACAGTTTTTAAAGGAAAGATAAACATCAAATCAATTAATTTATGTGGAATAAATATTTTAATCAGAGCTAAAGACAGAAGATTTCTATATACTAAATACAAAGTTATTGTATCTAAATTCAGGAAATATTTGAAATATTGTCTTTTTGTAGCAGTTTAAGCTTTCGAAAAACTATTTTCGAAATTATAATTACAAATAAAATGGCAAGAGCGGTTCCAAGCATGAAAATAATTCGCTTGCACAGAAAAAAAAAAAAAAAACAACTCAAATTCAAATGTAATATACACAGGTAGGGAATCAAAACTTATGTCAGAATATTTCTGTGGCACCGTAATCCTGCCAATTAAACAATTTCAGTTTCACTGCTATATGAAATTCCTTTTTGTCTTTCAAAGTGGGCAATAATAAATTTAGCAGGAATTAGGTTAAACACTGTGAGTTATACTAAATCCTTTGTTCTTCCAAAGTGATACCTGGCACTGAAAGGAAAACGCGAAGGCGACCAGATCCGGATGATGATGCGCGCTAGCAAAGCGTCCCTAAAGGATCCTAAATGACACCATACCGTCATGAAGGAGAAGTCTTTATTTAACCCATATTTCACTGTTCAGCTGCACGAAACAATCGCTATCTCCTGATCCTAGTAACCTGAAACATTTGAGATGAAATACATAAAAGGAAATATTGGGCAAAAAGTTCATGTTAGACGAGAATTGAGCTCTCCATTCGCCTACCGGCCTGGGCAAACCTCGAAAACTGAGCATAGTAGCCGCAGCCGGCACTTATTGAATGTGCTCGAAGCTTACACGTTGCTACAGAGCAATATCGCTCGCTCAATTTGTCCTGAAAAATGACATATTTTCACTTTGTCTCTACGAATTGAATTGGTGCTTTCTACTCTAACTTAATTGCATCTAATTGTAGTAAACGTTCAATTACCAGATAACCTCAGCTCTTTTTTTTTTTTTTTTGATAGTATTTAACGCCCGCTTTTACACTACTACGATACTGATGATACATAGAATGAAGATGGAGCACCGGTGGTATTTCATGTTTTAGGTAGGATTAAGAGCTGTGTAATGTCAATTGGTGTCGGGCAGATGGTGCCAGAATATGGTCTTCTCTGAGCCACCTCCCCCAGTTCCTTCAAAGAGGGAATCATTCTCTATGCAGCCCTCCGGTATGACAGGGCTAGCAAGCTTGGAATCGTTAGAGACTTTGGCGTCTACCTGCGGCCTATAGTCTCCTGTGGTTTTTTTTCATCATACGTTCCTCCTGAGGGTGATAAGCACAAAAGTTCGACGATGTGCGATGTATCCCCTTCTTTTGTTCACAGACATAGCAATACTCATGGGGACTGGACGGAATCGAACATTATTTAGACGAAGGTGACAGCTTAACATATGGAAATCTATTATTGTGGTTTTGGAGAAAAGTAGAAAGAAAAACAAGAAAATGTACATTACAAAACATATTTCATCTGCTATCTGTCGGCTTATATGCGAAACTACAGCGAAACAGACTTTGAAGTTGTTTGCAAATGTGCGCCGGCTTATACTCAGCAGGGAGTTTGGGAATGCGGCAAGATATTTTTCTGTATTACGTAGATCCTTAGCTTCCCGTTCCTTTCCGCCCGAGACACGAAATAAGTTTTACATTTCTTGCAAGTTGACAGCTCTCACACAAAAAGTTGTCAGAAATGGGGACTGCTTCTATATAACGTAACAAAAGAAAAGGGGAAATTCTTTTATACATATGTACTTCGCTGGTCGAAAGTAGGTTTGTTGTGTGTTAGCATGTTTACATATACGCGGACTGTCTTCTGGGAACATCTTTGCCCATTGCGTATACAATGTATGTAGTGCACAAACAGAAGAGGATTTTATTACTAAAAAGGCAACATACAGAAAGGCATTCTTTAGTTCTGGACACTCAGCTCAACGTAAAACACATAGAAACGTGGTCGACGTCTACAAGTATTATTTTTGTTCACAAACATGAATTTAACGAAGCGCGTATTCACAGAAACGTATCGATGGTTCTAATTTCCTATGAAGTTTTCTTTATTTTACGTTGACAGAAATGTCTATCATCTGCTCACCATATTAGCGCTAGGTAAATCAATATTTTGAACTGTTGAAATCAATTAGCCTAAGGACAAAGGTCAAGCCTAGGTGAGGTAGCATTTCACCTGAGTGAGGTATGCTGACGAGTCCGTCTCGTGTTGGTTTGATTCAAATGCCAGACACTCAAACAGGAACACATGTAGGTTTCAGTCACAGGAATGAAGGAAGAGGTTAAGTAGAGATCTAGAACCTGGCAATGCGTGGAGGATGGGAGTGGCCGAGGTGATTAGTATTTCCATATCACAATAAAACCACTGTATATTATATCAGCACCTTTTCATGCACTTGGCTGTGGATATGTAATGAGTAATAAGCCATTTTATATCAAGAAACATTAAAACTGTTTGAAGTGAGAAACGCTGATAAAAAAATCTTGTGTGTTCCATTCGCATGACTTCCCTACATCTCCGCAACAAATTACTGTTAAAAAGCGTATACTTCTATTTATTACGGGCTAATCGAGAAAAAACGAGCAGAAATAGTCTTATTACTTGCTTCCTTGTAAGCAGAAGCGAAATAAGAGATTACCATAGGTTAAAGTGAGTCAAAAGCTGGTTGCTAAGTGCCTGAAGTTCCTTTGTTTGTATGGACAGGAGTTCACAAATTCCTGTATGAGAGAAGTGTTAAGTTTTTTAAAGGCGAAACCAAAAACAAGGAATATCTCAAAAACGGTAAACTCTAAGAAAAAAAATATATATAACATAAATTGTGTGTTTTAACGTGCTGGACATTTTGTGTGTTATAAGTTTTTGTCCATCTCTTACGGTTTAGTAGTTATGCAAAGCTCCGAAAAATTCATCCAGAATAAAAGTGTCTTCAGAGGATATTCCCAGAAAATTCAAGATATACATTTTATTTGTCAGGTAAATATCTTTAATATACGCTATTTTAATCAAATTCGTTAGCCCTTTTTGAGAAAATCAAATTTTTCGAAAAAAATTCCATGTAAAGGGTAGTTTGGGGTTGGATTTTTCTCAAAATCTTCCTGTCGCATCCCTGGAAGATTCTAAACTTAAATACCGAGTTTGCTATTTTACAGACTTTTCGTTTTTGAGTAATCGTTGTCACAAACACACGGACACACACACGGATCTTTTTCTGAAAATGATTTTTTTGGATACAGGGGACCCTAAATCACATATTTCCGGTGAAATCTCGGTATCGAATTTTTGGGTAGAGTGCACTACCTTCTCTATACAATTTGTACATAGTACGTTTAGAGAAAATAAAAATGTCTTGTAGGCAACACATGTCTTCCTTCATAAATTATAGTAACCCATTTCTTCGACATTAACTGTGAATGACATAGCAAGTGACTAACTACAAGTAAACATGCATTCTCTATTTTCAGTTCAAGTATTGTACGTAACCTATTCATAAGTGTGCATGCATGCGTAGGTAATTCTTCACTCTAGATTGAATATTCAGTATGATGCTATGAGCAGAATGAGTCATCCTCCGTGGTCTGGCCTGTGGTTCTCAAGGTCGCGGATTCAAACCCGGAGGGCGATAGAGGCCGCTCTTTGAGCCGTTCTTCTATAATTGATAAGGTAGTAGAATGGGGTAAAAGCCAAAAACTTATATTATGTTTTCGGTGAAATGCCATATCAGGTGCTCCTAATATTAAAGAAACTATTCCATTATCAAATCCTCCATTTATAATTGATATACTAGGGCCGTATGATAAGTCTTTCAATGAAAACCGCATTTAATGTTTTGTTATTTCTCAAGATGATTTCCAGAAAGTCTAATAAGTTTGTCATATCGGTGTTCTAATTTAATTAAACCATCTCTGTAGTACGATTTATCAAGGTCCTCAAAATAGCTCTTTGCCGCATCAATGACCTCCTCGTTGCTGTGAAATCTTCGTCCTCCAAGAAAAATTTTAAGGTTTGGGAAGAGGAGGTAGTCAATGGGTGCTAAATATGGCAAATAGAGTGAATATTCAAGCAATTCCAACTTTAATTCGCACGTTTTCCCCATTGCAATGACTGAACAATGGTCGGAACATTCTCGTTGTGAAACAATTTTTTTTTTTTTTTTGCCAAATAAGGTCTTTTTTTTCACCTCATCACTCGAACGTTGCAGTAAGCTTGCGTAGTAGTCAGCAGTGATACTTTTACCCTTTTCCAAGTAATCAATAAAAATAATTTCCTGTGCATCCCAAAAAACACTCGCCATAACATATTTGTTAGCTAACAAAATGACTTTGCCTTTTTTGGAGTTGATTCACCTGGCGCAATCCACTGTTTTGACTGTGATTTATTTTCTGGAGTGTAGTGATGTATCCAAGTTTCATCATCCATGGTAATAAGCCGTCTCAAAAATTCATTGGGATTTTTTACGGTAGAGCTCCACGTTCTTAAGAGAAACAGTTTTTCTTTGCAACTTTTGATCAGGTGTCAATAAACGCGGCACGCATTTTGCACAGACCTTGGGAAAGCGCAAAACATTACTTAAAATATTACCTGCGCGTTTTTTGATATGTTTACAGCCTCTGCTATCTCAAACAACTTTAATCTGCTGTTTTCCAGTACTAAACGATGAATTTTATCACTGATTTCTGGAGTTGTCACTTCTACAGGGCGTCCTGAGCGAGGCTCATCACTAGCGCTCAGTAATCCACCTTTTAATCATTGAATATGAAGGGGCAGAGTCTTTCAATGTACTGTCCATTTCGTATTCATTAGGCGTCAAGCCTTTCAAATGGAAGTATCTAATCACTGCTCGTTTTTCCAAATCCTCCATTTTCGCGAAAGCTTTAAACTTGCCTTATTTAAAATGATGTCATTCAAAAGCTATACAAGCTATTGACCTGCAACTATGGATAAAAACTAGTCTAGAGTTATATTATACGATGCTACCGTCTAACTGACCTAGTGACGCCATATCTGTATGAGACCCGGGACTTATCAGCCGACCCTCGTAACTAGGAATAAAATTATAATGAAAGCGTGGCTTCCTTCGGAAGATAAATAAAGCCAGTGGTCTCATGGGGTAGATTTACGATACGTAAAAGAACCTCCAACCTGATGAAGAGGCCTTTGAGCAAAATAAAAACTATATTTCATGCTCAATATAGAACGAGCAATTAAAGAACGTCCATTAAACAAATAAATTTTACGTGCAATATAACATAATACACTATACGTTTATAGTGAACAGTATACTGGCTGTGTGCAGTCTATAATCAACGTTAAGGTCCTGTTTCGCAAATGAAACGTTGAGAAAAAGAAGGAAATTACAACAATTAATCATATTTTTTAAAAAAATTGCGCCGTGAAAATGCTGATAGATTTAATAAAGTGCATCACATATTCTTAGAATTGCTTACAATTTAAATAAACACAAGCAAAATCCTCATTGAAATTTTACTAAAGTTAAATTGGTTGTCAAATACATATTCGCCATTATGCTATACCTGCTGTCCTCGTATTCTGTATTTTAGGGAACTATAATATTTCTTACTTGGAAAGGTTTGGAAAAAACTGCAAGCATTAACACAATATGCAAAATAATAATTACGTGATGATAATTGGCAATAAATCACAAAGATGTTGGAATATTATCTATATTTGATTTTGATTAGCTAAGAGAAAAGAGATACGAATGAAAATCAATATAAGGATCCCCTAAATATTGCAATGATGGGTAAAAATGTAAATGCAATTAACAAATGTGCATCCCCTGATACGTGCTTAGTAGAAACTAACACTTTTGAAAAATATTTTTCAGGAAGCTTTCTAAGACTATAATTTTCTTCTCTTCCTCCTCTCTTTTTATCTTATTCATAGAGGAGCGCGGAATTTTCACTCAATTTATTCTTTCTAGAAAACAATGATGTACAACAGTGGATGTTTCATGTGATGGAGTTCCAGAGGTACAGATGTTATAAATAAGTATGTAAAAATAAATTTCGTCTCCTTATACTTGATTATCACAAGAACACAGCAACAGCAATTATAATAATGATGATAATGGGATGGGTTAGTCTTTCACGGACGGAGTGTATATTAATATATTCACCTTCCAAGATTTGTTCCTTCGGAAGGGAAGTAAAGCCGTTGTAAAAAGAACCTCAAGCCTGATAGAGAGGCCTCTGAGCAAACTTAAGCGGTCTTTCACAACCAGTATAGAATGGGATGCTGAGAACCACAGCAGTGAAAGAGCGTCCATAAATAAAACTACATTTACATTTCCAAGATTTGGTCCATTGATTTATTTGTCCAGCACCGATGCCCTAGGTAGTTGAAACAAACTATTGTACAACAGTTTCTTTCAACTACCTAGGTCATATATAGGTCACACGTGTGTGTGTTTAAGGTCCAAATATACTACATATGACTGTAGATGCATGAAATAAAGATACACGGTGGAATGCCGTGTGGGGAAACTAGAGAAAACGGAGAAAATCCGTTCCTGCGCTGTTTTGTTCACTACAAATCCCACATGCTGTCGCCTGGGATCGATACCTCGCCCTGTTGAGAGGCGAATGATCTAACCACTCGGACAAGACGCTGTCCGCTAATCGACCAAGCTTCCTCTGTTGACCATGTGAAGTATTCTTTTCTCGGAGCAAGAAACCCCACCAGCACCATTAAACTAAGAACTACACGAGAAACATGATTGGTCGGGGGGGGGGGGGCGGAATGGCAGGAGACTTATGGAAAGTGAACTGTGTTAGATGAGAAATCATCCTAGAATTCGCTATCGACCAAGGAACACTACACAAGACCAAAAACCCCAGATACACACAGGAACCATTTTCTAACATTTTTGTGCTCAGTGAATGTCGAAACATGTATTTACGGTGATATTTCAATACGGATTTTGAGGTTAATTATGAAGGGCAGATACTTTCTCTTACCTACCATCAATAGGTAGTGGTAAAGAAAATACAAATTACCATTTAAATTACTTTTTGTTGCTCAGAAAAATAATCAAAAGATCTTTTACTCTTATCTAATGTGATGTATCAGTGAAATTGACCAAAAATTGTGAAAAATTAAAACATTATTTTGTTCATAATAAAATGATATGAACTTAAAGAAATTATATCATTATTCCTTATTAAGTACCAATTAACAGAAACTATAAGTAAGTAGGCGCATACTTATTAATAGGCACTCCCAACTTTAAACCTTATTTCCTTGCAACCTTTTTTTCAACAATGTTCCATACTCAAAATGTTCCACACGGTGCAACGTTTCCTTAATTTGTTTAAAAAATTATACTTCCAATCAAAAGCACATTAAAGAAAATTGTCATATTACTTTTTCAAAATAAACCTCCAATTTATAGAAATCAAATATTAAATTTTGAAAAATAAAGAGTTTTGGAGAGTATTGATTTTTACCCTAATTATTAAAATGTTAACAAGGCATATCTATGTACTCATTTACTGTGAAACAGGATTTTTATGTATATATTTAGAAAAATACATCACGTGTCTCATTTTTATTAGAACAATGAATTTATTCAGTATAAATTATTATTTAAATAAGCATGCAAGATAGAATTTTGATACGTGAAAGAAAGATCAGTATTATGATGTATAATAATTGATTTAAATGTCAATAAGATAATGTTACGTAAGTGGCTTTTCCAAATTTCACAGATTCTGGCGATGAATATTAAATAAAAGATAGTGAAGATTTGGAGGATTATGCACTCTATGTTGGACGTGGTACGAGTGGACGGTTCTTATTGACGAAGTGAATATTCAGCTTTCCCTGAATGTGTGTCGTCGTGATACATGAGAAAAAGAGGGTGAGAAATTGGATAACAGCTTATGAACCACGACCCGTTATAATATTCACTCTAGTCGAAAGAAACACGTCACTCACTCAAAAGAGGAAAATCTTGTCAACTGCACTCCCTCGCAAGTGTGGCGAGCGACCACTTCGGGGGACTCCCTCTTCACCCGCACCTAGCCGACACCCTAGGGACAAGAAAAAGAAAAGGAAAAGTAAAAAGATAGAATGTATAACCGAAGATGGAAGAGATGTGTCGGTTACACACATCTAAACGTAAAATGGTCCACCTCGCAAGTATGTTTTCGTAAATATCAGCATATATATGGATGAATTTTAAATTTTAAATATTTAAATAAATAAATAAATAATAGTAATAATAATAATAATAATAACAACATACACCAGAAATGATAAACTTATTTTGAGTTTCTGCCAGTAAATTGATAGAATTTTTTAACTAAATTCATATTATTATTTTTTTTTTCACATAATCCGTGTGTACTAATTGATACTATGAATCCTGGGACTTAAAGCACACTACATTGTAAGTATAATTTGAAATCACCTTGTGATTTACCGGGAAACATGCCGATCAGTTGTGAAATTTAATGTCCTGTCGGCATGTTACTATGGTATCTCAGTGGTAGAGCAACCCGCTAGAGACAGGGTTATCCGTGATTTAAATTGCAACTATGGCATTGGGTTTTTCAGTCTGACTCTACCTATCCTAGACTCATATTAACAACTCATATTAATAACTACTTTGAGTATGAACTAAGCTATAATTGAGGGCGTTGCTAAAGTCCCACATAAGCTTTCTTTTTTTTTTTTTTAATTTACACAAGCCCATGTCGGGGGTTTTGACTTGAAAAACAACTTCGCTAAGCTGAAAGATTTCTTAACTTTAGATTTTTAGTTTTATACTACTGAACGCACACATTCACTTCACATCCATACCTACAAACTCTGTGGGATTGTGAATGATTCAAGTTAAAGAAAAATTCCCCGCCCCAGCCGGTAATCAAACCCGGGATGTCTGGATGAGAACGTTAACCGCAGAGGCAGCCTACGACACATTTTCTGCTACAGTGAAACAAAATTTAAAAAGAAACAAAAATGCTCGAATGTGTTAATTTAGGAATTTAAGACACTCCTCACAGATATTAACCATTCTTAGTAGCTTTATTGTCAAGTTGTTACATCATCATTGGAAACGTTTTAAAGATACCCTAGAGTTCTTTTGCATACCATCTCCAAGATTTTCTTATTGGGTGTATGATTGTACAAGCTATCAAATGTTTTATACAAAAGTTGCTATAGTATTGTTGAAACGGTACGTTTATTATGTATGTCCGTCAAACAACAATATCGCAACCGCTAATTCTACAATTGTAGACTGTAATTTTCAAACGCGTTCAAGTAACAGAATAGATATCTCTTCGGAAACGTGCTTTAAGAAAACGTAGTTTTTCTTTCAATGTTATGTTATGTTATCTTCGAGTTGAAATTTTTTGCACATATCTTGTCAGTGAAACTCTAAATTGAGTTCTAAACTTTTCCTAATTTAAGATTAAGTATTAATTTATATTTTTTTTACTGTGTCATTTATGTGCACATGCTTATCGAGGTAAATAGTCTAATATGGATACTGAATTTCATAGTTATTGTATAAGAACGAATCAAAAGTTGGATTAAAACATAAATCAATCGTAACTAAAAACTAATGTTTTGTCTCTTAACATCGGAGAGAATTCCGGACCTCAATAAAACTGCTTGAATAGCACCAGAAAGTTCAACTATTTATTTGTTGTTATAAGGATAAAGGGAAAGATTGACTCACAAAATTGTAGATTATGACCGATATTTTCATAGAATGTAATATGTTGCATTCAAATGTCGTTCTCTATAAACTATTGTCACAAAAGATTAGTCTTTTGTATACATTGTCCTAATCGAGTTGAACATTTGCAAAAATTTGGCTTATTACTTGCTTCCTTGTAATACACCAGTGAAATAATTGAAAATCAGCTCTGTTTTGCATTCTCGGGTGTAAAACAAAAGATATATAAAATAAAAATTGACTTCCCGTTTGAGAAAAGTTTTAATTAAAAATTGAAACCGATAACAAGTAATATCTAGTAAACGGTTAGCTCTACAAATATATATACACATTTTGTGTTGATTATTGAGATCTATTTTTTGTAAAGTAAGTTTTTGTCTCTCTCTCTCTCTCTCTCTCTCTCATGGTTTATAATTTATATAAAAGTCTTCCAGAATGAAGAGGTCTTCAGAAGCTATTCCCAGAAAATTCAAGATGTACATTTCGTTTATAATGAAAGTATTTTAAATATATTGTATTTTAATCAAAATTTATAGAGCCATTTTCGAGAAGATCAACATTTTGGAAAAATATTCCATTTAAGATAGTTGGGGGGGGCATATTTGTGAAAATATTCGTGTCGCATCTTTGGAATATACTGAAATTAAATACCAAATTTGGTATCCACCCGAATTTTCGTTTTTGACTTATGCTCTCCACAGAAACACACACACACACACACACACACACACACATACACACACACACCATTGACAAATAAAAATTCACTGACGCTTTTCTAAACATACATTTTGACGCAGAAGTCCCCAAAAATTGTACTTTCGTTATCAATTTTGGGTGTAGTACAATACCTCTTCTATAGTTTATGTAGGCTAATAGTACATGTAGAGTAAGTAAAAAGGAGGGGAAACAATTTAAATTAAATCATCGTTCTTATTTAAAATCACCACCACCATTATCATTTCCCCATCTACCAATAATAATATTATCTATGGAGAAAATCTCTTGGAAACCAATGCTACATTTATCATAGACAAAGCGTACATAGGTTGTCCACAAACGGATGCATTATACCCACAATCATTTATGACGAAAGAAGTATCAAACTTGCATGCCAAAACATATCTTAAACTATTTTGAGAGTAGTAACATGTTATCGAAAAGTGATACAAAATATCATTTAGTGGTCTCAAATATAATGTAATGAAATTAAAGTCACCAACCTCCCAATGACTGCTCTGTTCGCTCATGGGAAAAGCTGTATTCGGTGCTGGAATCTAACCTCCATGAATATCTTCTCTATTTTTACTGCACATACGAGGCCCACCATGTATATTTTGAGCATTGGCAATACTAATTGCTGTACATAGGAGAGATCTGGTGATTACACTGGAAAGTTTGACAAAGTTGACCTTAACATACTTCAGGTATTTTGTCAAAGAGCGTTTTTGTGTTGTTTACAGTAGCTTTAAAATTGTGTCTCAGCGAAATTTACTTGTGAAAACATTCCTGCGATGATTTATTAATTTTTGACATGGAATATCAAGACAAGGCTGCATTAAATAACATTCTACTACATTTGGTGATGAAACTCCATCCTTTGCAACACTGAAACGCTGGTATAACGAGTTTAATCGTGGCCGCCGTTCGCTCACTGACGAAATTCGTGAAGTTCTTGTGCCAGAAAACATTGATGCTGTGCAAAACTGATATAGCAAGATCGTCATGCTACACACTGTGAGATAGAGGCAACGCTAGGCATTAGATGCACCGGCATATATATTAAAAACATTGCAAGGCGTGAAAACATTTTGGATTCCGCATAATTTGACACAATCTTGAGTCGATTGGTGCATACAAATGCTGAAGAAATACAATGATGGGGCTTCAAAAGATGTGTATAAGATTGTAACAGGACATGAATCGTGGATCTATGCATATGAGACGGAACGTAAACAGCAGTCAACTGGGTGTATCAAGATGAACCAAATCCAACAAAAGTTATTCTTACTCGAAATACTTCGAAACAAGTGGTAGCCTGTTAAAAAAAAAAAAAAAAAAAAAAAAACTCGTTATGTGCTTTAGAGGAAACATAAAAAAGTAAATTCTGAATGGTACACAGCCATTGGTTTGCCAGAAATCTTCTGTGGAATAACGAAAACAACCAAATTCTGTCGTGTCGTTGTTTATCAAGTTATGCTGGCGCTCGCACATCTCATCCAATAAACGATTATTTGAACACTCAAAAAATCGAATTTATGACTCATCCACCGTACAGTCCTGATTGGGCACCCAATGATTTCTTTTTGTTTCCGAACATAAAAAATAAAATGCGTGTAGGCAGAAGAAGCCATTAATGCGTTCAAAAACCTGTTTTGTAGGATGAAAAAAAAAACAGATTGGAAAAAATGCTATGACAAATGGTTGGAACACAAATAAAAAGGGATCATAAAGGAGTATGTTTCAAGAAAAGTAAATCAATTTTCAATGACAAATTACTGTTTTTTATTATTGGGGTCAAAATATAAACAGTGCTTCTCGTCTTGGCACGATCTATAAATCTTGTAACTTTATATTTGTTAATGTATTGTGAAATATAATCATATTAAACTGATATAAGAGTTTTACTATTTAAAACTTAGCTGGTCCGTACTACCTTTTTATTTGTTAATGTGTTAATTTAATTTTGCAGCACTAATAGGATGCACATTGTTGTCAGAAATTTAACTGCGATTTTTACAGTAAATGTACACCAAAAGCAAAAACACCCAAGTCTCCGTTTTCTCTCCCGCAGGGTCCCTATTGGCCTGGGGAAAAACAATAACGATCTAAGTTGGTATGGACGACTTTTGATCTGTCTTCTGCTCAGTGATCAGGTACCTGCAACTATGGCTGAAAACAAACTTTCCCTCACCGTAGCTACAAGAATCTCCGCGCAAGATCGCTCTAAAGATAACTTATAGCCAAAATTTCATACAACGAAAAGATCGACCATAGTTACGTTTCAGTTTTTCCTCCCAGCAATGGCCGTGGCAAACAAAAAAAAAACAAACAAAAAAAAACAAAAAAAAACCAACAAAACAACAACAATCCATAAATCAAGCAAATAGATACTGTTATTGATCATTTTAATTTGTAAATAATATTTTTGTTTCAAAGTTGGACCTTTGGAAAGGAACCTGAGACGTATTTCTGTTTTCGTCTACTTTCACAAAAACCTCCCACCTTGATTTGTAACATCCATGAAGAAGTGGTCCCTTGTAAATATGAGATGCAAGTTATTGATTTTTGTAAGGTCAACAAGGCATGGGTAATCGATCGTCAATTCACCACCGCCCTACTGCAATCAATGCTCAACAGATGTTACTAATTACATTTTTTTTTGCGCAAATACCTATTCTGCTAAGCATTATCGTCAAAAATAGCATGTAATTGCGGTAGAAAATATCGTCTCACATTTTCAATATCCTTATTCTCCAATGATGCACTTGTAATATACTACTGCTATACGCTGTTGCAGCAAATAGTACACCTAGTTTCAAATGACAGTAGTTGTTTTCAATTTCTCTAGCAGTATGTACAATGTACATAGTGTATAGGGAAGGTATTGAATTGCACCCAAAAATTCTATACATATTTCAACGGAAAACATGTTTTGACCCCCTAAATCCAAACAGCAGTTCTAGAAACATGTTCGTGTGAGTGTCTGTGTGTGTATAGTCAGTCTGTGGATAGCATACCTCAAAACGAAAGGTGGATTAAGCACTCAACTTGGTATTTAAGTCCATTATCTTCCAAGGATGCGACACGAAGATTTAAAAGAAAATCCCACCTCCCCTTCTACCCTTTACTAGTACATTTTCAAAAATAAATTTTAAAATGTCATATATTTAAGACATTTTCATGACAAACGAAATGTATATCTTGGGTTTTCTGGGCATAGTCTTTGCAAACCCTTTCCTTCTGGATTGCACTTTTCCCTATGAAATATACAAAAACTCACTACATAAAAAATGTAGATCTCACTTGAAAAATACAAGTTATGTCATATATTTTTCTTTTAGTTAACCATTTTCGTGATATCCCGAATTATTGGTTTCAGATTTAAGCTAGTTAAACTTTTCTCAAACAGTTGTCATCTTTGTTTTAGTCTTTTTTTGTTTACTCTTAGCAAGCAAAGAGAACCGAATTTCAATTCTTTCACTTAGCAGCCGGCTTTTAGAACATTTGACAATCGCTTTAACATAGTGTATTCCCTTTAGGCATTCTCCTTAAAAATTCTGGAAATATTTATCATGATAAAGGAATCATTCCTTTTGTAAGGAAAGTTTGTTTATGGAACAGCTAGATAAAGTCAGTGAATGGGACATATCAGCCTTTTTAAAATAAGCACGCTGTTTAAGTAACCTTCAGTTTGCTTATTTTCGTTATACGCAGCTGTAAATACGGTGATCACAGAAGGTCCTAGGACTGATCCTTGAGGTACAATTAAAACCTCGTGATATGAATGATATGCGCTTATAATTTGACGAGGAAAAACATCTGGAGCTTTAATGCTACAGGCGACCTTATGGTCTTTTAAAGTAACCATTTAGGCACGACAGAAAGAATGGATGAACTGAAAGCGAAACTTCAACTCGATTCAGATGGGCACGTTAGAAGCTGAGAATACAGCAGTGTGACGGAAATACTTTTCCTCGCTCCGTAGGGACCACAGTCCAGAGAACTGTAACAAATTCTCAGGGGATATTGTTGAAGAGCCACTCTAAACCAAGTTTATAGAAACACACGTAGAGAAAAAATCCTGATGTGTTCTATTCACATCTTTGTAAGATACCAAACTTAAATACCAAATTTGGTATTAAACAACCTTTTCGTTTTTGAGCTATGCTATCCACAGACACACACACACACACACACACACACACACACACACACACACTTTTTTCCAGAAATTATTTTTTTGGATTCAGGGGGACCCAAAACATGTATTTCCGGTGAAATATCGGTATCGAATTTGTGGGTGCACTACAATACCTTCTCTATACACTATGTACATAGTACGTGTAGAGAAAGTAATAACAGTTCCAGAGGCTTGTCGGGACTCCGGCGCTGAATTCCTTTCTTTTTCCTAACATTTCCATTGTTGTTCTGTTGGATTGCCGTTTTCCTTTTTGCTTCTAATGCACATACATATACAAACATAGAAACACTTATGCCCAAGGTGGAACTCGAACCCACGATCCCTTGCGCCACGAAGCGCTAAAGCGAAGCACTTTAGCAAACACGGCCATGAGGACCGGCCAGCGCCTTGGGCATGGGTGTTTGTCTGTAAATGTGTATATGTGTGTGTTGTAAGCAAAAATCAAACACGGTAATCAAATAGAAAAGCAAATGAAATGTCGGGAAAATATAAAATAAAATAAAATAAAAATGAAAACGGAATACTGCGCCGCAGTCCCCAAAAAATACCGGAATAAAAAAAAAATATTAAAAAACCGGATGCGTTCCATTCACTTAACTTTCTCTAGCTGTTCCATATCTAAACTATTCTTACAAAATATAATCGTCTACATCATGCTAATCGCATAAACATTAGCCGAAAGTCAAACCTTTTAAAAGCCCGTCGCTATGGAAACAATTGGGGTTCAGTTCACTTTGCATAGTCCCGATTGAGAAATGTTGGGTATTTTAAAATCAAGAGTATTAATAAGGAATATCTCGAAAACGGCGAATTCTATCAGAAAAATGTGTATGTCATAATCTATGTGTTTTGGCGAGGTCTACATTTCTTGTGTAGTATCTTTATCTTACGGTTTAACCGTTATGAAAATTCTGCAAAACTTACCAGACTAAAGACGTCTTCAGAGGCATTCCCAGAAAATTCAAGATACGCATTTTGATAGTGATGTAAATATATTCAATATATGGTATTTTAATCAAAATTGTTGGTCCTATTTTTGAGAAAAACAGAATTTTCAAAATGTTTCCATGTAAAGGGTATTTTGTGGTGGGGGCGTTACATCCTTGGAAACTACTAAACACAAATACCAAATTTGGTATTAACGGCCTTTTCGTTTTTGAGACACACACACATACACACACACGCGCGCGCGCGCGCGTTTGTTAAAATGTTTTTTTTAATTCAGTTGGTACATGTATTTCCAGTTATTTTGAGTGGAATGCAATATCTTGTCTATTCATGTGTAGAGGAAGTAATAAATTAAATCCACCTGTTAGCTGCCCAATATTATAAATATTAAAGTTTATAACACTCAGTTTTAAAGCAGAGTTAATTTTATATTTTAGAAATTTTGTTAAATACCAACAAAAATTCTCAAAATAGATTGATAAGTAGACTGAATCTTTATGGCTACTCTTATGTAATGCCAGTCATATTTTGTGAATAGTCTGTCTCAATTTGTGTTATACAGAGAGAGAGAGAGAGAGAGAGAGAGAGAGAGCATCTGTGTGCCCATCTATGCATTACGATATGTAAAACAACCGCTTAACCATTGTAAACAATTCGCTCACCACATTAAAAGCTGAAGCCGTGCCGTGGCCGAGTGGTTAGACTACTCGCCTCTCATGAGTTTGAATCCTGGCGATCGATTTGGCATTTACGGTGGATAAAGCGGCGTAGGGGCGGGTTTTCCAAGGGTCTTCCAGTTTCCCGCTATCGCATTCCACCAATACTCCATCTTCATTCCAAGTATCATCAGTGACATCGCCTGCGGTGCTATAATAGCAAAAGCGGGCGTTAAACACTATAAAAAATCTGATGTGTTCTATTCACATGACTTTCTCTACATCTCTGCAACAAATTATTATTAGAAAGTGTATGCTTCTATTTACTTCATGCTAATCGAGAAAAACTTAGCAGAATTAGTCTTATTACTTGCTTTCTTATAAGTAGAAGGGAAAAAAATGCAGTACCATAGGTTAAAATGAGTCAAAAGCTGATTGCAATGTGACTGAAGTTCCTTTGTTTGTATGGATACGAGTTGAGCAATTCCTGTATGAAAGGGTTTTAAAGCTGAAACCAATTACAAGGAATATATCAAAAATGATCAACTTCACGAAAAAATGTATATTACACAAATTGTGTATTTTAACCTGCTCTACATTTTTATGTAGTAAGTTTTCATCCATCTCTTACGGTTAAGCAGTTATGCAAAATTCCGTAAAATTCATCTAGAGTAGTCTTCAGAGGTTATTCCCAGAAAATTCAAGATGTACATTTTTATTTGTCTGGTGAATATCTTCAATACACCATCATTCAATCAAAATCGTTAGAGCCATTTTTGAGAAAATTTACATTTTTGAACAAAATTACATGTAAAGGGTAGTTGGAGGTGGGGGGATTTTCTTGCATCGTCGCATCCTTGGAAGATATTAAACTTAAATACGAAGTTTGGTATTCAACAGTATTTTCGTTTTTGAGCTATGCTGCCCTCAGATACACACACACATACACACACAGACTAACATACACACTCAGCCAGACAGATAGACACACCCTGACATTTTTCTAAAAATTGTTTTTCTTATTCAGGGGGTATCAAAACATGTATTTCTGAAGAAATCTCGTAATCAAATTTTTGGATGCAATACAATATCTTCTCTGTACACTATATACATAGTAAGTATAGAGAAAGTAAAAATATAAACTAAAATAAAAATACTTAAACTACTTCCTGATGGACATAGGCTATAATTTCGAAAATTAAAAGAAAAAATAAAGAAACATATCTAATTTGTTGCATGCACATAGCTTTCTGTATTCATTCTTCAGAATAGTAAAATGTATAAATGTTTCTTTTTTTTGGCTTAACATCATTTTAACTGTTTGGTCATATCTAACGTTAAATGAAATTGGTGAAATCATTCTCAAACGATCTCGGGGTTCGTGACTTTAAAGTTACTCGAGTTCGTCCTCTCAGGATAAGGGAAAACCTTGGGGGGGGGGGGGGGAATTATCCGGTTAACTTTCCCTACTATGTGCATTTTTTATACGTGCTAGAGAAATTAAATATATAAATCATTAAAAATATTGTATACGCTTTAATGGAATTCCATTTGAATTTAAGACCAGCAAAAGGTATTTGATTGACATAGCACCAGCTTTTATAAGATTTGACTATCGACTTAATCTATGGCACTCACTTATTTCTCTCCTACTTAAAAAGAAGCAAGCAATAAGAGCCTCTCTGCTATTGTTTATCTCGATTAGCATGAAGTAGATAGAAGAATAAGCTTATTAAAATAATTTGTTACAAAGATGTAGGGAAATGTCGTGTGAATGGAACACATCAGGATTTTTTCTCTACGTGTGATTTAACCTATTGTACTCTACTTCGCTTCTACTTACAAGAAAGCAAGTAACAAGTCTATTTCTGCTAACGTTTTCTCGATTAGCATGAAGTAAATAGAAGCATTAGCTTTTTAACAATGGTTTGTTGCAGAGATGTAGAGAAAATCATGTGAATGCAACACATAATATTTTTTATTAAAAAAAAGGCGGGACTAGAACCCAGGATACTCTGCGCCACGAACCACCAAAGCGAGACACTTTAGCGAGCACGGCTATGGAGACTGGCAGCTATTAAATTCAGTTACGCAAAACTACATAAATAGTTGAGTAAAATGCCAAAATGGACAAAGGCATATTTTATTAATGCTGAAGCACAAATGGCACAAAAACACTGAAAATAAATCTTTAAATGTGTTCTGTAGGTATTATTACTAAATTAAGAGAGTATAGATTTACTTATGTACCGTAATATGACAAGAAGTTCCGGTGCTTGTGGTAGGTGGCTCTGAGGATGCACAGTAACTCCTGGTTGAGGTATATAGTGCAATATCCCATGTGTGCGCTCAGCTGTTGCTGAGTATATTGATGTGGTCCCCGAGGACAGTGTCGGCAAAGTAACAGACCAAGTTAAGGGAGAGGGAGGGGTGGTAGACTCAAAAAATGAAAAAGGACGGGCCAGGGAAGCTGAAATCTTGAGTTAAGGGATGGTTCAACGTAACGAGGGTGGAGAAAGGGGGTAAAAATAAAAGCAAACACAGCAAATGAGAAAGTGCGTGTCTCTGGGGAACAGGATAGCTCTGGTCAAAATCACTATCCGCCGTAATGTTATATAACCTCTTATTTTCTATTTATAAAAGCTGTTCAACCATGGAATAACAGCTCTAAAGTTTTCTTTGTAGAGGGTTTATTGGAGGAAGTGAAACAAATTCCCTCTGGTTTCCTTTCTCCGTCCGATTTTATCTTATGACTACATTTTCTTTCTCTTAATAATAATTGAAAGAGTTTTATTTTTCAGCTTTACCACTTTAACCAAGAGGAATGGCTCAGACGGTTTTGTCATTGGCCCGTATTCAGGAGGTCGAGGATTCGATCCCCATGGCCAACTTACCTAATCCAAGTGTTTTTCTGGGCTTCGCCGGATCTCCAGGGAAATCCCGAGTAGGTTTCTATCGTCCCCCACATTTCTTGACACCCCATGTCGTTTCTATTGTGATTTTACTCATATCGTTCGTTTCTTTTAGGGTTGCAAATGACGGCGATGGTACTCGTGCAGCGTGGCAAGGAAAAAAGGATGCTCATTGTGAATTTCTCTGTCGTACGGCTTCGGATGGTTACCGGTATGAGACCCTTGTTGGGAAAGATTCCCTGGTCGGGATGCTTCTATCTGGAAACCGTAGGGATCTTTTCACTGCTGTGCATGATGAAAAAGTTGTACATTATATTTACATATGCAGGAAATTACATTGAACTATTTTGAAATAATGTAGACATTTATGTAATAAAGCATGATCTAAAGATATGCGGAGAGGGAGAGAGACAAGAGAGATAGAGAAAGGAGTGTATTTGTTATAGCTTTGATTTTATTTTCCCTGTTACATATAAAAAGTAGGGGAATTATTGTATTCCATCCAAACAATTGATGTCCAGGTTTCACCTGAAATATAAGCTGTGGTTTTCTGAACGGCATAAAAAAATAGAAAACAGTGTCTATACGTGAGTGAAAACCAAACTTTGTATTTAAGTTCAAGATATTTCAAAGACCTGACTCGAAGATTTACAAAAAAAAATCTCTCCTCTGGAAAATTTCCTTTGTATTACATTTTTTCGAAAGTTTTCATTCTCTCAAAAATGGCTTTATGGTTTTAGTAAAATACCATATCCTTAAGATTTGTTCACGGAATATAAAATGCATATCTTGAATTCTCTGGAAATCATTTGAATCCTCCTCATTCAAAATGAGTTTTGAGCTAGACAAAATCTTGTTGCATATAATGTAGATCTCATTAAAGCAGGGATGAATTGGATTAATTAGTGAGGGAGAAATTAAGTATATTAAAACAAAGGCTTTTCACACAATATGCGATACGGATTTAGTTTATCGTTGATGAATCACTTTTTCGTGTTTTTCCCTGGTCAGGGGGCAAACGCTGAGAAGGTTTCGCATCTACCACAATTTCGTTTCTCTCATTTTCCGTGCATTCTGCTTCCTTCTCATTTTCCAGGTGTGCTTCTGGGTTTCGTGGCATGAGGTGGTACCGGATTGATGGCGCGAATGCGTGCTCCAAGGAAAATATATTCACTGTTGTAGCGATTCGCTTTAGAGGTTGTTTGAAGGGTTTCGGGTTCGAAACCCACATGACGATTCGGGAGATTAAAGGAATGGTGTGGAAGTAGAAACGCTTAACTCAGCATATGTCAGCAAGTAATCTTTCTCAGGGGTGGTGTTGAAACACAAGTGGTTTCCTTTGAGTTCATAATTATTGTCGAACTCATTTATATATTTTCTTTAGATATTATCTGCTGTCAAACACACGCGCTTTCCTTCTACGTTCTTCCCCCTTTGAACTACTATTCACCGCTCTTGTCATCCCTTATTATTTGCAATACTTATTATGGTGTATTAATTAATGCTGTTCCTTTGACGCTCCGTCTCGTCCAGGACAGGTGCAGACAGTGGCGGATGTCCGTTAATCCGGGCAAAAGTCATGCTGTTCTGTTCACCAGAAAACGCCCCGAAATAAACCAGATACCCAACTTTTCCTATCAGGGCCAAAGGATAGAGTGGGGGAATTCCATCAAATACTTTGGCGTCATTCTTGATAAGGGCCTAACTTTTCGTGAACACGTGCGGGGAACGTCGGACAGGGCGAAGAGGGCGGTAGCCTCCCTTTACCCCGTGCTGGCCTCCCAGATGCCGATTCACTTAAAGTTACGCCTTTTCAAGGCGCTTATAGTCCCCCTGATGCTCTATGCCTGCGAAGTGTGGGGTATGGCAGCAGACTCCTGGCTTCTCTGGTTACAGCGGGTACAAAATAGAGGACTCCGGTCCATATATTCTGTATGTCGACGTTTCCCTTTGAGGCTACTACATGAAGCTTCGGCCCTCCCATATGTGGAAGATGTTATTAGGCGCCGGGCTCAAAAATTCTACGCCAGATTGGGCGAACATGAGAACGCACTTGTCAGATCTCTGGGGGAGTACTTACCCTCTGAACGCCGAAAGAGGCACTTCCGGGTTCCCCGCATGACTTGTGGGCACCCCCGGTAACAACGGCTATAAACCAGCCAACAGCGTAATAGCTGAACAAAGCACTCCCCCCTCCCATTGGGAGAGGTCTATCAAAATTCACCACCATATTCAAACAAAATAAACACCAGCGGAGCAGAGGAAAGGATGCTGCTCCTGAAATGCAACCGCTTGAGGAGCCTATCAGCGCTACCTCCTTAACACCAACACTCGGAACCTCAAAATAAAACCTCAACCTTCACCTCATTCCTGTGATTAAACCCTTACCAGGGTAGGTACACAGCAACAACACCCAGGCTCACCACGAGCCTACCAGACACGCACGCACGGCCGTACATAGCCGGTTCATGTTCACCATTGAATCAATTAATACGTCTTATTTCGTTGCGTCCCTTATAGTAGGTGTACCACTTCTCTCTGCCAACACGAATCCCGTTGCTCCCCGTTAGTCATTGTCACCGTCGGGCGATGAACCTTTCATCCCCTTTTGTACAAGTCCCTCCAGTTACAGTACAGTAAAATCCATTTCTACACTTTTCAACGTGTTTAACAATATTTCTACCCTGGCCATTTCAAATGCATATTTGTCCCTTCTTAATGTAATTTATATTTCTCTTTTAAATGTCTGCTAATTTCGCAAAACAATATTTATTGTCTCAATGTGGACTAGAGGGCTACCTGGTTATACTTTGGGCAGCTCGGGAATTGCGTCGGCTCTTCGAGTCAGGAAATGGAAATACCTCCAATCTCTGTGGTCTGTCTGCTTGCGTTATGAAGGTTATCTTTTCTATTCATTAGTCTTATTGAGCCATGTTTTCGCTTTGTAAGCATTATGATACCCTCTAAACGCGGTTGTACATGTAGCTCCGATAAGTTCCTATTACTTTCGGTGTATAAGAATGGCTGGCTGAATAAATGTGAGGATACCTTTTCTGCTGTAGATATTTTAAAGGTATAACAATCGTACAAATAACTAGAATTACCCTTGGACATGAAAGTAATGGCGTACCTACATTATACTCGGGATTAGTACATGTTTTTACTTTCTCTACACGTACTATTCACATAGTATTAGAGAATATCTCCTCTAATATATTCTATTGCACCAAAAATTCGATGTCGAGATTTAATCGGAAATATATGTGTTGAAATCCCCTGATTCTAAAAAAAGAAAAAAAGAAAAGAAAAAAATTAGAAAAATATGTGGGCAGCAGAACCCAAAAACCAAGAGACCGTTAAATACTTAACTTATTATTAAGATTATTATCTTTCAAGAATGTGACAGAAAGAATTAAAAAAAAATCCCCCATCCCAAACTACACTTTACATGGAACAATTCTTGAACATTTGGATTTTTCAAAATGGATCTGACGACTTTGATTAAAGTACCGTATATTAAAGATATTTAAATCATAAATAAAATGCAGATCTTAAATTTTCTGGAAATAGCCTCTGAATACGCTTTCATCTGGATTAAGTTTGCTGAATTTTCCATAAATGGTAAACCGTAAAAGATAGACAAAAACTTAATATATAAAAAATGAACTTTGTTAAGGCACACAATCTATGCCATATGTCTCTCTTGTAACGTGTGCATTTCCGAGATAGTCCTTTAAACTACGTAACTTTTCTCAAACGGTAAGTCACCTTGCGGTTTATCTCTTTTTTACTTTCTCTATACGCACTATGTCCATAGTGTATAGAGAAGGTATTGCACTCCACCAAAAAATTCGATGCCGAGATTTTACCGGAAATACTCGTATATGTTTTCGGGTCTCCAGTATAAAAAAAAGCATTTTTACAAAAAAGTCCGTGTGTGTCCGTGTGTCAGTGTATCCGTGTGTCTGTGAACACGATAACTAAAAAACGAAAAGTCGGTAAAATACCAAACTTAGTATTTAAGTTTAGTATATTTCAGGGATGTAATACGAAGATTTTGAGAAAAATCCCCCCACCCTAAACTACCCTTTACATGGAACTGTTTTCGAAAATTTTCATTTTCTAAAAAATGGCTCTAACGATTTTGATTAAAATATCGTGTATTAAAGATATTTACCTGACAAGTAAAATGTATATTTTGAATTTACTGGGAATAGCCTCTGAAGACTACTTTATTCTGGGTCAATTTTACGGAATTTTGCATATCTGCTAAACCGTGTGAGATGGAAAAAACCTTACCACACAACAAATGTAGAGCACCTTAAAACACACAATATATGTTATATACTTTTTTCATGGAGTTGATTGTTTTTGAGATATCCCTTGTTTTTGGTTTCAGGTATAAAAAAACATACTTTTCTCATACAGGACTTTGTGAACTCTTGTCCATACAGACAAAGGAACTTCAGTTGCATAGCAACCTGCTTTTGACTATCACTTTAACCTATGATACCCCCTTATTTCGCTTCTACTAACAAGGAAGCAAGTAATAAGAGTATATCTGCTAATTTTTTCTTGATTAGATGAAGTAAATAGAATAATTTGTTGCAGAGATGTAGAGATAGTCATGTGAATAAAACACATCAGATGTTTCGTTTTACCAGTGGTCATGCAAAACGAGCCTAGTTTCGATTGCTCATATAGCAACTAGCTTTAAAAGATTTGACCATCGCTTTACCCCAGTGTATTATCTTATTTTCCTTCTGCTTAGAAGGACGCAGGTAAAAGACAATATCTGCTAATGTTTATCTCGGTTAGAATGATCTACGTAAAAGAAATACAATTCATATTCAATATAGTAATGCTTGTTTATAAATGACTTTAATCTATTAATGTTTTACACAATTACTATTTTATTACTTCAATTTTTGATGATTATTCATTGTTCACTTTCGTATTTGAACTTTTAAATTACACATTAATCATCATTTTTTATTTTGTTTATTTGTCTGGTATGCAGCCTTCCCAATGGAGGAAGTCGATGGCTGCGCCTTTCAAAAAAAAAGAATAGTTTGTTTGCAGAATAGATAAAGAAAGCCATGTGACTGAAATACATTAGATATTTAAAAATTGTTCATTGTAAATTTCTTAACTTTATCAGGTAAACTGTTGAACGTAGTTAATGATTGCACTTTTCATAACTCTTTTTAGTTTTAATATACCTAAAGTTATCAAAAAGTATAATATGATTTATTTTTGTGGGTAGTAATGAAAAAAAAATACATCTCAGGTAGCTATAACGTTTGATTTTAAAGTAACAAGGGCAATTGAGAATATAAATTTATTGAAATTTAGAAATATAGTTGTATAAAAATTGGATTATTATGTTTCTTTGGTGAGACTCCGCAAATTAACCTAATTGCACGGTTTTGTAAGACAAAACTGTTTTTCTGAGGGTGTAATGTGAAATATGTGCGTACTAAACAAAATAATTTATTTTTAAATATCTCTAAGATGAAATTTACAGAAACCCCAAAAGGTGGATGAAACATTTTTCTTGCGACATTTATTTAATACGGTCTCATTTTTAGCAGATACAGCTGAAAGACTGAAGTGCGATATATTGGAATGGTTAACTAGCAGAAGTGCTGGATTCTGTCCTTAGGGAGTCGCAGTAAGGGGAAGCTGACCATTCTGCCCTTGTGAGACTTCACGATTAAATTCCTATACGTAGGACTCTCCCTTTTTCAATGGTCGATATTCATTTTCATGAAGGGGTGCGTTTCGGGAACGAGAAAATTAAAGTACAAGCAGTGATAGTTCACTGTGTGTCCTGTCTCTGGTTTTAAAAAATATACCTATGATTGAATGAAGTAATTTTATTCCTTATAAAACAAAAGTTTATTTCGTAGTCGGTTTACCCTCCTTACGTAGGACTCCCCCCCCCCCTAGGACTTACAAGGATGCTCAAGGGCTAGAAGCATTTGGGTAGCCAACGGTACGAACGACATAATGAAGAACCCGGAACGAGTGGTCGGCCCATAGCGAGGCATGAGGAAGTGGATGATGTGAAACTTAAGCAAAGTGGATGATAGAAAAGGTGATGATATTGGTTGAATGAATGGCGAGGGAGACCCGAGGAGCCGGAGGAAACCCGCCCAGATGCAGCTTCATCCACCACAAATCCCACATGCGTGCGCTTGCGGTTTACCCACTCCGCTCACAAAAAAAAAAAAAAAGTTATTTTAAAATCTCTTCAAAATTTAGTTTATATTTTATTTATATCTACTGTATAAATAACGTAAATAAAATCTTTCTCTATTCACTTACAACCAGTACTGTGGGCGGATCTAATTTTTCCAGTTTGAAGGCCTTCGTCGCCAAGCAAGGCCTATCCACGAGCCCTGAGCCTAAGGAAGTTCTTCAAAGGCGCCCTAATCCGAAAGCCGAAGACGAGTCCCCATCGTGCGATCCGCAATCACAAGCTACCATTCAGCCGGAACCCACCGACCATCATCATCTGGTCCTTCAACGCAAGAAGTGGTGGGAACAGGAAATGATAAAAAACTAAATAAATACAAATCTGCAATATGATACCTTGGTACCTAGTTCTTTAACCCAGGGCAAGCATTTCAAATTTTTACACTTATTTCCTATTGCATAATACAATTGAGTGTTTCATTACTTTACAGAGAATTTTAAAACAAACATTAAACTACGAATATTAAACCATACCTTCCAAAATCATTTAACATTAGTCATTTAAATAATGTTTCAAAACTATATTTTACAAACTTATTCTCATCTTTAATTAACTTTGAAAAAAAGTCCACCTTTTTACCTATTGATTTATGACTAGCTTCATTTAGTAGTTTTCTTTTAATTATCGTTAATAACTGTAATTTTATATATATACGGGTGGGAGGCGAATAGGTGCTATTGATTTGGTATTTATTAGAGAACATAATAGTATTCGTATAAATGAAGCACAAAATTCAGGGACTAATGTATTTTAAATGACTCTGAGCCATGTCTCTGCTCTGTTTATATACATCACACCACCTATAGTCGGGCGGGGCAAAAGGCAGAGGGCATAGGAGGGCGAACCATGTGAGGTGTTACTAAACAACCGAACGTCTGAGATAGCAAATAATTGCTTTCCTAAAAACATGGTGAAATTTGCTGATGAATATAACTTTAGAAAATAGTGGGAAAAATTGCTAACAGAAGATCAACACATTGCCTTCAAACGCTGATAAAAATATTTGCACGCGGTCAGCTCCCAACCTGTCTTTTTTCCAGGAAAATTCTAGGAATGTAATGAGCGTTCCCGGTATTTATCTCGTATCACGATTTTCCAAAAGCGAGATGCACACATTACCGAGGCGTCACTTCGGGAGGTTGTTTAATCCTTAATGCCTAACTTCGCGAATTGGCAACTCAAAGTTTACTTATTTTTTCAAGCCTATGAGTACATTTGAAATCCTGGTCGCTGCTGATTTACATTTTCCACAAACTAGTTGTAAAGCGTATGACTCTGTGAAAAAGAAAAAGATCGAACAAACATCTGAAAATAAAACCACAGAAGTAGATATTCACTGTTATTGTATAGGGGTCCAACAAACTCCAAAATTTATATTAGTTGAGTTCGTTAACTTCCTGTAACTCCTAAGTGGAGCACATGGCACCGTTACGATGTTTCTGTGATCGGATTTGAATTTCTATTCGTGAGTTCGCAAGTATACGCCATGGTGGGATCGGCTCGTTCCCCACAGATTGTACTGTAGGACGATATCACGACCTGCGGACGCGAAAAATGATGGAATTTTACCCAGAAACCTTCTTCTTTCAAGGTATGGGGATTTTTTTTACGTGCAAATAAATATTACATGGGACCACCGGCTTTATTTCCCTTCCGAAGGAAGCCATACAACGTATTTTTGCATCTGTTCCCTCCGCCAGATTTGAATCTGCAATCTTGGGTTTTAGAAACTAGTATAACCACTACATATCCGGAGACAAAGCTTATGTTAAGTATAAACAAATGTACTGAGTCATCCCATTCTGTAACTGAAATTAGATTTACTCTTTAGCATCTTACAGAGAAGAAAACAATTCAAGTTATTAATCGAGCGGGATGGCTCAAGTGGTAACGTCTTAGGCTCAAATCTCGTGGGGCGATCATCTTGCTGGGATTTTTCCGTGAATTTCCTCCATCATCAAGATAAATTTCAGATTGGATACGCAATACAGTGACCAAAAGTTCCAGCTTCACAATATTAAAACTGAAAATAGATGATAATTACCATTACACTGTCATCTATCTATATTAGATGGCCCAACTGCCGCACACTTGATGAATTCAGGACCTTCATGCCGAAATCCTGAATCTGCCGACACGAATCACAACACTTGAAGACACACTCACAAACCAGATCAAGCTGCACGCCAAAGAAGCGTCAGAAAACCACCTTGCCAGCCTTGATGCTCGGGAGAACACCAAAAATCTGATCACAACATACATCATAGAAAGCCAGAACATTCTAATCAGGGCATTAGATCCACACAATCACCCGCCGTTTACAGGAGATATCACGCGCTACAAGTAGGGAAGGCCACATCGTAATTAACTATGGCTACCCCTACATATATACACATCCACACCACAGTACTAACACCAACATTAACTAAAGTCTACACCTCAAGATATAGGTCTACGTCTGGGCTTAGGTCAAGGCGTAATACCTAACCTCCACTGTCGGAATTCCGACCAACCCAAGTAAGCACCCACGAATACACGGTTTGCTTAGGCGGTACCGAGCTCCATCACACCAATGTTATCCCAATAAATAGAGACACCACAGAATCAAATCCTTTCTCTCCCATTTTCCCTTATCCTTCCCAAATACCTTATTGACCTCTTATCCTTAAAACCTTTATTCCTGTTATCCCCCCCAAAAAACCCATTTGATGAGTGCAGATATCCCTTAGTGCGTTAAAGAGTTGCAGAACTCAACGGACAAGTTATAAAATCTCTAGTGAGAGCTGGCGAGACCGCGTTATTCTACTCCTCACAATAAACGGGACCCGTTCACCGCCCCTACTGGTAACCAGGACCTAGAAAGCGAAGGTCACTCTTGCCAGTTCACCGCTAGCGGGTTTTAACTTGAAATAACTGCATAGAGTTCTGCAATTCTTAACGTGCGTGACAAATAATGCGCAGTTGGGCCTCCTGTTAGATAGTGAACGCAACTAGACTGGATGGCACAGCAACGCCATCTTCTTGCCGCGGAGCGAAAGAGGTATAGTACAGAGATGAGGCCATCCCATACGATCAACGACTGTCACACCGAACAGATCGGTCGCGATATGACCAAGTGGTTAAAGCGGTGTAAAATAGTTAACAGTAATCATTTATTCCACAATTCACAAATGCAAAAGAATGACTAGCTCCGTCTGAGTACATATGACGCCATATGGGTTCTGATGGTAAAAAGCAGTTAAACTGAATGGCATCCTAATACCATCTGCTTGACGCCAAGCGAAAGTGTTATGGTATGGGCATGAGACCATAAAGACTACTGTCCACATACCGATCAACGAATATTTCACCTAACAGATAGATATGGCCAAGTCGTTTAAATAAAATGGAATTAAAAATACAAGTTATTAACAGTAATAAAACTATTATACAAATAGTGACATATTAGATATGACCAATTTCCCGAGAGAAATTTAATACCTAATCTTTAAACTGAACTTAATTCAGGTATTAGCGAGTAATAAGCACCACAATAATGTGTAAAGTTTGCATTCGGGATATCCCAGATTCGATTCCTGTCGACCGTCCACTTTTCCTTATGTTTTTCTTGGTTTTATTTGGTCGGTAGGCGAATGCTAAGGAGATTTCTCACCTTCCGCAATTTCCTTTTCTTTATGTACCTTTCATTAGGATACTTTCTCATTTTCAGGTGTGCCTCTAGGTTTTGTGATGTAAAGAGATATTGAACAGATGGCGTGCATGTTTGTTCCAAGAAAAGAGTATTCTCCTGAACGACAATAGAGGACTGCTTGCTGAAAACTGATCATTCTTCGTCCTCTAGGGGCAGGTTCATAGTGAGACCATCTTCGAGCTAGGAACTGTTATAGGATAGCGCGCACTTTGTGGGCTATTTCCATTTAATTTGTAGCGTCTATTATTCCCCATCTCATTCTTTCCTCCTATGGGATGATAGCAATGTGCCATATATCTTCCTCGATTGTATAACCTATATCTTAACTGAGGCATAATGTTTAGGCTAAAGGCAAACAGTGCATTTGCCTTCATTTCTGTGATATTTGAAATAAAGTTATTAGAAACAAATCCCGTAATACACTTATATCCCGTGTGCGCTTCATTTTTTTTTGCTTTTTAAAATACGGTACCGGAGTCTGATCTGGACTCCGGCACCGTATACCCTACTTTTATTTACCTTTTTTTTGCCTTGTTTTTCTGTATTATTACTGGATTGCTGTTTTCTTACTGTTACAACACACACATAAACACAAACATATAACACCCATGCCCAAGGCGGGACTCGAACCCACGATCCCCAGCGCTACGAAGCATCAAAGCGCCTTGGCGAGCGCGGCCATGGGGACCGGCAACATACTCGTCATGGACAACAATTAGGATGCCGATTAAGATTTGTCACGGACGGAGCCTCCAGGACCACCTGGGGCAGACCACCGGACGTAGGCCTTTGTGGAACTTACCTGAGAGAGATGAGGGAGGAACTCCGAAGGGCGACCAAAGCCGGATGACGACGGCGCAGGCATGCAGTTGGAACGCTTCCGACGCACCCCGGGTCCTGCTCACGTGCTCAGAGCTTCCAGAGGAAGACGGATCTGACAGACCAAGTGTTCCCGACGTTAGGATTACCTTTTACAACGCGCAAATCACCATCCAGCCCAATCCGCCAATCACCGTCGCCTGGTCCTTCATCCCTGAAAGAGAGATCATTAGTAAATAATGGGAATAGGAAATGGTGGATCGGAAAATCCGGGGATAAAATGAAACTACCCAGCATTCGCCTGGCGACCCGGGAAAACTTCATGGGCCAGGTAGGCCGGCAACGGGAATCGATCCTGCGACCTCCTGATGTGGGCCAAAGCCGCAGACGCCTGAGACATCCCGCTAGGTCGTAACCGACCATTCTGATCATGGACATGTGAATTTCTGGTTATATTAATATGTTTACGTCAAGTGAATATAAAAGCTTTAATTGCTCATTCTTCTACAACTCATATAGGCTTAGTAATTGGAGGATTAATAACATTAAATATGTGAAGATGTTAAATAACTTTTGTTTTAATAATTGCTCATAGTTTATGTTCAAGTTTAGGTGTCATAATTTCCCCTAAAATATATGTTTCGAGATTCCCTGAGTTCAAAAAAGCAATTTTAGATAATGCTCAGTGTGTATGTGTGTGTGTGGATAATAAAGTCAAAAACGATAAGACCGTTAAATACCAACTTTATGTTTAGTATCTTTTATGGATGAGACACGAAGATTTTCAAGAAAATCTCCGACCCTAAACTGCCCATTTACTTGGGAAGTTTTTGAAACTTTTGTTTTCCTCAAAAATGACTGTAACGATTAAAATACCGTACATTGATGATATTTTCAAAACAAATAAAATCTGCATCTTCAATTTTCTGTAAATAGCTTCTGAAGACCTCTTTGTTCTAGATGAATTTTGCACCAATGGCAAACTGTAAGAGATAGACAAAAAGTTACTGTATAAAAATGTAAGCCTCTTTAAAACCCACGTCAGTAATTTTTTTGGGTTGACCACTTACGAAATATTCCTTATTATTAATTTCAATTTTAAACTACCTAACTTTTCTTAAACGGGAAGTCACCCTTTGTTTCATCTCTGTTTTGGTTTACTGCTGGCCATGCAAAACGAATAGAACTTCAATTTTTCACATAGCGATCACCTTTTAAAAAGTTTACCATCACTTTAGCCTAGCGTATCCCGTTAGTTCCCCTCTGCTTAGAAGGTAGAAAGTAGATAAGATTTTACTGTTAATGTTTATTTTGATTAGCACGATGTAGAGAAAAGAATAAACGTTTGTAAGAATAATTTATTTGCAGAAAGGTAGAGAAAGTCACCTCATATTTTTTTATTTTTTTTTATTTTCCGGAGTTTCCGTGGGTTGTCAGGTGAATGCTGGGTAGGTTCAGTATACTCTTTGAGCTATTATTACATTTTTAACAGAGCGAATGCTTAGTACATCTTTCAGAGTATCCTTAGTATACGCTTCACGACATACATGTGTTGTATCAATAGACTCAATAATGTTTTATTGCGGTAATTATATTTATTTGTATTTAATTATTATTCAACTTTCCTCTCTGAATTTAAATATTAGATTGAAATTAAAATCCTACCTCGAATTTTCCTGCCCATCATTTCTGTTTCCATCACTTCCTTGTTATCTGTTTCAGATTAAAGGACCAGTTTTACCTAGTGTCGTCATCAGTACCGCTCGATTGGAAGCGTCGGAGGTGTTCCATCTGTAACCGTTAGGCACCCTGTCCATTTGTGCCTGGTGGCACTTCGGACCTAACACCTCATTCTTTTCTCCTTGGGGTCATGAAAAACGCAAATGATCTAAAGGACGTACATGAAGTGCCCTGCTCCAGCGTCTAAGGAACTATATTTAATACCAAGCAGCTTCCAAAGGTGAGGCACGACGATTTTCGGGAAAATTCCTCTTCCGCAGCCTATCCTTTACATGGAAGTTTTTTTTTTTCTCGAAATGTTGTGACTTGTGAAAAATGGCTTTAACGATTTTGATTAAATACCATATATTAAAGATATTTCCAAGACAAATAATATTTATATCTTGAATTTTCCGCAATAGTAGCTTCTGAAACGTAAAATAACACCGTTACGAGCTTTACATTAATATTTTTTGTTGTATTTTGTGATTTTATATTGTTTATAATTCATTTTCTGTACGTTTCATCTTTATTTACGTAACTTTATAGCCATTCTCCGAATCGGAATACGATTTTTAGATTTTTGTTTTATTACTCCATAATTTCTCCTTATATTTTATTCTCTGTGCAAGTTTTCGGATGGTTTTAAATAAACAGATTTATAAACAGTTTAGTGCACATACGATTAGAAATTATATAAACGGATTATTTTGTTTATTTCGAGAGGGTTCTATCACGAACCTTTGTGGTATTTACGTAAGGAGGATTATATCACATGCAGTCGTGAATTTCATGTCGAGAATATTATGCTACGAGCCATCGCGGTAGATATATACGTCGATAAGAATTTACAACGGCAAGGTAGACTAATAAAGTGACATTACTCACGAGAATCATAAGCAAGTTGAGCAATTAATCACCCCAAAGAATAATTAATGTATAACAGCAATTCTGGAATAATATTCAGATGATATTCTTATTTTACATATTGGTAATGCTATAAACCAACTACTCGTCGTAAATTACACCGATTTATCCAAGAATATACCAAAAGTTTCTTAGGATGGCTAGAGTTAACTTACAGTTCATACATCCACCATTTTAAGAAGCACCTGACAGCCGGGCAGGCAGATCGTGGACCTCCTTCACATAGATCATCTCGCCTCCACCAGGGGCGGTCTTCATCCCGGCAATTCGGGGAAAAGAGTCACAACGGTTATTCTTTTCCCCTGTCACGTTGCACCGAGCACCATCGCCAACATTCCCAACCCTGAAAGAAACCAACATGATGAAGAATGAATAAAATAACAATTGAGTAAAAAAAAAAAAAAGAAGAAGAATACAGGTAAGCCGGGCACGGGGATCAACTCCGCGAACTACCGAATCCAGGCCTTAGAAGAATATGGGCCATAGGCTCGGTTAGAAGAATAAACTTTTGTAAGGATATGCAGAGTCAGAATGACAAATCCCGGTTATTGCGTTCAATTTTTCAGTCTTACTCCACCAATTCAACGTCCTACACACAATTAAATTAACAATCATTGTTCTAATAGTTGGCTAAACTATGAAGCCCGTGACGTAAAGTGCTTACGACATTTTAAGTCGCCATTGGCGTATGTCATCTCAAAATAATTTGAGATGACCTTGTAGTTTACCGGGAAATAAGGGAATCAGTGAGGAATTCAATGCCATGTTGCCATGGTAGCTCAGAGCAACCGGCAAGAGATCGGGAGATCCGTGATTCAAATCCCGAACATGGAGTTGAATTTATAGTTTGAACCTACCTATCCAACTCCTGTCTTGTATGCAAAAAAAAAAAAAAAAAAAAAACAATTAAATAATCATTTTGTAAGAATAGTTTTTGTCCTAGATTGTGTGAAAAACAGCTAAATTAACATTTTGTAAGATTAGTTTGTTGGTAGAGAAAGTCATGTGATTGTAACATAATATGATTTTTGTTTTAAATTCAGAACATGCATGTAGATGAAATCTTA
The DNA here is from genome assembly GCA_030762935.1 of Hymenopus coronatus. Lineage (NCBI taxonomy): Eukaryota > Metazoa > Arthropoda > Insecta > Mantodea > Hymenopodidae > Hymenopus > Hymenopus coronatus. The sequence goes on along the minus strand of CM060881.1, from coordinate 93,886,748 downwards.
ATTTTGAATTTTTGGGTTGAATCTAAGACATCTTCATACATGTTATAGTAGGTGAATAGATAATTTAAAAAGGAAATAAAAGAAGATTCAGTATCTCTGATAGAGTTTTCGATAGTAATTGGATATCGATATCGACCTGCAGTCAACAGCTTGCGAAGAAAGTTTTCCAGCACCAAGAATATATGGCCAGAAAAGCTATTCCATGGCTCCCCTACGAAATAGTTGAGGTAACTTCTGGCTACTGGAATAATTTTAATTCGTGGTCCATGTGCATTGTGTCAGTGTCCAGCGAGAGGAGAGGAGCGCGGAGGGGTGTGCAGGACTGATGTGACCCCTGGGTACTACGAGCTGGAGGCATGCTATACATTTCAATCCGGACTGTCACAGGCCAGTCCTAGGAGACAGCAGTGGGGGCGACATACCTACCCAAAGAAGTGAAAAGCGTTACTGTTCATCTTCAACTTCCCCCTCAAAAAACAAATAAAAAACGAAATCTCTTTTATTTTCTATCACTTGCATTTTACAAGCCCTGCTCGCCAAGCAATGTTGTCGGACCTGTATAAATGTATGTCTATTAAGTATTAACACTGAATCGTCATTACCGAGTGAAACTAGTATGCTAAATTAGCTCAACTATTAAAGCACAAATGCAATGACCGAGATTAAACAATTGCAACCAATCGCGGTCATCTGCCTGGAGCGATACTATCGATACTGATGTTCATTTCTTGTCGCACCTGACGTTCGTTTGTTTAATCTCTTGGATATTGGTAACAAGGTGGCAATCCAATCAGACGTGACATTGTGCGATGGCAGAAAGTTTGGTGAGACGACCGCACGAGACCCGTTACTACGCATATGAGATATTCTTATTAATTGTCGGAATGATTAAATACTTTTCCACTCCGTTGAAGTCCTGTGGATGTTCAGTTGTTTTTCGCGTTTGCATAGAAAGAGTGTGGAATTTTAAGGTCAGCATATATGGTTCTCCGTGGAGAGTAGTTACCATTCTAGCCTCTAATAACAAGGTTGTGGGTGCAAATCTAACGGAATGCGATAGATGTTTTGGATCTAAAAATCCTTAGCTTCGTTTCCTTCGGAAGGGAAGTAAAGCCTTTGATTCCGTATAATGCTTATTTATATCAAAATCTGATGTGGTGCACTCCAGATAAACGTTAGCATAATGTTCTTATTACTTAGTTCCTTATAAGTAGAAGGGAACTAAGAGAATGCACTAGGCTAAACTGATAATCAAATGTTTTAAAAGCTATCGTTATACTATTGTCATTACAAATCGCTTCTTTATTTGGCCAGGAGTAGAACAAGAGAAAAACGGACACTTACTGTCTGAAAAAAGTATAAGTACAATTGAAACCAATAAGGAGTATCTCGGAAGCGATTAATTCAACAAAAAAACGTAATTGCATAAATTGTGTATTTTGACGAAATCTACATTTTTGTGTAGTAATTTTATGTCTATCTCTTACGGTTTAGCAGTTTAAGGAAAATTCGGCAAAAATCATCCATTATAAGGAGGTTTTCAGATGCTATTTCCAGAAAATTCAAGATATACATTTTATTTGGGATGTCAGTAGTTTTAATATACAGGATTTTAATCAAAATCAGTAGAGACATTTTTAAAAACAATCACATTTTTCGAATATTTTTCCATGTAAATGGAGTTTGTGGTAGGGGATTTTCTTGAAAATCTTCGTGTCGCATTCTTCGAAGATATCAAGTATTTAATGGTATTTTCATTTTTGAGCTGTGCTGTTCAACGACACACTCACAGGGACCTTTTTTTCTAAAATTGCTTTTTTCGGACTCAGGGGACTCCAAAACATATACTTCCGGTGAAATCTCGACATCAAATTTTTGGGCGGAATACAATACTTTCTCTATACTCTATGTACATTGTACATACGGGGTTACACAAAGTAAAACTATTCCCAAATCTTGAAATAACAGTCCCTGGGCTAAATTCGCCAAATTTTACGCCCGCAAATCGGGATTTATTGCTTTAGTATCATATATGAACGATGAGTTGATTCCTTATCACCATGTTCACCGAACTAGAAATTATCTGATCAAGAAACCACTGTAAAGTGTCCATTATACACTGACATAGCGTGATGGAATTTGAATATATATCATACAGGCTAGAAACACTTGACTATCGGCATTCCCTTTTTAGTTTTTCTACTTGAACAATTTCAATCGGACATTTTCGATCATCCGCCGTACAGTCCTCACCTGGTACCCAGCGACTTTCACCTTTTCCCTGAACTGAAGACGTGGCACTTTCAAACCAACGAAGATCTTCAAGACAACGTCAATGTTCATTTGAAATCATTGGCGGCAACATTTTTTGAAGCGGCTATTGCGAAGCTTAAGTGCGATAAATGTCTCAATTTTTTCCTTGATTATGTTGTAAAGTAGTACTAAACTTTTAGTAATAAAATAATTGTTTTCTATGAACTTCTCTTTAATTTATAGCCTATCGGAAGTTGAAAAAAACGGCCCTTGTACATAGTGTATACAGAAGGTATTGTAATGCACCCAAAAATTCGATACCGATTTTCACTAGAAATACATGTTTTGAGAACCCCTGAATCCAAAAAAAATAAATTTTACTTTCTCTACACACACTATGATCACAGCTGTAGAGAAGGTATTGTATTGTACCCAAAAGACGATACCGAGATTCACCGAAAATACATGTTTTGAGACCCCCTGAATCCAAAAAGCAGTTTTAGAAAAAAGTCCGCGTTTGTATGTGTCTGTGGGCAGCATAGTTTAAAAATGAAAAGACCGTTAAAAACCAAAGTTGGTATTTAAATTTGGTATCTTCTAAGGATGCAACACGAAGATTTTTAAGGAAATTCTTCTATCCTCAACTACCATTTACATGGAAAAAGTTTCTAAAATTTTGATTTTCTCAAAAATGTCTCTTGACAATTTTGATTAAAATCTCTTATATTTAAGATATTTACATGACAAATAAAATGTATATCTTCAATTTTCTGGGTATAGCCTGTGAACATATGTTTATTCTGGATGATTTTTGCGAAATTTTGTATAATTGGTAAACCGTAAGAGATAGACAAAAACTTAGTACATAAAAATGTAGAACTCACTGAAACACACAATTTGTGTTATATACCTTTTTTTCGTGAGGTTGACTGTTTTTCAGATATTCCTTGTTATTAGTTTCAGCTTAAAAATATATTCCTTTTCTCATACGGTATCTTCCCAATTCCTGCCCATACGAACAAAAGTACTTCAGCCACATAGCAACCACCATTTAAAAGATTTAACTATCGATTTAGCCAATGGCGAGCCCTTATTTCCCTTCTTTATACAAGGAGGAAATAATAAGACCCTTTCTGCAAATTGTTTCTCGATTAGCATTAAGTAAATAGAAGAATAATCTTTTCAACGATAATTTTTTGTGAAGATCTAGAGCAGGTGATGTGAATGGAACACATCAGATTTTTACGAAAAGGTCCGTGTGTGTATGTGTGCGTGTGCGTGTGCGTGTGTGTGTGTGTGTGTGTGTGTGTGTGGACAGAATAGCTCAAAAACGAAAAGACCATTAAATACCAAATTTGGTATTTAAGTTTGGCATCTTCCAAGAATGCGACAGAAGATTTTCCAGAAAATCCCCTACCGCAAACTACCCTTTACAAGAAACATTTTTTGAAATTTTTGATTTTCTCAAAAATGGCTCTAAGGACTTTGATTAAAATCTCTTACATTTGAAGTATTTACAGGACCAATAAAATATATATCATAAATTTTATGGGAATAGTCTCTGAAGACGTCATTATTCCAGATAATTTTTTATAAATTTTGATAAACCACAAGAGATAGACAAATCTTACTACAAAAAAAATGTATATCTCATTAAAACCACAATTTTTGTCATGTACATTTTTTTCATGGAGTCCACCGTTTTCGAGATATTCTTTGTTATAGGTTTCAGTTTTAAAATACTTAAACTTTTCCAATACGGGAACTTTCACCTGCAAAGAAACGGAGCTCAATCCCAGAGCAACGATATTTTAAAACATTTAATTGTCGGTTTAGCCTATTTTATTCCTTTATTTCCCTTCTATTTAAAAGAAATGCAGTAATAAGACCATTTCTGCTAATCTTTATCTCCTTAGTTGAAGTAGATGGAAGTATAAGCTTTTTAACAGTAATTTGTTACAGAGATTTAAAGAAAATATGTTTTTTCTATACTGCAAGTGTTTATTATAAATCAACGAAAGTTGGCCACTTATTTTAGGAGAGCGTAAATGATAGCATGTCGCTGTCGGAATTAACGGCAGTGGAGCAAATGGGGCGGCCCTTAGTTTCCGTCAAAGATTGTTTTCATACCATGGCGCTTGGGTGTAGTTTCAGTTGTTTTTAAAAAAGGTCGCTCTTCTCACCCCAGAAACTTCCGTCACAGTTCCTTGCCTTCAGTGTTATACAAATACGTGAATTGCCGGCGGTTTGTCTTGAACAGCTGACTATCTTTAGTCCAGGAATAATAATACTTTAACGTGTTCTTCCTCCCTTCATCTCTGCCTGAAAACGAGAAAAAGAAATTAGGAAAGAAAGGCATTCCAGGAACATAAAGGAAGGAGAGAGTTTAAAACCTGACAAGCTTCACTCGTAGGCTGAGAACTCTTGTCTGCCATTTGTCTTTTTCGTCAAACCAGCCATATAGAGAAGGCTGTGGTAACAGTTTACTGTAAAAGGGTAAGTGGAATGCAGGCTTTGATTATTGCGTACGCTTTGCGTGGTCTGGAGAGAAACAAAAGAAGTGAATTATAGTTCCAAAATATATTGCATCAGCAACAGGAAATAAATCGGAAACAAGTCCAAACAAAATGGTTACTTGACATAAATTCACACTTTAATGAACTGTAGAGGAGGTTTTGGATTTCATTAAGAGCTTTGATATGTTCCATTCACATGACTTTCTCTACCTGTTCTACAAACAAAATATACTTACGAAAGCATATTTGTCTATACGCTTCATTCTAATTAAAATAAATGATCTTATTACTTAATTTCTTGTAAGTAGAGGGAAAATAAGGGAATACACTAAGCTAAAGCAACAGTCAAATCTCTTAAAAGCTGTCGCTATGCGATTGTCAGTGAAATTGGTTTTCTTTCAATGACCAAGGGTAAAATAAGAGAGAAACGGGTGGTTACTTCCTGTTTGAGAAAACTATATATAAGCTATAATAGAAACCAGTAACCAGGAATAACTTGGAAATATTAATTTTACAAAAAATAAATACATATAACATAAATTGTTAGTTAAAATGTATATAAAATGATATAACATAATTGTTTGACTCTGTAGTTTTTGTAGAAAGCTTTTATCTATTTCTTACGGTTTACAATTGTGCAAGCCACTCCGAATGAAGAAAACTGCAGAGGCTATTTATAAAAAATTCAAAATATACAGTTTATTTGTGATTGAATAACTTTAGTACATGGCATTTTAAGCCATTAGAAGCTATTAAATCGTTAGAACCATTTTTGAAAAACTTTACACAAATGTATATAACATAAATTGTGTGTTTTATGGAAATCTATGGTAGTAAGTTTTTCTCTGACTCTTACGGTTTACTAGTTATGGAAGTCATTTCGAACGAAGAGAACTTCAGAGGCTAATCACAGAAAATTCAAGATACATGCTGTTTTGTTAAATATATACGGCAGTTCAATCACAACCTTTAGAGGTACTTTTGAGAAAATCAACATTTTCTAAAATTTGTCCACCCAAGGGCAGTTTAGGGTGAGGAGTTTTCTTGAAAATGTTAGTGTCCATCCTTGGAAGATGCTAATCTTAAACATCAAGTTTGATATTTAATGAATATTTGGTTTCTTGTGTTATCATGTTCACAAATACACGAGGCCCTTTACCAAAGAATGCTTTTTTCTCTCTCTTTGATACAGGAGACGTCAAAACATAATATTTCTAGTGAAATCTCGACATCGTATTCTTTGGTGGCGTGCAATGCTTTCTCTATACACTATGTACATAGTATATGTAATGAAAGTAATTAGATATCAAGATTTCGCCGAAAATACATGAATCCAAAAACAATTTTTGTAGAAAAAGATTCATGTGCGTGTCCTTCTGTCTTGCTTCTGTGTAAACTGAATAGCTTAATACTTAAGTGAGGTATCTTTCAAAGATGCGATACGAAGATCTTGAAGAAAAATCCTACTACCCCAACTACCCTTTACACGAAATGTGTCCAATTTTTGTTGCAAAACTGACTATAAATATTTTGATTGAACTATCATATATTAAAAATACCTACATGACAAACAAACGGTATATCTTGTATTTCTGGGAATAGCCTGTCAAATTTTAATTCAAATAGAATTGTGTACAATCTGTTTAACTGTTATATAGCTTAAGCGATATACGAAAACTGCTACAAGAATATATTGCGCTCTTTACAACACCAAATTTATTCTCAAAAACAGTTTTTCCTCATTAGCCATTTTCGAGATATATGTTATTAATGGTTCGAATCCTTCAATACTCGTCATTCTTATAAAGTCATTTTTTTAACCATTTTCTCGTGACTGTATGCAAAGAGTATGGAATTTTATAGTCAGGATATAGCCTCTAGCTCTTAAACATTTGTCTGTTGTGTTCTGTTTGTATCAACTACTTACAGATAAATTACAATGGAGAGCGCGCTGCTGTGGTAATTTGTTACAAAAATTGAACGGTTATATTTAGTAGTCGCCATACTGCTGGATGTCCACAAAATAAATAACTATTTCGTGATTGAGGTAACTTACGAATGTCTTTTTGTTACAAGTTGATCACTGAGCAGTATGTTGACTATTCCTGAAAGTGTTGTCATTGTGACATGGCGTCTATCGGGTTTTCTGTGCGATGAACTGCAACGATGCTTTCAACGGAAATTTAGAGAGAGTAGATTAACGAAACTATATGGAAACTGTTAAATAAGTTTCAACAAATAAGCTGCTAATGAGTCTCGACCAGTTCAATCTTCCACAATTCCGTCATGGAGTTGGGCAACACTTGCAAATTATATGCACGCTTCTTCAAGGTGAATTTCAGCACTTTGGACACTGATGACTTCGGAATTTGCAATTGATGTTAAAGACAACGTACAGATTTAGGATTCCGTTCAATTGACTCCCGTATTGCGTCAATGTCAGCTGTGCTTGTGGAAGGTCGATCTGGTCGGTAACAGTGCATATTCGTTGAAGTTTATTTACGGTTTTCAAGTGGTTTTATTCGTTTGTCCATTCTTTCTAAATTTCCGTTGAAACCGTCGTCACAGCTCATTGCACAGAACACTCTGTAGACGTCAACACGTTCAGGAATAGTCAATGCTCAATGATCAATCTGTAAAAAAAAATATATTCGTAAATTACCCCAATCACGAGATAGTTACTTATTCTGTGTACATATTGCTTTGTGAGCCTGTGCGAAGCATTAAATTATGTTCAGATGCTGAAATTATATCCTAAGATACTTGTATGAAATGCAGGAAACAATAGTAGAGAGCTGCAGGCAACAGTGTTCGGAATACTCGGCTGGCCATCCGTCGTATACAAACCATTGCTTTGTATCTTTAACGAAGTGTGCAGTGTAGCTGTTTCTTATAGTTATTCTATTTTTATCAGGTCTTTAAATGCAGTGGTCATATTGGCGAGCTTTTGTCTTCGGAATGCATTGTCTTTTGTCATTAGCTCGTGTACAGTTGTCAATGGATTTCATTTGTCCCATATCATCCATGGAATCAGACACTTTCACACTTTTATTCATACTTCCAGACTGCGGAGGACAGGAAACAATCTTGAAGAGAGACTCCTCAGCGAGAATAGAACTCGGGATCCTTCACATAAGATATGCAAGTGCATACCGTCTGAATTACGGGAACGGCCTATTTTTGCATAGGTTTATCTCAATTAAAACACATCTTTCTGTGAAAAAATATTGAAAAAACAAAATATTCGTCTGATCAAGCGTGTCAGTTTCAACTGTCTGTATACAAGAGCTAACGTCCCGCTGAATATTACGGCTCGTCTTAATCAGGAACATCAAGTAGAGGAGTAAAGCAATAAAGCTGAACCGCTCTACAAGCATTTGACTGAGAGACAAGGAAAATTATGTTCCATAGCTAAGGGAGAGATCCAAAAGGAAGAAAAGAGGGAGAAGGAAGCGCAGAGGAAGAGTAGGTACGTGAGTGTATCGTATATAAACGTAGCTGGAATAATTTCACAAATTATCCCACATTTGCCCCCTTGAATATGCCCTTAATGATTGGGCGCTCGAGAATACGATAGAGTTGGCAGAGGGCTTCCAGTTGATGCTCATTTGCAAATGACTTCATCTTCTCTCTCTCTCATTCTGCTTTCCTCATCAATTGCAAGCAATTTTCATATTGAAGCTACCCATCCATCCTTGCGCTGAAATCCCTTCGCCCCAGCGAAAGTTGCCTCCAACTGGGGTACAATAATACGCGATGCTTGCTAACTTCTCGGCCTGTATGTAGTTATCCGATGAATGCCGGAGTAGCGAACTGTCTACCCTTCCTTGCTTCCGACAAATTTAACCATCAGATTCAGTCCAATATCGCCATCCTTGCTTCTCTTCCTTCGCCATGAAAAACGGATAGAGGCACAGCCAGCTTCAAATTCCCTATAATACAATATCTACGACGCGCTTCGTACACGTTTTATGTGCTTTTAAAAGAACTGGAGCATTCTGTAAGAATCAATTGTTTTAAGGAGGATCGTCGTATATCACAACTAGCAGACATTTTATTTCTACACATTCCTGTGTTTTCTTCGTTTTTCCGCTAATATTTACACAGAAGAAAATTTATAATGCCTTTTTCTTCAATATCTTCTTCCACTTTTAATTTAATGTCTTCCTGGGATAACTAAATCTCTTTAATATGTTATTTTATATTCAGCACATTAACATATTCTTCTTTTGTTTAATTATTTCCCATCAATTTATTTAATTATATTTTGATTATCAATTTAAATATTTTCTTTTACCTTAAATTTATTTTATCAGTCCATCATCTTATATACAAAGCTTTTATCTTTCTTATCTGCACATTGTATATTTTTATTGTACACCTATATTTACAGTACATATATAATTTTATATTTAATAAAAATACATTTACCTAATAACCACAGAAATAAACACATATTAAAACATAAATTCTTTATATTTATGTATCTATAAATAAAATACAGAAAAAGCATAATATAATTAGAAATTAAAGGATTTATATATCCTTTACAAACTATTTAATGTCTCATTTATTTGTTTCAAATGATCTACTATTTCACAGAAAATATTTCCACTTTATAGAACTTCACTTGAATCACTGAATAACTAATTGTATCATCTTTAATTATGAACACTTTATTCTTATTTCTCATTAACATTTCTGATTTTAATTATAAGGATTATTTTACATCCTGAAATTTCTAGCCGCCTTATAGATGCAGCAAACAATCCTGTAATTTTGTGGAAGACAATTTCTTTTGACAAGTTTTAACACACTATTCTTGGTTTTCATTTTAAAGACTTTGATCTGTTGTTCTTTCTTGTTTAATAATATATTTAATTAATTTCAAAAAAACTCTTTAAAGATTTCCATCCGTTTTTTTTTCTTTACAAATATATTGCTACACAAATTTACGCCTTTATTTCCACAATTCCTATTGATGTTACCACAGGGCAACACTCTATTTATTTGTTTTCAAGGAAATTCATATTCCAATTGCAATAAGTTAATGATATACAGTACTACACACTAGGGCAAAAGTAATAGTTAAGCTGCTTAAGCTTTAATTTACGTCTTTTTAGTACGTAGTAATATCAGATTACAGTGAGTGGCGCACTTCGAACAGAACAACAAGGCCGCGCCGTGGCCGAGTGGTTAGACCACTAGCCTCTCACCTAGACGGCCGGGGTTCGATCCCAAGCGACCGCATGTGAGATTTGTGGTGGACAAAGCGGCGCTGGGGCGGGTTTCCTCCGGGTACTCCGGTTTCCCCCGCCATCGCATTCCACCGGTGCTCCATCATTCATGTATCATCAGTGTGACCGCCTGCGGTGCCATTAGTAGTTAAAGCGGGCGTTAAACACTACCAAAAAAAAAAAAAAAAACAGAACAACATTTAATTTCAAACTTTATTGAAAGCTACTTAACTCTAGTTTTTAAGGAATTAACGTCGCGACGTCGTGGCCGAAGGTTAGACATCTCGCCTCTCACCAAGCAGGCCCAATCCAATCCTAGAGGCCCTCATGTGTGATTAAAAAATGTTGTGATAGACAAAGCGGAGTATGGGCGGAGTACATTTCATTTGATTCATTTCACTGTTATTTCATATCAGCTTCCTCACTCTCATATAAGGCATTGGACTGATCACCCATCCTATCTACTCTCTCTTAACCAGAGCTCGTCTGCTCCTCAACATTCGCTGCTTGTATGTTCTGGGACATGCAAGTCCTGCTTTCGAGAAGAAAAGATAGTGAAAGAAAGGAACAATTATGCAAACTCAATTTTTAATGCCCCATTCATGCACTTTCAAAAACTTTTGTCTCCAACTGCAAATACTTTTTGAACTACTGAATATTTATCGTTTGTCATATAATTATGTTCAAACAAACCGTTTTGAATCCTAGCATCTACTATCAAACAGTCTGACTCTACCTGTCAAACAGTTGACAACAGTTGACCAAAGATACTGTATTAGTTATATCTGTTGAAGTGAGAGCATTACGAGTTCATTATAAACTGGTATTTTTACTTTCTCTAGCACGAATGAGCAGGTATTGTACTCAACATAACAAGTCGATACCGAGATTATTTCTTCTTTTTTTGTATCGAGAGACGAACCGTTCCGTTTTTTTTTTCTCCTTTTTTTTCATTTTCCTGACATTGACTTTGTATTCGTTTTTATTACCGTCTGCTTTTTTTTCTGCTAATGCACACATACACACACATACACATTTTACAAACATATAAACACCCATACCAACGATCCCCTGAACCACGATGCACCAAAACGAGCCACTTTAGCAAGCTCGGCAATGAGGAACGGAAAAACACGTTTTGCGATCCCTTAAATCTAAATAAAAATAAAAAAAAAATAAAAGATGTCCGTTTGTGTAGGGGGGGGGGGCAATACAACTTAAAAATGAAAAGTCAGTTAAAATCTTTTTTTTTTAAGTTCAATATGTTCCAAGAATGTGACTCAACGTTTTCAAGAACATTCCTGCGCCCCCAACTACCCTTTATGCGAAATATTTTTAGAAAATTTTAAGTTCAAGTCGCTCTAGTGCTTTTCAATAAAATACCATATGTTTAAGATCTTTTCATGACAAACAAAATGTATATCTTGAACATTCTGGGAATAGGCTCTGGAACCTTGTTCATTCTGGATGACGTTTGTTTAACTCTTAAACATAGGAGATAGAAAAAATTTACTATACAAAAAATATAAATCCCTTAAAAAAACAATTTATGTCATATACAATTTTTGTACGGTTAACCGTTTCCAAGATATTCCAGGTTATTTGGTTCGATTTTAAATTACTTAAACTTTTCTCAAATGGGAAGTCATCTTTTGTTTCCTTTTTTGGTTGTTTTACTCCTGGAAATGGAAAGAGACCTGAATTTCAAGTGTTTCATAATCTTAGCGACTAGCTTTCAAAAGTTTTGCCGGTCTCTTTAGCCTAGAGAATTCGCTTATTTTCCTTCTGCTTAGAAGGTAGCAAGTAGTAATTCAATTGCTGCTAATGTTTATCTCGATTAGCCTAATGTAGTTAAAACAATAATATTTTGTAGGAATCGTTTGTTTAAAGAAATAAGAATGGAATACATCAAATATTTTTAATAAATAATTTAAAGAAACTAAACTTACACTCCCTAAAAAACGGCTTGGTCTCATCTTTTCAAACTATTCCTCGATTCCGTTATAATACATCTCTCATGCTTATATCGTAAAGTACAAAATCAATATTACCATTTTATTTCTATGCAAATTTTCATGATGACGGTTTTTATGTCACTTGGGAAGTTTTCTTCCCTTGGGTTCTTATTCCACATCACACTATACATTAATTATTAGCTTTTATTGTCTCTACACATTCTATGCAGATAATATATAGAGAAGGTATTGCACTCCACCCAAAAATTTGATACCAAGCTTTCACCGGAAATGTATGTTTTAGGGTCCCCTGTATCCAAAAAAAAAGCATTTTCAAAAAAAGATTCGTGTGTGTGTCCGTGTGTCTGTGAACACGATAATTCAAAAACGAAAAGCCGGTAAAATACCAAACTTGGTATTTAAGTTTGGTATCCTCGAGGAATACAACACGAAGATTTTGAGATAAATCCCCCCATCCCAAACTACTCTTTACATGGAACTTTTTTCGAAAATGTTATTTTCTCAAAAATGGCTCTAACGATTTTGATTAAAATATCATATATAAAACATATTTACCTGACTAATAAAATGTATATCATCAACTTTCTGGGAATAACCTCTGACGAATACTTTATTCTAGATGAATTTTAGGAATTTTGCATAACTGCTAAACCGTAAGATATGGAGAAAAACTTACCACATAAAAAATGTAGAGCACTTTAACACGCACAATTTAATGTTATATGTATTTTTTTCGTGTATTTGATAATTTTTGTTGTTTCTTTTTATAGATATTCCTTGTTTTTGATTTCAGCTTTAAAACATCTGTTGTGTTCCACTCACATGACTTTCTCTACATCTCTGCAACAAATTGTTTTTAAATAGTATATGCTTGTATTTATTTCATGCTAATCGAGAAAAAATTAGCAGAAATAGCCTTATTACTTGCTTCCTTGTAAGTAGAAGTTAACTAAGGGAGTATCTTATGTCAAAGTGATAGTCAAAAGCTGGTTGCTATGTGACTGAAGTTCCTTTGTTTGTATGGACACGAGTTCAGAAAGTCCTGTATGGGAAAAGTATAAGTTTTTTTATGCCTGAAACCCAAAACAAGGAGTATCTCAAAAACAATCAACTCCACGAAAAAAATGTATATAACATAGATTGTGTGTTTTAAAGTGCTCTACAATTGTTGCTGGCAAGTTTTTGTCCATCTCTTACGGTTTAGCAGTTATGGAAAATTCCGTAAAATTGACCCAGAATAAAGTAGTCTTCAGAGGCTATTCCCAGAAACTTCAAAATATACATTTTATTTGTCAGGTAAATATCTTTAATATACGATATTTTAATCAAAATCGTTAGAGGCATTTTTTAGAAAATCAAAAGTTTCGAAAAAAGTTCCATGTAAAGGGTAGTTTGGGGTGAAGGGATTTTTTTCAATATCTTCGTGTCGTATCCCTGGAAGATAGTAAACTTAAATACCAAATTTGGTATTTTACTGACTTTTCGTTTTTGAGTTATCGTGTTCACAGACACACACATACGGACCTTTTTCTCAAAATACTTTTTTTGGATACAGGGGACCCAAAAATATATATTTCCGGTGAAATCTCGGTATCGAATATTTTGGTGGAGTGCAATACCTTCTCTATACACTATGTACATAGTACACATAGAGAAAGTAACAACTAATAATTTTCTCACACAGGACTTTTGTCAACTCCTGTCCATAGAAACAAAGGAACTTCAATCTAATAGCAACCAGCTTTTGACTATCACTTTAACCTATGATACTCCCTTATTTCGCTTCTACTTACAAGGAAACAAGTAATAAGACTATTTCTGCTAATGTTTTCTCGATTAGCATGAAGTAAAAAGAAGCACACGCTTTTTAACAATAATTTGTTGTTGAGGTCATGTGAATGAAACACGTCAGATTTTTTAGCACTGTGCTATGAAACTATTAAGGGTATTGTGTAGATAGTTGTAAGCCAACTTTTTTATTGTTGTTTTGAGTGCTGGGTTTGATTTTAAGTTTTTCAACAGCTATTTCACATAGTGTAATGCAACTTTGACTAAGTACATCATCTTTTCCGAATATTATCCTGTATAATTATCAGTACGACAAATCAATGTTACAACATAAATCATATATTATTATATTTTAAAATAATCACGATATAATAATATTATATTTAAAATATATATGCATGTATGTGTGTAATTTATAATGTTTAGTTTATGATGAATTGTTGTAGGAACATAAAATGGAATATATCACGACGTTTTAACAACAGACTGGTTTCTAGGATCGCAATGATCCACGTGAAGTCAGTTGGATGAACTCGACTTTGACAGCACTCATATATCAAAACAATAATTCTCCGTGAAAGAACTGTCATTCATTACCAGTGAATTAATAAATAAATATATAAATAAAAATATATATTATATAACACATATATATATATATATATATATATATATATATATATATATATTAGTTATCTGGAATAGCCATAGGGTACCATTTATTCAGTAGGAATTTTTATAAAATCTTGTGTAATTGATTCGAGAATTGAGCAGTTGACGAAAAAGCGGTTTACAAAAAATGTTCCATTCACATGGCTTTCTCTACTTGTTCTGCAAACAAACTTTTGTTGCAACAGATATAACTCTTCTTCTACTTCTTAACTAACAGAGATAAACATTAGCAAAAATGGTTGTATTGCTTAGTTCCTCATTTGAAGGGAGAAGACAAATAAGGGAATACACTAGACCAAAGTGATAATCAATCTTTTAAAAGCTGTCGCTATGCTATAAAACGAAATTTGGTTATCTTTTAATGGCCTGAGAAAAAAAGTTCTTCCCGTTTGAGAGAAGTTTTAAGTATTCTATAATTGAAACCAATAACAAGGAATATGTTAAAACCCTATATGAAAAAAAATGTTTGTTTTAACGGTTTCTATAATTTTTGTATAGTAAGATTGTGTCTAGCTCTTATGGTTTACAAATTATGCAAAATTCTTCCAGAATAAAGTGGGCCACAGAGATTATTCCCACAAAATTCCAAATGTAAATTTTATTTGCCACGTAAATATGTGTAACGTATGCTGTTTAATATAAGTGATAAGAGCCAGTTTTAGAAAATAAAACTTTTCAAAAATGTTTCATGTAAAAGATATTTGAAGTGGAAGAATTTGGATAATCTGTTATAGAGTCGTATTCTTGAGGATTCTGAGCTTAAATACAAGTGTAGCGTATAATGGGCTCACACTGCCACGAATACACACTGAAGCGCAATTTACTCAAATGCCATTAGCTCGAATTTGAAATTCCCTATCTGAAGACGCAAGGGACTTCAGGAACGTTTTACTACTCAAGCCGAAAATTAGGGCATACATTTATAATCACACTTAATCTGCTTCTGTATTAAGGATAAATATATCACTAATTTCATGCATTGTTACTAATATTTTGTGTGTTGGCAATTAATATTCATTTCAATTGTCAATATGACTAATATGCATTTCACCGGTGTGAATATTCCATTTATTCTATTCAAAATAATTTTGTTTACAATTTTTATTCAGAATACTTGTTGATCCTTTATCTTTATATATATATATATATATATATATATATATATATATATATATATATTGTTGTTTCATTTGTACAGGCCCCTTTAAACTTTATATTACTAACCACACGCACATTTACTCTCTCATTTATACTTCAAGACTCAATGGGGCATAGGGAATAATTATTATTAAAGAAAAACTTTCCCGTCCCAACCGGGAATCGAACCCAGGACCTCCAGGGGAGAAGTGAGCTCGCTGACCACTCGACCACGGAGGCAATCCTTTTATATTTGTTTTGTTAAGTTGTAAGGAATTGCATTTTTTTCGTATCTTTTTGTAATTGGCTTACCCTCCCTGTATTCGCAGGACTGACACCTCGCTAGGACTTACAAGTCAATGCCCAGGGGTCAGAAGCCTGTCTGGGAGCCAACGACACGAAACCACAGAATGAAAACCTGTTACGAGAAAGGAAGTGAAGTAGCATTTGGGAATGAGAGGACCTGAAAAAACCACTTCGTCCACCACAAATCCCAAATGCGAGCCCTTGGGATCGAACCCGGTAACCTAGATGGGAGGCGAGCGGTCTAATCACGGCAGTGCCCCAGAAATTGTATTTTTTGTTCTTCATTCATTTTTTCACTG
Organism: Hymenopus coronatus; assembly: GCA_030762935.1. NCBI lineage: Eukaryota > Metazoa > Arthropoda > Insecta > Mantodea > Hymenopodidae > Hymenopus > Hymenopus coronatus. The sequence continues at coordinate 93,870,564 of CM060881.1, read as the reverse complement.
CTGTATTACATTTAATGTACTTCCTGATAGAGTGGAAGTGAAGGACTTGTGGTCTTAACTCCAATCAGGATAAATAAAAAAATAAATACATAAATAAATAAGCCATTTTCAAGAGTACTAATGGTTAGAATTATTCAATACTTTTGTTAACCTTTTAAATTTCTTGCGATATTGAGTTGTTATTCAAAAGGGTATGGATTTTTAAGACCAACATTTAGCGTTCAGCACTTAAACATTTGGCTAGTACTATTCTGTTTATATCAGTATAACGAAATGCTTAATTAAGTCACTTTTGTAAAGCTTATCTGGATTAAAATGAAGCAGATATATTTTCTATAGAAATTGTGTATGTATATATCGGTAAATAACAACTGTCAATTGTCAAAATCATATCAGCCTCGCCGTTGTGCCGGAATTTCGTCCGCAGAAGCTGCTTAACATGCCACTAAATCTACTAATACTTAAAAACCATCTATTTGACCCGCGTTTGAACCAACTCAGCCACTAAGACTGACAAAAATTGCCAAATAATCGATAAAGGTTAGAGAAAGACAGGTGAATGTAACACATCTGAGTTTTAAAATTGATTGCTGATAAATAATATAAAAGGGTATTAAGTGCAATGAAAGAAATCTGGAGACAAGCCAGTAAACAAAACAAGAAAAAGAAGTTTGATTACGGACGTGAACATTCTTGTGGATTATTCAAAGCTTAGGTTACTTTAAGCCAGTGCGGTCATTTTTCCAAATAATGTGATGTGATACATCTGAAAGTTTTAATACGTGTTTCACTGATTATGGAAGCTGTAATAAGGACCGGTTCTAGTTTAACGGTACAAAGTGAGTGTGGTATGAAGCGTTTCTGAATTTCATTTCATCCATTACGCATGTACCGGAGAACCGGGAGATTTATGCTTTTTTGGAGTTGTATAATGCTCGCCAGGCCACATAGTGAGGATAATAGAAGGCAGTATAGAAGAATGGGACTTGCTTGGTACTGCAGAATTAATTAATTGGCTTGGCGCAAAATAAAATGTCGGGTAATAAATTCTGTCTGTCACGCAATATGGGGAGGGAGGGAGGAGTGAAGAGAAAGAGAGACGGAAAATGACCAATTTTTTGTCCTTGGTAGGCGGGGAGGGCGAAGGGGGAACTAATTTAGAGAGCAGCATTAAAATTTTCTTCGTTTTGCAGAGTTCTCTGGAATTCAATTTGAAAGTTTTAAATATTCCGGAAGATCGGAAAAGGAAGATGTCGACTCTATTAGATTTAGCGTATAACTCCATAGAGAGGAGGGGAGGGGGAGGAGCAGAGGGAATTGTGAAAGCTACGACATCGTTGAGACAAGAGAAACTCTACCTAGAGGTAGCAAAAAAATAGATGTTGGGTCGGAGTTATAAGGAAAGATATGGTTCACGTTTAAATTGGATTGGGAAAATTAATTTCAAGGGAGAAATAGTAAACAAGGCTTTCGGAATGGCGCTTATACGAGAGTAGCCTTACCCTTGCTAAATATGCATATGCAATAACTGTACAGAGTGTTAACAACGGTAAGATCGATAGTAGGCAGCTGGGCCAACTGCTCCGTATTGATGTGAATAGACATCTCTTCCCTGCATTAAAACAGTTGCAAAACTCAACGGAGCTATTTCAAGTTAAAGTTCGGCAGTGGAGAGCTGGCGAGAGTGACATTCACATTACCTGTCTTGCCTATTAGCGGAGACTGTGAGCACATCACATTCATTTTGAGGGGTATAACGAAGTTCGCTGTTTCCAATTCTCCAATGGTGGATTTTAACTTGAAATAGTCCCGTTAAATTCTGCAACTCTTTTAATGCACTTAGGGATAAATAAATAAATAAATAAATAAAATCTGAATATCCTACCCTGGTATCTTGGTTACTATACCGGGGCATATATGCAAACTTCATATTTATTTCCAAAAACAATACATAAAGGTTACTATATATATATATATATATATATATATATATATATATTTATTCAGATAACTTAAGCTAATACAACTTATAAAGCAAAATAAATTAAAATAACACAATGAGAAAAAAATACATCAAACTAAATAAAATAAAACAATAATAATTTACTTCCAAAAAATGAGAAAAAAAGTATTTTTATTACAGTAACTAAACCTATACGACAGGGAATAAGTTAAAGCAAAAATAATAAACGTATAACTACACTTCTATCTAATATTTACTGGAAGCCACTAAATGTAACTAATAACCTATTACAACTAACTACAAAAGCTAACTTCTATCCACAGGAAGCCAGCGGAAAATGTTTGTGCTAGAAATCAGCACTCAACTAATATATTAAACTAAGTATGGTAAGTTTCTACTAGTTAAATTTATTAATTCCACAAAAGGACCTTTATTATTTATTTTTATTTATATCCAATATTGTGATTATTATTACTATTATTATTACTATTACTATTATTACTATTATTATTATTATTATATTCGTTTATCATCTCACTTTGTTTATTTAAGATATTAAATAAATCAATTTATTCTCTCAATTTAATCTTTCAGTTAGTAACTACTTCATTTCTTTATTTTATAAATTTACTATAATGCAATTTTTTTATAACTCACCTACCTTAGATATACTCACTTTTAGTGCTTAAATAACTAATTAATAATATATAATACATAATATATAATACATAATATATAATACATAATATATAATACATAATATATAATACATAATATATAATACATAATCTATAATCTATAATATATAATATATAATATACTTAGGGATAACTGTACGCTAGATTGCAGATTCTAGTTCAGTTTTACACTAAAGCTCTTTCCTGAGCCTTTCCTATTGGTTACGGAGACAATATGGCTACTTGACAGGTGAACAACAGGTTTCGAGATTTCGTCGAGGTTAGGCTGCGTTAGGTTAGCTGCATGTAAATTAACTGGATCGAAAGAAGGGGTAAAAATGGACTCTCTGAAAATCGGTTCTTCTTTCTAATGCGAAATACACAGTCTTCCGTTCATTTTGTCTGCTTGTACATGGGCAACCATGTTGGTCAATAGACCAATGGAAGAGTCAAATTTAAAACTCAACTACTTGTAGAATCTGCAATATCGCTATCTGCACACGCCAAACACGGGGCATTTATTTTTGATAGTATTTAACGCCCGCTTTTACTACTTGTGGCACCGCAGGCAACTACACTGATGATACATGGAGTGAAGAAAGAGCACCGGTGGAATGCAATGGTGGGGAAAACTGGAAAACCTGGAGAAAACCCGCCCCTGCGCCGCTCACATGCGGTTGCTTGGGATCAAACTCGAGCCTTCTAGGTGAGAATAGGGTGGTCTAACCACTTGGCCATTAAAACAGGGCAGTTGGGGCACCTGGTATAAAGGATAACAGGCGATATTAGCATTTCAAATTCATGAGAAGTTTTCACAAATCTTAAAACTCTCTTCCATGTAACTTTGTCCTGCATCTCTTAACGTCACATGAACTAGTCGCCTCTCACTGTCTATCATCAACGAAATTGCTTGTTGTGCGATACAAAATAGCTCCTCATTGAAAATCATTTATCTTAAAACGTCCGAAGATAATATAAGTTTACATTTTCATAACTGTATTAGCCAAATATATGAGCAGCGCGGTTAATACTTATTTAATGCATGAATATTATCAAAAAATTGATGTGTTTAATTCACAAGACCTTCTCTACCTACTCTGCAGCAAACTATTCTTACAAAAGTTTATTCTTCTTTCTACTTCGCCATAATAGAAAAAAAAAAAAAAAAAAAAAAAAAAAAACAGCAGAAATAGCTGTCGGAAGTGGAATGGAAATAAGGAAATACATTGGCAAAAGTGATAACCGCCTTTTAAAAGCTGGTCGCAATTGAAATGCGTTTTTTCTTTGGACAACAAGGATACAAAAAGGTTACTAACGACGTCCTATCGAAGAAAATCCAAGTATTGGACATGTTAAGACCAACAACAAGGAATACCTCGGAATGGTTAACCTTACAAAACCATATATATTACATAAAGTGTTTCTTTTAACGAGATTTGCATTTTTGTATAGTAATCTTGTCTATCTCTTACGGTCTATCAGTTGTACAAAAATCATTCAGAATCAAAATGATTTCAGAGGCTACTGCCAAGAAATTCAAGATATATATTTTGGTTGTCACGTAAATATCTTTCTCCGTGGTGTAATGGTTACTGTGCTAACTTCATATACCCAAGGTCGCGGGTTCAAACCCGGCGGAGGACGATGGATTTTTTCGGGTGTAAAAATCCTTAAATGGCTTCCTTCGGAATAGAAGTAAAGCCGTTGGTCACGTGTCGTAGAACGTCAAGCCTGATAGAGGCCTCTGAGCAAAATTAAGCGGTCTTTCACGACCAATTTAGAATGGGACGCTGAGGATCACAGTAGTTAAAGAGCATCCATAAATAACACGCCATTTATTTATTTATTTATTTATTTATATATCTTTAATATAGCGTATTACAATCAAATTAGTAAAGATGTAAAGGGTAGTTTGGGTTGAGGGAAGTTTTCCTAAAAATCTTCATGTCGGATGCTTGGAAGGTAACTTAAATACCAAGTTTGGTATTCAAAGGACTTTTCATTTTATTTATACTGCCCACAGACAGACTGATAGACAAACACATACTCAAACTGACCTGTTTCTTTTTTTTATTTATTCAGGAATCACCAAAACATGTATTTCCGTTCAAGTTTCGGTATTGAATTTTTGGGTGAAATACAATAACTTCTCTCCTACTTTGTACGTACATATGTAGTACCTACTTAATAGAGAAAGTAAAACTAGGTAAGAGAATCCTTCAGTTTCACTCTTTCGTCATGACCTGCATTAATGACGAATGTTAAGATAGGAATTTGACTTCCCGCACGTCGTCTAAAAGGCTTATTTTGCAACCCCACTGGAAAGGATGATTTCATTGTTTCCCAAAATCTGGTCCCTAAAAAAATTGCAGTATCTAGGTTTGAATTTCCTTTATCTTCCCTGGTTGTAGAAAGGATATCTCTTTCTTACGGTGAAATGAGGAGTCAAAAGACAGCATCCTCATACTCTTTGAACATTCCACAAGTGAATATACATTGTAGTCGTAGTTTACGTAGAGTTTTTTCATTTAGTGAGCATGTTCATAAATTAATGCTGCTACTCTCTTTTTCCTGATCTATCTGATCTTAGGATAGAAAAGAAAAGAGTGTTGCTGGATCTATCATTGTTTTCCCTAATCCATGCTTTTACTGGGCTGCTAGCAGTGCGTGTATTGATTCCAACCACGCGTTCAGGGCCAAAATAGCGTTTCTTACTACCCTTTTTAGTCAGCTGACAAAGCGTCTATATCGCTTTTAATGCCTGTCCTTGCATTGCAATGGACTTGCACAGCGGCATTTAAAGGTACAATTAGTCAATCAAAGGAAAGGGGAAGCAATGGGGGCAGGGAAGAATGTGTGTCAGTAGGCGAAGGTTATAAGTAGGCTTTGGACATGACTAAGTTAACTTCTAGTAAAAGGGTACATTGTTTACAAGCGAGCGGAGAGGGGAGAGGTGGAAGTCCCGTGTGTTAATGAGTTTGCGCTAAAGCAAAAATAGGCATAAAGTTCTGTAGTAAAAATACGTTTTTAAAACAGGTACATATAACTGAAAATCTATATTGTGGCAGATGAAATAATCATGCATGGACATCTATTGCAATGACTACAATATACTTTCTGAATTTATCAAAAGCGAAACGTCTTCTATTGGACTTTTTAACTTCAGAAAAGGCTGTGCATGCTCTGGTCACTTGTTTGCAGTAAATGACCGGCAGTACTTGACCAGGAAGTTCCAGAAACTGTGTGCACATAATTATTTTCCAGTCGAAGTGTAACCAAATTGTAGCAGTGTCCGAAACCTAGCTATATGGAATAGATTTTAGTGAATTGTGTTAACTGCCCATGCTTTACCTCTCAATTTCCCTAAAGACGATGAAGGTCTTTGAAATGCCGGAGTCTATATCCTTAATCACCTGGTTGGAAGCTCGAGAGCAATTTCAGGTAAATATTCGCTAGGAAAGTTTCAGTTCATATTTGAATGCCAAGGATTTACTTCTCGCATTTCGCAAAGTCTTCAAACATCAATTAATTGAAATAAGAACTGAAGCTTTCCTGGCGACGTATTAATTCAAAATCTTCTCGGGCTTCTAGCCAGGTAAAAACTTGGCTTGACACCAACGTTTCGAAGAAGTGCATCTTCCTCGTCTTCAGGGTGAACTGATGGTTTGAGCTTGCGGAGGCTCTATAAATACGGCTCCGCAAGCTCAAACCATCATTTCACCCTGAAGACGAGGAAGATGCACTTCTTCGCAACGTTGGTGTCAAGCCAAGTTTTTACCTGGCTAGAAGCCCGAGAAGATTTTGAATCAATTAATTGGTTTCACTTATTCTTGTTGGCACCTTGAGCAACGTACATCATCTTGTTTTTTCTTCCAAAAACACTGAGCAAAGGGCTTAAAGTTTAAGAAGTGAGGAACGTAACCTATACCATATGAAATATCTACTGCAAACCATCTTACATCCATTGCTGGCCTGAATCAGGTATATTTAATTCAAAGGAAGTAACCTAAATTTTAACGGAATGAAACTATTATTGCTACAGAAATGATCATTGTTGTTGTATAAGGTAATGTTGTATCAAGCACATATTTTTCACTTTCTGTATTGCTACATTCAGTCTTTGCTAACCTTCTAAAAACTATTTTTACAAAAGCGTATTTTTCTATTTCAGTTTTAATAGAGATAAACTTTCATTACACCATTACTCATTTCGTTAAAGCTAAAAGAAATAGACTATAGCGATATTTAAGATTTTTAAAAAGCTGATTCCTAATGATGACTTTGAATTTTGATGCGTGTTTCATGGACATGAGAAAATCGAATAGATATTGCCAACAGCAAACAGTGTAGTTATTAAAGCTTTCAAACTAATAACAAGAGCATCTCGGTTAACACCGCAAAAATACTTATTTCTTATAAATTGTGCGCTTTAACAAGCTCTGCATCTTGTACAGTATAATTTAGTTTATCACTTCTGGTTTAACAGTTACACAAAACTAATTCAGAAGAGCTCTTTAAGGTTATCCTCAAAATTCAGATATACATTCTATTTTATGAAAATCTTAAGTATTTGGTATTTTGATATACATCGTGATAATCGTTTTTGGAAAATAATTTGCCATGCAAAGGTTAGCATGGGGTGGGGTGCTCTTCAAACTCTTGATGCTAAACCGTCCGACTTTTCATTTTTGAGTTGGACTTTTCACACACACATACAGAAAGAAAACTATTTTTTCCAGGGGCACTCAAAAGCGGTGAAATATTGGAACCAATTTTTTTGGGAATGCAGCATTTTGTGCATATAAGACAACTATCATTTCAGGTTTTTAAGAGTAGGGTCAGTACCACATTGAGAGCAAATCCTTTATATAGTCTAAATGAATTTTATAGTGTACAATTTACTTGATTTGCACAGTTTTTGACGATGTCGTGAATACTTGTATTCCTACGGCAAATAAATATCTGTCTGTCTGTCTGTCTGTCTGTCTGTCTGTCATTACTATAGGTAAATAGTAGGAAAGTATTCTTGCTCGAGTGGCAGTAAAAAAGGTTGTTAAGATGCAAATTTTATAATTACTTTTTGAACCTAAAGCGGTACTCTATCGGTTTCTTGCAAATAGCCAAAGTAAACACTATGCAGAAACGTTATAATTACATACCACGTGGTGCTACTGCAATATTTCCATTTGGAAGTCTGTCACTAGCGAATATTATGTAAAACTCACCAAAGAAATTGCAATTTACGGTCATGCCCAATGAAGCCTGAGGGGCAACGTATGCGTTTGAACTCGTCATTCGTTGGTATTGTCAAAGTTTCTTTTGCATTTTAAGATACTGCAGCAAGAAATCTCAAATGGTACGAAATTTGCGCACATTGACAGTTGAGCGTACTGACAATTGTGTGGATACCACAATATTTACGAGGCTCACCCAGAAAGTATTCATCAATTTGGCATACTAAATAATAACGAAAGATATCAACACCAAACTTTATTAAATAAAGTTACAGTACCTTGGTTTATTTCTCAACGTAATTTTCATTCTGTAAAGACAGTTTTTCATGTGGTAATATTTTTTCAATGCCAAGGTATTTTTATACTAACAAAGAACTTACTCGTTTTTTTCTGTTCTTTTTTATGCATAAAATGTTCGGTCAATCGAATTTTATAGGCAAATATCGTAAGTGTAGATATAATGATAAGTAACGAAGGGTCTTCATTGAGCAAATGGTGCAACGAGTAATCAAGGAAGAACCAGTGTGCACGACAACGACCGGAGTGGAAGTTCATCAATCGTTGAAGGAGTTGAAAGTAAATATTCATAAACTAATTCAGCAAAATCTATGTTTCCCTTTGGATTACGTACATGATGTTTTGGGGTGGAGAAGATTTTCCAACCGATGAAGACCTCAAAGTGGTAGTGACATCTTGGCTCAGATCTTTATTGGTAGAAGAGTGTTTCTTCTGCATTGAAAAAGTGGTACCACGTGACAGTATATATTTTGATAGCATTAACCATTTCGTTAAGAAATAATGTAAGGTACAAAAACTTTGCAAACAAAACTTTAGTTATACCAAATCGTTCTTTTATTTTTGGATGACCCCCGTATTATTACCGTTGATGCTTTGCCTTTAGGCAGTCCATTTGATAAGACAGTCCGCATCCTATCTTCAGTGTATTAGTATAGCTTATTAAATACTTGAAAGAGTCTGATTTTTTGTAATATAGCATGGTCAGTTTTCTAATAATGTTAGTTCTATGCTATTAGTGTATTATTATTATTATTATTATTATTATTATTATTTGTAATACCTATATGTATATTACATCCATGTGATATTCAATTACTAGATTATGCAGAATCTAACATTATTTTTATTTCACTAATGTAAATACTTTACCTACCACGTAGATAGTAGGTATTCCACCCTTATATTCGATACCAAGATTTCACTGGAATATGCGTTTTATGGCTCTACGAATAAAAAAAAGCATTTTAGAAAGACGCCCATATGTGTGGGAGGATGAGGTAGTGTCAGTGTGTCTATCGGTGAACAGAACAACTCAGAAATGAAAATTCGATTAAAACCCAAAATTTATATTCAGTTCTTATCTTTCAAGAATGTGACTCGAACATTTTCAAGAAAATATTTTCATTCCAAACTATCTTTACTTGGAAAAAGTTTATATTATCAAAAATAGCTCTAACAATATTTATTAAAATGCCATATGTTTCATGACTGTTAAAACGCATATTTTGAATTTTCTGGGAATAGTCTCTATAGTCCTCTTCCTTCTGAATTGCTTTTGCACAACTGGAAAGCAATAACAATTTTAGACTTAAAAGTTTATAAGATATTCCTTTTTATTGGTTTAAACCTTTGAATACCACATTTAGAATATTTTTTCTAAATACCTGACTATCGCTTTGGTCTAGTGTATACTTCTTATACCTACAATGAAATATTTAAATGCTTAAAGACGATTTAACTCGTTTATGAAGAAGTGGAAGAATAAGCTCTTGAAAGAGGAGACTAATGGTACATTAGAATGATACGTTCAACGTAACCGAATTTGAACCACGTATTCTACGGTTTCTGTATAGTTCCTCCAATGAACTAAGTAAGCTACCAAATATCATGACAGCGCGACAGTAAATTCTATGACTGGCTTTTATTTTTCGCAAAGAAATTTCAAATTAATATGGAAGTACAACAGACTCAAAAATTCAATACCATGGCCAAGATTGGAATCACGGATCTCCTTGTCTCTAGCCGGTTGCTCTACCACTGAGCTTCCATGGCAACATGCTGGTACGGCATTACTTTTCTCAACTGACTCGCATGTTTCTCAGTAAATCTCAAAGTGATCTCAAATTATTTTGAGAACACCTCAAGACGTGTATTCCCGGTGAAATCTCGGTATCCAATTTTTGGGTGCAATACACTCTCTATACACTATGTACATAGTACGTGTAGAGAAAGTGAAAATAGAATTACTAGAAAAAGGTTCATGTGCGTGTCTGTGAATAGCATAACTCAAAAATGAAAATCCATTAAACACCATACGTGCAATTTAAGTTTATCCAAAAATAGGACACAAAGGTTTTCAAGAAAACCTCCAACTCAACTAAAATTTACTACCACATACCACCATTTTGGTTAAAATATCATATGTAAGATATTTGTATGGCAATTAAAATGTATATTTTGAATTTTTTGGGAGTAGCCTCCAAAGACCTTTTCATTTTGGATGACTTTTGTATAACTGGCATAAGAGATAGGCAATAACGTAATATACAAAAATGTAGATCTCATTAAAAACACAATTAAATGTTGCACACATTTTTACGTTTACCATTTCCGAGATATTCAATGCTATTGATGTACATTTTTCAATACACTTTTCTCAACTGGGAAGTCGTCATTCATATTTATTGTGTTTGTTTCTCTTGGCCATGCAAAGAGAACTAATTTCAGAATTATCATATGGTGACCAGTTTTAAAAGATGTGACTAACGCTAAAATCTGAGTATTTCCTTGTATCCCTTCTTTACCTACGTGAGGTAAGTAAAAAAACTATTTATGTGACTGTTTAATTTGATCAGCATGGAGTATATATTTACATTTACATCTAATATTTATTGTAAGGTTACAGTTACAATTATTTACACCATATCCTTTTAGGTACTTAAATTAGTTTACTTATCCTAATATACATAGTTTGAGTACCGCTTATGTACTCCATACACACAGCTCCCTGGCTGTTTCCGAGTACCTATTCTATCGCAATTACTAGGTTTCTCACCTGTTTTCTCTCTTTTATTTTTTCTTACTCACTTTTCTTTTATCTTTCCCAAATATTGCCCTATTTACTTAGTGCTTCTTTTTCCTTTGACATTCAAAATTTTCATTGCTACCATCTCTCCTTGTACACTATCCCATTTGAGTCCCATTTCTTTTCACAAATTTCTTGCGTCCTTACATTATGCTGGACAGTGAACAAAAATGTCTTTCTCGCCGCATAAAATACAACGATCTAGTTCTTTGTCCCTCATCCCTTTCAAAAGTTATGCCCTCGTTCTTATCCAAGCTAATCCTTCCCTTTATTTTTTATTTTATATATCTAAATGCTCTCTAGTGACTATTCTTTCTTTATTTTTCTGTGTAAACAAAGCCAGATTTTATTTTATAGTTAACCCCAAATTTCTGTTTATATATGTCTTCTGTTCTACTTCTCATTGACTTCCAGAAACCTTTATCGCTTTCCTCTTCCTTCCTTTCTACGTCTCCCATCACTATTTTCAATATGATTTCTTCTAGCTTCCCCCACCAACTTTTCTCGTCGTTAATTATCTTAAGCTGTTTCATGAGTGTATAGAAAAATTAGTTTTTCAAATATAATTTGTTGCAGAATAGGTAGAGGACGTCATGTAAATGAAACAGCTACCTAAACAGTTACGTATATTTTCGTTATATATTTTACTCCTAGGATTAATATTCTTATAAATAATGTTTTAGAATTCACTTTAGATATTTGTGTAGTTTTATTTACTTTTAGTGTTAATCATATTTTGTTGTTTAATTTTTTTGTTTTGGAAATAATATTGTAGAACGTTTCCTCAATATGAGATGGAAACACTACCATCACGTGTGTACTCGCACGTAGATACACGCACAAATGTACACATCAATTCTTCAAGCATTTAATTCCCTTGGTATGCCGAAACAATGACGCAGGAAAAATGTCTTCCACGTCAACAAAGTGCACAGTGAAAATGTCTGTTTTGGATCAACAACTCTTCAGATGGCTACACCACTTCTTGAAAATACTCCTGCCATAACATCCTCAAAATGCTACAAGAAAAGCCTTCCCCCTTCCACAGATGCAATTTAACTGAATATTCTTTTTCTTCCAGGCTCTCTCCTAAATCTTCGTTCAACTTTAGTTTGCTTTTAACATTCTTCCATTCTGAAGACAGCACGTCCTCATTTATCAAGTTAGTTTCAGATGCTTTGCCTCCCCTCAAGTTAGCTACTTAACCAACATTCACACAACCCCTTCCTTGTTAAAATTCTCGCCACCGTGTTCCACCATATTACAAACCCTCGCTCTTCTGCTTTATTTTAAATTCTGTCCTATGTTTCACTAAATAACGCTATTATTTTACGCACCATACCCTAACCGCCGCCCCTTTGTGTCCAGACTAAAGCGCTTGGTAAAATCTTGTTCCAAAATACTTGTTTAACGAAGCGTATATCCTTTAAGTGGCAGAATCTCGTGCAAGCTTTTTATATGGCATATCTCTGTTATAGCGTTCTGACGACTATACGAGCCTTGCTGAGAATTCTGGAATTGCACGTTAATTATTTTAGAATAAAGTGACTGCAGACCATTCCTCTTCACTTTAAAGTGTTATAGCGGCTAAGTTATCGGAGAAAGAAACGATAATATAACAATGTTTCACACATTGAAGTGGGAATTAATGTATCATATAGGTTTACTACCTGATCATTGTTCAGTGAGTGTCACCAGTTTTAAAGAAAATGGCCCACGCGTGTGTGTCTGTATGTGGGTTAGTTAAATATCAAACTACCCTTTACATGGAAACATTCTGGAATATTTTGATTTTCTCAAAAATGGCTCTAACAATTTTGATTAAAATACCATATATTAAAGATATTTATATGACAAACTCTATTTATTGTATTTTCTGGGAATTGCCTCTAGAAACATCTCTATTCGGATTGACTTTTGCTTAACTGATTAACCGTAAGAGACACACAAAATATTACGACACAAACTGAAAACTCAGTGGTGTAATGTTTACCATACTAGCCACAAATCCCAAGATTACAGGTTCAAACCAGCCGGAGGGTGAGGGGTTTTTTCGGGGCAAAAATTCTTTGCATGACTGTCTTCAGAAGGGAAGTAAACCCCGTGGTCCCGTGTTATGCTTATTTGCAGGTAAAAGAACCCATACCTTGAAAGAATAAAGTTTTTGGGCAAAATTCTGTCATTTAGTCCACAAATCGTGATTTCGTTCTACAGTGCCATCTATGGGCGACGAGCCGTTTGCTCGTTATCATGGCATATAGCGGCGAACTCACGAACTATAAATTCAAATCCAATCACGGAAGCATCATAGCGATGTCTATGTAAAAATATAATTAATTCCAAAACTGATTGAGTAATAGCAGTCGGTTAAATTATGAAGCCCGGGACTTAAAGTGCTAACGCCATTGTAGGCGTCGATTGGGTATGTCATCTCAAACTAACTTCATATTTATTACTTAACTAAACGTTTAAAACCTTTTAATGCCAAATAAAAAAGGTAAAACCTCTTTCATTCTAAATAAGTTTTCACATCGATAAATAGAACTATTCCTCATCGTCATCCTGTTGTACAAGCATTGTATGACATCTTGATACTTTCTCCTACTACTCGAGATCTTTCTGAGATTATCGGAAAAGATGCGAGTCAATACGGGCATTTAATTCCGTGTTGGCATATTGCCGTGGTAGCTCATTTGTTTACAGTAACCGGACTTAAACCGTAAGCTCTGAACTTATTGGTACTTATTGCATTTTTGCGACATTGAATGCGGCTATGGCATTAAACTTTTCATTCTAATTTCCAAACGATAATATATTTTTCTTGCTAACAGTAGCTACGTGAGATGTTCTTTTGTCTCCGTCAATGTAACAAATAGCAATTCAGTATGATGTAGTCAAGTTTGACATGTTTTACAGTTCGGTGCTAATTCTTTGGAGAACAGTTAGGCATGTGTATATATTTGCTCTAGTCTTGCTCTGGTCTTAATTTTAAGAAAACGTGATACATTTTGTTTTCTTTCTCCAAAATTTTAATCCAGTGCGTTCACTCCATTGTTGAAGCGATTCTCAGGCTTTTTGTAGTATTTCTTGATTAGTGATTTCATTGTTGTCCTTACAGAAGGTACACATAATTATGATTAACAAAGGACGTATGTGGCGCATTATTTGCAGCTGCCTGGTAAATCTGTGAAGAAAAAATTCATATTAAATGTATAAGTAACAGAACTTATTTCTAATCTGTTGGCAGTTTGCATTAGAATTTATTGTTAAGGCATAAAATGGGCTTCTAGCGAAAACCTCTTAGAGCTTCTCTCTTGCCATTCGAAGTCTAGGCGAGGAGTCTCGTGGACAGCGATGTAAACTAAAATGCGTTATATAATAAGCCTATTGAATTTTATTACTGAAAATAGAGATTCCTAATTTGCCCAATAAATGCAAAATCAGGGTTAAAGCCTCTGAATAATATTTATTCTAACTTTATACATGTAAGCAGTGAACGCCAAATTATGTACCTAAAGAGAGAAAACTACTAACATTGAAATCAGTAAACCGATATTTTAGTTTAACAAGAGAATATTATTTTTCTCTATGATTGCAGACTATGTGTTTTGTAAAGAGGTTAATTTGGTGATCAAGTAATGCGGTATTTTCATATTTAGTAATTTTACTTCTGTTTCGCTGTATATATTAAGCGTTTCTGCATTATGTGAAAACTATGTAGTTTTTATGCTATTAAACAATATGAGACCAAGGTGATAGTAAAAATATTTAAATTTTAACCCGCTGTAATAAAATTATGTTGTCTGTGCGTTGGTAGCACAGCTACTTATCAAGTGAGAGGGCAGAGGTCGATTCCCGATACCCACATGGAGATTTTCTCCAGCTGGGAGTCAGGTCCAGGATGCACACAGTTTTTAGGTTCCTTAGGGGTCAAGTTGAGATAAAATCAGCGACTCTAAGGTGCGAAGTCCGCATTAACCGGCCGGGAGGAACTGGAGGCGCTAACAACGTCCCATCCTCCATTTCTGCACCCCACTCATGACTCTTGTAGTGGGTGGAGGTGGAGACTGCAGCGTCCGGGTGGTAGGTTTTGGTCCGATTTTGGACTGTTTAATTGCGGAGGAGGAATTAGTAATATGAGTAAAATTATTTAAAAAGACCCTGAACTGTTCTGACCGAGTTTTCTTTCATCAACAAGAGTACTTATAGGCTATGCAGCATTTCCAAAACTTGGAAGAGTGTTCATAGAAGTTCAGCAAGTCAAACGTTTTGAAGATATTTCACATCCCTTTGCTTGAAAACCAGGGAATTTACATGCTGTTAGGAACAGGTGGATTTGCACGAAACTGTAATTATTAGGAAATTGTAATTTCATAGTGAACGAGTGGAAGTAAATAAAATTAATTAATTCGTCATTTGAAATTAAAAAGCTAACCATGCCAACTTTGGGTAAGCCAGCTAGCAATAAATCAGGATCTTCTGGCATTTTCGAGACCACACTGGAACTTTCATTCTTCTTGGTGGCGTATGCCACATAATTTAAAAGGCAAGAAAGCTCTTTGTGTTTAACCCTTTTGTGTTTCATTTCATTTGTGTATTTTAGTTGTTTACTTCCTTCTTGCTTTCGTGCGTTTGTTGCACTGTCTCCCTTGGAGTCATTTCCGAGTTTCGTTAAGAAAAAGACAAAAAATGTATAACTTCCCAGGTCTGTTCTTTTTTTCTTTCTTCTACAAACACTTTGCCCTCTCCCCCAAACCCTGTTCTCCTTTTGCCACACCCCCTGTCTCTTTCTAACTGGCCATAAATAACAAGTAGTGGAAATTCTGTGCTTTTGTATATATACTTTATAGCACCCCCTCCCCTTAAGAAAAGCACAAGAATGTAGCTTGAAATGTTTTTCCAACTCTTTAAAAAAGAATGGATGAAGGAGCAAGCACAGGAACAGCAGGAAGAAAAAAAAAAAAAAGAGGAATGGTGCAGAAATAAAAAGCTTCGCCACCATCACCTCGCCCGCCATTGTCTTTATTTTCTCTTCGTCTCTCGCTAGCCTTTTTCTCTTTTCTATTTTTACAATGCAAGTATAAGACAGGAGAAGACTTTTTCCCTCAAAACTGTAGGGGGGAATCTTAAACAGACTTGGAGTGGCATTTGTTTGATGGCGGACCCGATTCTTCTCATTGCTAATAAGGGAAAAGTTAAGTAGCCGGTTGCTGTCGTCTGGCTCAGGAGGTAGAATTAGCAACAATGTCATTCATCAACTTGCTACAGCCTTCATTGATCACAGCGTTTCCGGAAACGAGGCTCAAAAACGATCGTCAAAGATCCGGAGAAGAACCTTTTCCGTCTATACTTTTACTTTCTCTTCCATGCAAACAAAAAGTACCATTCACCTCTCACCTAGACGGCCCGGGTTCGAACCCAAGCGACCGCAAGTGAGATTTGTGGTGGACAAAGCGGCGCAGGGGTGGGTTTTCTCCGGGTTCTCCGGTTTACCCCGCCATTTCATTCCACCGAGGCTCCATCTTCATGTATCATCAGTGTCATCGCCTGCGGTGCCAGAGCAGTAAAAGTGGGCGTTAAACAATACAAAAAAAAACAGAAAGTGGAGTAGGTATTGCATTCCAGCGCAAAACTCGATCTCGAGATTTGCAAATATACATTTGTCAATGTGTGTATATGTTTGCTTTCACTATTTTAAATAGGAAAGAGTTTTTCTCAATTAGTTTCTTCGATGTTCATTTGAGCATACTATGTAATTCTGTATACGAATATTTCACCGGGAATGGACGTTTTGAGGTTCCTGGAATGCAAAAAAGTAGAAAAAAGTCCTATGCATTTGTACAGTGTCTCTGTGTGTGTATGCGTGTGAGTGTGTTTATTCATCTGTGGCAGCATGGCCCAAAAACGAAAGGTTTACAAAAATACCAAACTTGATATTAAAGCTCAGCATTTTCCAGGAAGGGACAAGAAGATTTAAAAAAAAAAAAATCCCTCCACCTCAAACTAACCTTTACATGGAACATTTGTCGATTTTTGTTATTTTTTAAAAAATGGCTCTATAATTCTGATTAAAATCATATATTACGATATATCTTGAATCTTCTGGGAATAGCCTCCGAAGTCCTGTGCATTCTGAATGCATTTTGTTAAACCGTAGAGGAGGGAGAATATAGTACATAAAACATGTAGATCTCGTTAAAAAACACAAATTTATCTTTTGTGGAGTTATTGTTTCCGAAATGTTCCCAGTTATTAGTTTCAGTTTTAAAATGCTTATACGTTTTTCAAATGGAATGTGGTTATTAATTTTTCTATCTTTTGGTCAAGCAAAGAGAACAAAAAACGAACATAAGACCAAATATGGAACTGTGAGGAAAAAGCAGAATTGTCTGCATTTAGCATGACTGCAGAAAGAGATGAGTTATTAACATCTTTTGTTTATTAATTTAAAATGTATGTTTTCCCCACTAGCCTTGCGGAATTCAGGTAGACCAAATTTGAATTGCATTGATTAGTTAATACAGTTTTAACAATCACTAGTTTCAAATACAATATTTGTAGCTTATGCATCTTGCAAAAACAGAGTTTTAAAATGACTGTTCTATTAAATACAATTCACGTTATTACACCACTTTAAAGGAAAGGATTAGGATTATCGGAAAGGGATCCCCAGTCATTGGGGTGGTCACGTGACCTCTGGGAGGGAGAGAGGAAGAAAGGGATAAAGGTGACGACGGGTGCACCCACGGACGGAGTCCCCTCACTTTTCAGACTGAACGCATCTGACACCATCTGGTCCTCCAATTAACCCTGGTGGTCCCTCAAAAAGGCCCCCGCACCCGAAGATGGGTCCCGGGAGAAACCTGTACAGACCGCATGCGACCGCCCGGCCGCAACCCACCGAAAACGGTCGCCTGCTCAATTGAAACAGAAGACAAAAAAGTGATGGGTACAGGAAATGATAGAGAGGGAAGTCATGCAGGAGTAAACACCCTAGCATTCGCCTGTAAATAGGATAAACCACAATAAACCAATGAGTTAAAGCTGGCATTCACCGGGGATCGAACCTGAGAGCTCCCGAATGCAACCACACCTAACCACGGCAACACCTCGCTGGATCTGTAAGCTTAGATTGTTAATCCATGGAATTCAAATAAATACTAGCTGTGATTTATATTACAGTGCAGAACCAACCGAGACCTATCGTGCGATTTATTACATATATTATTTAATCTTGCACGTATTTTTATTGTTCCATTTATACTCCACCAATGACTGCTCTATCGGCCGCATTTCACTTTGAACATGCGGATGGTGTTGGACTCGTATACTCATTTCGTTGGATTTTTATTTATCTTTAATTTTAGTCATAATCACACACACACACACACACACACACACACACACACACACACACACACACACACACACACATTCACATTCACATTTTCAGACTTCAAGGAAATAAATAAGCTAAAGTTAAAGACAAATCTTTTTAAATTCTATTCCAGGATGAAAAAAAAAAGTGAATAACAAATTTCAATTGAAAAAATTCTATCTGCTGAAAATCTTAAAACCAATAACAAGAAATATCTCCAACTCAGTTCAAAACCAAAATGTATCTGACATAAATTGTGTGTTTTAAGAAGATTTACATTTTTTTTTTTTTTTTTTTACTAAGAGTTCGTCCTTATCTTGTGGATTACCAGTTATGGAAAAGTCATCCTTCAGAGGCAATTGAAATTAAGATATGGATTTTATTTGTGATAAAATATCTTTAATTTTTGGTTCTTTAATGAAAATCATTAGACCCATTTTTAAGAAATTTAACATTAAGAAAAATCTTCCATGTATTTTGCGTTGGCAATTTTATTGAAAATCTGTGTATCGTATTCACGGAAGATACTGAATTTAAATATCAAATTTTCGTTTTTGAGATACGTTATTTTAGAATGTAAAATCTTAAATGGATTTTTATTTATGGAGGCTCTTAACTGCTGTGGTTCACAGCGTAAAAAGACCGCTTAATTTTGCTCAGAGGCCCCTTTATCAGGCTGAGGTTCTTTTACGTGCCGTAAATATACGACACGGGGCCAACGGCTTTACTTCCCTTTCAGGAAGCCATGATAAGGCTTTTTACGCCCGATTAATCAAGACATACTGACCTTTTGCTAAAACTGCTTTTTAGTTCTTCATGGACCCCAAAACGTGTATTTACAGTGAAATTTTGATATCGAATTGTTGGGTGATATATATGATAGGTTAATTGAACTTGTTTGGAAAATAATGCAAAAAAATCAACATCTATTAAAAATACTAAAGAAAGATGAATAATAACCCATCATTTATATATCAACCTGTATTTTTAAAACATAAATCAAATTTCTGTTCGTAAAATCTTATCATTTTCATCAATTGAATCCTATCATCTGCTATTGATATTGGCCCTAAAAGAATTATTCATTTTAATGCCCTTCAAGTTCCAGAGTTAAATAACTGTGTAAATTATTTGAGTTAAGAAGGGTTAAATTATTGAAAAGTTTATTTAAGTACCTTCCCTATATATTATGTACGTTCTAGAGAATGTAAAAATGACTCTATACATCGACAATAGTTCGCATACCATTTTACTTTAGTGCAGTTACAGCCATGCGTATTGCACCAAGGAAGGAGGAGAAGCAAAAATAGAAAATAACTCTTAAAAGGTCATGAATCCCAATTAATTTTCAATACACATTCACATTCCCCATTATGCAACATTGTGTCAGGAGCAGTTTGATTTATAGCAGATTGGGATGGCTAAGAGCAGAGTAGCCGTGGTCGACTACTGGCCTCTCATCAAGGCGACTCGGATTCGATCCCAGTCTACAGCATGTGGAATTTGTGGTGGACAAAGTGGCGGTTTTCTCTGGTTCTTCGGTTTTCCCCGCTATTGCATTCCACCAGTGTTGCAACTTCATTTCATGTATCATCAGTGATATTTTCTGCGGTGTCGTCTGTAATAAAAGCGGACGTTAAACACTAAAAATTATAAGAACAGAGTGAAGTGAAAATATTCCGGGATTTTTTCTTTAATCAGAATTATTCCCTATCACTCACAGACTCTGGAAGTATGAATGTGAGGATGAATGAGCGTGTGTTTAATGCTATAAAATAATTAACCTATTATTCTAAATCTACCGTAATATGGATTGGTTCGTAGTCGTGGCCCTCGATATGACCATTGAAATTAAAGGGGTCTATACATATGAAACAATAATAATAAAAAAATGACTAAAACATAACATTCACATATTGTTACGTGACCCGCTTTCTTTTCATAAAACAGTATTGTTCTAAATCAAACATGTCTTGCATACACAAGACTTTCACCGAACCAGGTGGCTCAGCCGTTTTGTCTGCCATTGGGAGGTCATGGGATTGGTTCCCGCGGCCCATCTCTCTGACCCATGGATTTTTCGGGGGTTTTACCTGGCCATTATGCGAATGCACTTATTCTCCCGAATTTCCTGTCCCTTCATTTCATCCCAAACAATTTCTTTCACGGTTGTAAATGTCGAGGAGGACTGCGCAAAGGCGCTCTCGGCGACGGGATGGCGCTGGTCCTTGTCTGCGGATTCAGGTGGTCTATCCGAGACTAAGCGCTCCCCGCGACGAGATGAACTGCGTGTGAACTGATAGGAGCCCTTCATGACGGCTCTCGCCCTTTCCGGATGTCGACCGCCCTCTGACATTACTCTCATCTTATCCTTCCTTCAGGGATCTGATGTCAACAAGCTCACGGCTGCAGTGCGGAATACCTCTCCGTAAGACACACACACACACACACACACACACACACACACACGACTTTCACGCAACAATACTTTTATAATCATATAGATTTCCTTTCTCACGTGTACACACGTTTCAATCAGTAATGTTAAATACATTTGTAAATGCTGTATTTTACGAAATGCCTAGTTTCAAGTTGTCTGTTGTAGAAAGAATAGAAACTCTGAGAGACATTTTGACTTGACTTGTAAGTACCTGTATTGGTGGGCGAGATGCGGAGGTGGCCTAAATAGGATTTGCAGGAAAGCGCCTATCGGATTTGGATGGACAGGGGAGATTCCATATTCTTGCCATTAGCCAAACAAATGGCAAATCTCCCTGTACACGATTCACACATTTCGCGGTATAGGGGTTGCAAATCATGGGGAAGGGAATCATTGGTGGATGGAGTAAAGTGTCATTTTGCATCTCTAAAGATTTAGTGCACCTGACTTTTCCTCTCGGGTTTCGTTTTCTCACACATTTTGTTTAACTGAGCGAAACTAGAACAGCTAACAATGAAAGATGCTTTATTTAACTTATCATCACCGCTTTATTTGTTTTCACCTTCCCTACCACGTAGCACTAAGAGCAAGTTATGCATTCCACTCAACAATTCATACCGAGATTTCAAGCACGTTTTGATACTCCCAGAAATTAAAATAATAATAATAATAATAATAATAATAATAATAATAATAATAATAATAATAATAATAATAATAATAATAATAATAATAATAATAACAAAAAAGCCTACCTTTCTTCAAGAAAAGTAAATATATTTATATATTTTTTTTCATCAGGAATGTGTGTGCCTATGAACAACGTAACTCAAAAAATATGATGTGATACACTCACATGACTTTCTCTAGCTGCTCTACAAAACAAACTTCTTACAAAAGATTATTCCTCTTTCTACACAATACTAATCGAGATAAACATCAGCACAATGTTTTTATTAGTTAGTTGCTTATGAGTAGAAGGGAACTAAAATGCGCTGTGCTAAAGTGATAGTCAAATGTTTTAAAAGCTATCGTTATGCGCTTTTCATTGCAAATCGCTTCTTTGTTTGGCCAGGAGTAAAACAAAAGAAACTGAGAAAAGTATAAGTACTTTACAATTGAAATGACATGCACACGCACATTCACACTCATGGAACTTTTTCTAACAATTTTTTTGGATACAGGGGGACGGACTCAAAGCACGTACTTCCGGTGAAATCTCAACATCGAATTTTTGGATGGAATACAATACCTCCTCTATCCGCTATGTACATTTTACATGCGAGCTAGAGAAAGTAAAAATCTGATGTGTTCCATTCACAGGATTTTCTTCTACACCTCTGTAACAAATTACTGTTAAAAAGCGTATTTTTCTACCTACTTCATACTAAATAAGAGAAATAGTCTTTATTATTTGCTTCCTTGTAAGTGGAAGGGAAATAAGTGAGTACTCT
Source organism: Hymenopus coronatus (assembly GCA_030762935.1). Taxonomy (NCBI): domain Eukaryota; kingdom Metazoa; phylum Arthropoda; class Insecta; order Mantodea; family Hymenopodidae; genus Hymenopus; species Hymenopus coronatus. The sequence goes on along the minus strand of CM060881.1, from coordinate 93,848,315 downwards.
AGGCTACAGCGATAGCCGAATCTTTTAAAAGCCGGTTGCTATGGGATTTAAAGGCAATTATTTGCATTGCCAGGAGTTGACAAATTCCTGTAGGAAAAAAAGTTAAAGTATTTAAAAACTGAAACCAATAACAAAGAATACCTCAAAAATGGTCAAATTCACGAAAAAATGTATACGGCATAACTTGTTTCAAATTGATATACATTTTTTGTTTAGTGAATTTTTGTGTCTCTCTTACAGTTTAATAGTTATATAAAATTCAGCGTATATAAGAATAGAGAGTTCAATAAATTTCAAGATATGCGTTTGTTCATGTAAATACTTTTAATATGCGATATTTTAATCGAATTCGTTAAGGCTATTTTTGGGAAAAACAACAATTTCCAAACAATGTTCCATGTAAAGTATAGTTAGGAGTGGAGGAGTATACACAAAAATGAAGATCTCGTTAAAATGCACAATTTTTGTGGATCGGACCATTTCCCAGATATTTCTTGTTACTGGTTCCAATTTTTAACTGCTTAAAACACTTCTCATACAGAAAATTCTCAATTCTCTCTATGCAAAAACAAAAAAAAAAAAAAAAAAACAAAAAAAAAAAAAACTGATATTGAGTACATAGTAACCAGCTTTTAAAATATTTGACTATCACTTTATCTTAGAGTACTATTTTATTGACCTCTATTTGCAACGAAATAAGTAATAAGACAATAATATTGTCATATCTCGCCTACCTGAATAGGATTTGGTAGTAATGGGGGGACTTAACTTTCCATATGTTGGTGATACTGTCAACTTTGTGTATAGTAAAAGTAGTATAAAACAGGACTCTTCCTCTATTTTGTGCTAGGAACTCAGTGAGAGTCAGACATAAGTTGAATGAATGAATGAATGAATAAATGTATTTATTGTCATAACAATATTATACAATCGACAATCTCACTGTTCCACAGACCGTACGTGCTTTTGTATTACACACTAAAAACAATATTAAAACAATAACAAAGAATTAAAAGAGTAAACACGAAAATAAAAAGACAAAGATATTCAAATTCAGCAATTTAAATTTACAGCACAGAGTACACCTTATTCAGAAGCATAAATGCAGCCTCTTATAAAAGATAAACACACTTAAAAGAAATATATGTTATACACAATATATAAAACTATAATACAATAGCGACCTAAGTGTGACATAAAATATATGTATGTAAAACAGTGTAGTCACTTTTGTTTAGTTGTTTTTATCCCTCCCCCCAGTTCTCTATTGGCAGCCTTCTCAGATCTCAGCTGTCTTGCCTCAAGTATAAATTTACCTAGCCCGTCCACGTCTTCCGTGCCTACCAGTAGCGTCCAACATGCTTCTAGCTCTACATTCGCGGTGGTAAAGTATCGCGGTAAATATTTTTCCCGCCATTCCTCCATACCCCTATATCTCAGACGTAAGTTAGAGCAAGGCTCCGCTCAGGTAACCATGGAGGTCGCCACGCTATATGCTTTAAGGTAACCAGTAAATGATTATTTAACATTGCTTAGGACTTTGAATTAGTAGATTAGTTAGTTCCATTTACCCTCCATTATAATTATGTAGAATATTTCCCCGTGATCTCTGATGAACAGAGCTGTATCCTTGTATACACGCCTGGCTGCAATAAAAATAAAAGTGTTCCCGTACTTTCCCTCTCATAGCAAAGCGAGTTTCTTGAATTAATAACAGCAGGCGTGTCAATATCTGGTAATGTTTATCTCGCTTAGTGTGAAATAGATAGAAGAATAAGATTTTTAATAATAATTTGTCACAGGGATGTGGAAAGTCAATTGAATGGAACACATACATTTTTTCTTCAGTATAACGTTCTTTAACTTAGTTGGCCAATTCGGACGATGAATGAAATGAGTGAAATTATGCTCAAATGATGCGGGTGTCCATGGATTTTTAAAGTTACTCAACTCTTAGATAGCTCCATCATAACGCATAGAGAAATTACCATATCAGGCAAATGAATTGGATCTTCATCTTCCGCGAGGCAAATAGAAATTTAAAATTCCTCAGCAGCATTCAGAACTGTTTAAAGGAAATAGTAATTAAATATCAAGTGGAAGGACTCAAGTGGTATTGGGTTCATACATCCGGGTTCAACAACCTGACCAAATGTTTTTTCAGGGTTTTCCTCGGACGCTAGGCAAATGCCCGGTTGGTTAATTTGATCCTCAATCTTCCTTGGTCCCTTACATCACTCCATTACATTTTATTCTTCTTCGCCACCATATAGGCGTTGGACTTTACACCCTTCCTGAATATGCTATGATGCAGAGCTTGTTTGTTCCTCGAAGATATCTGACCTAAGGTAGAAATCCTTGGGGTGTAAATCCTATAGAAAGGAGAGTGTTTCGATAAAAAAGGCACAACTTATTGAAAAAATCTGATGTGTTCCATTCACATGACTTTCTCTACACCTCTGTAAAAATTATTGTTAAAAGGCTTATGCTTCTATTTACTTCATGCTAATCGAGGGAAAAAAAAAAACTAGCACAAATAGTCTTATTACTTGCTTCCTTGTAAGTAGAAGCGAAATTTGGGAGCACTATAGGCTAAAATGATAGTCAAAAGCTGGCTGCTATGTGACTGAAGTTACTTTCTTTGATAAATTCCAGTATGAGAAATGTATAAGTTTTTCATAGCTGAAACCAAAAACAAAGAATATCTCATAAACAATCAACTCCACGAAAAAACTGTATAACATAAATTGTGTATCTTAAGGTGCTCTACATTTGTTGTGTGGTAAGTTTTTGTCCATCTCTTACGGTTTAGCAATTATGCAAGATTCCGTAAAATTGACCCAGAATAAAGTAGTCTTCAGAGGCTGTTCCCAGAAAATTAAACATATGCATTTTATTTGTCAGGTAAATATCTTTAATATACGATATTTTCATGAAAATCGTTAGAGCCATTTTTGAGAAAATCAAAATTTTCGAAAAAAGTTCCATGTAAAGGATGGTTTGGATTGGGGGGATTTTTCTCAAAATGTTCGTGTCGCATCCCTGGAAGATACTTAACTTAAATACCAAGTTTGGTATTTTACCGACTTTGCGTTTTTGAGTTACGTGTTCAGAGACACACGGACACACACACGGACCTTTTTCTGAAAATACTTTTTTTGAATACAGGAGACCCTAAAACATATTTTCGGTGAAATCTCGGTATCGAATTTTTTGGTGGAGTGCAATACCTTCTCTATACACTATGTACATGGTACATGTAGAGAAAGTAAAAAATGGAGCGCAGATAATACATATCTCGTAGGTTAAAATCCTAACATTCGTTCTTAAGATTTTGTCAATAAGGAATTATAATACATTTAAATTACATACCTAGGTAAAAATCATTTTCCTTCAGATATAAATACACATAATTTATATAAAGTAAGGCATATTAATCTCTTATCTAAAAAGACAAAAGGAACATTAATTAAAAAATCGGATGTGTTTCATTCATATGACTTTCTCCAGTTATTCCACAAACCTCCATTAAAAAAGGTTGTTCCTTTAGTCACACCATGCTAATCAAGATAAATATTCCCAGATTTGGTCTTTTAACCTGCATCTTTATAAGTAGAAGAGAATAGAATGAATACGCTAGACTAAAGCAATATTCAGATATTTTAAAAGCCGGTTGCTGAGTGAAACAATTGGAATTTGGTTCTCTTTGCTTGCTAGGGGTCAACTAATTACCGTAAAACTGAAACCAATAACTCAGAATATCATTAAAACAGTTAACTCTACAACAAATTTACGTATATGACATGAATTGTTTGTTTTAATGAGATCTACATTTTTTGTGTAGTAATTTTTTCCCTATCTCTTTCGGTATTCCTGTTATACAGGAGTTATACAAAAGTCATCAAGAATAAAGAAGTCTTCAGAGGCTATTTCCAGAAGTTTCTATATATGTACATATTTCGTTTTGACATTAAAATACTTTTAAACATATGACATTTTAATACAATTCGTTAGAGCTATTTTTGAAAAAATGTTTTACGAAGAAATGTCGAATCCCTGGAAGATACTGATTTTAAATACCAGGTTTTTGAGCTATTTTTCCACGTACACAGATAGATAGACACACACACATACGAAACACACATACACTGGCATGTTTAAAAATGTTTTTTTTTATTCAGGGACTCTCAAAACGTATGTTTCCGGTTAAATATCGATATCGAACATTTAGGTGGAATACAAAACTTTATCTAATATGTAAATTGTACATATGGGCTAGAGAAAGTAAAAATTAGCTATTCACTGTAATCACATTCATTTAAGTAGAACAGTTAGAAACCTGAATATTCCCGGAGTTGATAATCATATAATATGACTGAACTGATCCAAATATTAACAACAGTATTCATAGGCACCTACAAATATTTTATACATGAATCACTGCAGAATATAACGGTATGAAACTCATTTCGAAGTTAGTAGCTAGCAGTAACTTAAAAGAAGACTCCAGCTTACAGATATCTATATTATTATTTCAGAATGACATTTTACTTTCTCTAGCACGTATGTATGTACAATATACATAGTAGCTGGAGAAGGTATTGTGTTGCACACAAAAATGCAATCTAGAGATTATATATTGAGGTGTCCTGAGTCTGAAAGAAACATTTTTAGAAAAAGGTCCGTGTGTATGCGTTTCTGTGGACACCATAGCTCAAAAAACGAAAAAATAGTTTAACTCCCATCACCACAAATTAACCTTTACATGAAAATGTTATGTAAATGTTTTTTTTTTCTCAAAAATGCTCTAACGATTTTTATTAAAATACTGTGCATTAAAGACATTTATACTACAAATAAAATGTATATTTTGAATTTTTTGGAAATATCCTCTGAAGTGCGTTTATTCTGGCTGAGTTTTGCAGAATTTTTCATAACGGTTAAACCGTAAGAAATATACAAATACTTATATAAAATAATGTAGATCTCGTTAAGAAACATATTTTTGTCATATACATTTTTCTTGAATAAATTACCTTTTCAGGATATTTCTTGTTATTGGTTTCAATTTTAAACTACATTTTCTCAAACGTGACCATGTTATACGAACCGAACTTCAATTATTTCGCATATTGGCCAGCTTATAAAGGTTTGATTATTGCTTTAGGCAAGTGAAGCCGTTGGTCCCGTGACGTAGATTTACGGTACGAAAATAGAGAGGCCTCTGAAAAAATTAAGCGGTCTTTCACGCTTAAATGGGACGCTGAGAACCACAGCAGTTAAAGAGCGTCCACATAGCGTCCGTTATTTCTGTTTTAGTTAGGAAGAAGCAAGTAAAAAGACCAATTTTGCTACTGTTTATCCCAATTAGCGTGACGTAGATAAAATTATAATCATTTGAAAGAATAGTTTGTACATGGAACAGCTAGAGAAATTTATTTGAATAACAATAATAATAACATTAATAATAATAATAACAATAATAAGACCAATTTTGCTACTGTTTATCCCAATTAGCGAGACGTAGATAAAATTATAATCATTTGTAAGAATAATTTGTACATTGAACAGCTGGAGAAAGTTATTTGAGTAATAATAATAATAATAATAATAATAATAACAACAACAATATGTAGAGGCATAGGCTTTCACGGTCGGCGTTATCAATCTTATTATCTAAATTTGCCGGGCTTGTAGGCCGTGGTCCAGTGGTTGGTAAAACCGACGTTTCGCTGAAAGCTGCGTTCGGCATCTTCAGGGTGAGATTCTAGCTCCGGAGTCCAGGCAAGACTGAGCAAGACAATAATAATAATTCTGCTAATGTTTATCTTGATTAGTGTGACGTAGAAATAATAATCATTAGTAAGAATAGTTTGTACATGGAGCAGATAGAGAAAGTTATTTGAGTGAACACATCAGATTTTTTGTTCAACTACTCTGTTGCTATAAGGGTCGTCCTTTCATAAAAGTTTAAAATAAGTCCTTTGGTGTTTTATTGAATTTAGCCGGTAGTCGTCTTTGAGCCGTGATGAACAGGGGCCAGGAAGGAGGACATATTCATGAGATGACCGGACATCGCGATCTCTCCCCTTCTTTATCCTGCTTATTGCTTCCAACACACCCTCTCCCAGATGATTCACAAAAGATTACACCAAACAGATTGCGCTGCTACGGCCATAGGATTTCCTTTCTCTCAGATTCTGTTGCACAATACATGGCGATGATTTTCTTTGTAGAAAGGATACAAAAATTATTCGAAAATGATTACAGAGTATTGCAAGAGTTTTAATGACTTTAAAACCTCAGGTTTCTACAAAAGACCTAAGTTTTCACAGCTGATGAGGTACATTTATCAAATCAGCAGCTATGCTTCCTAAGCATTCTCTTAATAAGAAAAAGACTATCGTGGCACTGAAGTGAGGCTCGCGTTTGGAAGTTCCAGGTCCGATTCTCGCCGACCCCCATTTTACATTGGATTTTGCGTGGTATTTTTTCCCTGGTCGGAAGGTGTACTCTGCAGTTGTATATCATCTACTACGATTTACTTTTCATAATCTTATCTTTCACTATGTTTCCTTCTCAGTCTTAGATGTGCTTCTCAGGTTTTGTGGGATACTGTAGTGCCAGATAGATGGCGTGGATATTTTCTCCAAGGAAGTTGCATTTCCTGTAGATCCTAGAGGGCTTGTTTGAAGTTCCTCTCTTTTCTGTAGCAGAAATCCGATTTGGTTTCAGGGCAGCGCATTAGGAGCTTTATATGGGTGTAATAATTCAATTATTTGTTTTTTTCTTTAATTTACATGAATAAAGTAATAGGAAATATTCTTAAGCAAACTAATGCTTAGAGATATTCCTAAAATCGAATTTTGTACCGTATAAATTTTTATTTATACATTAGAATAGTTTTTGCTTTTGTTAGTAAAAGTCTGTGGCATGTAGCCTACTGTGGTTCCTTCACTTCATCCCTTCCACTCTAGCAGAAATGTTTCTCATGTTAGTCGCAGCGTGCAAGGTATCCCCATGAATTGAGTACCCTATACCACGGAGGTTCCCTACATCGATGTTCTCAATAGATTTTTACACGTATTAAAATACCATAAACGTTCCTTATTCTTCAATTATCCTTTAAATTCACAGTCGTACCCTTGACAGCTTTTATACTCCTGTTTGCCTTTAATGACTCTATATTCTTACTGTAGAAAACGGTGATACTTATTATTTTCTCTACATAAGTGGAGAAGTTTTGCATTCAACACAAGAATTCGATACTTAAGATTTCACTGAAATACGTGTTTTAGGTTCTCCTGTATAATGTTTAGAAAAAAAAAGGTCCATATGCGTATATGTGTGTGTGACTATGGAACTGATAAATCAGATACTAAATATCGGTTAAATAGAGAAAAACATTAGAAGAATGGTCTTATTTCTTAATTACTTATAAATATATGGTACTTAAGGGAATACACTAGCCTAAGGTGATAGTCAAATCTTTTAAAAGCTGTCGCTATGAGATTGCCATTAAAATTTACTTCATTTTCCAGGCCAGGAGGAAAACAAAAGAACACGGAAAATTTACAAAAATGTATTTTAAAACGGAAATCAATAAAAAGGAATGTCTCGGAAATATTTAGCTCCTTAAAAAACTGTATAGAGTATAAATTGTATGTCTAAACGAGATCTAAATTTTTATGCAATACGTTTTTGTCTATCATTACACTTTTCCAGTTGCACAAAAGTAATTCAGAATGAAGAGTATTTCAGAGCTACTCCCAGGAAATTCAAGATATAAATTTTGTCTTGTAAGTATATTTTATATGCTGTATTTTTATCAAAATGTTAGAGCCATTTTTAGTAATGGAACATTTAGAAAACTGTTCTATGAACAAGGTACTTTGGGTAGGGAAGATTTTCTTGAAAATCTCCGTTTCAATCCTTGGAAGATACTGTACTTAAATACCAAGTTTAGTGTTACGGGTTTTTCTTTTTTGAGTTTATTTATTGAATTTCCAAAAATGTTAGTCCCAAATCATGTATTTCCGGTGAAGTATTGATATCGTTTTTGAATGAAATACAATGCTCTATCTATCTACGATGGGCATTTTACACACGTGCTACAGATGATGATGATAATGGTGTTTAAGGGCGCTCAACTGCCGAGGTCATTAGCGCCCTTATGATTAAAACTTGGCAATAGGCAGTAAGAAAATACCATTGCAAAAAAGTAAACACAAGTAAATGAGATAAAAGAGTAGAGTAGAAAACAGAAGTAAAAGAACTGTCCAGCCCTCTAACCAGAGCTGGATATAAAACTCCATCTAAAACCAACACATTAAAACTAAAAGAGTTAAAAAAAACTGCTATCACACTAAAACTTCAAGGTAAAAGAAACTTTTGCTAAAATTTTAAAAACTCTGTCCACTGCTCTTGGGTCATCTGCCAGGACCTCGGCAAGAGAGGCTGGCATGCCCATAGATGACCGAATGACACGTGCTACAGAAAGTAAAAATACAACGTTATAAGTTATTAATCACTTGAATGACAATAATAAAAGGAAACATAGAGCACTACATAAATTACACGGAAATGTCCGATAACAAACCTAAATAGAGGAATTGCCTATAGCCATCAGTTTATCTCTCATAATTTACACTCCAATACTGAATTCACCCAACACCTCATCAAATAAGTTTTATTGTAGGATTTCATGAGTATAAACAGAAAGTTTATTCTTCGTCACCACCGTGTTCTTCTTCACTGTTCTTTTGAATTTGTATTTTTTGACAGAAAATTGTCTTTTTCAGATACTCCATTCCTTGCTCTTCTTTGTTTTCCTTTGTTAGAGCAATTTTTGTAGGGGAATCTATGAGAATAAGTTAGGTTGATACACATATATTTTGCCAAACTACCACCTCTTCGATGTGTCAACTTGCCCTGGTGTAGTACTGTAATGAAAGTTTGATATAGTGAACAATAATAAAGTATTAAAATACTTAAACCACCAATGACTAGAGCCATTTAAAAGAAGTTTCAAATAAAATATTTCTAATCCTCTTAATATTATATATTATTCAGGAAAGAAAAAAATCAGCCATGAAGCTATTACACCTAGACAGCCCGGGTTCGATCCCAAGCGACCGCATGCGAGATTTGTGTGGTCAGGGGCGGATTTTCTCCGGGTTTTCCGGTTTCCCCCGCCATCGCATTCCACCGGTGCACCACCTTCATTCCATGGATCACAGTACCATCGCTTGAAATACCACAAGTAGTAAAAGCAGGCGTTAAACACTACAAAAAAAAAAATGAAGTTAACATTTACTAACCTTGTGGGACAAACATCACTACTCCTCAAAAAATCTTATGTGTGCCATTCACATGAGTTTCTCTACCTATTCTGCAAACAAACTATTGTTACATATGTTTATTATTTTATCTATATAATGATAATTGTTATAGACATTAGCACAGATGGTCTTATTACTTGCTTCCTTCTAAGTAGAAGGGAAATAAGAGAATATACTAGCCTAATACGACAGTCGATTGTTTTATAAGCTGGTCACTATGTGAAATAATTGAAATTTGGTTCGTTTTGCATGGCCAAAAGTTAAAGAAGATATATAAAACGATTGAGGACTTTCCGCTAGAGACCGGGCGAGATAGCTCCGCGGTAACGCGAGAGGCTCACATTCGCGAGGTTGTGGGTGCGCTTCTCGCGACCGACTTTCTTGACCAATAGTCACCCGGCGAATGTTGCGGAAGTTTCTCTCATCCACCGAATTACCCTACCTTCTTTTCTTTTTATTTCATCTTTAGATCCAGTCTTTCCAGGTAGAAGTGTGTTGGCGATTATGCTGCGGCCAAGAAGATGACACTTCGCTTTGCAATTGCTGTTCTCTCCGCTGGGGAGGCATGACGATCGTCTGTCCGTGCGTATCGAAACTGTGTTAGCTGGCGGCTCCCTGGCGAAAACCGGCGGGGGGATGAAGAACCACTAGCATATTATAGGGCCCACCTCGATCGCGCGCTTGCTCATCACACTATCATCTCGCGCTTCCACCCCGGGGTCCCACTTATAATAGCGATATGGTGCTCATTGTGGAATCCAGTTCAGTCCCGTTAGAGAATAGTTAAATCATTTTAAAATTAAAAACAACAAAAGAAATATCTTATGTCAAATATGATATAAATGGTGTGTTTTAAGGAGGGCTAAAGTTTTTGGGTGGTAAGTTTTTGTTGATCTCTTACGGTTTATCAGTATACAAAAGTCATACAGAATGAAAAGGTTTTCAGAGGCTATTCCCAGAAAATGCAAAAAAAACAAATCATCTTAAACATACAACAGTTTAATAAAAATCGTTATTTTAAGAAAATCAAACTTTTCGAAAATATTCCATACAAAAATAGTTTGGGTTGGGTGATTTTCTTAAAAGTTTGCATTTACCATCCTTAGAAATTGATGAATTAAATGTAAAGTCTGATATTTAACCAACTTTTCGCTTATGAGCTATGTTCTTCGCAGACACAAGTGCACACACAAGGAACTTTTTGTGATAATGCCTTTTAGAATTCGGGGGACCTAAAAACAGTGTTTCCAGTGAAATCTCTGTAACAAAAATATTGGTGGAATACTACACCTTCTCTACTAAGAATAAGAATTTTTAAAGGAAGCAAAAACAATGTCGCTTCCGTGGAAGGTGTATTTAAGGAAGGGAACAATACAACTGTTTTGAATAAGGGTTAAAAAAAAGAGCGGTATGTACCTCCTCCTGTGGCCAACCTATCTTTTCACCCCTATTTCCTAAATTAAATTCTTCTTTTCATAATAAATACAGTGATTACCTCCTAATCTCATTACACACAAGGTATTCCACTTATATTATTTTTATAAACTGGTAAAATTTTAAAGCGTTTTAAATGCATTTGCAATTTTTGCGTCTTAACTTTCCGACGAACTGAAAAGGCTCAACACAGGTGCACACAGTCTCGGTTGGTGGTACTGTAACTTCATTCTAAGGGTATAAATTTTAATTTCAACTTTTTGTTTTACCTTTTTTGCCGTTTTTGTTGCATGTGTTGGTGTGGGTTGTGCAAAATGGGGCTCAATTTGTCAGCGGGAGTGTCAGGGCTGCTGGTACTTAGGTGTCCTTTGATAATTACAGCACGATGCCACTGCCTGCAACAACGGCGCATGACTGCTCCACGAGAAGTGTTTCTATATGAAAAATAAGTGACTGTCGTTCTGTGTACTTCCTACAAGGTGTTTAAAAAGTCTGTCATTCGTGCGTAAAATATCAAACTGTGTATAATTTCTATTGCAAAAAATGTGTTTTTCTTTCATTCAGCAGCAATTTTGTAGTATTGGTTCCAAATTATTAGAATAAACATTGAATCTCGCAAAAGAAAGAAAACCTATTTTGTGATTGCATTTTGAATAGAATGATACAAGAAAAATTCTAATAATTAAAAAAATTATTCATATTACAGATATTAAAAGCAAAAAATAAATCTATTAAGTTTTAATTAAAGTTAACATTTTAATATATAAATTAAACAAAAGTTAAAAATTAAAAAAATAAGAATTAAATATTAACAGCTATTATTATTATTATTATTCTTTTAATTGTTATTTTCTCTACTACCTATAGTAGATAAGTTGGAAAGTATAGTATTCCATCCAAAATTGGATACCAAAGTTTCACCAAAATACGCCTTTTAAGATCCTTGAATAACAAAGGCATTTTTATGAAAAGGCGTGTGAGGTATATGTGAACACATAACTCCAATTAGAAACGTAGATTAAATATTCAATTTGATATTTAAGTTCAGCATCTTGAAGGATACGCCACTAAGATTCAAACATATTCCTCATACGCCAAATTACACTTTACATGATAACAGCATTAAAACATTCTATGATTTAAAAAAAAAACTCTTATAGATTAACATACCATACGTTTAAGATATTTCTGTGACAAAATATAGTTATACTTTAATTTTCTGGGAATAGTCCCTATAGTCCTCTCTTATTCTATGTCACTTTTCTCTGATGAACCGTAAGAGATAACACAATCTTACTACAAAATACTTGCTTAAAACACACAATTTATGTCAAGTGAATATACCTTGTTAGGTATTAATAGTAGCATTGTTATATTTTCGACAAATGGGATGTCATTATTGTTTTTCTTGGTTCTGATCCAGCAAAGTAAATAGAGTTTTAATGCCTTCACGTAGCGACCAGCGCTTAAAAGATTTGGACATCACTTTAGCCTACTGTATCTCCCTTATTATTTTGTGTCTACAAGGAAATGTGCAACAAAAGCATTGTGCAACACCGTTCACATTTCGTGGTATACACAAGAAGAATCCAGAGGATAAGCAATAGCTTTTTTTCTCGTGATCGTGATAAGTGTCTGCAATACTCTGAAGTCTGTGGTATTGAAAAGCTCAACTCGTATGGCATTTATAGCTTAAGCTTACACGTGGCCTGTGAGAAACTGTATATACTACACATATATGCTTGAAATGTAATTATTTGGTTTCTCCAAATAGTACTCCTTTTTTTTTTTTTCCTGTTCTCTAACACTTAGTTTTGTGGATTTAAGGTTTTACAACAATGCATTTCAGTTATATTTATTATAAAATACAATCATTTAATTATTGATTTTAAAATAATTTAAAATTGGAGTAAAGCTCTCTAAAAACATTTTTTCCAGTTTTTGTAAAGTTTCGTAATTTGAAATTTCCTGTTCAAGTTTATATATAAATTGTAGCTTTGCTTACATTACTTGTATTTTAAATACATTTTTAAAAACGAATCTACGTCTGCCTTTAGTACTCTGAAGTCTGCAGTACTTCAAAGAGAAACCCACGACACCTATCTTTCTGCAGTAAAGAGAAACATTTTAGCTTATCTTTTAGGAGAAATTCCACAAATTCATATCTATGCCGAATGTAGCAACTTCCACTTTTATAAGCTATTTTGTTTCTTTGTATCATTAAATGTATATACTGTTTGTTTCTAAGTTTTATTTTAAATGGGATTTTCACACGAATTAACATTTTGTAACACAATTGACCCGTTTTTCAGAAATGATTGGGAATAGCCCAATGAAATTTTGTGGTGATGGAAATACGTCATGATCTTTCCATGGAGGTATATACATTTGTGTTAATAATATGGTTGGTTAGTTTAAAAACATTAAATACTAATAAATTTCCCCCACAAATATTTTATGGTTAAGAGAAAACCTATTATGTGTTTTAATAAAATAAACACAATGTAGTTCAATAAACTTATAATAAATGTAAATTTATTCCATAAAAATCGATATGGTTTTAGTTTAATAAACTTATAATATATATTCTATATTCTACAAAACTGGTATTTATAGTTCGCAGAACTTATAATACGTAACATTTCGCCAATGTTGAATCTTAATTATAATTATATTTTATCATAAAGCTGTAAAAGTGTAAAATTAAGGAATAAAAGTAAGCAAATTTACATGTTAATAAACAGAATGGTTTGAATTCAGCCGAAGTTGCTACTTTGTCTTCTTTCACTCACATTTACAATAGGTAATAATATTATGGAGAAATAGTGCAAATAATAACCAGATTTTTAAACAGAAAAATAAGCATTAAGAACTATTGGGTGTTTCAAAAAGAGAAGGTTGTAGGGAACATTTTAAAATTTGAACGTCTTAACTTTACCCTACGTTTTTCTTAATACATTAATATATGTTTAAAAAACAGTGTTTACCTACACAGTGGAATTCCCTCACCTATTCTCTACTACTTCCACTCTGCTGTCATAGCAGTACATTTGTAATAATTGTTGTAGTCGACGTCACGTATCCTTTATGGTAGGATAGCACAAGACGGACCGACGACCGTTGCATTCTCTGCCTCCGATTAGACAAGGGACTCCAGACAGAGGTTAGTAACACATGCAGTCGCTTTGTCAACTGCGGGATTTACGAAACCGGAAACCGTCATTCATAGACAAAGTAAGGTCCTCAAGTAGTTCACAGATTTCTCAACCTGAGGAAGCGCCATGATGATACTAGGATCGAAATCGAGGTTAGTACTCTAAACGCAAGAACACTAGGTACCATCAGGGAACGCTCGGTTCAAATTATCTCATTTAATTGGCAGGAGAACAAAACAGAAACATTTTTAAGATTTTATAAAGTTTTAATTGTTCCACTTCTAACATGCTGCAGTGAGAACCGATCTTTAAATAGAGCAAAGAAAAGTAAAATCCATAGAAATGAAGTTTTTAAGACGAATACTGGGTAATACTTTCAAGGGACCATATACACAACACAGATATAAGAGTCCAATTAAAAATTAGTAGCTTACAAGAAAAAATCTGATGTACTCCATTCACATGACTTACTCTACCTCTCTTTAACAAATTATTGTTAATAAGCTTGTTCTTTTATCTACTTCATGTTAATCGAGATAAACATTGGAGAAACGATTTTATTTCTCAGTTTCTTATAGCTAGAAGGAAGATAAGGGAAATCACTAGGCTAAACCGTCAGTCAAATGCTTTAAAATGTGGTTGCTACGGTATAAAACTCCGAATTTTTGCGTGGCCCAGTTCTCGTATGAGAAAAGTATTAAGTATTTTAAAACTAAAATCAATAACAAGGAATATCTTAAAAACGGCCAACTCCATGAAAAAAATGCATATAACATAAGTTGTGTGCTTTAACGAGCTCTAAATGTTTTGTGCTGTACGTTTTTGTCTATCTCTTACGGTTTACCAGTTATGCAAAATTTCGCAAAATTCATTCAGAATAAAGATGTCTTTAGAGGCTGTTCCCAGAAAATTCAAGATATACTTTTTATTTGCCATGTAAATATCTTTAATATACAATATTTTAATCAAAATCGGTAGACATTTTTGAGAAAATCATTTTCTTGAAAATCTTCGTGTCGCATCCTTGGAAGATAATGAACTTAAATACCAAGTTTGGTATTTAATGGACTTTTCGCTTTTGAGCTATGCTATCCACAGACACACACACACCCACACACAGCTACACCCACACGCTCACACAGATATCTTTCTAAAGATGCTTTTATTGGATTCAGGAGGTCCCAAAACATGTATTTCCGGTGACATGTCGGTAATGTATTTTTGGGTGCAATGCAATACCATCTCTATACACTATGCACACAGTACGTGTAGAGAAAGTAAAAATGTACATCTTGAAACCACAATAGTAAAGACATATTGAAATAATTTTTCATGATAGAATAACAAAACTAGTGTTTCTTTACACACCACGTGGCAGAAGATCAATAGAAAGACCAAGATTGCGATACGAAGATAGTCTTTGAGACGGAACAGACTTTAAGATTCTAACCTTGAAGAAGAATTCGTCGGGCAATGTGCCAAATTAATCTAATGTGATTACACCTTGCAGACTTAGTCGCCCAACGTGTGTGTACGGCTTAACTGATTGTTGGCATCCATTGTTACATGAACATTTGTGCCGGTGGAAAGTACTGGAAATTTCCAGAAGCTGTCACACGTGCAGTATACCCCAGGTGTTTACAAACTCATTCCGGTGTAGCAATGCGAGCTTCAACGACAATGAACCTTCCAAAAGAACACGTGTCCACTCGCAGCTGCGATGTCAAGAGAACTTGTCGCCAGCACAGGTGTCCACAAACGCACGTGTAACAGTGAATGCCAATAATCGCCATGGACAAACGTACGACCATTACGGCCGCATGGCGCACTCACAATAAATCATCAGTTTAACTTTCGATAATTTATGTAGGTTCGTTTTAATTCCATTATAATCATTGTTTATGTCGTCTTAGTTTACTGAAATGGCGCATGAATAGTATGGAAGGAACAGGTCAAAAATTGATAAAAGCTAAAAAAAATGACAAATGGTTTTTTTATGCTTCTTCTTCCTTCTCAGATATCTCTTCTTCAATTGTATCTCTTCCCCGGTTGTCCTTCTGACCTATACTGATATGCTAACTTTGGTATTCTTTGATCATCAATTCTAAAAGGTGTTCCTTTCACTTTACTTATAGATACTGTTTTATTGGACTATATTTTGGATTTCCATCTGCTCACTAATAGAGAATGTGGTTTCTTTAAGTATACCTTCCATTGGAGGTCTCAAAAATCCCATCTGTTGAACTACAATATTTTTCTCGTCCTGTCTTTTCAGTATAGATATTTCGAACTAAAGTTTATTATTCGTTCCAAAATGTTTATGTATTTTTGACATGATTTTTTGAAATTTTCTTCTTATTGGTTCATTTATTCTATTATATTTAGTTAAGTTTGCATATACTTAATGAGGCCGCGCCGTGGCCGAGTGGTTAGACCACTAGCCTCTCACCTAGACGGCCGGGGTTCGATCCCAAGCGACCGCATGTGAGATTTTGTGGTGGACAAAGCGGCGCTGGGGCGGGTTTTCTCCGGGTACTCCGGTTTCCCCCGCCATCGCATTCCACCGGTGTTCCATCATCATTCATGTATCATCAGTGTCACCACCTGCGATGCCATTAGTAGTTAAAGCGGGCGTTAAACACTACATATACTTAATGAGCTGCACCGAAATATTTTCAGAGAATAAGGAGGTGTTTTAAAAAGTAATTTGAGTCAGAGATCCTCTGGTCTTAGTCTTCAGATTTTGAAGTTACGGATATAAGCTTCTAAGTACCAGTTTGCCATTGTCTGATGTTGATGCCATTCGAAAACGCAATAAAAAAAGAAGGGCCGCTGGAGAGGGCCGTTTTCTGGTGAAATGATTATGAGATTAACTTGCACAATAGCTCTTCTTCGCATGGACTTAAAAGAAAAAAATCTCTTGTGTTCCATTCACATGACTTTCTTTACATCGCTGTAACAAATTATTGTTAAAAAGCATAATTCTCTATCTACTTTATGATAATTGAGATAAATATTAGCCGACATTGTCTTAATTATTTGTTTCCTTGGAAGAAGAAGGAAATAAGGGAGTACACACAGCTAAAACGGTAGTCAAATCTTTTTAAAGCTGGTTGCCATGTGGTTGAAAACCGTTTCTATGCAGCGCAAGGAGTTTACAACTTTACGGGTGAGAGATGTTTAAGTATTTTAAATCTGAAACAAATAACAAGGAATATCTCAGAAATGGTCAATTACACGAAAAAATTTGTATGACATAAATTGTGTGTTTTAACGTGATCTACATTTTTTGTGCAGTAAGCATTTGTCTTTTACGGTTTACCAGTTACGCAAAATTCATTCAGAATAAAGAGGTATTTAGTGGCTATTCCCAGAAAATTCAAGATATGCATTTTATTTGCAATATAAATACCTTTATAATAGATATTTTATTGAAAATTGTTAGACCCATTTTTGAGAAAATCAAAATTTTCGAGATGTTTCTCATGTAAAGGGTAGTTTGGGGTGAGGGGATTTTTCTCAAAATCTTCGTATCGCATCCCTAGAAGGTATTAAACTTAAACGTGCATTTCCGGTGAAATCTAGGTATCGAATGTTTTGGGGGGAATGCAGTACCTTCTCTATACATTATCTATGTACAAGTAAAATGTTAGGAAACGAATCTATGACCTTCGGGAGCTTTTGGCTTTGCACATTTAGCCACACGAACAATTAAATAAATGCTTATAGAATAGGCTACATAATACAAGAAGGAAGTTACCTGCATGGACAGCGTCGCATTGTGATGGGATCTGTTCGAGATTTGAAGAGAACTTTATTGCAGTAAATCTTGAGAGCACGAATAACGAGTTGCTGAAAATCGATATTTCTAAACACGCGTATAAGTTTTAAAGACATTCCAGGTCAGATTTTCATCTATTTAACGTCGACTTATCCGAATTTTGTTTAACACATTATAACTGCGATATGTTTAGCCATGGACCATACGTTTCCTATCTGCAATTAGGTACATGAAACGTCTAAAATCTCAAAATATTTCGGAGTTGTTCATTAGTACCCTGTAAATCGTTTCTATTATGAATTACCTAAGCTTTACATTTTTTAACCTACTCGAATATTTTTCCACTCATCATAGTTTTAATCCCTAATGAATATTTTGTTTTCCATTGCTGTAGCTTTTTTGAAGGAAAATATGTCATATTCTTTTGATAATTGAAATAAATTATGGGTGTGTATTACTTATAATGTCCAAGACATCTTCAATGAAGTGCACATAATCTTATCTCTTACAGTTTTAATTCCTGTTGGGTTATGTTCCCTCCAATCTTGTGTTACTTTATTTAACAGTAGGTTAAATAACAGAGGGTAAGTTTTAAGAAAGAAAATGCCTTTTAAGGGAGGGAAGGGAACGGAGAGAACAATGAGGAAGGAGAAGATTCCTTTAGTGGTTAAACGCAAGGCCTTTGCTCCTTGTTTAAGAGTCACGGTTCACAGAAAGGAAAGGCGGGGCATGCCCCCTGGTGTAACCGGAAGACGTCGGAAGGAGTAATTACCGGGCACTTGTCCGCTTCTTGCCCCTCATCCCTCTCGAATGACCAGGGCGCCCGATCGATACTTGTCAGGGTGAGTAATTGGACACGAAAGTGCAATTCGGGATATTTCATATTTGGGGGCGAACGTTTCTAACTACCAAGGGGTGGGAGCTATTCAACTGCCTCTGCCAGAGCGGGGGAGGAACAAGTACTCCCTCACGGAAATAACCCTTAACCCTCCATTGACCTTAAATTTGAAACAAATGACAAGCTCCAGCAGTGCTTACAGCTGTTGCTGAGTGCGCAAATGCAAATGTCCTGTCCGAATTGGCTAATGACAATTGGCTATCGTGGAGGAGTCCTCCCCCTACAGTTGAAATGGAAATAATAAATTCTCCCGAATGACGTAGTACGCACGTCTGAACAGTTTCCGATGGACCTCTCCACCTCCCGTCTATTGTTTAATGCAAGCATCCGTAATCCGTACATACATATTTATTATTGTCCTATTCAGCACCCTTGTGCCGGTTTGCTTACTTGTGTTAAATAAGGCAAGCCATCCGTGCAGTAATCCAAACAGTTTATCGATCAGGGACCGAGGGAATCTGCACAGCTTTGCTATGCAAGCATTCCCTTCCATTATTTCTGAAAAGAATTTTAACTCAGGCTACCTGCACAGAAAACAAAGCTGCAACAGGTCTCTGGCATCGTGAACAATGACAATTCCAAAAAATACCCAACTATTCTTGTAGCTTCGTCTCTAGTTCCGGATGTTGCAAATTCATGATTACTTTACTCGGTAAAGTTACCGAAGATATTTCTAGAACATATATAAAGTCAAAACTGTACTTTAGAGTTGATAAGTTGTGCATAAACATAGATTCTCCTCAACAACATCTAAGCTTTGGACTTCTTAGACTTCAAGAAAATGTTGATCTTCCCGTGTTGTTCTTTTTCTTTGTTCCCTTGCTCAACAATTTCTAAACTTTGGGAATTATCCCTTTAGATTTCAAGAAACTCTTATTCTTCCTGCTTATTTGTCCCTTGGTCAACAATTTCTAGCCTTTGGGTATTATCACTTTAGGCTTCAAGAAACTTTTGGTCTTCCTATCTTGTTCTTTTTCTTTGTTCCCCTGTTCAGCAATTTCTAAGATTTAAACAATTTCGCTTTAGACTTCAAGAAACTCTTGATTTTACCCCTTGTTTAACAGTTTCTTAGCTTTGGATATTATCCCTTTAAACTTCAGGAAACCTTTGATCTTCCCATTTTTTTTTTCCTTGTTTTCTTGTCCAACAATTTCTAAGCTTTGGATATTATCCCTTTAGACTTCAAGAAACTCTTGATTTCCCCGTCTGTTCTTTTCCCTTGTTCAACAATTTATAAGTTTTGGGTATTACCCCTTTAGACTTCAAGAAACTCTTTTGAGGGCCGCGCCGTGGCCGAGTGGTTAGACCACTAGCCTCTCACCTAGACGGCCGGGGTTCGATCCCAAGAGACCGCATGTGAGATTTGTGGTGGACAAAGCGGCGCTGGGGCGGGTTTTCTCCGGGTACTCCGGTTTCCCCCGCCATCGCATTCCACCGATGCTCCATCATCATTCATGTATCATCAGTGCCACCGCCTGCGGTGCCATTAGTAGTTAAAGCGGGCGTTAAACACTACCAAAAAAACTCTTTTGACTTTCCTGTCGTGTTCTTCTTCCTTATTCCCTTGTTCAGAAATGTATAACCTTTGAATACTATTCCTTTAAGCTTCAAGAAACTCTTGATGTTTACGTCTTGTTCTTTTTCCCTCTGTTGGTCTGAATGTTTTAATTTCTACACGTGTTTCTCCTTCCATTCTATCTACCTGTTTTTTTACGGTTTGGTCTATCTACGAGTATTATATAACCATTTACATACTTCTTCCTGACTTCTATATTTCGTTTGTGACCTGGTATTTGGTATCCGGGTTTGAACTTATTTCTGATTGCTCCCGTTTCTTTCAAAATGTAAATGCATTTGATGAATATTTGTGATATCACCATTAGTAAAAATAACAACTCAGGGACGTTTTATCAGCGGCGAACTGGTCCGTTAGTAAGATCTACTACAGGCCTCTATGAGTTCAAAGAAGACATTGTGACTAAGTATCGAATGCACAAACCTGTGCCTTGCCAGCACATAATCATCGCACGCTGGGCGACGCAAGCCACACTCACACTCAAGCGCAAACGTAACGCAGTTTAAGCGCAAAGCGAGGAAAGGCCATTCGCAATGTTTTCGTAAGCATAACCAAGAAGTTAGCATCAGTTTTTAGATTCGTAAATTGCGTACATGTGGATATCTTCCATTTGCTTCGAAGGTTTCAAATTGAACAAAATTAACTGATATATTATATAAGAAAATTCATTAAATTATTTACAAATAAGTAGGTTATAAAATTGCAGAGTTACAACTGCCTCTTGCGGTAATTACATCAGAATAATTGTTTATCCAAAACTGTTGAAGATAATGCAAGCATAAAGATTACTAAAGTAATAAAGCTGCACATTGAATGAACCGTAAATTCTCTCTTTGCGTCTTACGATTTATTAGACCTAAGAACACTAGACGCAGAGTGGGTATAAACATTAAATCAAAAGAGGGGTCGCAAGGAGACCACCATAACCACTTGAGGGAAATGAGAGATGGCGCTGCACGCCAAATAGAAGTGCATATATGTAAGGTACAATATGCCCTGTAAAACCTCGCATTGCAGTGATTGTAGAACAGCCGGCAGTACATGGAGGAAGGAATGTAGAATACTCTCTCTATGTACGCAATGCAAGAATAAAGTTTGGACTTGGAGAACTCTTGCGTTGCACTGCAACGTCTATGTGAATGCTTACATGTAAAAATCCAATGTGTTCAGTTTACATCACTTTCTCTAACAATTCTGCTAACAAACTATTCTTACAAAATATTATCCTTTTATCTGTATCATACAAGTCGAGATAAATTAGCAGAAATTGTGATTGTAATTGTCGTATCACTTGCCTCCTTCTAAGCAGAAGGGAAATGGAAGCCATATTCAACTAAAGCCGCGCGCACACACACATTATACTACACTTAATACCACGGGCTTCCGTTGCTTAGTTATCTATTAACAAGGATCACATAATCACACAAACATACATATAGCCCTTAAAAGATTTGAAATCGCTTTAGGCTGGTGTATTCCCTTGTTCCCTTAAACTCATAAGACAATATTTAATAAAAACACATCACTGATATGTGTATTTGGTTAGCATGAAATGGATAAAAGAAAAACTGTTTCTAAGAACAGTTTTTGCAGAATATTTAGAAAAAATCGTGTGAATGTAACACATCACATTTTTAAAGATCTGATGGATTTGAAGTACCATAAGTTGTGAGCTTTAACGAGATTTTATTAATAAGATTTTGTGGTTAACTTTTAAGATTTATTAATTATATCTACGAAAGTAATTCAGAATAAGGAAAGTTCACGTGATATTTCAGTAATTTACACAACATTTCATTTTTCGTGTAAATATTTTAAACAGTTTAATCAAAATCGTTAAAATCATTTTCAAATAAGCAAAAAATAACGAAACATTTTCATGGGTAGTTTGAAAATCGCTTTCTTGAAAGATGATGATTTTATAAATCAAGGATGATGTTCAACTTACTTTGATTATATCAGAACTTTGCTGTTCTCTCTTTCTCTTTCACGCTCTCTCTCTCTCTCTCTCTCTCTCAAATACACACACGCACATACGCACGCACGCATACAGAACGAGAGGGGGGGAGAGAAATTCCTACTTAGGGGATTTTTTTTAAGATTTTTTGTAGTTCAGCGAGCCCCTAAACATCTATGTTCTATAAAATCTTAACATCGAAATTTGGATGGAATACAATATTACTTACTACACTCTACATACTAAAGTTTTAAAAAAATGTGTTGGGATGCTATTATTCTATCCTACAGAGTTCATGTCTACATTTCATATATTTTATAAAACAACAAATATGAGTGTTTACTTCATCCAGAAATAAAATTATACTATTTCATTGTGAATTATTTTAACTCCTTTAATTTAAATAATGAAAATTTATTATCATATAAGTCCTTCGACATACTAAGTACAGATTTTTCAGCATAATCTAAAACATTTCCGGGAATATCCATTTTCATTTATTGATTTATTTAGAGCAGTTTAAACAACCAAAATTGAAACTGTTTATTCCAGCGGGAATACTTAGCCACGAACAAACAAAGCACTACATACATCACGACTAGAATTCAATTCCTCGCAATGACAACTCTAATAACATTAATAAAGATGAGAATATTTCAGTTAATATTACGATAGGATAAAAGGCTTATTAAAGTATTATTTACTCGCGCATACCCGCTCGTGTACTAAACATTCCACTCACAAAAAATAGTTTGCCACTTATAAATAGCCCCATTACTTCATCCCATTTCAGGAGTCTTTTTTTTTTGTTTTTTTTTTTTTGTAGTGTTTAACGCCCGCTTTAACTACTTATGGCACCGCAGGCGGTGACACTGGTGATACATGAATGATGATGGAGCACCGGTGGAATGCGATGGCGGGGGAAACCGGAGTACCCGGAGGAAACCCGCCCCAGCGCCGCTTTGTCCACCACAAATCTCACATCCGGTCGCTTGGGATCGAACCCCGGCCGTCTAGGTGAGAGGCAAGTGGTCTAACCACTCGGCCACGGCGCGGCCAGTCTGTTTTGTAATATTAAATTAGACTAAATATACCTGGTTAGCATTTCGAAACATAAATTACAAAATTAACGAATTAGACCCTAAAACAGAGTCTGTCTTGTAAAAAAGATAAAAGATTCAGATCCTTATAGGAAAAATATTAAGATTAACACTGAAAAACTGTTCCACCACAATTTCTCTCACATTCGATACATTATGGATGTTGCACATCTCATGTTTTCTCGGTACTTCTAACTCCCCTACTCCTTAGTAGTTTTCTTGCATTATACTTCGACGCCTGCATTCCTAAAGTATACAATATTCCAATGGTGTCCTCGTCTTTGATAATGAGACATTTCATGGACAGTGCAATTTGTCACCATGCTGCGAAGGACAGATGGTTTATCTTGTTTT
The DNA here is from genome assembly GCA_030762935.1 of Hymenopus coronatus. NCBI lineage: Eukaryota > Metazoa > Arthropoda > Insecta > Mantodea > Hymenopodidae > Hymenopus > Hymenopus coronatus. The sequence continues at coordinate 93,824,719 of CM060881.1, read as the reverse complement.
CTGTCACTTTCTGAACTAAGAATATTCTGCTGTACACTTTTGTTTCGCTGTTGATGAATAATTGGAGTTTTAATCAATACATCTCTAGTTATTTTGACAGGCCTTGCACGAATAATTATAGAACATTATCATCGAAGTAATTAACTTTAATAGCGGAAAACCGCTTTCCATTTCTTGTGTTTATCAGAACACATAAATAAATCAGATAAAATATTATTACAAAGAAAATAAAAATACTTTCCACTTTTCTTACAAATAATAATGTTGCAGATTTGGATAGCTTAATTACCAAATTTGACATCTATTCTTCTAAAAACATTTTTTTCTCGTTCAGAACCCTTAAAACCGGTCTTTTCGGTGAATCTTGATATCTAATTTTTGGGTAAAATGTAAATTTGAGGTTTGATATTCCTACGACTTTCTGTGTCCATTTTTCAGAAAATATTACAAAAGTTTATTCTTCTACATACATCTGGTGACATCAAAGCACTTGTAGAAATACGTTTATTACATCTCCTAGTAGTTACAATTTGAACAGGGAAATACTAAATATTTTTCAAACATGTTAATAGCTGTACACTACATAATGGTTTTGAACTAATTCAATTCTCTTTGCATGACCAGCATTTGGAAGGACAGAAACTCCCATTTCAAAAACTTACAGGTATTTGAGAATTCAAACAAATAGTAAATAATATCTCAGAAATGATTAACTTCACACAATTTTTGTTCACATTGTTTACTTTAAGCGATCTACATTTTTGTGTGGTAAGCTTTGTCTATCTCTTACGGTTTTCGGGCTATATAAAACAATATAGGAAATTCAGAAAATTCAAGGTATATGTTTTACTTGTTTGAAAATATTTCAAACAGACGATATTTTCATTAAAAGTGATAGAGCAACTTTTGGAAATTCAAATTGTTCAAAAAAATGTCCACATAAAGTGTAGTTTGAGTGATGCATTTAATTTTTTCTTTTTTTGGTAAAGTTTGTGTCGCATCCTTAGAACGTTACTAAGCTTAGAATTTTAACTGACTTTCATTTTGGAGTTATGGGTTCACAGACACGCAGACACATGCGTAGACCTTTTTCTAAAAATGCTTGTTTTATTCGAGAGGTCTCAGAACTTGTATGTCCAGTGAAATCTCGGTATTTAATATTTTGAGTGAAATGGAAGTAAATCTGATGGCTTCCGTTCACATGACTTTCTCTACATCGCTGTAACAAAAAGCTTATTCATCTATCTATGCCATGTTAATCGAGATAAGCATTAGCAGAAATGGTCTTATTGCTAGCTTAATTGCTTCATTGTAAGTAGGGGGAAAAAGAGAGTACAATCGGCTAAATCAACAGTCTAATCTTTTAAAAGCTTTCATCATGTTAAAATCTGCTATTTATTATTATTATTATTATTATTATTTTGCATTGCCTGGAATTAACAAATTAAGTATTTTAAAACTGAAACCAGTAACAAAAAATATGTCAAAAATTGTCAACTCCAGGAAAAAAATGTATATGACATAAATTATGTGTTTTAAAGAGTTCTACACTTTTTGTGTTGTAAGTTTCTGTCTAACTCTTACGATTTACCAGTTATGCAAAATTCAGCAAAATTCAACCAAATAAAGAACTCATCAAGGCTAATCTCCGAAAATTCAAGATATACATTTTATTTTTCATATAAATATATTTAATAGGTATTTTAATCATAATTATTGGAGCCATTTTTGAGAAAATCAAACATTTCAAAAATGATTCCATATAAAGGGTAGTTTAGGGTAGATTTTTTTTAAAAATGTTCGTATCGCATCCTAGGAAGATACTTAACTTAAATACCAGGTTTGGTATTTTACCGACTTTTCGATTTTGAGTTAACGTTTTCACAGACAGACATACACGGGCCTGTTTCTAAAGACCTATATTTCCGGTGAAATCTGGTACAAAACATTTTGGGTGAAATGCAATTCCTTCTCTGTACACTATATACGTAGTTGGGATTGGAACACATTAGATTTTTTTCCTATCACATCACTTTCTCTACACCTCTGCAACAAATTATTGTTAAAAAGCTTAATCTTCTATTTACTTCATGCTAATCGAAATAAAATTAGTAGAAATAGTCTTATTACTTGCTTCCGTGTAAGTAGAACGGAAACAAGGGAGTACCATAGGTTAAAGTGATAGTCAAAAGCTGGTTGCTATGTGACTGAAGTTCCTTTGTTTGTATGGACAGGAGTTGACAAATTCCTGTATGAGAAAGGTATACTTTTAAAGCTGCAACCAAAAACAAGGAATATCTAAAAAATTATAAACTCCACAAAAAGGTGTATATAACATAAATGGTGTGTTTTAACGTGCTATACATTTGTTGTGTAGTAAGATTTTATCCATCTCTTACGTTTAACAGTTATGCAAATTTCCGTAAAATTCATCCAGAGTAAAGAGTCTTCTTATGCTATTCCCTTAAAATTCAAGATATGCATTTTATTTGTCAGGTAAATATCTTTAATATATACTTTAATTAAAATCACTAGCACCATTTTTGAGAAAATCAAAATTTTCGAAACAAGTTCCATGTAAAGCGTAGTTTGGGGCGTTTTCTTTTTTGTCAAAATCTACGTGTCGCGTCCCTGTAAAATACTAAACTTAAATACCAAGTTTGGTATTTTACAGATTTTTTTGATTTATCGTGTTCACAGACACACACACATTTTTTCTGAAAATGTTTTTTTTATACAGGGAGTCCTAGAACATAGATATATTTCCGGTGAAATCTCGGTATCGAATTTTTGGGTGGAGTGCAATACCTTCTCTATACACTATGTACATAGCACGTGTAGAGAAAGTAAAAAACGGAATCTGTGTAGAATGAAATTATATCTACTACAGATATTATAAGGAAAACCAATGTTTTGAAATACTCTTAGGGCAGAATTTAGGGGCAAAATGTGATTATTTTGGAAGGTTAGGCCCGGTTATCTTTTACTTAACACACCCCTTACAAACCGATCCAATACAGCCCCCACAATATTTCCTGAGCAGTTTATTACAGTAATGGAAGCAGACTCATAATTTCAATTAGGTTTTGGGAACAGTGCTGCTTCAGTGTTCGCAGGATGGAACCAACTACCTCCCGAATGCGTATTATAGAGGTTACCGTCTCATTCAACCTAACCGTACGCGAATTTGTTGCTCTTCAGGTTGCTGTTGTATGGAGTAGGTATACTAGGGATAATAGCATACATACAAGATGATTCAAAAATACCTTTACAACGTTAATAGGTTCATATAAACATAAATAAATGCTCTAAAACCATTACCGACTTTTCTCTGACTGCTGCTTCGTCTCCAGCTTGGAGTACGTTAAAACCTCTTAGCTATTTCTGAACCAGTCAAAGAGAAGCCCTCTAGAGGCAGAATTCATAGGAACTGAATTATTCTCAAGCACAATAAGCTGGCTTGATTTCAAAAAAGTAAATAAACGTAATGGCTCAACATTTTATAATTGACAATGTAAACGTTATAATTATTTTATTTGCCGACAAGCAGGTCATTATAGACCGGTATGGAAATTATTTAGGTTAATAATTAATAAATTAAATGGTAGTCAACACTTCTAACATGAAGACACTAAGCGAGATATTTTTATTTTCTCAAAAATGGCTCTATTTTGGTTAAACGCTATGTTTAAGACATACGAACGAAATATATATCCTGAATATTCTGCGAATAGCCTGCTGGCTTGATTTCAAGACAGTAAATTAACGCAATGTCTCGAAATTTTATAAATTATTGACAATGTAAACTTTACAACTATTTATTTTCAGACGAGCAGGTCGTTAAAGGCCGGCGTGAAACTATGCACAGCTAACAATAAGGTAGTAGTGACATTTTTGGCTTCTAATTCAATTTAGTAAAAGTTTTAGTAGATCAAATAAAAGAGCACAGAAATACATTTAAGGGACACTGAAAGCCTCTTTCAACTACTTCCCGGGTCCAACCTAATAACTTCATTTTTATGCACTCATTCATAGAAATCTTTGATCCATTTCACCCTGCGGAATTGACCTTGTGTTGTCGTGAAAACTTGTTAAACATTTATCATTTATCGGATTGTAATACATTCCCCCAGCACACCTTATAAGTACTGTCTTCAGGGATTTCATTCAGAACACTCTCCTAAACTTATTAGAAAGTGTGCCTCTGTAAATAAGAAGAAACATGTGGTTTTTTGCATGATGTTTTAGCACAATTTTGCCTCCTTCTTCAAGATACCGGCTGGTATCTGCATGACAAGTGAATAGGTAGAGTGGGACCAGTTCCATGGCCTGCACGTTTCCCCGACTTCAGTCCTTTGGATTTTTATCTTTTGGGAGCACCTTAAACCGTTGATTTATGCAGCAGACGTGTCTACGTGTCATGGAAGTGTGCGAAGGCATAGACACCGACTGTGCGTATTTTATATTCCATGCTTCGATTAGTGTCTCGTTTCTAGACGCAAAGTTGGGCATTTGGGTCATTTGCTATAAGTGGTGTTTGTGTGGTACATCTCTTAACTAACTGAAAACGTCAAACACAGAATAATGAGTCACCTTAAAATGTTTTGATTAATATCACTTTGAACCTCAATAAACCGAGAACAGAGGAATTTAGGACATGTGTTTATAAAAACATTTCCCCTTGTTTTGATGAAAGGAACATTGTAAAACTATTTCTGAATGTTCCTATACATTATTTTCTCCACACGTACTATGTATATAGTTGGTACAAAAGAATATTATATACCATCCAAATTTTCTATGTCTAGATTTATACAAAATTTTCTATGTCTAGATTTCACCCGAAATACAAAATTTAATATATTATGGTCCTCCGAATTCAGAAAAACATGTGTGCAAGTGTATACGTCTGTGGACAGCATATATAAAAAAATCTGATGTTTTACATTCACATGAATTTCTCTACTTCACTGCAACAAATTAGTCTTAACTAGCTTATTCTTCTAATTCTTGTTATCGTGTAAACCTTAGCAGAAACAGACGTATTAGTTGGATCCGTATAAGTAGAAGGGAAATAAGAGAATACATTAAGTTAAACTGACAGTTACATGCTTTAAAATGTGGCTGCTATGGGATTGAATTCCGTTTCTTTGCTTGGCCAGGGGTTGACGAGTTCTCGTATGAGAAAAGTATTTTAAAACTGAAACCAATACCATGGAATATCTCGAAAACGGACAACTGCACATAAAATGCATATGACATAAAGGATGTATTTTAAGTAGATCTACATTTTTGTGTAGTATGCTCTTGCCTAACGGTTTACCAGTAATGCAAAATTTAGAAAAAAAAATTGTCCAGAATAAAGGGGTCTTCAAAAGCTAGTCCCAGAAAATTCAAAGTATAAATTTTATTTGCCACGCAAATATCTTAAATATAAGAGATTTTAGTCAACGTGGTATTTAAGTTTAGTATCTTTCAAAGATGAACCCGATAATTTTCAGCAAAATTCCGCTATCCCCAAATACCCTTTAGTTATAACACTTTTCTGAAAATTTCGATTTTCTCAAAAATGACTAACGATTTTAATCAACTGTTATGTTTAAGACATAAAAACAAAATAAATATATGCCAAATTTTCTATTTATAGCCTCTGAGGACCTCTTCATTCTGGATGACTCTTTGTATAAATGGTAAACCGCAAGAAATACACAAAATCTTACCACACAAAAATGTAGATCTCATTGAAACGCACAATTTATATCACATACATTTTTGTAGAATTAAAACATTTTCGAGATACTCCGTGTTATTGGTTTCAATTTTAAACTACTTAAGCTTTTCTCAAACGGAAGGTCATCTTTTCGTCTTCTTTGTTTACTCCTGGACAGGCAAAGAGCACGCAATTTCAATTGTGTCTCACAGTGACCGATTTTAAAAGGATTTGACTATTGATTTTGCTTAGAGCATTCTTTTATTTCTCTTATACTTACAAGGAAGCACGCAATAAATCAATTTCTACTAAGGTTTATCTCTATTAGTATGATGTAAGTAAATTAATAATCTTTTGAAAGAAAAGTTTGTTTGCGAAACAGCTAGAGAAAGTCATGTGAATGGAATACATTAAATTCTTTTTCAATAATATCAGAATTATAAATAATAACTTATTATAAACCTTATAACAAATAACAGAATAACTAATCAAAATTATTAAAATACAAATTCAAAATCTTAACATTACTAATCCATATGATAAATGATCATAACAAAAAATATAACTTAAACCTCTTCAACAAAAAAAGCAATATTTATTAAAAATAATAAGCTTAAAAAACAATAAATTCTGAATTAAATATAAACCCCCATTAACAAAACATAAAGGAATCATAAAAATGATATAAAATACATATATTAACATTGTAATACACCAAATGAATTAAAATAATCATTCCCATGAGTACGAATTATTGACACTAAAATATATAAACCTAAAGGTCTTTCACAAACCGTAAAAGGAAAAAAAAAAAAAAAAAAAAAGCCAAAGTTTGTAATGTATTACGATCTAGTATACTATTTTCACTTAAGCAAGAACCACACACATATTTCATCATAAGCTCTCATGAAACGATGATTTTAATTTTAGGAATGTGTTAGTAATTCTGTTTTTCCCAGAATGCTACAGGCCACCATGAAAAGACACAGTGGGAGGGCTTGTTCCAGAGGTCCGGACATGGCTTCATATAAGTACGTCATAGTCAAGAGGCTCTTTTGAAATTAGAAGCACATGAAGTTCTGGAGTTGATCTCTATACGGTCCAGCAGATTGAAGGCCGACACAAACTTTATGAAATTTGATGCTGTGGATGATGATGCCGCGGGAAACCCGATTCCGTCTACAAAAACATTTTTTTCTCTTTGGATGCATTACCGACTTTTCTCCGACTGCTGTTTCGTCTCCAGCTTGGAGTACGTTAAAACCTCTTAGCTATTTCTGAACCAGTCAAAGAGAAGCCCTCTAGAAGCAGAATTCATAGGAACATAATTAGCTTTAAGCATAATAAGCTGACTTGATTTTAAATCAGTAACTTAACGTATGTCTCAACATTTTATAAATTATTGACAATATAAACTTTAACGACCTGCTCGTCTGAAAATAAAATAGTTGTAAAGGCCGGCGTGGAAACTATGTACAGTTAATAATTAATCAATTAAATGGTAGCCAACAATTATAACATGAAAATATAAACCAAAAATAAGATAGTAGTGGAGTTTTTGGCTTTAAATTCAATTTAGAAAAACGTTTTAGTAGATGATCAAATAAAAGAGCAGATAAATACATTTAAGGAACACTGGGAGTGACATTTTGACTACAATCGCTTAAAAAAAATAATAAAAACTGGCATTCTATTTTATTAAAGTGCGTTTTTCTCAAAACTACATTTTCAAAATGAGCCACCCGCCAAAAATACGACTAAAATTTCCCAGAAAATGCAGGATCTTATTATTACAAAAACATTTTTCTCAAAATCTTCTTGTCGCATCCCTGGAAGATACTAAACTTAAATACCAATTCTGGTATTTTACCGACTTTTCGTTATTGAGTTATCGTGTTCACAGACACACGGACACACACGGACCTTTTTCTGAAAATGCTTTTTCTTTGGATACAGGGGACCCTAAAACATATATTTCCGGTATTGAATTTTTTGGTGGAGTGCAATACCTTCTCAATATACTATGTACATAGTAAGTATAGAGAAAGTAAAAATATTCTACATGCCAACGATGCCATAGTTGCTGGTTGAACTGTGAGACACGCTGTATAGCACACCTAGGTTACTGACTGCAGTATGCGAGTCTTTTTACTTGAACTGCATAGCTATGCCGCTTGTCCAGCACGCAGAATTTGGACGAGTTCCGGATGTCACCCAAAACGGGCTTCGCCAATCGAAGAGCTTTGCTTCCTGCTGCCACAGAGGGTAATATTCATTGTGCAGATCACGTCAGCCTAGGCTTGAGTACGGTGCTAAATAATTCAGAAAGGTACGGGAACTTGGCAATGGGGAGTGACCGGGATGGTAACGCTTCACTGACCATCGTCGTGTCCAAGGACTCGCAAGGACCTTGGAGACCTTAGGGGCTGACGAACAGTGTTTTATTAGCGAGGGAAGATACAGCAATACGCGCGGAAAAAAAAGTGGAATCTCAGTTTCGATATAGTACCATAAAGGGGAGCGAGAAATCCCAGGGGATATCTGGGGAGGGAAGGAGAGCGAGGAAAACATGGGACAGGCCATCAACTTGTTAAGAATCTATCAATAATGTTCATCCAGTGCTTTGATCTGTGTTTCCAGTTTTTTGTAGCTACAACAGACTGAGGGAGTTTATATCACCACCGCTGCCAATTTTTCTTACAACTAGCAATATTTAAGATATAACACTTGTAAAATTTGACAAAGCTGTGAAAATTATAAAACCATGTTTTTACTTTCTCTGCGCGTACTCTGTACATAGTGTCACCCTCCGTGGTGTAATGGTTACCATGCTAACTTCATATACCCATGGTCCCGGGTTCAAACCTGGCGGAGGTCGATGGATTTTTTCGGGTGTAAAACTCCTTAGCATGGCTTCCTTCGGAAGGGAAGTAAAGCCGTTTATCCCGTGTCGTAGATTTACGGCACGTAAAAGAACCTCAAGCCTGATAAGAGAGGTCTCTTGAGTAAAATTAAGCGGTCTTTTACGCTCAGTATAGAATAGGACGCTGAAAACCATAGCAGTTAAAGAGCGTCCATAAATAACACGCCATTTCCATTTTCTGTACATAGTGTATAGAGAAGGTTATTGTATTGCACCCAAAAATTCGATACCAGGAATTTACTGGAGATATATGTTTTGAGACCCCCTGAATCCAGTAAAAGCATTTTTGCAAAATTTCCATGTGAGTGTGTGTGTGTGTGTGTGTGTGTGTGTGTGTATCTGTGGGCAGCATAGCTCAAAAACGAAAAGACTGCTAAATACTAAACTTGGCATTTAAGTTTGGTATCTTCCAAGGAAGCGACACGAAGATTTTCAAGAAACTCCCCTCACCTCAACTACCCTTTACATGGAAAAAAAAATTCGAAAATTTAGATTTTCTTTAGATTGTGATTAAAATTTCTTATATTTAAGATATTTAATGTGACAAATTCAATGTATATCTTCAGTTTTCTGGGAATAGTCTCTGAAGACATGTTTATTCCGGATGAATTTTGCGTAATTTTGCATAACTGGTAAACCGTAACAGATAGACAGAAACTTCCAACACCAAAAATGTAGAGCTGATTAAAAGACACACTTTTTGTTATATACATTTTTTTCGTTCAGTTGGCCGTTTTTGAGGTATTCTTCTTATTAGTTTCAGCTTTAAAATACTCATACTTTGCTCATACGGGAATTTGTCAACTTCTGTCTATACAAACAAAGGTGCCTCAATCACATAGTAACCAGCTTTTAAAATATTTGACCATCGATTTAGCCTAATATATTCCCTTCTTTCCCTTCTACTTTCAAGGAAGCAGGTAATAATACCCTTTGTGCCAATTTTTTCTCGATTAGCATTAAGTAAATAAGAATAACGTTTTTAACAATAATTTATTGCAGAGATGTAGAGAAAGTTGCATTAAATACATCAGATTTTTTCATAATGTGTATGTTTTTAAAATGACTGATGTGTTCCAATTATATGAATTTCTCTAGCTGTTTCACAAAAACTAACTTTTCTTAAAAAAGATGATTCTTTAATTTATCAAATGCTAATAAAGATAAACATTGTCAGTCTTATTATTTGCTTGATTGTAAGTAGAATAAGGGAATATACTAGGCTAAAGTGATAGTCAAATCTTTTAAGCTAGTATATGAAAGAATTGAAATTCGGTTATCTTTATTTACCAGAAGTGAAAAAAAAAAAAAAAAAAAAAAAAAAAAAGAGAGAGAGAGACTAGAAGAAAATTGTGGCCCTTTAGAGTCTTCAAAGGCTATTCCCAGAACATTCAAGAAATATATTTCGTTTGTCATGAAAACATATGACAAATTTAATAACAATTGTAAGAGCCATTTTTAAGAAAATCAATATTTTCTAAAAATGTTCCATGCAAAGAAAGGGTAGTTATGGATGGTGGAAGTTTCTTGAAAATCTTCGTGTAGCATCCTTGGAAGATACTGAACTTAAATACCGAGATTTTATATTTAACCAGTTTTTCGTTTTTGAACTATGCTGCCCCCCCCACTCACACACTGACACACATACGGACATTTTTCTAAAACTGTTTTTTTTTTAAATTTAGGTGGTCTCAAAACATGTCTTAAAACGGTGAATTGAAATATCAATATTTTGTGTTTCATACAAAACTTCTATCTATTACGTACATTGTACATACGGGCTAGAAAAAGTAAAAATGCTTCTTGTGTTTAGTTTTTATTAGAACAATGGATTTAGAAATAAACATTTATTATTTAATAATGCGAGGTAGAGTCTATAAGCATGGCAAATAAAAAGGAGTAAGTAAAGGTGATGTAACAAGAATGGTATATGTAAAAATTATAAAATGTAACTATAAATTGGATTGCAATTCAATTTGGAAAACATTCTAAAAATGGATCACTGTTTTTGTGAGTAATAACTGGTACAAATTTCAACAAGCTATGTTATATAGTGTGTAGTTTCCAAATTGCACATATGAACTACCTTAAATCTTGACATAGTATTCAGTCCCTAAGTGGAACAATTTTAAATTGGTAAACAATTAAGCTTCTGCATCTGTGCTCAGAAATCTCACTGCAACAGAAAAGGGAACCGAAAGCACAAATAAGAGTAAACATTCTCTACAGTGACTCAGCAAGAAGGTTGGTGAAAGTGCTGATAATCTAAATCTAGGTAGCAGACCTATAGCTCTCTTCTGTGTTTATACATTTTCACAATAATGAAACAAAGATTCTAGGCTGCCTCTCAATTCTAATCCGTAAACATCGGATTTGTACGCACAAAATTCCCAAGATATGCATGCATTTATACTGCCAAAATCCTGAAACTATGCTCTACAATTAAAAATTTGGATGTGTGCCTCTCACACGACTTTTTCTAATATTCTACAAAAACAATCCTTACAAAAGGTTACTTTTTTATATTCGTCATGCTAATAAAGATAAACATGAGCGGAAACGACCTTATTACTTGCTTCTTTGTAAGTGGAAAGGAAATAAGGGAATACATTTACATTTAGCTAAAGCGAGATCTTTTAAAAGCCGGTCGCTAAGTGAAGCAATTGAATTTCGGTTCTCTTTGCTTGTTAGGAGCAAACATATAAGAGACAAAAAGAAAGATGTACTCTGTTTGAGAAAGTTTAGTACCTACTATAAAACTGAAACCAATAACTTGGAATATCCCAAACACGGTTAACTCACTGTATGTGATATAAATTGTGTGCTTTAACGAGATCTACATTTTTTGTATAGTACGTTTTTATCTTATCTCTTACGGTCTACCAGTTATACAAAAGTTATACAGAATGTAGAAGTCTTCAAAAGTTATTCTCAAAAAATATAACATACATTTCATATTAATGAAAATATCTCAACAAAAACCCTTAATCAAATGTTTTAAAATGCTATTGGCCGAACGTTGACAAGTTCCCATATGAGAAGACTTTTAAGTATTTTAAGACTGAAATCAATAACAAGGAATATTTCGAAAACGGCCAACTCCACAAAAGAAATATATGATATAAATTGTGTTTAATTGTGATATACATTTTTTGTGCAGCAAGTTTTTGTCTCTCTCTTACCAGTTATGCAAAGTTTAATAAAAATCATCCAGAATAAAGATGTTTTTATAGGCTATTCCCAGAAAATTCCAGATATATATTCTATTTGGCACGTAAATATCTTAAATATATGCGATTTTAATCAAAATCGTTGAAGCTATTTTTGAGAAAATCAATTTTTTCCTGTAAAGGACCTCCTATAAGAATTATCCCTTTTAATGCTCTTCAAGTCCCTTTACTTAATACTGCTGTATGGGTGGGGGGATTTTCTTGAAAATGTTCGTGTCGCATCCTTCTAAGATACTAAACTTAAATACCAACTTTGGTATTTAACGGTATTTTCGTTTGGTTATGCTGTCCACAGACATAGACACACAGACTCGCACATATACACACACACTTTTTCAAAAACTGCTATTTTTGAATTCAGAGACATCGAAAGCATTTATTTCCGGTGACATCTCGATATCGAATTTTTGGGTACAATACAATACCTTCTCTATACACTATGTACACAGTACTTGTAGAGAAAGCAAAAACATAATTCATTTGTCTACATCAAGATAAATATTAGCAAAATTGTTTTATTACTTGCTCCCTTGTAAGCACACTAGCCTAACAGGATAGTGAAAAAATGTGAAACAACGAAATTTGGTTCTCAGGAATAGGGCTAGGAATAAAACAAAAGAGGTATAAAACGAAAGATGAATTCCCGTTTGAGCAACGTTTAAGTAACTTGAAATTGATACTAATAACAATGAATATTTTGGAAACGGTAACGTAAATGTCACAAATCATGGGTTTTAATAAGATCTATATTTTTTGGCAATACGCTTTTGTCTATCTCTTATAGTTTTATCAGTTACACAAAATTAATCAAAATGAAAAGGTCTTCAGAGGCTATTCCCAAAACATTCAAGATATACATTCTTTTGCCATAAAATATCATACAAATGGCATTTTAAACAAATTCGTTGGAGCCAGTTTTCAGAAAATAAAAACTTTCGAAAAAATTCCATGTGAAAGGTAGTTTGCGGTTGAGGTTTTTCTTGAAAATCTTTGTGTCACATTCTGGGAACATGCTCAACTTAAATACACAGTTTGGTATTGAACGGACTATTCGGGTTTTGTCCTATGCTGCGCTCCAGACGTTTTTCTAAATTGCTTTTTTTGTTTCAGAGGGTCTCAAAAGTTGTATTTCCGATTAAACCTTGGCATCTATTTTTGGATTGAATGCAATACCTTCTCTATTTACTACGCACACAAACCTACTACAGAAAGTAACAATGGACATCCTAAACTCAGTGCTATGGAATAAGACACACTATTTTTTAAATATTTGGTACAAAGTGGCATGTTATATGAAGCTGAAACTTTAACATTAGACAGAAAATACGTTTCTAGTAATAGAGATGCATTTTTGGTGGAGGGCAGCATCGAAATGAAGAACGGAAAAACATTAGAAACCAGAAAATTATAGAAATAATGAATACTAAATATAACATTGAAAAAAAGAGAAGAAAAAGTATGAAATGTTTTGGAGAGAATTCAAAAAATGATACTGGAGTCAGAGATGGAGGGAAGGAGATGGAAAGTTTAGAGAATAATGGATGGGTGCAGTAGGAAGAAACATGAGCAGCAAAGAACTTGAAAAACGTTTAAATGACAAACATCTATGGAGGAAAAAGTTTCTTTGGGTTGAAGAATAAATAATATATTTTACAATGTCCCAATAGAAATAAAAAAACACTGATATTGTATACCCGATGCATGCAAAGTCATGAATTATCCAGGAACATCTGAAATATGCAAGTTTATGCAGTATAAAACTTTACAATTCAGCACAGATGAACATGAAACATTTGCAAAACTTGTTTCCCTAGCATAAACTAAATATGCATACGCAATCAAATCAGATGCCTACGTATAAATAAATCTTGAATTTTCTAGTTATATCCTCTGAAGACCTCTTTATTCTGGATAACTTTTGCCAAATTTTGCTTAACTGCTAAACCATAAGAGATAGATAAAAACTTACTATACAAAAATGTAGATCTCGCCAAAACGCACAATTTATGTATTTTACGTTGTTTTTTTTTTTTTTGTTTTTTTTTTTTGTGGAGGTAAGCGCTTCCGAGATATTCCTTGTTATTGGTTTCAATTGTAATGTACTATACTTTTCTCAGGAAGTATCTGTTTATCTTTTGTTCTACTCCTGGCCGAGTAAAGAAGCGATTGGCAATTACAATCTCAAATACAGCTTTTAAAGCAATTGAGTATCACTTTAGCATAGCGCATTCCTTTAGTTCCCTTCTACTTATAAGGAACTAAGTATTAAGAACATTCATCCTGCTAATGTTTATCTCGATTAGCATTGTGTAGAAAGGAGAATAATCTTTTGTAAGGATTTTGTTTGTAGAGTGGCTACAGAAAATCATGTGAGTGTCACACATCAGATTTTTTTCTTTTGTATAGCACTCTTAAACTTCTATGGCTTTGACTGGTGAAACAACTGCTATAGTCGCAGTAGGTAATTGCCATTAAGTTAGATATTAAACTATCATTTCTGTTTTGTAGTTTAACGTCCTTTAACCTGATTGGTCATATCGGACAATGAATGAAATTGGTGAAATGATGCTCAAATTATCTCGGTGTCCATGGAGCTTAAATTTACTCGACATTCGTCTTCTCAGAATAAGGGAAAACCCCGAAAAAAACTTTATCCGGGTAACTCACCCTAAGTGAGCTTCGAACTCGCAATTTTTTGAATGTGAGGCAGACACGCTACCACCACACTACCCAGGCAGGCTAAAATATCATTAAACATATACATACATACTTCCAGACACAGTGGGAAAAGAAAAATTCCCCACTCCAGCCGGGAATCGAACCCGGTATCTCTGGGTGAGAAGTCAGCTTGCTAACCACTCGACCATGGAGGGAGTCTAATAGAAACTTATTACTCTGAGAATGATCCAGTATATAAATGTATAATGTATTCAAATCATAGTAAATGACTGATAGCAGGGCAACTAAAGCCCACTCTTTGACCAGGAGCTGAGGAAGGTCAAGAGCCGCCAGCAGCAGCAGCAACTTGTCTTTCTTTGAAGAACTCTTGACTCAATTCATCGCGTATAAGCACGCCATCAACGGGATCCACAAGTGAAATAATATCGAGTAGCCGGACAAACCTGTACCCGGAAACTTCTGTTTATAGCAAACCGTTGACCCCAGCTACTGTAATAATAAAATGATGCACGCAGCAAAAAGCGGTAAAGTATAACAGTTCAGATAGACAGGGGAGAGATATGACGTCTAGAATTCTCGGATATTTGTTGTTTCTGGATCTCGTTTTGCCATATACGTGCAAGAGGCAAGGTTAGTGGCCTCTTCATGGCGGTCACTTGTGTCACTCAACATATTATATCAACTTGTGTTCCTGATCGTGTTTCATTCCGACTATTATTTTTCTTTTGTCTGCTCTGGTTTAAATGTCTGCTGCATATATTATTTTATGCAGAACACGATAGAGTTAGGGATTATCAGGTTTCAAAATATTCATTTTAAAAACAAAACACAATCCTGGCACAATCTACCAGAAGCTTTCTTCAACTTATAACAGTTGGTCGTCACGCGAGAACTTATAAATTCCATAAGGACATACATATGTATCTTTGAACAAGTATTTTACTTTCTCTACTAAATATACTAAGTGGAAAAGTATTATACTCCACCCAAAACTTCAATACCGATATTTCAACGGATATATACGTTTTGAACTTCACTAAACTGGCACGCGTGGGTATGTATATAAAAGCGTAAGTCAGAAACGAAAATTATGTTAAATATCAAAGGTTATATTAAGTTCTGCATCTCTCCAGAATGGTTTTCAAGAAAGAAAAGAAGAACAACATAGTCTCACTATTCTTTAAAACATTTTGGTTTTCTCAAAAATGCTCTAACAATTTTGATTAAAGTACCGTTTGTTCAAGACATTTTCATGACAAAAGAAATGTACAACATGCATTTTCTTAGAATATACCCTAAAGCCCTATTCATTCTGGATGGCTTTTTCATAACTACCAAACAGTAACAGACAAGCAAAACTTTCTACTCATAAAATGTAGATCGTGCCAAAACTTTATGTCAAAAGTTAACCATTTCCGGTTATTGGTTTCAATTTTAAAACA
Organism: Hymenopus coronatus; assembly: GCA_030762935.1. Lineage (NCBI taxonomy): Eukaryota > Metazoa > Arthropoda > Insecta > Mantodea > Hymenopodidae > Hymenopus > Hymenopus coronatus. Next base: position 93,808,735 of record CM060881.1, on the reverse strand, counting down.
TATACTTTCCTCAAAGTAACTTACTTAGGTAGTAACTGTTTTCATCCTAGTCATGCAAAGAGAACGTATTTTAAAACCAACACATATGGAACAACTCTTAAATGATTTGACCATTGTGCTAGCCAAGTAATTACCATGTCTTAACTGTTCAACAATGGCACAAAATTGTTTGTAACAAGGAAGAAAATCAGAAATAATATACTTATTTTTAATTACATGCTGCTTTTAAATTATTTAAGTAACCAATAGTTGATTTAGCAACTCATCTTTTCTTCAAATTTTAAGCACTGCACAACTTCTAACTTAATGGTATGATCTTATCTATGTAAAATAACTAAACATGCACATTTGTCATTTATCTCTAAAAAAAAAAAAAAGCACACTAGCCTCAAAAACGTGAAAACCTCTCAAAACTTCGCGAAAAAATAAGCCTATACCTCATTTCAAACATATGGAAACGCATACAAAACATTTTACTTTTTAGTTCAATACTTGCTCATTTATCGCTAGAAACAAAAACCTATGCCTATGTCTATATCTACAGCGAATGTGAACGAAAGCTTATTTTAATTAAAAAGAAGCAGACAGAACAAAACCTTTTTGTCAGAATAGTTTGTTGACAAGTGAGCAGAGAAAGTCAGGCAAACCCAGTACACAAGATGCTCTCAGTTTATGAAAATTCGTAAACATCATTAAGATAATGATAGAAAAATAATCTTTTTAACAATGATTTGTCACAGAGATGGAAAAAAAGTCATGTGAATGCAGCACATCCGATTTTTTATTACTTATACTTCCAAATTTACAATGACAGTATAGATAGTGTCAATTAAATAAATAACTTACTAAAGGAAAAAAGCTTTTAGAAATGCAATTCTATAGGACCTCTATAGATTAGTTTGGTGAATATTTATTTTATTCCTTTAATATGCAGTAATAAACTATACATAAATTAAATACGCACCATACATAATATTTGCATAAATAGCATAAGTTAGTTAAGCAGAAATACATATATAATATGTATATACACCTAATATAAATAAGTAATGCATGCTGGTGCAATAAATTTAGTTCCCATAATTAACATAGCGGTTATTATTCTGAAAGTGTATATCAAACATAATCAATTTTAAAACTATTCTTGGCTAAACAAATCCGCACTGCCCACATTCAAACCGTCAATGGTACGGATCTACTTTGCTTACGTCATACTTAAGTACCGAGGCCTATATTTTTCGTTGATCGTGATATCCATTGGAAGGCCTAAGATGGGGTCAGATTAGTTTTCGTAAAAACTAAACAGACCTCTTAAGATTGATGATGATGATGATAATAGTAAATGCATGTTTTAGGGTAACATAGGACATAGCTTTAGTTTTTGGTTTTTTGGAGCTTCAAAGTACATAATGCACATTTAAGGAATTTCTAGACTAATCATGCATAATTATTTTATTATTTTCCTCAGTTGAGGGCTGCCATGTAGACAAAGTATAACTACACAATTAATATTTTTAAAAATAATTTACAATGCTAAAAATAAATAAATCGTATAGCTAAGTACAAGTAACATATAAAATTAGAAGTGATAAACTTCAAATCTAATACAAATATCACATACAATGTTCTCATAAAACACTTGAGTAATTTCAAAATTACGCAATAAAATTTAATGAATTTTTATAGCACCAGCATTAAAACGAATACAAATTATTTCTGAGGATGAGAATAGATCCTCTGATTGCCATGATCGCTATTGTATGCAGTAGGCGTAATGCAAACCATAATCTATCCAAAATTGGTATAATTTTTTGGGTATTGTTCCTCTGGCTCCTATCATTAATCCGGTGACTGATATATTTAGTTATACTGTGTATATGTATAATACTGTATATATGTATACTGATATATACAGTATTATACATTTAAATTCATGTTTAATGGGTTTGAGTGGACACTACTTTTATCTCTTATTTTAGTTGGTAGAATCAGAATTGTGGAGGGGCATTTTCTCTGAAATTTCTCTGCCTCCTGATAGATTTAATGTCAATTGTAGAATAGACTGGACAGATTATGAATGCGAACCCGGACTTTGGTTTCTTTATTTTATCTGTGACAAAACCTTGAATAAAGAATATGACGACTGCCTCCATGGTTAAGTGGTCACCCGGAGGTCTGGGTTTCGATTCCCGATTCAAAATTGCACCAATAATTTCTTGCGAAAAGGAGAGATCATTCTCTGCCTAATTATACACATTGACTGACAAGCAGAGGAACCTCACAGAAACCAATTTAGAAATTGTGTTAGTTGTCAAGGGACACTGGAGGTGAAATTTTGACTACAGCAATCGGCCAACTGCTTATTTATAGTGCATGTATTATTGTTGGGGCCTTTCGACGTGTGTAAAGAACAAACATTTAGCTGTATGCCGCTTTATTTAAGCTCTATAGAAATTTAATTGCATTTTCACATTTAAAATGAAATAATACCCCTACTTCCTGGATGCTACAATTCCATAAAACAATATTTTTCTCAAAATTACATTTCCACACTTTCACATGCGTTTGATTAAATATTAATAACATTTTCGAATATGGAAAAAGTATTTATTATGATATTATTCAGTACAAAATTGTACTAAACCCAATCGTAATTAAAATATTTTTATGAAAATCTGATTAATCTTAGAGATTAATCAGATTTCTACTTTTTTAAAAAAAATAATAATTTAGTAATCAGATATATTAAAGCACTTCCCTTTTAAGCTTCTATGTGTGGCTCAAAGCTACAATTCAGAAAATTACAACCAAGTTTTGCAAATTTTGATGCACGTTGAAAAGTTTAACTATGCAATATATTTACATAAAAATGTATAAAATAATTTATATCTTACAAAGTATTCATCAATTTTGAATGAAATTTGGTATACGTATTTGCAGCAGTTCACAGCATACTTTTCTGGAAAATCTATACAGAAAATATTTAGAAATTTGAAATTTCACTTCCAGTGTCTCTTCTCTGCATAAAAATAAAAAAATTAAAATAATAATAATAATAACAATAATAATAAAGAGCGAAAATAAATGGATTTGAAGTAAATCAGATTTTTGAGTAGAAATAATATTATGTCACAATTTGAAAATATCAGTATTTAACTGCATTTTATATATATATATATATATATATATATATATATATATATGGCTTGAATGAATGAATAAGTGTATTTATTGAAATAACACTATGCATACATTGATCTTCGTCAATTGCACGGGTCCACAGACAAAATCACAAGCAATATTAAAAAAAATTAAAAGAGTAAACACAAAAATAAAAGGACGAAGGTATTCATAAACAGCAAATTAAATTTACAATACAGAATTTACAGTATTCAGATGTATTAATCTATCCTATTATACTACACAAATACACTTAAGAGAATTATATATACACAATACTAACACCACAACAAAATAATGATCGAAAAGTATGACATAAAAAATCAGATGTGTTCCATTCACACGACTTTCTCTATATCTCTGTAACACATTATTGTTAATAAGCTTATTCTTTTATTTATTTCATGCTAATCGAGAAAAACTAGCAGAAATAGTCTTCTTTCATGCTTTATTGTAAGTAGAAGCGAAATAAGGGAGCACCATAGGTTAAAGTGAAAGCCAAAAGCTGATGTGACTGAAGTTCGTTTGTTTGTTTGGACACGAGTTGGCAAATGCCTGTACGAGAAAAGTATGTTTTTCAAAGCTGAAACGAAAAACAAGAAATATCTCAAAAACCATCAACTCTACGTACAAAATTTATGTAACCTAAATTGTTGTTTTAACGTGCTCTACATTTTTTATGTGTTAAGCTTTTGTCCACCTCTTACGGTTTAGTAGCTATGCAAAATTCATCCAGAATAAAGTAGTCTTCAGAGTCTATTCCCAGAAAATTCAAGATATACAGTTTATTTGTCAGGTAAATATCTTTAATTTACGATATTTTAATCAAAATCGTTAGAGCCATTTTTTAGAAAATCAAAATGTTCGAAAAATGTTCTATGTAATGGATAGTTGGGAGTTGGGGGATCTTCTTGAAAATCTTCATGTCGCATCCTTGGAAGATACCAAACCTAAATACCAAGTTTTTGACCTAGGTGCACACACGCACACACATACATACAGGCACACACACAGACGGACACACACGGACATTTTTCTAAAAATGCTGTTTTTAAGTCAGGATGTCTCAAAGCATGTATTTCCGGTGAAATCTCGGTATCGAATTTTTGGGAGCATTACAATACCTTCTCTATACACTAAGTATATGTACATAGCACGTATAGAGAAAGTAAATATTAGTTTGATACTGCATTGGAATGTTATAGTGCAGGAAACGTCTGTCTTTGAGGTAATGATGATCGTGGTGGGTTTACAAATCGTAAAAAAGTTTCGTATCCATAAGAAATTGCTAGTTCATGTACCATAATCAGAATTAATACTTTAGATACTCGTAAACTGCAGTTCTTGGATGTTCGAAAGCGGTTTCTGATACAACTTTAATTTTGTGCTCCAAGTTTGTTTCATTGCCCACAATCATGAGCAGTATTGACAATGAGTTGTGTATGAACTTTGTTGCTGATGAACTGTATCGGACAAATTAAAAATACAAAAATGCATCAAGAGAGAACATCCGTAACACTAATGATTGATCAACAATGCAACGTGCACTGAATGTTTGCCCTACGAATTACAAGGGTGGACACAATCACGCTTGACCTGTTCTTCATTAACAGGGGGCCATAGAGTCCACCCACGTCAAATGAGTACCCCACCCTTCATGCTGTTCTATTTAAATTGTAATTCCTCAACAGCTTTTGCAGTCAGCAACATAACGAAAATATAATTTCATTTAAAACATCAGATGAGACTCTTCAGATTTTCAATGCAGTTTGAGGCAAGAGTGGTAAAAATTTTAATCAACTCTCAAGCCACACTCAGCTTAACTTAAATGATTTTGTTTCATCAAGTTAACCATTTCCAATATAGTCCTGTTATTACTTTTAAATCTTCAAGCACTTATAATCTTTTCAAACACTTACAACATTTTTCCCTCCTGGCTATGGAAAGAGAACAGAATTTCAAGGCCGCTATATAGGGACCAAATCTTAAACCTACTGTATTCCTTTATTCGCATTACACTTACGAAATACGAAATAAAATAATTTGTGCACATTAACAGGACAGCATGTACGAAGTAAAATCTCACACATTAATGTTCAAGAACATATAAAGTTCCCAGGCGTTATCAGTAGGTATTACTCACCAGATTAAGGAGTGCCCGCACCGGACCGTCCATTTTGTGGAGATTGTAACAAAAGACTGACGTGAAGTATTTATTATGCAATGTCGTCAATACTGGAGCTTCAGGATCAGGAACAAAATTCCACAGATCTTCAGGCAGCAATATAAGAACCGACCAATTTATTCTCGATTCTAAAATTCTTAAATTAGATATTATAAAACCTGTTAACATGTTTTAAATACTGTAATAATGTAAATGAATGATGTCTCTACAAGATCTGCTTTCAGGCGACATTAAATAAATATATTTTAAAAATGTGAACTGTCACATTCATATGGCTTTCTCTACCTACTCTGTAACAAATTATTCTTATATCTTATTCTTCTATTCTATTTCATGCTAATCGAGATATGCATAGGCAGAAATGAATTACTTTTAAATACGAGGGGAATAAGAGAGTACACTAAGCTAGTCATACTCTTATCCTTTAAAGCTGGTTACTAAGTGAAACAATTGAAAATCGGTTCACTTTGCCAGGTCAGGATAATATATATGAGCCTACCTCGTTAGTGTGGGGGTGTGGGGGCGTGAGGGTAGCGTATCCGCCTCACCAAGCTTACCCGGATAAGGTTTTTTTCGGGTGTTTACCTTAACTGAAATAAATGTCGAGTAACTTTAAGCTCAATGGACACCGAGACCGGTTAAGCATCATTTCACCGATTTCATTCATCAACCGATATGACCACCCAAGTTCAAGGACTTAAGATAGCTTACAAAATTAAATAAAGTGGGTGGCGACTTCCGGTTTGAGAAACATTTTAAACCTTATTGAAAACAATAAGATGGAATAACTTTGAATGGTTAACTAAAAAAGTTTATGGCACAAATTGTGATTTTTTAAGATATCTGCGTTTTCTTGTGTAATAAGCTTTCAACCATCCATTACGATTTACCGCTTATGCACAAGTCATCCAAAATGAAATGGTCTTCAGAGGCTATTCCCAAAAAAATTCAGCATATATTTTGTATTTGTCATCTTTAGTATATGGTATGTTAATCAAAATCGTTAGAGCCACTTTTAAAAAAAAAATAAAAATTTCGAAAACTTCTATCATGTAAGTATATTTGAGGCTGGGTGACTTTTTCTACAAATCTTTGTGTCGCATCTTTGGAGGATACTAAACTTAAATACACAGTTGGTATTTAACCGACTTTTCGTTTTTGAGTTGTGCTGTCTACACACCTACATAGACCTTTTTCTAAAAATGCTTATTATGGGTTCAGCGGACCTCAAAACATGTATTTGTGGTGAAAACCTTATATGGAATCTTTGGGTGGATTACAATATTCTCTGTACCTACTATGTGTAGTGTACATATATGCTAGACAAAGTAAAAGTTAACGTGAAGTAGATGGAAGAATAAATTTTAGTAAAAATATTTTTGCAACATATTTTACTTCATTTTCTTTAAGGGACATAGTTAGCTTCAGATAGCATCCCTTCTTTAGATAATTCTCAGCAACAATTATTATTTTTATTTTGGCTAGTTAGAGTCAGACTGAAAACCTCTAATGCCATAGCAGAGATTTGATCCACGGGATATCCCGGCTTCTAGCCGGTTGTTCTACCACTGAGCTACAATGTCAACATACCGGTATAGCATTAAATTTCTTAAATGACTCGCATGTTTCCCGGTAAACCACACGATGACCCCAAATTATTTTGAGATGATATACTCCCATTGCGTCTTACAATCTTATAAGTAGTTTAGGGCCCACGATTCATAGTATATCTAACTATTATGGTCAACTAGTATTGATTTATTTTTTTTTTTTTTTTCACACAACCCGTCTGTAGGACGTGATTTGAACCACGGATCTCCCGGCCTCTAGCCGCTTGCTCAACCACTGAGCTATCATGGCAATATGCCGGCACGGCATTAAATTTCTTAACTGACCCGCAGTTAACATGTCTAACTCCCGTTCTACGCACGGTCAATTAAGTCAATAGTAATTGACCGTAATAGTTGGCTACACTATGAATCCTGGAACTTAAAGTGCTTACGGCACTGTAAATCGCCATTGATGTTTGTCACCGCAAAATAATTTGAGTTCAACTTGTGGTTTACCCGGATATGTTGCCATGGTATCGCATTAGTAGATACACCGGGAGATCCATGGTTCAAATCCCAGCTATGGCATTGCATTTTTCAGTCTGACTCTACCAATCCAACTCCTGTCCTGCACACGGCTTGTGTGAAAAAACAATTAAAGCAATTATTATTATTATTTTACGTACGCTTCAAAAATATAAAACGCTGGTACTAAAAGATATATTTCTCAGGAATTGTCGTGCATGTGGCGGTCAGTTGTGTCCTGTTTTTCCCGCAAGTTCAGCACCTTCTTTAAAAGGCTTTGTCATTTTGATGGATGATGTCAGAGTTACGGTCACCCTGGACAGCAACGGTACTTCAGACTACATTGACATGCTTGCCTCATGTCCAGGTATCAGTTCGCGGAAATCTGCACACCGCTTTTTGTTCCGCCTGCTCTCGCAGCAATTTTTGCTCTTGTGTATACCGGTTTTTGAACAGAAGTGCTCACATTCCATTCGAGCTTCGGCTATCATCATCTAATGGATCACTACAAAATGACAGCGATAGTGGACTTGGGTATGAACATGCCAGTCACTCAATATCTCATTATTTATACCCAGGATAAGAGGGAACTACAGTTTTGGCAAAGCAGAAAGCTATGGAATACATAATACATACATACAAATCCATTGAAGCTTTGATTCAATGCTAATACTAAGCTACCTGGCCAAATTTTTAAACATTTGATAAAACCTATACATTTGACCTTAGGGAAAAGGAAAATGTAAAATGTATTGGCTAACTCAAGGAATATGCCATTAAATGTTTTGGTTTTCTAAAACGGGACAAATTGGCTTTATTAAAACTAGGGGTTCCAAATAGGGCCAGTTGATACATAAAACAGAGGTGACCATGTGAATAATTAAGTAAGATTCTAAAAAAAAAAAAAAAAAAAAGTAACGTGTTAAACAGAAATAATGACATATGAAAGTTCAGTAATGACAAATTTATTTATACAAACATTAAAATAGATTGAACAACAAGTTCATGAACATATCTGTGAAATGTTTTGTGCATTGTTACATCTATCACTTCGTTCTCTTTGTAGATATACTCCTGGTCTTTAAGGTCTATTTGCGCACTCTCTTGAATTTTTACTAATACAAACCATAAATATTATAAAACTATTTATACCGTTTGAAAATATACTCAATACAATTTAATGTTACATATATTACAACATATTTTAGTAAAGAATATAATGGCGTCATAAATGATAAAAACTAACAATTGCTAAGTATGTTTTTTGTAGTGTTTAACGCCCGCTTTAACTACTTATGGCACCGCAGGCGGTGATACTGATGATACATGAATGATGATGTAGCACCGGTGGAATGAAATGGCGGGCGAAACCGGAGTACCCGGAGAAAACCCGCCACAGCGTCGCTTTGTCCACCACAAATCTCACATGCGGTCGCTTGGGATCGAACTCAGGCCGTCTAGGTGGGAGGCAAGTGGTCTAATCACTCGGCCACGGTAATTGTTAGTGCAAGATAAATCAGACCGATACGCATAACTTGCTTATTCTCTGTTCTCAATTATACTGTAAAGAAAATAACGGTTGATATGTTCCAAGTGTCAATAGAGCACTTCAATCAAAGATATGGTGCTACCTACCGATATTATGCATAAGTTTTTCTGAAACCATTAGTTGGCTTTATTGGTCTACATGGTCTTATTTGGTTCATACACCTTATGTGTCCAAATAAGGTTTGGAACAATTTATTATAAACACATTTTAGTTTCTCTAACACATATGTACAACGCACATAATATGTAGAGAAGGTATTATATTCCATCCAAAATTCAATATTGAATATCACCGAAAATACATGTTTTGGATTCAGGGGTTTCAAAACAAAGCATTTTAAGAAAAATGTCCGTGTGTGTGTGTGTGTATGTGTGTGTGTGTGTGTGTGTGTGTGTGGACAGCATAATTCAAAAAGCAGTTCAGTATTTCCAAGACAAGACACGATTTTCAGGAAAATCCTCCCACTCTCAACTGCCCTTTACGTGGAAAATTTTCCGAAAATTTTGATTTTCTCAAAATTGGCCTACCGATTTGTTACAATTCCATCTGGTTTAAGATATTTTCATGACAAACAAAATGTACATCTTAAGGTTTTTGGTAACAGCCTCTGAAGACCTCTACATTCTGGATGACTCTTGTCTAATTAGTAAATCGTAAGACATAGACAAAAACCTATTAGACAAACTATAGATCTCGTTAAAACACACATTCATGCAATATAGTTTTAGTCGTTTTCGAGATATTCTTTGCTATTGTTTTCAATTTTAAAATGCTTAAACTTTTCTTAGGAAATCCTCAACTCTTTCATACATCTTTTCTTTTATTTTAATTTCAATGTCAGTCACACATTGACATCTTTTAAAATATCTTACTATCACTTTAGTCCAGTGTATTTCCCACTAGCATGATATAGATAAAAGAACAATCATCTGTAAGAATAGCTTCTTTGAGTATTTTACTTAAAAATACACACATTTTCACTTTCAAATGCGCACTTACAGACTGTGAAGGGAATGATGCAAGCTGAAGAAAACTATCTGTCTTAGCCGGGAACCGAACCCGAGCTTTGTGGATGAAAAGCAGAAGGCTGATCACACGACGCCCAAAGCAGGGTTTTAAAACTTTTTCTTTATTTTCTCAATTTGTGCTCGACAGATTTTTATAGGTACGGTGAACCAATTAGACAATGTTTCTGTGACTGCTTCTATGGTCGAGTGGTTAGTGTTCTCGCTTCTTAGCATACCCAGAGGTCCCGGCTTCGTTTAAAGTCTGGGATAAGAAACTTTTCTTTAACGAGTATCATTACAGAGTCTGGAAGTATGCATGTGAGAGTGAATGTGTGTTTATTAAATATAAAACTGAGGTCTCTAATGTTAATACGCCCTACAGTATAGCGAGAAAACGCCAGAAGTTGATTCTAGAGCTATGGGGAGAAATTGTTCCATTGAGCATGCATGCACGCCATCTGCCCACAATCGCATACCTCACGAACTTGGAAGTACATCTGAAAGATAAGAGAGCAAAGGAATGGAGGGGAAATGAAAATAGAATCCTCTTAGATGAGAAACCACCCCAGTATTTGTCTGCCGACCCCGGGGAAATCCCGAAAAATCCATGGATCACGGTGAGCGGACGTTAGGGTTCAAACTCTGGACCTCCTAAATATGAATCGCTTGTGTTACCATGGCGCTAGCTTTAGTAAGCTACGGACGCCGTTCAGCCACTTTCACAGTGGATCAACCAGGTTTCTTTTTGGGAGGGGTGAGGTATTACATCCTTCAATTTGGTTAGTCATAAAGGACAATGAGTGAAATCGGTGAAATGTGCTCAAGTGATCTCGGAGACATGGTAATTAAAATTACACGTCATTTGTCCTCTCAGAATAAGGAAGACACAACCACCTCTCAATTAAAACACCGTAATATTTATAAAAAAATATAAATCTTTTTAATTATTGTGAAGTATAAATGTTACCACCTTGTTATATTACCATTATGTAAAGAACTATTGCAGATGCAATTTCAAAGGTTGCGATACGACCATGCTGTTAAAATAAATAAAAATAAATAATATTTTGAAAAATGAAACCCCCCGAAAGAAACCTTATCCGGATAATGCACCCTAAGAGAGATTCGAACTCTCTAACCTCGGATGTGAGCCAGACACTAGCGCAACACTTCCGTGTTGGATACGTTGGGCTTAACAATTCCACAGAACAGTAAATTTGGTAGTGCTTTGGCATGTGCATTGAGTGAATTCCCATCGTTTGTATATGGCCCTGAAATGAGGTTTTGTAGATTATTCAAGAATTTATAATGATTGAAAAATCAGTGTTAAAAAGCAAGCAGACAATCATGGAAAACAATAAATAAAACAAAAACAAATAAACAAATGAGAGGGAAATTAGCTATATAGTGGATTAGAGTGGTGTGAAACAGTTTTTAGAGCTCTGCATTCTGTAGATTTTGAAAAAAACTCCTGCCACAATTACTTCCACTTACAAGTAACGTTGATGCTAAGACAAGCATTACTCTTGACGAAATGCTTTGTTAATAATTACAGCTAATCGTACAGATATGATGGCAGCGAGTCGACAGAGTATATGATAAAGTAATGTATCATAAATACAAATTAAATTTTGTTTACCTGTCGCTTTTATGTTTATTTGAAACATTAATAATTTTGGTACCATAATAGCAGGTTGTTTACTTGATTCCAATCTCTGCTAGAATTCAGGGTCATTCCATACGTGATAATAGTTCGCATTCTAAGCAATCTAGTACAGGTCTAGGGAGGTGGCTCACATTTGTGCGCTTCCTACCTACTCCACGGCGCCTGCTTGTAATATTGTAGGGTACCGATGATCTGAATAAATTATATTTCATTCAGAAAGAGGTATGGCTACATCACCTAATACACAAAAAATGTAGATCTTGTTAAAACACACAACGTATGTCATATAACGTTTTTCTCAAATGGGAAGCCATTATCTGTTTAATCTCTCTTTACTTTGCTGCTGGCCATAGAAACATAATCGAATTTCAGTGTCATTGCATAGTGACAGGTTTTAAAAGATTTTACTGTCACTTTAGTCTAGAGTAGTCCCTTATTTCCTTTCTACTAAGGGATAGATAATTTCTGTGTGCTTAACATCATTAGCATGAAGCAGATAAAATATATTTTGTAAGAATAGTTCGTTTGCAGGACAGATAAAGAAAGTTGTGTGAATGAATTTTCAAAATTTTGCATAGCATGCAAGTTATTGAGAGAGAGAGAGAGAGAGAGAGAGAGAGACAGAGACAGAGACAGAGAGAGAGAGAGAGAGAGAGAGAGAGAGAGAGAGAGAGAAGAACAGAAGGGAAAGAGATGATAAAAGAGGAAAGACAGAAAAGAAAGGCAGAAAGCGGGGAGTTAGAGAAATAGTCGATTTTTTGTATTTAACTCCATATTGCAAGCACAGCTGCAATATATACTAACTGCAAATAAATGTTTTAAAGTTTTCACTGTTTGTAAAATATTACACTGGTCATTAGTACATCAACTCGTAGGTCACGAACTAATTGACACGAAACCCACAACGTCGGTTAACACCATGTAGTTCCAAACAATCTGGAAGTTGGAGAAAAATCTGATGTCTCCATTCATACGACTTTCTCTAACTGTTCTGCAAACACCCTTTTCTTAAAAAAAATTATTATTTTATCTACATCAATCTAATTGAAATAAACATTATTACTTGTTGCTTTGTAAGTAAAAGGGAAATAAAGGAAAACACTAGGCTAAAGCGATGCTCAAATTCTTTAAAAGATTCGCTATGTCAAAAAGCGATCTGTTTGCTTGTCAGGAATAAATAGAAAAGAGACACCAATAAAAGACGAGCTCCCGTTTGAGAAAAGTTTCAGTAGTTTGAAATTGGAACATGGAATATCTAGAAAATGGCTAACTCTATAAAAAATAAAGAAATAGATAAATTGTGTGTTTTAACGAGATGTATATTTTTTGTATAGTAAGTTGTTGTCTATCTCTTACGATTTTACCAGTTATACAAAAGTTATACAGAATGTGCGTCAGAGGCTACTCCCAGTAAGTTCAGGGTATCCATTTCGTTTGCCATAAAATGTCTCAAATATCAAAATTATTTTAATGCCAATTCTTAAAAATAATTTTGAGAAAATCAGCATTTTCGAAAAATATTCCATGTAAAGGGTAGTTGTGGGTGGGGGATTTTCCTCTAGATCTTCGTGTTGCATCCTGGGAATGTTTTAAGGAAAATCTCCTACTCAACTACCCTTTATTTTTTAAAGTTTTGAGTTTCTCCAAATTTTTCTAAGGATATTGAATTCAAATTTCTTTTTCTAAAAATATTTTTTTCAATTCAGAGGACCCTAAAACATACATTTTTGATATCTCAGTACCGAATTTTTTGGTAGAATGTAGTAAGTACCTTCTCTATCCACTATGTACATTGGACTTGCTAGAGAAAGTAAAAAATAGCGATGGATGTAGTAGGGTTGTTGTACTGATAATTAGTACTGATTTATTTTCTATACTTAACATAAAATAAATATCATTGTATTTGAATTATACTCTGTCATTTGTAATTATGTCGTTAAACTCGGGTAGAACTGTTTTCGGTGGTCAGTCCAATGTGATACATATATACATATTTTGACTTGTAGCAATTCGTTTGTGGAAATATGTATACCAAAACTCTTGATTTCCCTTATTTTGCAATGATAACTGTTTAATAAGTTAATCATAATGTGCACAGATATTTCAAAAAGTAATTAATTATTTATCAGGAATACTGGTTATATCTGCAAAGCCAGCCTTATCCTTGCAGGTTCAAAATACAGGTCAAAATTATTTCTCGTCAAATTGTTTAGTCCTTAGATTTTCTGTAAATGAATACACTTTTTTTTTTTTTTTTTTTTTTTTTTTTTTTTTTTTTTTTTTTTTTTTTTTTTTTTTTTTTTTTGTAGTTTAACGTCCTTTAACCTGGTTGGTCATATCGAACGATGAATGAAATTGTTGAAATGATGCTCAAACGATCTCGGAGTCCATAGAGCTTAAAGTTACTTGACAATCGTGTTCTCAAGAGTAACTCATCCTATCCGAGTAACCCACCCTAAGTGAGATTCGAACTCACGACCTTTTGAATGTGAGGCAAACATACTACCCCGACATTATCCAGGCGGGCGTAAATACACTTGTTAGATTCCTTGTTTTCATTTGTATTTTGGAGGCACTGTAAACAGGCATAGTGATACAAACGCTCCTGTTGGTACTGCTCCTTCCACAGCTCCAACTGCATCATAACCGTTTCCTATATTTTTTTTCTTGTTTTTTAAATTAATTTAAATGTGTTTGTTTTGGTTAAGCTCTTATTTCCCTATAACAGGATATATTATGTCTGAATTAGAGAAAGAAATTGCCAAAAAGAAGATCAAATCTTGATATACGAAGCAGAACCTGTCATAACTTCACAAATGGACTCTGTTGTGGCACGATACAGCTTGCTAATAGGCTGTATATTATATATGGACATATTTCTGTTCATGTACACCGAACTTCCGAAATATCTTCTGTCGTATGCGAAAAAGTCATGAACCACTTCTGCTTCCCGAATCAATAAAGGTCTTGGGGCTTCTATAGCCATTCATCAGAGGTTATGTTCGCCTTATGAGTTATAAGAAGAGAGAATTTTAAAATGCTTTTAGACGTAAACATCCAAGCAAAATACACATCAGTATCAAAAAAGTATACTGTAATACAAACGCAATAAGTATATCATCTGAAAATGAGGAAGAGTGTGAAAATACGAGAGGAAGTTGAGTATTATCTTTCTGCAAGATTATCCTCCTTGCAATTCACGATTGTGTATGGACTACTATTTTTTATAATAGTGAATTATAGAAATAGTACTAAGCGACACTGGGAATGAAAGTTTCACTACAATCGGCCAAAAATCAAAAATAAATTCTTTTGCAGAAAATTATTTTGGAACCTTCGGGCATTAATAGAGAATCAACATTTTACAGTCGCACCCTAGCTAACAACCTTTTAAAGATTGTACACAATATACAATTCCTATCATAACATTTTATAAAATGCTTTCTCATCAAAACTACCTTTTTACATTTTCAAAACGTTCCATTTGTCTCAGTTTTGGCTTAAATACAACTAAAATGTCGCAGAATATGCAAAATATCTATTCCAGTATTCCAGGCATCAGCATTACCTTAACACCCAACAGCAATTTTTCAAAATGAATTTCTGATAAAAGATATTTTTCAGAATAAAATTTCTAGCCTAAAATTATAATAATTCAGTAATACAATTTATTGAAATATCAAATTCCCAATTCAAAGGATTCCAACCAGTATTTTCAACCCGTGGAACGTTTTGACTCTGCAATATAATTATATAATATCTAGCATTTAAGAAATAATTTATATCTTAAAAAGTGTTTATCGAGTTTAATGTAATTTGGTATTCCAATTAATACAACAGCAGTGCAATCACAGTAAAAATTCAGTAAAATATATTCAGAAACATATAACTTTTGAAATTTCAATACCAGTGCCCTTAATAATTTACTAACTTTTGCTGCATATGTTGGATCCATTACCATAATTAAAAATATTAGCCTTGGCGTCAAAGTGGCGATCGATTATTCACTTCTGGATGTTCGTGTTAAAAATCTATAGCCTTAAGCTCATACTTAGTTGATGCATAAATTAAATTTCAAGTTAATAGCCCATAAGATTAAAGTAGTAAAGTTCAACTCTCAAAAATTATTATATTCCATGTCTCCAATAATATGAGGGTCATTTCAGAAGTCATGGCAGCTATACTTTAACATTAAAAAAAGCCGCAGGAAACAAAACTTAGAATATATGGTTGATAGTCGCTGGAATGTTCTTCTCGATGTTGGTACTAAATTGGGATCCAAGTACAAGGAATTATGAGTACGGGTCATTGAAAGATGCATAGTGATCATTATTTTATACGTATTCAGATGCGCAAAAGAGTACGCGAGCTAACGAAATAATCCTTCAAGGCTTCCACACACATTTGACACTCACGAGTATTTCTGCCACTCAGAAATGCAATTTTTATGTATGCTCACTGTTCAACTTTAGTGACATTCATCTTGGAACACAGCCTCTAGGATACTAGCTTTTGCATGTGTCTACTAGTGCCTACCAATACACTCAAACGTCAAATGGTGGTGACATTCCATACTGTGTATATGTTTTCAAATTTATATACTGCAATAACGCAACCTATCCAACTCTTGTCCTACACACGGCTTTTGTGAAAAAACAATTAATCCAATACCAATTGATCATAATAGTTGGCTATGAGTATTTAAAATGTTGTAAGCCGCCATTGGGTTGTCATCTCAAAATAATTTGAGAACACCTCGTGGTTTACCGAGAAACATGCGAGTCAGTTAAGAAATTCAATGCTATGCCGGCATGTTGCCTAGGTAGCTCAGTGGAGATCGGGAGATCCGTGGTTCAAATCCCATCTATGGCATTTAATTTTTCAGTCTGACTCTACCTATTCAAATTACTGTCCTACACACAGCTTGTGTGAAAAAACAATTAATCCAACGCATTTTCGGTTATGCGGAATATATAAAATAGTTGCCATGATTTCTGTAATGACCCTCGTATGTATAATAAAGGGTTAGTAAAATTTAGATAGGCAGGCAGTTATTAGTCTATAGAATATAAGTATTCATAACGTCGTCAGTAAACTATATAATCATATACAGTTCAATAGATATCATATATTTACACTATAAAACTCATTAAAAGTGGATAGAGGATTAACCTAAATCCATAAATATTGACCTAATGCTACTCTTGAAATATTGAAAAGAAAGATTTCTTATATGCATAGGTATGCTGTAAGTATGGCGTAAAGAACCATGATGAATTTACTGTCAGCTCGTTTACTGCATATATACGAAATAACAATATTTGCAGAAATGGAGGGATGGCGCACATAACTGTAAAACAGGGTTATGGCATTCCAAGGGAGCTGTGCTGAAATGCCTTGTTTAAATATGGTGTTTATAAACAGGGCTAGGGCTTGAATAATAACTGGGTGGAATGCCAGCGCATCGTCATAAACATGAAGGGATATGAACCGCAGGAATTGTTCCCCATCCCCCAAGGCATGCGCGTGTGTGACACATCCCCTTCATAAAAGTTTGTATAACTCAGCCTACACGGTGGTTATTACTGCTTCACGTCGCCATGCACATATCGTTATTTGTTGTGCCCAAACATGGCACAATATTTCAGTATTTTGTAATATTCTGTTAATCAATTTTATTTGCCTAAACCATAATTATATAAGAAACAAACATTGTCAACAACAAAAAATACAATCATATTTCAGGATTTTTAATACTATGTTAATAAATTTTATATGTCCAACATCATAATTACATAAGAAAAGGATATTGTCACGAACAAAAATTACAAATACATATTTCAAGATTTTGTAATACTATGTTAATCAAATTTGCTTTCCCAAAACCATAATTATATAAGAAACAGACATTGACCGCACAAAAAGTACAAAGACATATTTTTAACACTATGTTAATCAATTTTATTTGTCAAAGTCATAATTATATAAGAAAAATAAAAGCTACAAATATATATTTCAGGATTTTGTAATACTATGTTAATTTTGTTTGCCCAAAAACCATCATAATATAAGAAACGACATTGTTAACAACAAAAATACAAAGACATATTTTTAACACTATGTTAATCAATTTTATTTGTCCACATTCATAATTTTATAAGAAACGGATATTGTCAAGAACAAAAACTGCAAATACATATTTCAGGATTTTGTAAAACCATGTTCATCAATTTGTTTGCCCAAAGCCATAATTATATAAGAAACAGACATTGTCAATAACAAAAAAAAAATGCAAATACATATATAAATTAGTACTGAATTATAGTATAGTAATTAAAATAACTCATAGAATAAAATTGCCTTTCATCTTGTCAATTAAAAGGATTTATTTTAAAAATATTCATGCCCAATGATCTTAGTTTAATGTCTAACTTATTATAAAATTCTACAACCTTAAAATAATAAGTCTCCTTAGTCAATGTAAGTCTAGACTTAGGTATATTTAATTAGTAGTATCTAGTCTTAAGTTATATTGATGCAGATGAGCATGTACATATATATTAAAATATAAAATATACACACATTAAAAACAGTAAGGCTTCTCAATTGGTAAAATAATGGTTTACATTGTTCATCTCGTTTCCTAGTATTATCCTGACGACTCCTTTTTGACACAACAATATTTCTTTAACATGGGGATTATTACCCCATAAATGTATCCCATATGTAATATAACTTTGAAACAGTGTAAAGTATATAATTCTTTATCCTTACAGCGATATGCAAGATTTTAGTTTCCTTATTAGTTAAGTGGTATGTGACAGCTTACAGCTTACATTGTAAATTTGAGCTTTCCATGAAAGCTTCGAGTCAAATAAAAATCCTAAAAGATATATATTTTAAATCTTTAATCTCATCTCGTGTAATCTTTAATTTAGCTCCATTATTAGAGTTTTCTCCTGATGTATGAAATATTTAAAAATTAGCTTATAATTATGGTCTCAAGATAGCTAACTTTTAGAGGCTTCGCAAATGTAGATAAGGAGATTGATTGATTGGAAAATATGATAAGATAGAGCCAGAAACTAAGATTTTAGAGCACAATTGAGGGAGTGAATATATTGGATGAAACATGTAATTTTGAAAAAAAAAAAAACACTTTATAAGAATGCCAACTTGTAGATTCCTCAAGTAAGTTTTACTATATGACCTGATGAAATAAGATGCTTAGAAATACCTCGGAGAAGATGTAGTTTATCTTCAAATGGGTCTTAGTCCAAGCCTTGTTTTGGAATAAGAAGAAGAGTGGCAGTGAAACGAGCGAATTTACATTATGTATGTTGCTGTTATAGCTCAGTGAATAACATGAAAACTAATTGCCCATTTTGCTGTTATGACATAAAAACAATGATAGGAAACCGCAAGATGCCAATTTTGTCATCACTTTAATTATTTAGGTCATCATGATCGCATCCCGTTTGGCCATTTCATAAAAACATAGGTTAAGCACTTTGAGGAAACTGCCACCTAAAATAAAGTATACTGTTCCAATGTGTTTCTGATTTTCTGAGGAAAATTAACGTTGCAATAAGAAAAGGCACTGCAATAAAGTAAAAAGTAAATATGATATAATTAAGATTATTAATATGAAACAATTAAGTATTAATGAGTTGATTATGTATTTTTAATGGAAACTTGTTAGAAAGTTTATTTTTCTATCTACTTCATGCACATCAAGAAAAATATTAACAGAGAAATTGTCTATTACTTGCTTCCTTGTAAGCAGAAGGGAAATATAGGAGTACATCAGGCTAAAATATAGTCTAAGGAAACAGTCAAATATTTTAAACATTGGTTGCCATGTGATTTAAATCCGTTTCTTTGTATGGCCAGTTGACAAATTGGCATATGAGAAGTTATTTTAATACTGAAACAAAAAACAAAAAAAAAAAAGAATATCTCGGAAATGGCAAAAGGTTCAACTCCAAGAATAAGGTGCACGAGACATAAATTGTGTATTTTAACGAGATTTATATTTTGGTGTAATAAGTTTTTGTCTATCTCTTGATTTACCAGTTAGCAAAATTCTTCCAAAATAAAGAGGTCCTCAGAGGCTATTTGCAAAACATTCAAGGTGGACTTTTTATTTGACATGTAAATATTTTAATATACGGTAATTTAATATACGAATCAAACGTATACCATTGAATGTTATTGTGATAAGGGACTGAACAGAATACCAATGCGCTCGGCGGTGAGGCATTCTACTGAAATGTACTTATCGCGAGGACCCTAACAGGAATATTGCAGTTCAGTCTACATTTCATTCCTATAAGTTACAAGAAGTATACCAAATACACTTGTGATTTTCCATCACAAAAAATATTTTGTGAAGAGATGTTAAATTACTTCCATTACAGGTGACCTCATCTGGCCAGCACGATCTCCAGATTTGACCGTGTGAGATTTCTTCTTTTGGGTATACCGAAGAGTGTCCTTAAAGATCACAAAATATTGAAAGACTGAAAAGCCAATATTCGTAATGAAGTGGTCAATATTTCACCGGTCATGTTGCATCGCTGTATGCACAACTTGCGGCCAAGTTTTGAACAGTGTCTGTGAGTGATTGGTGGTCACTTGAAAACTATTACTTTAAAGAAATAAATGTCATATTATGTTGATTATAAACACTTTCTTATATTCAATAAACACTATTTAAAATCGTCGTTCCCCTATATAGCAATTATTTTCGAAGTGGAAGCCTAAATTCAATAGTGTGAAAATCAATAATAACAAAAAAGATCAAATTCTAAAAGGGATGTAATGAAATGACATGGACCATTTTGATTCATAAAAATCTACACAAATATGCACTACTATGTTTTGCTTTTCTAACTCTTATTTTTACTTTTTATACAAAACTCATTCCGAATAGAGAGGACATCATAGACTATGTCCTACACCAAACTTCGCTTTACATGGAAACATTTTCAAAATTTTGCTTTCTTCATAAATGGATTTAATGATTTTGAATAAAATACCTTATAGTGAACATATTTACAACTAAAATAAAATGCATATCTTGAATTTCCGGGCAATAGCCTCTGGAGTTCTCTTCATTCAGCATGACTTGTGCACAACTAGTAAATTTACTGCACAAAAAATTTATAATTATGTCCTAATAATTTTTATGTGGAGCTAGCAACTTTTGAGATATTTCTTTATTGCTTTCAGTTTTAATATCCTTATAGTTTTCTCAAACAGGAAGTCTTCATCCGTTTTCTTATGTTTTATTCCTGTCTATGCAAAGAGGGCCTGATTTCAATGTCAGTCGCATAGCATAGAATTTAAAAGACTTGACAATCGCTTTAGTCTTGCATATTCCCTAATTCCCTTCCACTTACAAGGAGCTAAATAACAAGACCGTTTTTACTACTGTTTAACTTGATTAGTGTAAACTAGAGAGAGTAATAAACGTTTGTAAGTATAATTTGTGTTCAGAACAGGTAGATAAGATAATTTGAATGGAACACACACTTTTAAGAATATAAAAGATATGTAAAACTTCTTTCTTGTAAATCTTTCTTGAATTTCAAAGTGAATTGCTTAACGATAGCTTTAAAAAACATTACAATCGGTTTAGCCTAGTGTATTCCCTTATTCACCTTCCACTTACAGGGAACCAAGGAATAAATCCATTTTTGCTAATATTTATCTCGATTAACATGAAATAGATAGAAGACAAACCTTGTGTAAGAAAACTTTATTTGCAAAACAGGTCGACAATGTAATGAGAATGGGACACATTAGACCTTTAAGAATGTAAAACATATATTAAAATGTTTTGCATGTAATGTATAGTTTGGAATGGTAAAATATATCTTGAAGCTTTTTAAATATCTTTGAAATATGCCAACCATAATTATTAAATTTATTTTTATCAGACATGGTTTTAAGTTGTACTGCTCACACACACACACACACACACACACACACACACACAACAAACACACACACATGATAATTTCTGTATATTTTGAACTCCGCTGTAGACACACATTAAATAAAAAGTACATATTTTAACTATGAAGAGAGAAAAACGGCGGCACCGTGGCAGAGTAGTTAGACCTTTCGCCTCCTTCCTAGGTGGCCGGGGTTCGACCCTAAGCACCCTTATGTGAACGAAATGGCATTTGGGCGGGGGTTGTCTCCGTGTTCTGATTTCCTCCACCAGTCATTCCACCAATTGTTCAATCATCACCTTTCCTATCATCCATTTTGCTTTCATTCCATACCCACATCCTCATGCCCATGTCTGGCTACGGGCCAACCACTCGTTCCAGGTTCTCCATTCTGTAGTTACAGGCTTCTGATCCCTAGACACCCGCTTATAGGGGGTGTGAGTGAATCCTACATACTGGGAGGGTAAGTTGGCTAAGCAAAATGGAGGAAAACATTGTTTTACATTGATTTTGCAATTGTAACTCCTATGGAAGTCTTATTCATGTGTTTGTTTCGATATTGAAATACCTAAGGAAGTTGGCGGGACGTAAAGAAATATAACCGATCCTTTCAAAGCTTAACATTAATGAAAATGTGCCCGCCTAGTCAAAACGCTGAAGTGAAAGCCGCGTCGCATTTGTTTTGGATAACAAAAGAAACCAGTCGGCTACCTCACTTGCCGTCTCGATGAAAGGGAATGATTTCTTAGCTGTCCTTCGCGATGCTTCCATTTCTGGAACACAATTTAGTAGCTGTCAGCGGAAAAGAAAAAGAAATGTATGGTAATCGCGCCAGGAAAAGGTTAGAAAACAATGCTCAAATCTAACCCTATCATAAATTATTAATTTCCATTTGTACGTCCTTTATCGCTCATATCCTGTGGCTTGTGTCATATTTTAGAAGAAAAGAGCTACTTTTTCAACCTACGTTTTTAGAGATGACATTAATATTATGAGATTCTAGCTACAAGATATCTGCAGGCTCCTGACTCAAGAAATCAGATTACGAAATCTTATTTTCTTCTGATTCATGAAATTAGGCAATTGCCCGGCTTCAAGCCGAGAGAGAACATCTACCTACTTTTTGAATTAGTCCACTTGCTACTTGACCTACCAATTTCAATTCAATAAGTAGAGGAAGTATTTATTATATTTCAATTGGCTCTGTGTGGGTGTGTGTGCACATCAAATTAAAAGCGAATATTGTTATAAACTTAAAGCGATTTCAACACCAAAAACTAAAAATATAATGTCAATTAAAAAGAAACGCCAGGAAAAAGATAAGCAGTTGCACCTGGAAATAAAGCTCATTTTTACCTCAAATATATGATATGCTTCATTCACATGACCTTTTTAGATATATTGCAACAAACTGTTCTTACAAAAGATTTTTATTTCATTTATTTCAAGCTAACGAGGATAACCGTCAGCTCATTACTTGCTACTTTGTAAGTTGGAGAGAAATAAGGGAGTACACGATAGTCAAACTCTTTCCAAGGTGGTCGCTATCTCAAACAATTGAAAGTCGGTTGTCTTTGCATGGCAAGAAGTAAAACAAAAGGCAAATGCCCGTAAGAGAAAATTTTAAGTATTGCAAAATGAAAATAATCAGAAGCAATGTCTCAGAAATGTTAGTTATACAGAAAAAATACTTATGAAATAAATTGTGTGTTTTATAGAAATCTACATTTTCTCTGTAGTACTTTTTTTCTTGCGGTTTACCAGTTTGCAAACGTCAACCAAAATGAAGAGGACTTCAAAGGATACTTACCCAGAAATTTAGGATATGCATTTTTTCATTTAAATATTTTTAATATACGGCGTTTTATTCAAAATCATTACAGCCTTTTATATAAAATCTAAATGCTCGAAAAATATTCCATGTAATGAGTAGTTAGGGTGGGGGAATTTTTCTGAAGATCTTCGTGTCACATCCTTGGTAGACATTAAACTTATTATAATAATTTTGGTGTTTAACCGACTTTTCGTTTTTGAGTTATGATTTCACAGACATTCATACACACCCATGGTCCTTTTTCCATTTTTATTGGATACATGGGTTCTCAGAACATGTATTTCCGGTGAAATGTCGGTAGAGAAATATCTATATATCTCTCTCTATCTATTATGTACATATTAATTGCGTGCTAGAGAAAGTAAAAAAAAAAACTGATGTGCTCCATTCACATGACTTTCTCCACATCTCTTCGGCAAATTATTGTTAAAAAGCTTATGCTCATGTTTACTTAATGATAATCGAGAAAAAGTTGGCAGAAATAGTTATATTGCTTGATTCCTTGCAAGTAGAAGTGAAATAAGGAGTATCATAAGTTAAAGTGATAGTCAAAACCTGGTTGCTATGTGAATGAAGGAAGTTCATTTGTTTGTTTGGACAGGAATTTGTCAAGTTTTTCAAAGCTGAAACCAAAAACAAGGAATATCTCAAAAACGATCAGTCCACGAAAAAATGTATATAACATAAATCATGTGTTTTAATGTACTCTACATTTGTTTAAGTATTATCTTTTTCTCCATCTCTTACGGTTTAGCAGTTCTGCAATATTCCGTAAAATTCACTCAGAATAAAGTAGTTTTCAGAGGCTATTCCGAGAAAATTCAAAATATACATTTTATTTGTCAGGTAAATATCTTTAATATACGATATTTTAATCAAAATCGTTAGAGCCATTTTTTAGAAAATCAAAATTTTCGAAAATGTTCCATGTAAAGGGTAGTTTGGGGTGGGAGGATTTTTCTCAAAATCTTCGTATCGCATCCCTGGAAGTTAGTAAACTTAAATACCAAGTTTGGTATTTTAGCGACTTTTCGTTTTTGAGTTATCATGTTCACAGCCACATGGCACATACAACAAGGACCTTTTTCTGAAAATACTTTTTTTTGGATATAGGGGACCCTAAAACATATATTCCGGTGAAATCTCGGTATCGAATTTTTTGGTGGAGTGCAATACCTTCTACATGGTACGTGTAGAGAAAGTAAAAATGGAATTAAAATCTCTGAACTTTATTCTCTCAAGATTAACAACTATAAAAGCAATGACGCGTTATAAAAGCGTAACATATTATTGGAAAAGGCATAGATGTTTCCGAAAATTAAGCTGCAACTTCAGCCCAGTAAGGTTTTGTTAACACTAGCTCTCATATCAGATAGCGGCACCTCTTAAGAGTTGGAAAATTCAGTCTCTTCCTGTTTGTGATAGTGATCCCAGCTAATAGAACGAGCTGGCGAGCGAGGGCGAGCGATAGAAATAATCAGAGGAAAAAGAAAACACACAGGTCATCACCTGACACCGCCAGACCAATTACAGAGCTGCCAGTCAATCCCGAAACACATTTAGCCACTTTATAAACCATAGAGTTGGCCAGTTAAAAGCCTATCCGTGTTATTCACCTCACATAAGTTCTTCCTCTTTCTGTTTCTTTACCAGCTCCTGCTTCCGTTGTTCAGCAAAGCTTCACCCAATTACATTTCATGTTACCATTTTCATTGCTAAATATATGTTAATGTCTTGGACAACAGTAGCTTTACCAGAACTCTGGATATAATCTCTTAAAACATACGATTAACAAGTATTGTGTGTTTCCAATACGAAATATTAACATTTTCATTTCAGTTTATTTTCGACTTTTAAGTACTTTTAAAGGACACACCAATATTACCTACGTATATATTTACATAATACAAAGTTTTTTCATAGATTTTCCATTGTACATTTTCTATAGTGTAACATGGATTTTCAGCATTTTTTTAATGTTTTTCTGTTGCTGTTTGGTTTATGTTTTTTATTTCATTTGGTGATTTATTGGATAATTTCTTTGCTACAATTTCTATTGAACGGTTATTCAACGTTTTTCTTCGTGTTGTTTCGAAGAAGTTTTCGTTATTTCTGAACCCCTAAGAATGTATACCTATTATAATTCATTTGATGTCTTTAATATAGATTAGTTTTTGTACTTTGGTATACATTTTTTTACAGTGTTTAACGCCCGTTTTTACTATTTATAGCACGGCAGGCGATGACACTGATGATACATGGAATGAAGATGGGAGCACCGGTGGAATGCGATGGTGGGGGAACCCGGAGAATACGCCCCGCTTTGTCAACCACAAATCCTAAATGCGGCGTCAGGAATCGAAGTGAGGCAAGTGGTCTAGTTTGGTATATAAAAAAGTACAAAAATTCTTGTATGTATATACCTACATCTATATGTATGATAGGAGGAGAATAATTGCAAATAATTTGATATTTAGTTGAAAACAATGTGTGTAATATATAACTGTATCTCATTTTGTCCATTTAATAATAGCATTGTCATAAACGGAGCACAAATATCAGGGTCTAATGTCTTTTGAACGGCCTGAGTTATGTCTCTGGTGTGGTTCCATACATCACTCCACCTAAGTATATCTGGGCAAAGGGCAGCGGAGGATCAACTATGTGACGTGTTGGGTACATATACAACCGAACCTCAGATATAAGGTAATAGCCATCCTAAAATCATCGTGAAACCTTTCTCTTGAACATAACTTAAGAAAATAGCGAAAAAAGCTACAAATGCTGATCAACAAATAGTTCTCAAACACTAATACAAATATTTGCACTTATTCACCTCCCATCTATAGAAAGAGAGAGAGAGAGAGAGAAAGAAAGAGAGAGAGAAGTTAAACTGTTAGATTTTTAAATAAGCTTCTACCTGTTTGTTTATTATTTATCTTGCCTTATATCCTGACAGCTTTTTTTCTGAAATTTAAAACGTTTTCCATTCCATATCCTTATAAACAGGTTGGCGCTAAAGTTACTATAAACGCACAAAATTAATTACTTGACTTATGTAACTTAGGTTAACTTTGAATAACTGAACGTGATACAAGCCTATCAACAAATTCAGTACATATTACTTCCTTTTAAATTCAGTCTCCCTAATTCTTCAATACACATATGCTACCACAGTTGAATATTGTTGTCAAGATTTAAGTAGTCTGCCCTTCAAAAGTTTGTGGTTCCCTTCCATATCTTTGTCTTTAACCATATCCCAAAGGAAGAAATCTATTAGGGTATTTTCGGGATGCATGGTAGGAATTCAATTGTAACTCGTCGTCCAAGAACCCTTAC
The DNA here is from genome assembly GCA_030762935.1 of Hymenopus coronatus. Classification (NCBI taxonomy): domain Eukaryota; kingdom Metazoa; phylum Arthropoda; class Insecta; order Mantodea; family Hymenopodidae; genus Hymenopus; species Hymenopus coronatus. The sequence continues at coordinate 93,781,938 of CM060881.1, read as the reverse complement.
TTTGCACGTCCTATAAAATAATAGTAATGCGCAGGAGCTCCACCATGTTGAAAATAATCCAAAATAGAATCCTCAGTTTAAAGTTAATGAATTAATTTGTAAACATAATTTTAGAACTAGCATCTTACTTCAATTACCTAGGAAGTGATATTAGCTTTAATTATGACGAAGTCATTCAGAAGAAGGTTAATTGAATTCAAGCTATCGGTGGAACAATTGGAAGAACTTTGGTAAGAAAAAAAAAAAAAGAAAGGAAAAAACAAATGAAATTCTGTAAAGTTATGACTGTGACTACTCTTGTATATGCTTCAAAATCATGGAAATAAGAAAACATAAAGAATCTTCTATACGAAGACCGGAGATATATAAGGGGATGCACTAAAATGGAAAAAATAAGGAATGAAACAATTTCAGATTTAAAAATATTTTCAGTTAATGATATGATATGAGAAAATAGAATGAATTTGGAGGATTATGTTGATAGAATTATAGAAAATATATTATCAAAAACTAATGGATTATCGGACGATTGAAAAGAGAGATACAGTGGGTACACTGCGATAGAGGTGGAAGGATGATAAGAGACCGGAACAGGCGATTATAGCATTCAATCCTTGGAGTAGGAAGAAGAAGAATTTGTAAATAGTCTTATGTGTAAGAGTATTTGACTCGAATGTTTTCACCACTTCCTCAGTACATCACTTACACCGCTTCACAAGCGGTCTTCACAGCTAAAGTTCTTTGATCTTTCGTTAATGTTTTGTGAAAACTGTTATTTGTGTTGTCAAGACTATGTTACTTATGATAAACGATTCATTTATTAACATTATGTCCGTACGTATTATCTCCTGTTTGCTACCAACTATATTAAAATACGCAGTACGCTCTACCAACCTAAGTGTTCAGTAAATTGTGCAAAAACCTCTATATGCATATTTTAATTTTTTATTTATAATCGTAAACTTATACTCTCTATCTTGGATAGCAATGGTTGAGAAACTATGAAGATTTTCTGGAATAATCGTTTATATTTTGTAAACCTTAAGGGTTAAAATTCTTGTATAACTGAAATAGTATCATCTTTTCATAGATGATAGAAAACGACATTGTAATTATATGAGCTTCTGGTAAGATAGACTCAGACTGAAAAAGTCAATATCATAGTTGAGATTTGAGGCACTGGTCTCCGTCCAGTTACTCTACCTAACGTGTCGACATGACACTAAATTGCCAGACTCAAGATTTTCTAGTTAAACTACTAAAGCTCAAGAAGATGCCTCAATTTATGTTATTTATTTATTTATTTCTGAGAATGACATACCTCAATTGTGACTTACAACGTGTGACTCTGCCTTTCCTATTCCTTTTCTACTCACGGCTAGAATGGACGAAACAATTAATTGATAATCATTGACCGAACAGTTCACTGAACTATGAAGCCCGATACCTAAATGTACTTACGACATTGGAGCTTTTCATCTCAAGAGAGAGACGGTCCCCGTGGCCGCGCTCGCTAATGCACCTCGCTCGCTAAAGCGCCTTGCTATGGTGCTTCGTGGCACACGGGATCGGAGGTTCAAGCCCCACCTTGGGCATGGGTGTTTGTTAATATGTGTGTTTGTGTATTTGGAAGCAAAAGGCAAACCTAAATCAAATAGGCCAGCAAAGGAAATGTAGAGAAACTGGAAAAAAAAAAAAAAAAAAAAAAAGAGGAGAAAGGAATACCGCCACAGTCCCGACAAGCCATAGAACTGTATTTAAATAGAGAGACAGAGAGCCTTGTGTTTAACTGGATAAACTCGTCAGTTGGCTATTTAGATTCGTATCGGCATGCTGCCATGGTAGCACAATGGTTAAAGTGACGAAGACCAGGAGATCCATGATCGGCTATGGCATTGCATGTTTTAGTCTGACCCTACTCTTCCAAAACGCGGCTAGTGTGGAAGAAACAATTGAAATAAACTGGTTTTCTTAATCGGATTGTTTCTGAGATAATTCGTTTCGGCAACGTGGGAGGATCGCATTTGGGAGGTGTTGGGTTCTATTCCCGTCGACATTCCACCCTCATTTTGATTTTTCGTGGTCTTCCCTAGACGGCAGGCAAATACTGGGTGCTTTCTCTTCTATAGGACTTCTTTTACCTCATTTCTGTTTCATTACGTTTGCTTCTTATGTTCCAATTGCACTTCTAGGTTTCTTGGAGCTAGGCGATGTCCAATCTTGGAGCAAAACTTTGCTCCGAAGAAAGACAGGGAAGTCTGATTCTCAGGGTGTTCATCGGCCTCTCTGGGCAACTCTAGTCCTTTACTTCAACCTCTTCCTCCTGGTAGTGTTACCTATAGAAGTCGCAGTGCCCGAAGTTTCTCCCTCCGTTTGTACCCTCCTAGGCAAACAACTAAAGCACACAAATCTAGAGTGAATCGCCCCTCCCCAAAACCAAAATCCTATGAAGAAAGATTTGGAAACTACAAAGATCCGCTGCCAGCGTTTCACAACGTATTATTAAGATCTTTTAACAAGCAGTCATTAAGGACATAATTGATGTTACTGTTAATGTATTTTGCTTAGAACAAGTTTTACATTTGTTACATTGTAAGCTGCAGGGCCTTGAATTCATAATTTGAAAACTATATCTTACGATGGAAAAAAAAAAAGAAGAAAAAAAACCTTGACTGTCCCGAATAGCTTTTTTTTTTTAAAAATAATAGTATTTTGGACTTACCAAAATGTATTCAACCCCACAATTTGTCCCAAGCCAAAAGAAAGTTTACTTTTGCCTACCCTCGGTGGCTACGCAACGAAACTTTACAGATCTCTTGAGGACGATCTGTGCCTCGGCGAACTTCCAGCTAGACCGAAGTACTATCTCCCACGGTGGCCCTCCGAATTGTGGAAGGAATGGGTAGTTCGAAACTTTATCGCCAGATCGCAATGCATCTTGTCGCAAATGTCATTATAAAGATGTTGGGGAGGTTTTGTTTATCACAAAAAAAAACCCCTAACGTCATGGAGATAATTATATCTGGTGAACAAATTGTGGAAAGGGTTAGACTAATAGCTCACGTTGCATGTGCTATAGCATCTACTGTCCAAGCTCGGGTGCATTTTGTGAGAACGGCGTTGAATATAGGAATGAAATATTCTTAAATAGCCTTCAAGTTTTGCTCTCAGTGCCTATATATGTGCAAATATTTGCCCAAGTTGGTTAATGAAAGCAAAATTATACACAAGGTATTGAAATATGAATAAGGATGAGTTTTCAAAATTAAAGTATAATGTACACAGATTTGCTCCCAGATTATATTATATTATATAGTTTGAAATATAAGGGGTTAAAGTGAATGGTAGCTAAACTCACATTTCGAGGTACTACTTCTATAATTGAAAAGTATTCTTTTATCACGTTTTCAAAATGTTACACATGATGTTTTCATCCAATTCCCACGACATTCTTCATTGATTCCCAAAACACAAGCATCTAAAGTGGTTTTACTTTCTAAAGCAATTAAAATTTAAAAAAAAAACTAAATATGTATAAGCATTGGAAATTGAAAACTATTTTTAACTGCGGCTATTAAAATATATCAGTTCTGTGCACTATAATATAAATAATGCCTTACGCCGTAACAAAATTTGATGTGTTCCATTCACGCGACTTTCTGTCTGTTCTGCAAACAAACTATTCCTACAAGAGACTTTGTTTATGTACATAATGCTAAGCTATGTAGATAAGCATTAGGAATGATCTTATTCTTAGTTCCTTATAAGTAGATTGGAACTAAAGGCAATACACTATGCTAAAGCGAAAGTCGACTCTTCTGATAGCTCTCTTATTCGATTATCATTGAAATTCGGTTCTCTTTCAACGGCCAGGAGTAACAAGAGAGACACGAAACGGATCATGGCTTCCCGTTTAAGCAAAGTTAGTTTTTAAAACTGAAACTAATAACAAGGAATATCTCTGAACTAGCTACCTCTACAAAAATTATAAGACGTGAATCTTTGAGATCATGACGAGATCAATATCTTTGGGCAGTAAGTTTCTGTCTATCTCCTACGATTTACCAGTTATAAAAAAACCATTCATCATGTACAGGACTGCAGGAGCTTTTCCCCCAAGAAATTCAGGATATACATTTTACAGTCCTGTAAACTTCCATAATATATCGTTAGAGCCATTTTGTAGAAAATAGAAATGTTCGAAATTCTTTCCATTTAAAGGATAGTTTTAGGTGAAGTATTTTTCTGAAAATCTTTTATGTCAGATCCTTGGAAGTTACTAAACTTTAATACCAAGCTTGGATTTAACGAAATTTCGTTTTTGTGTTATTCTGTCCACCCACTACTACACATATACAGACCTTTATCTAAAACTATTTTTTTTCTTTTTTTTTTTAATTTTATGCTTCTCATTGCATATATTTCCGGTGAAATATCGGTGGTATTTTTTGGGGGGTGGAATACAAAAGCCTACTTACTATGTGTATTGTACACATGGGCTAGAGAAAGTGAAAAATACGTTTTGAAAATACTGGAAATTTGGAACACTATAAGTAATTCGGAAACTACAAAGATATCGAACTAAAATTTAAAATCGTTGAATATTTATGTAAGATAACATTGAAAATAAATTTTCAGCTAAATTGGAAGAAATTTAGAGTAGCATGTTCTTAGACTAATATTCCCTTATTCTCTTTGTGCCTACAAGGAAATATGCAATAAAACCATTTCTGCAAACGTTTGTCTCGATTAGTACGAACTAGAAGAATAAGCTTATACAAAGAGTGCTTTTTTAAAGAATTGATAACATGGAAATGGCGTATTATTTATGGACGCTCTTTAACTACTGTGGTTCTCAGCGTACCATTCTAAATTGGGCGTGAAAGACCGCTTAATTTCGCTCAGAGGCCTCTCTATCAGGCTTGAGGTTCTTTTACGTGCCGTAAATCTACGACACGGGACCAACGGCTTTATTTCCCTTCCGGAGGAAGCCATGCTAAGGATTTTTACACCCGAAAAAATCCATCGTCCTCCGCCGGATTTGAACCCGTTAACTTGGGTATATGAAGTCAGCATGGTAACCATTACACCACGGAGGGCGACAAAAGAATTGGTAGAGAATATATATTTTATTTTTCAATTCTGTAACTGCACATTGTGTACTTCTATTGGTATCATTATATCGACCATGTACAATGGTTGTTGAATAAGTAACAATTGTTATCGCTTTCATTTTCAAAACGTTTCAACTACAGCTGCCACAATATCCGCCCACGTTACAGCAAAGAGGCTCTTCCCAAGGTTTCTTGAGTACAGGATCAAATAAATCCTCAGCACATATAAGAAGGAGATCCCGTGTAGGGGAATGAGAAGGAACTAACTAGACAGATAACGGGAAGAACAAGGAACTGGACCATCAGCCCTTCCCTGTCTTTCTGTCTGCACGCACTTCCTTTCCACAAGGGCTGCACTTGCCTTTGTATTAGGATCAAAAACAGGCGGCGAGAAAAACCTTCTATAGAAACGCTTTCTTCCTATTCTTTCAAATCCAATTTACCAACACCTAATCAGCAACAGTATGCCCTTATACAGAAAAGACATCTAATCATGGCAAAAAAAAAAAAAGAAGAGACTTTTCTGTCAATTTTCTGAGATGAGAAGCGGCTGAAAGCAAGCTGAAAACCCTCCCTGGTTTCTAAAGATTACAGAACTTTGACAATACACAGCATTCTTTTGTTCCTTTCAACATCTTTCCAGAAGATTCCAATTAGAAGTGTGAAATCTCTTCAAGGATTTTGTGAATGGAGTGATTTGACTCCAGAAGGTGAGCTCCCCCAATTTCGATGTTGTTGGCTTTTCAAATAAGTACGCAGTCAAGCAAATAAGCACGCACTAATACTAAGGTGCACATGTGAGTGTGTGGTGTATGTATGTGTTCAATAAGCATTTGGGAATCAATAGGACATTAAGGTTTAAAGACGATTTCAAAGAGGAAGATGGGACTAAGGGAGAATATACATCGACAAAGTTAGAATCAGCTAACAGACTGACCCCTTACTCATCAATAGATTACTTGTACCTGTACAAGGGGTCCCTATTTCGATTCCCGGCTGGAGAGAATATTTGTCTAGTCAAGTTATCTGTTATCCTTTCCAGAGTATGCAGATATTATGAGCGTAAATAAGGGAGCCTAAAGTTAAAGATAATTTCCCTTTGGATTAACACCTAAGCGTTGGAGTGAATATCATTGCGATGAGCAATATCTCCAAAAAGAAAGAGCCGTCCAATATGACCCAGATGTTAAAGGCAACCTTTAAAAGGAACCGAAGAAAAGGTAAGCCGTGTCTCTTAACTGTCACATACATTAGTCACTTCTCAATGCTGTTGTCTTGGAGCAGATAGAATCCTAGTTTCTTATTTAACCTGGTCATTTATCTTAATATATACGAAAGAATATGTCAAATTATTGTTTCATACCCGAATAAATGAACTTTATATACAGATATATATATATATGTATATATTACGTAACAAAGTTAATATACCCTAGTGCACGCCAATTCTAATCAACAAATATGTATCAGGAGTTTAAATCTTGTCTCTCAAGGGATCAAAGTATATATCTATCATGACAAGGATGTTGTCGCTTTTATCGCCTGACCTTTTACAGGACTTGTTTGACATAAAACGCCAATCAAAGTTGTATATTAACCAATCAGGGAAAGGAGAAGGAAAGGTATTCCGGAAGAATACACGTCAATGGGGTAAGGTTATATGAAACGGTTCAGTTTGTAAACTATTACACGACAGCAGCCAATGTGAGGTGACTGGTGCTCGTGACAGTTCAGATATAGGGCCTAAGTTACATGGAACAGGGTGCAGTATGCTAGTAAGTATTGGACGTGTCGAGTACATGGATGACCGCTCAGAGATTCAACGCCCCCCCCCAAAAAAAAAAAACCTAAATATCGCCTTTCAATGTAGTAGAAGTATATCACCATAACGAAGTTCTTGCACTCCCTACGAAATCTCGATTTCAACGAGTGGAGTATTCTTTGTGAACATCTGTAAATATGTTGATCTCTTATCATAGTTTACTTTGTATGGAACATATATGGATAGCTACATAATAAAAGCTTTGAATCGAATGATCAGGATTTATTTTCTATTACGACGTTTCGTAGAATACTTGATATGTCACTCGTTTTTTGTGTATCTCTCTATAAATATATTAATTCAGTGACCTTATTCAGTAGAGTATTAGAAACAATCGTCATTAGTCATTACAGACAAATATAGAATATATTTTATTAAGCATTATTTCAAAGCTTTTACTCAATCTTCTTGCAAATACTTTCTACAAATGTTTTGTATACAGTATTTGACAGCTTCAAAGGAAGCCCAAATGGCTAAAATGCCAACAATTTACATAAATAATTATTAATTGGAATTTCCTCTTCAATTTGATATCAATTGCATATTTTAATATATTTTTAAAATGGTACCTCATTTTCCATTTTGCACTGAGACTATGTATCATTTTATGCAAAGAATTGCATAAAAAGAATTGTTACATTTGTGGTGAAATAAAATTTTTCTCACAGAAACACAATCTGATATCTCTTTTGAAGACGGTCTATCAGCATTATTTCGGTATGAAAGCAGGAGACTAATCTAAAGAAGTCTTGGGCTCCACATATATGTTGCAATGCATGTTCAGTTACACTGCGAGAATGGCTGAAAAATATGAAACTATCTATGATTTTTGGGGTGCCTATGAAAACATTTTGTCAAAGGTATGAACCGACAAGGACGGCCCTTTAAGTACAGAAATTAAGTGAAAAAAAGAGAGATTTCCGAAATTAAATGATGCAACAGTTAAGGAAGGTATTTTTGTCGGACCACAAGTTCGAGAACTTGTAAAGGGTCATGCATTTGACCAAGTTTTTAAGGGGAACGAAAAGAAAGCTTGGGAAGCCTTCAAGGTAGGTGGTTGTTCGTGGATTTTAGGCAACAAAAGAGATGATAGCTACACTGACTTGGTGACAGTGCTCCTGCAAAAATACCATAACCTTGGATGCAACATGTCCCTTAAATCCATTTTCTCCACTACCAACTAGACTTTTTCCTTCCTAGTTGTGCAACTGTCTGTTCCATAACAGAAATGTCCTGATGGAATTTTTCTCCATGATCACAGATATTAGTTTACTGTTAGTCTTTGTGTAGAGATGCTCCAGAACTCTCTTACAGGAGGCAAACTAAAAGAAGCCGATCTCATGAAACCACCACATGATTCTCTTCAGACCCAATCATCTACGAGGTGTTCTTCCAGCAATTTAGAACTCTTAGAATGTAACTACTGTTTAAAACATTCAAATACACTTTCAATGATGTTAGCATATGCAATTAAAATGTATCTTTTTCTCTTAATCCATTCCTAGTGTGTATCACAGAAAATAGAGCTAAGAAAAATTTTTCATTGATATATTTGTTTTTCTCGACCCAAAATTAATAAGAATTGACTCAAAGTGCTGGAAACATTAAAAAATTGGTCTTTATTGGCCAGTGTAATAAATCAGAATTCTTTCGAAAATGCCCCATATGAAGCGTAGTTTGGGGTTGTGAAGATACCTTGAAAAATCGTTGTGTGGCATTCTTGAAAGATGGTGAATTTAAATACCAAGTTTCATGTTTAATAAACTTTTTGCTTTTGAGTAATGTGACACAGACAGACAAATGGACAACACATACACACACAATAACACATGCACAATTTCTCAAAAATGGCCTTAACGATTTGGATTAAACTGCCATACTTCCATGGCAAACGAAATATATATCTTGAATTTTCTAGGAATAGCCACTAAAGACCTCATTTTTACACAACTTTTCTATAACTCTTTAATCGTAAGAGTTTGAAGGTTGCTACACAAAATGTGTAGATCTCATTAAATCACACAATTTATCTCATATAAGTTTTTTGTAGAGATAACCGTTTTCGAGATATTCCTTGTTATTTATTTCAAATTTAAAGTACAAACTTTTCTCAAGTGGGCAGTCAACTTTCGTTTTATCACTTTTTTACTTTCTCTATACTCTCTACGTACATAGTGTATATAGAATATATTGCACTCCACCAAAACATTCGATACCGAGATTTCACCGGCAATATATGTTTTAGGTTCCCCTGTATCCAAAAAAGTATTTTCAGAAAAAGGTCCATGTGTGTGTGTGTCCGTGTGTCTGTGAACAGGATTACTCAAAAACGAAAAGTCGGTAAAGTACAAAACTTAGTATTTAAGTTTAATATCTTTCAGAGATGCGCCACGAAGATTTTGAGAAAAGTCCCTTCCAACCCAAACTACCCTTTACATGGAACTTTTTTTCGAAAATTTTGATTTTCTAAAAAATGGCTAACGATTTTGTTTAAAATATCGTATATTAAAGTTATTTACCTGACAAATAAAATGTATATTTTGAATTTTCTGGGAATAGCATCTGAAGATTGCTTTATTCTGGATGAATTTTTCATAACTACTAAACCGTAAGAGATGGACAAAAACTTAACCTACAAAAAATGTAGAGCACGCTAAAATACACAATTTATGTTACATACATTTTTTTCGTGGAGTTGATCGTTTTTGAGATATTCCTTTTTCTTTGTTTTAGTTTTTGAAAACATATCTTTTCTCATATAGGAATTTGTCAACTCCTGTCCATACAAACAAGGGAACATCTGTCACATAGCAACCAGCTTTTGGCTTTCATTTTAACCTATGGTACTCCCTATTTCGCTTCTACTTACAATAAAGCAAGAAATAAGACTATTTATGCTATTTTTTCTCGATTAGCATGAAATAAATAAAAGGTAAGCTTATTAACAATAATACTTTACAGCAATATAGAGAAATTTATGGTATACATCAGATTTTTACTTTCTCTATACGCACTATGTACATATAGAGAAAGTATTGCACTCCACCCAAAAATTCGATACCGAGATTTCACCGGCAATATATGTTTTAGGGTCCCCTATATCCAAAAGAAGCATTTTCAGAAAAAGGTCCATGTGTGTGTGTGTCCGTGTGTCTGTGAACACGTTAACTCAAAAACGAAAAGTCGGTAAAATACCAAACTTGGTATTTAAGTTTAGTATTTTCCAGGGATGCGACACGAAGATTTTGAGAAAAATCCCCCCACCCCAAACTACCCTTTACATTAAACTTTTTTCCAACATTTCGATTTTTCAAAAATGGCTCAAACGATATTGATTAAAATTTCGTATATTAAATAAATTTACACGACAAGTAAAATATATATTTTGAATTTTCTGGGAATAGCCTCTGAAGACTACTTTATTCAGGATGAATTTTATGGAGTTTTGCATAACTGCTAAACCGTAACTGGTGGAGAAAAACTTACAATATAACAAATGTAGAACACCTTAAAACGCACAATTTATCTTACTTACATTTTTTTCGTGGAGTTGATCGTTTTTGACATATTCCTTGTTTTTGTTTACAGCTATGAAAAACATACTTTTCTCATACAGGAATTTGTCAACTCCTGTCCATACAAACAAAGAACTTTCAGTCACATAGCAACCAGCTTTTGATTATTAGTTTAGCCTATAATACTCCTTTATTTCCCTTCAGCTTACAAGGAAGCAAGTAATAAGACTATTTGTGCTAATTTTTTTCTCGATTAGCATGAAGTAAATAGAAGCATAAGCTTTTTAACAATAATTTGTTGCAGAGAGGTAGAGAAAGTCATGTGAATGGAACACATCATATTTTTGTTTTTACTTTTTGAATGCAGAAGAGAAAAAAATTAATTTTTTCACATAGCTGTAGCTTTAAAAAAAAAATGACAATCGTTTTAAGATCATTTCTGTTAATATTTTTCTTCAAAATCTTCTCGGGCTTCTAGCCAGTTCACCCTGAAGACGAGGAAGATGCACTTCTTCGAAACGTTGGTGTCAAGCCAAGTTTTTACCTGGCTAGAAGCCCGAGAAGATTTTGAATTAACACGTCGCCAGGAAAGCTTTAGTTCTTATTTTAATATTTTTCTTGATTAACATGACGTAAAGAAAGCTTGTTTGAAAGAAAAGCATGTGAATTGAAAACATTAGGTTTTTAGTGGAATACAATGCCTCCTCTATTTACTATAGATACGTAATAGAGATATTAGTACATATGTGTGCCTATTGTTTTATATTTTTCGAATGGTTCACCCTGTATAACTAGCTGAAGATTTATTTATATTTCATTGCAATTTTTTGCTCTCTAAGCTTTAATCTCAGAAATACGTGTATCTCTTAAGGGTGCTTGCTTATTCACTCAAGTAATACAGTTTCAAGCGCCAAAATTGCAAATGTAAGTGGCTACCTGAACTGAAGGATTGTAAAAACTAAAACCAAATTCAACTCAGAATGCAATTATGTTAGCAGATGAACCCCTGGCACAGCAAAAGGCAAAAAACGCGATACGCAGCCTGACGTAGCAGAAGAGGAAGATAATGAAACAGCGGTGAATACTGGCAATGCTCGTTGGCTCAAACTGAAAATAAAAAAGATAGGGGGTTTAAATCAGGGTTGAGAGGAAACTATCCACCCACCTGGGGGAAGGGGGTTAATTGACATCTATACGTGGCCCTTACCTGTGACATGGTCCACAGGGTAAACTGTATGCGTTGTCACTCAGTCATCCTCTCTACCTACCTTTCTGCCTGACTGACACTCTCGCAATGGGAACACTGCAAAACCATTTTATTTAGTGCTGCCTCGGATTGAATTTTCTAGTTGCTCTGTATAAAGTTTAGCATACGCTAGGTACTTCACTACAGCATTGTGTTTTAACGACTTTCTGAGAGAGGGCGGCTCATAAAACTGGCGGAGTTTCACCTCCGCACTGCACAACTTCAAGCTTTGAACCCGCCATTGTCCCTACAAAACCATTTCTCAACTATGGTTTCCTCAACTTGAGCAGAAGTTAATGGATTCATAAATACACGGCTAATACACAAGAAATCATTAAGATATGAAAAAAAATCTTGTATTCCATCCACATGAATTTTTCTACATCTCTGCAACAAATTGTTAAAAAGCTTATGCTTCTATTTACTTCATACTAATTGAGAAAAAATTAGCAGAAATAGTCTTATTACTTGCATCCTTATAAGTAGAAGGGAAATAAGGGAGTACCATAGGTTAAAGTAATAGTCAAAAGCTGGTTGCTATGTGACTGAAGTTCTTTTGTTTGTATGGAATTAGTTTTTCAAAGCTGAAACTAAAAAAAAAGGAATATCTTAAAAACGATCAACTCCACGAAGAAAATGTATATAACATAAAGTATGTGTTTTAATGTGCTCTACATTTTCTGTGTGGTTAAGTTTTTATCCATCTCTTACGGTTTAGCAGTTATGCAAAATTCCGTAAAAGTGATCCAGAATAAAGTAGTCTACAGAGGCTACTCCCAGAAAATTCAAGACATACATTTTATTTGTCAGGTAAATATATTTAATATACATAATTTTAATCAAAAACCTTAGAGCCGTTTTTGAAAAACTCAAACTTTTCGAAAAAAGTTCCATGTAAAGGGCAGTTGTGGGTGTGGGGATTTTCTTGAGAATCTTCGTGTCGCATCCTTGGAAGATACCAAACCTAAGTACCAAGTTTGGTAATTAACAGTATTTTCGTTTCTGAGCTATGCTGCCCCCCTACACACACACATGAACACGCACACATGAACCTTTTTCCAGAAATGCTTTTTTTTTTGATTCAGGGGGACCCAAAACATGTATTTCCGGTGAAAACTCGGTATTGAATTTTTGGGTGCATTACAATACCTTCTCTATACACTATGTACACAGTACGTGTAGAGAAAGTAAAAATTGAAGTTTTAGTCTATATATTTTTTTTATTTCTTAAAAATTCGACCTCAAGATTTCACCGGAGGTACATGTTTTGAGTCCATTAAGAAGCACTTTCGAAAAAGTCCCAAACATATGTGCGTGTGTGTATGTGTGAGGGTGCGTGTGCGTGTGCGTATGCGTATGCGTATCTGGCAACATTACTCAAAAGGGAAAGTCGGCTAAATGCCAAGTTTTAAGTTGAGTATCTTTCAAGGTTGCGTCTAGAAGATTTTCAAGAAAATCCTCCACCTCCATCTACACTTTACCGTAAACATTTTTTTTTAATCTTTTGATTTTCTCAAAAATGGATCTAACGATTTATATTAAAATATCCTCTCTTAAGAGATTTTACTAATAAATGCAGTGCAAATTTTCTTGGAATAACCCCTGAAGCCCTCTTCATTCTAAATGACATTTGTATAACTGGTAAATTATAAGAGACAAACAAAAAACTACCGCCCAAAAATATAGATATCGTTTAAACACATACTATAGGTCAAATATTTGTTTTGTTTTTTATTTATTTATTTTATTTTAGTAGAGTTAAGGATTTTTCCAGATATTCCTATTTTATATGTTTCAATTATAAAATATATTTATTAAAAAGGAAATTCTCAGTTATGTCATATCTTGTTTTACTTCTGGCCATGGAAAGAGAACTACATTTCAAAGCCAAGTGATCAGCAGCAGCATATCGTTTTAGCTTAGGTATTCCCTTATTTCCGCCCGACTTACAAGTAAACATTTAATAAGACAATTTCTGTTAAAGTGTATCTCGTTTCATGATGCAGATATATAATGATCATTTTAGTTTCTATGGTACGCATGTACAATGTACATAGTAATACTAATATGGGGATCTGCAACTGAAGTAAATAGGATATTTTTAATTCAGAAGAGAGTGCTAAGAATAATTTTAATATGAAGCCAAAAGATTCATTAAGACATGTTTTTAAACAATTTTATATTTTTACTTTGACTGATTTATTAATATATAATGCTGCACTATTTTATAAAAACCACTCATACTTATTCACTCTCAACTGTGACGTTCATAATCATATATAGAAAAATATAAAACAACTAAATACTCAAAATCACGAAAGTACCTCATAATTAAAGTTCTTAATGCTCTCTCATTTGAAATTATTAAAATAGATGACATGTGTAAATTTAAAAGATCACTACGTTCATTTTTACATGACAAAACTTTTTGTTTAAGTGAATTGTTTAATTAATGTACATTTTATGACGAGTCTATCTGAACAGTGTGTGGTAACAGACAATAAATATATCTGTCTGTCTATAGAATGTATTGTATTCCACCCAAAAATTCGACATCTCTGGATGAATTTTGTTCAACTCGTAAACCGTAAGAGATATTTGAAACTTAAAACACCCCAAAAATGTAGAGCTTCTTAAAATACACCATTTATGTCATATGTAAAGTTAATCGTTTCCGAGATATCCATTGTTATTGGCTTCCCTTTTAAAGTACTTAAAACTTTCTCAAGGGGAAGGTCAACTTTATTTTCATCTCGTGGAATGTAAAAGAGAAGCGAATTTCAATTGTTTCATATAGTGATAGCTTTTAAGAGATTTGACTGTAGCTTTAGTCTAGTGCATTCCCTTGTTTCACTTCTACTTACAAGGAGCAATTGATAAGACCATTTTAAAATATTATTTAAAAACCTCCATTCTTCACAACCACAAGGAGTTACGACTCGTACTAGAAGTGAGACTAGCTGGTACCGGAATCATGATTTGCAAAAGAGAAACAGCATTTCAGAAAGACAACAAACAAGTGTATCTTTTACAACAAAACGGAAAATTGTATCTCTTAACATAGTTTGGTGTCCCGAGTTGGATCCAGCGAGGAGCATCTGGCAAAACGTCAGCTCCCCTTGGCTATAACTACTAGAAGAGGGATTCTAATCGGCGGCGTGTGCAATTATCCAGGTAATTCCCCTCGAACAAACATCTACTGACATAAACACCTTTCGAACATCTCAAAGACTCCATGCATGTATTACAAGATTTTTGGGCGGAACTCTTCAACTTATGCCTAAATGCAGGAGAATTTCCAGAGTAATGGCGGGCATCAACAATAAAAATTATAGCAAAGGCAAAATTGGTAACTCCGACCCTTACCGGAGCATAGCGCTTAAAAACACCACTTTCAAGAAATACATGAAAATCCTAACGAATAGACTTATTTCATTAATGGACTCTAAAATACCAGAAAAGCAACATGACTTCAGAAAGGGGAAGAACACATTGCAGGCCGTAAAGTTCCTAATAAACCAAGTCAAGACGCGCCTAGACACACGGGAAAGAAATATTTTATGGTCTTCGTAGACTACAGCAAAAATAAAAATAAATCACAGTAAAACCAAACAAATGACCTTCAGGATAGGAGGGAAACATGCTTCAAGAAACCCAATGACACTGCACAACAAACCCCAAGAAATAGTTCCCAAGTTCAAATACCTCGGAGTTACTTTACAAACAAAACTATCATTCTTCAACTATCATGTCACAGAGAGAGCAACTGCAACAATAAAAGCCATCGAACAACCGCAACAAACCTAGCCGCCGAAATAACACTCTTCAAGACAGCCATAGCACCAATTGCAACTTAAGGGATTAACATCATCTGGACAAGCTTACGCTCAACAACCTATCAACAATTGAGAAAGTCAAAGCCCGTTACCTAAAACGGATCCTAGGAATAGGTAAGTCAGCACAATCAAGGCTAACATACGTACTAGCCAAAGAAACCTATTTTATCGAGGACATCAGAATGCAATTCTGGCTACCAAATTACACTATATTTACTAAATGAGAAAAACAACGCCATATGACCCGATTTCAATACAACAGACGCCATAAGGACAGAAGATAGGAAGCAGCCAAATTTCGAACCCCGACACATAGTGACAGGATATGCAAGGCACGGTTTTCACCACAAACTATGTCGCAACCGAAGATTCCACCAACCGGAAGAAGAATGCGTGTGTAAAGAGAGCAACAAACGCTGCGAGAGATACCATGCTCAAAACTGCAAATAAAGGACAATCTCAAGAAAGCTATATATCATTATGCACATTGTGTGTTTTCTATGTTTGGTTAATAAACACCTCCCAACTATTACCAACTTATAAAAACTAAAACATATGCAGAGCACTGCCAGCGTGCTACAATATTGTAATTGCAAGTCTATAATGCTCCCTAAGGCTCCCTAATTACGTTTTTAACAACCATGCAGTACATCAAGGATTGTTTGTAATTAACTTATACCTTTTGGTCACTTTACGTAATTTTGAAGCAATGTTTAACCCATTATTGTTTTACATTTTATTTTCTCAATTTTACTTATTCAGTATTCAACTTTTTGCTCATAACTTTAATGCTTTACATATTGTTGTTTTTTTCTTCTTCGTTGGTTTGCTTTGATCAACTGGAAAATTGGCTAATGAAGGAAGCTGAATGTCAAGCCTTTCGAAATAAAAAATCCGAACTCTAGTTATGAACAATGATATAACGTGTGAAGCCATGCTAGTTCATTTAAACGCAAGAGTAGTGGAACCTAATCTCCGCGTATACGTATGTGCTACTATTTAGTTAACAATTTCCGCACAAAGTGGAGCAATTAAAAAAAAACCGGTTGACTAATTTGTACAAGAGAGGTATACATAACGATAAAATATAATTTCCCCGTTGTTTGTTTTGGTAGTTAATATTACTCTCCAATTTCCCGCCTCTATGGCTTTGTTTATTTTGCTTGGAACATCCGCTGAAAATTATACCACGCTTTCCATTGTGTTCACAGCTTTGTACTCGCTAAATTCAATTAATGCCGTATGATTCGCCAATTCAGTTGATATTCAAAACAAAAGGGTAGTTAGTTGTGGAGACTCAGAAAACAAGGACAGAAAAATCTACTAATTGGCAGTTAATTAATTTCGTAATCAAATATTTAATCATCGGA
Source organism: Hymenopus coronatus (assembly GCA_030762935.1). Lineage (NCBI taxonomy): Eukaryota > Metazoa > Arthropoda > Insecta > Mantodea > Hymenopodidae > Hymenopus > Hymenopus coronatus. Next base: position 93,765,035 of record CM060881.1, on the reverse strand, counting down.
GCACGAGACTCACACACACACACACACACACACACACACACACACACACACACACACACACACACCGCTTGTCGCAGTAAGGGTACTTTTGGATATTTATAACATTTGATCAATAAACCTGTTTTTGACTGCATACTTATAATAATAAATAGAGAAAAAATAATTTTAATCCACTCAAAATTTCTGTGTCGAGATTTCGGCGAAAATACTACCCTTGAGGCTCTACGAATCTAAAAATGAGTTCTTTTTTTGTTTTGTTTTTTTGTTTACTTCAACGTATGTGTCTAACCGTCTGTGTATATATGCATGCGCATGTGTGTATATGTGTCTATCTCTGAATACCAGTTGGAAAGTAGTAAAATACCTAACATCGTTTATAAGTTCTGAATCTTCCAAGGATGCGACATGAAGAATTTCAGGAATACTGCCAACGTCCTTTTAATTCTCAATTTTCTCAACCTAGACTTTCTGAAACATGAATAATGGCGTTTATTAAAATACCGCAATTGGAACTTTATATTGTAAATAAAATGTATATCTTGAATTTGTTGTGAATAGCCTCTGAAGTACTCTTCATTCTAGATGGCTTACAGCAAGCCGTAAGAGATAGACAAAAATGTTCCACATAAAACATGTAGATCCTTTTAAAACACATAGTATATGCCATATCTTTTTTGTTGTAGAATTAATTATTTCTGAGATATTCCTGGTTGCTATTTTTAAAATGTACAATACTTCTCATAAATGGGAAGCCATTATTCACATTTTTCATCTTGGTCATTTAAAGGGAAGGGAATTTCAAATGCATTAATGCCGGATTTAAAGTATCTATCTATAGTTTTAGCCTAGTGAATTACCCTATTTCTCTTATACTTCAAACGAACTAAGCAATGCAGTCATTTAAAATTAATTTTGGCCATTTCCGAAACATTCTATTTTATTGGTTTAATTTTAAAAACCTGTACATTTCTGGAATGGAAAGCTATCATTCGTTTCTCTTTCTCCAGGAAAAGCAAAGAGAACATTTCAACATCACAAAGTGGCCAAATTTTAAAAGATGTTGTTATTGCTTACTTCTAATGATTCTGCTATTCCTGTTGTATCTAAAGGAAATATGTAATACAGCATTTCTGCAATTGTTCATCTTCATCAAGAAATAGAAGATATTTTTAGAATAATTTGTTGAAAAATGTGCAGAGAAAGCATGTGAAGGTAACACATCAGACTTTTTTACTTTCTCTACGCGTACTATGTACATAGTGTATAGAGAAGGTATTGTAATGCCCCCAAAACTGATACCGAAATTTCACCGGAAATACATATTTTGTGTTCCCCCTGAATAAAAAAAAAGCATTTCTGAGAAAAGGTCCGCGTGTATGTGTCCGTGTGTGTCTGGACAGCATAGCTCAAAAACGAAAAGATCGTTAAGTACCAAACTTGGTATTTAAGTTTGGTATCTTGCATGGATGCGACGAAGATTTTCAAGAAAATCCCCCCCACCCCAAAATACCCCTTACATAGAATTTTTTTCGAAAATTTTGAATTTCTCAAAAATGGCTCTAACGATTTTGATTAAAATACCGTATATTAAATATATTTACCTGACAAATAATATGTATATCTTGAATTTTCTGGGAATAGCTTCTGAAGAATACCTTATTCTGGATGAATTTTACAAATTTTTGCATAACTGCTAAACCGTAAGAGATGGACAAAAACTTACCACACAAAAAAAGTAGACTATTAAATTACACAATTTATGCTATACATTTTTTCGTGAAGCTGATTGTGTTTGAGATATTCCTTGTTATTGGTTTCAGCTTTAAAAAACTTTATACTTTTCTCATACAGGAATTTGTCAACTCCCGTCCATACAAACAAAGGAACTTCAGTCATATATTAACCAGCTTTTGACTATTACTTTGACCTATGGTAGTCTCTTATATTTAATAAGACTATTTCCGGTAAGTTTTTCTCAGCTAATATGAAATAAATAGAAACATAAGCTTTTTAATTATAATTTGTTGCAGAGATGTAGAGCAAGTCATTTGAATGGAACGTCAGATTTTTTTTCATTTTCTCTAGCCCCATATGTACAATGTACATAGTGGTTAGAGAAGGTATTGTATTCCATTCAAAAATTCTATACCGAGATTTCACCGGAAATACATGTTATAGAACCCCCTGATCCGTGTGCTTGTGTGTATGCGCCTGCAGACAGCATAGCTCAAAAACGAAAAGGCTGTTAAATACCAAACTTGGTATTTAAGTTTGGTATCGTCCAAAGATGCGACGTGAGTATTTTCATGAAAATTCCCCCACCCCTAACTATCCTTTACATGGAATAATTTTCGAAAATTTTGTTTTTCTTAAAAATAGCTCTAACTATTTTGATTAAAACACACATATTAAGGTATTTCCATCGTATAAAATGTATATCTTGAATTTTTTGGGAATAGCTTCTGAAGATCTCTTCACTCTGGATGACTTTTGTATAACTGGCAAACCGTAAGCGATAGACAAACACTTACTATACAAAATTTTAGATCTTGTTAAAATACACAATTTCTTTCATATACATTTTTTCGTGGAGTTTATCGTTTTGAAGATATTCCTTGTTAGTAGTTTCAATTGTAAAGTACTTATATTTTTCTCAGACAAGAAGTGTTTTGTTTTTTACTTTCTCTATACTTATTATATACATAGTGTATAGAGAAGGTATTGTAATGCACCCAAAAATTCGATACAGAGATTTCACCGGAAATACATGTTTTGAGACTTCCTGAATCCAAAAAAGCATTTTTAGAAAAATGTACGTGTGTGAGTGTGTGTGTATGTGTGTGTGTTTTTGGGCAGCATAGCTCAAAAACGAAAAGACCGTTAAATATCAAACATGGTATTTAAGTTTGGTATTGTCCAAGGATGCGACACGAAGATTTAAAAAAAAAAATCCCCCCTACACTTTACATGGAAGAAATTTCGAAAATTTTGAATTTCTTAAAAATGGGTGTAACGATCTTGATTAAAATATTATATATTCAAGATATTTACCTGACAAATAAAATGTGTATCTTGTATTTTCGGGGAATGGCCTCTGAAGACTACTTTATTCGGGATGAATTTTACCAAATTTTGCATAACTCCTAAACCGTAAGAGTTGGACGGAAACTTAAAACACAAAAAATATAGAGCATGTTAAAACACACAATTTATGTTATATACATTTTTTTCTTGGAGTTGATCGTTTTTTAGATATTCCTTGTTTTTGTTTTCACCTTTGAAAAACATACTTTTCTCATACAGGAATTTGTCAGCTCCTTTCCATACAAACAAAGCAACTTCAGTCACATAGCAACTAGCTTTTGACCTTCACTTTAACCTATGGTAGGTGCTTATTTCGCTTCCTTATAAGGAAGCAAGAAATAAAGACTATTTCTGCTAATTTTTCTCGATTAACATGAAATAAAAGAATAACCTTATTAACAATAATTTGTTACAGAGATATAGAGAAAGTCATATGAATGGAACACATAAGATTTTCTTTTATTCTACTCCTGTCGAAGCAAATAAGCGATTTGCAATGACAATCGCATGACAACTTTTTAAACATTTGACTATCACTTTAACCTAGTTCCCTTAGTTCCCTTCTACTTATAAGAAACTAAGTAACAGCAACATTCTACTAATGTTTGTCTCAATTAGCATTGCGTAGAAAGAAGAATAATCTTTTATAAGAATTTTGTTTGTTGAGCAGCTAGTGAAAGTAAAGTAGGTGTAACACATTTTTTTTATTGTGTTTAACGTCCATTTTTACTGCTAGGACACCGCAAGCGATGACACTGATGATTGGAAAGATGGAGCACCGGCGGAATGCGATGGCGGGAGAAACCGGAGAAAACCTGCGCTCCTTTGTCCACCACAAATCCCTCATGCCATTGCCTGAGATCGAACTCGGGCCACATTGGTGAATGGCAACTGGTCTAACCGCTCAGCCACGGTGTAGCCTATCATCATCGCCAATGTGCACTATCACCAAAATGAAGCTCTGTTTGTATTCAAAGCAATGAATTCAATTCGAAGTAAAGAGAGGCTTGGCAAAACTCACACTCCAACACTGTAAACAGTGTACACATAACATATAATTTATTGTTCTTAGGTTATATTTACAATTATTTACAAAATCATAACCTATTACACTTATTCTAATGTACATAGGTTTGAATACCGCTTAGGCTCTACATCCACATAACTCCCTGGCCTTTAGCTCTTTATATGTTCCAGCCTAATCTCGCGTTTTCTATCCTGTTCACACACACACACACACACACACACACACACACACACACACACACACACACACACACACACACACTCACTCTCTCTCTCTATCTTTCTCTCTCTTTCTCTTTCTCTCTCTCTCTGAATTGTATTCTACCCAAAAATACGATGTCGAGATTTCACCAGAAATATATTTTGAGGTCCCCTGAATCCGAAACCAGCATTTTTAGAAAAAGGTTCGTGTGTGGTCTTTGAGCAGCATAGCTCAAAAACGAAAAGACCGTTAAATACCAAACTTCGTATCTATGTTAAGTATCTTCCAAGACGAAGATTTTCTAGGAAAAGCCCCACCAAAAACTACCCTTTACATGGAAAAACATTTTTAAATGTTATTTTTCTCAAAAATTGCCCTGACGATTTTTATTAAAATAACGTATATTGAAGATATTTGTATCACAAATAAAATGTATATGTTGAATCGTGTGGGAATAAGTTCTGAAGAGTTCTTTATTCTGAATGAGTTTTGCAGAATGTTGCATAACGGTTAAACCGTAAGAGATAGATAAAAGCTGCACATAAAAATTTAGATTTTGATAAAACACAATTTGTATCATATTTTTTTTTTATACAGCTGACTATTTTAAGGACATTCCTTTCAGTTTTACACCATATAAATTTTCTCAAACGAACCTTAATTGTTTCACACAGTGACCAGCTTTTAAAATATTTGATCCAACTTTAATCTAATGTATTCTTCTACTTACAAGGAAGCAAGTAATTAGACTAATTCTGCCAATGTCTATTTCTATTAGCAAGGTGGAAATAAAAGAATATCTTTTGTAAGTATTGTTTATATATTGAACAGCCTGAGAAAGTTACGTGAATGGAACACATCAGATTTTTTTATCCACTTTTCTTTTACCTTCCCCAAACATTGCCCTATTTCTTTATTTCTCTCTGTCTCTTGACATTCCAACATTTTCATTGCTACCATTTCTCCTGGCCTACTGTCCCATATGGGTTCCGAAATTTCTTTCTCCAATTTGCTACTGTATCTTTAGTTTCCTTTTTCCTATGTTTGATACGCCCCCACCCTTATAAACAGCGTGTAACTGCTGTGTGATAAGTACTTTGGAGTGCAAGACTTAAGGACAGTGGGTTGTGTGGAAAGCAGAATACTTGAAAGATATTTTGAAATACAACATTTTGAATTTTTAAAAAATTAAAATCTCAAAAATTTTTTGTCTATATATTTCAATATATAAAAATTCTAATCCGCTCATTTTATGCAACACTAAGTGTTTTATCTCTCCAAAAAATGAATTTTCTGTGAAAAAATTGTGCTCGTTATGTGTACCTAAATAATATGTTTTGAAAATTTTGTTTGTTGACCTCATTTTAGAAACCTTCTGAGAAAAAATATGAATTTAAATTACATACTTTACATTATTAACATGTTAAGAAATATTTGCCTGTTAAATGGTATGAAATTCATTGTCCTGTGACAAAGCAAGCCCATGCATTTTTAATTTTCAAAAGTGCGTAGTTAAACACAAGTATTGTGCTTTCCACTGTCCTTAAAGGATTGTCTGGTAATTCAGGATGTATCTCAGGTACTGCGCAATGCATTAGTACCCAGTAATGACATGTAGCACTTGCACTTACATATATTTCCTCACGAACAGAATGGCACTAAGAGTATGTGCAAGACGGAACATGCTTTGCTACGAGTTGGTCGCTAGCTACTAGGTTTGTTGGTAGGCAGAAAGCTTGAGACGAATTTAAACCTTTAATTGGAAATAAAAAAGCCTGTTCTGTTATATTCACATGACTTTCTCTAGCTGCTCTACACAGAAACTTATTATAAAAGATTAATCTTTTTTCTATATAATGCTAATCGAGATAAACATTAGCAGAATGTTCTTATTATTTAGCTCCTTATAAGTGGAGGGGAACTAAAGGAATGCGCTACGCTAAAGTGATAATCAGATGTTTTAAAAGCTGTCGTTATGCGATTATCGCTTCTTTGCTTAGCCAGGAGTAGACCATCAGAAAAACGGACTCTTCCTGTCTAAGAAAAGTACAAGTACTTTACAATTAAAACCAATATCATATCTCGGAAACGGTTACCTCACAACAAAAACGTAAAGGACATAAATTGTGTGCTTTGAAGAGATCTACATTTTTGTGCAGTAAGTTTTTATCTATCTCCTACGGTTTAGCAGTTAAACAAAATTTCGAAAAATTCATCCAGAACAAAGAGGTCTTCAGAGACTATTCCCAGAAAATTCAAGATATACATTTAATTCGGATGTAAATATCTTTAATATACGGGATTTTAATAAATTGTTACAGCCATTTTTGAGAAAATAAAACTTCTAGAACATTTTTCCGTGTAAAGAGAAGTTAGGAGTGGGGAGATTTTCTTGAAAATCTTCGTGTCACATCCTTGAAAGATACTAAACCTAAATACCAAGTTCGATATTTAATGGTCTTTTCATTTTTGAGCTATGCTGTTCTCACACACTTGGACCTTTTTCTAAAAATGATTTAAAGGACCCCAAAGCATACATTTCCGGTGAAATCTTCGTATCGAATTTTTGGGTGGAATTTAATACCTTCTGTGTCCACTATGTACATTGTACATACAGGCTAGAGAAAGCAAAAATTAATAAAGGATTTAAACATTGTCATCTTGGAATCAGCCTCCCAACAACTCTGCATATATTTAAATGAGAGAAAGGGAAGCAAAACTGGGTACAAGAATAAACAATAAAGATAGTAAATACATTGGCATATGCCAATGACATTGCATAATACAGGAAATTGAAGATAATCTCTAACCTTCAGTTTATAAATTAAAAAAATTAAACAAAGGCGAACCTTCAAATGAAAATAAAGGTAATGGCTGATCGTAAAAAATACCAGTCCAAAAAATAATAATCATTGAGAATAAAACCATAGAATAAGTATCAAATTATTTGGGAAGTAATTTAAGGCATGACAGAAAAAGGAGTTGAACATAAACTATACAAAATTCAAGCAATATGTGATACAATCAATAGAACCTTGAAAGGTAAAGCCAAAAAGAAAAATTCTGATTACTGCAATCACATGACTTTTTCTGCATATTCTGCAAGCAAACTTCTTACAAAAAAGTATGCTACTTTCTACTTCATGCTCATCGAGATAAACATTAGCTAATTAGTTAACTTGTATAGGCAGAAGGGAACTAAGGGAATACACACCTCTAAAACGATAGTCAAATGTTTTAGAAGCTGTTACTATGCTATTGTCATTAAAATTGCGTTCTCTTTGTGTGACCAGAAGGAAAACAAAAGAAACACGGATGACTTCTGTTTGAGAACAGTATATGAAAATAATGCTTAACAAGCAATATCTCGGAAATGGTTAGCTTTACAAAAACAAATATATATATATATATATATTATATTTACGACATAAACTGTGTGTTTTGACGAGGTCTACACTTTTCTTGTATAGCAAATATTTTCTATCCCTTATGGCTTTATAGTATGCAAAAATAATCCAGAATGAAAAGGACTTCAGAGGCTATCCAAGAAAATTCAAGACATACATTTTATTTGCCATCTAAATATATTTAATATGCAGTATTATAATCAAAATCGGTCGAACCAGTTTTGAGAATATCAACATTTTCAAAGAGTATTTCATGTACAGAGTATTTCGATTTTCTCAAAAATGGTTCTAAAGACTTTGAATAAAATCTCTTATATTTAAGATATTTAGATGCTAAATAAAATATACATCTTGAGTTATCTGGGAATATCCTCTGAAAACCTCTTTAATTTGGATCATTTTTATTGAATTTATCATAACTGGTAAACCTTAAGAGACAGACAAAAACTTACTACACTAAAATATAGATCTCAATAAAACACAGTTTGTGCACACACAAATTTTTCATGGCATTTGCCGTTTTCGAGAAATTCCTTGTTATTCATATCAATTTTAAAATAGTTATACTTTTCTCATACAGGAACCTGTCAACGCTTGGCCACGCAAAGAAACGGATTTCAATCCCATAGCAACCACACTTTAAAACAATTGACTGTCGGTTTATCCTAATGCATTTCTTTAGTTCCTTTCTATCTGTAAGGAACCAAGTAATAAGACCGTTTCTGCTGATGTTTTAGCATGTAATAGATAAAAGAATAGGCTTGTTACCAATAGTTTGTTACATAAATGTAGAGAAGCTCATGTGAATGGAGCACATCAGATCTTTTATCAATACATCCCTCACAAATTGATTCTAGGACAATACACTTTCATATATCTCAAGATAAAATGTAGTTTTATTTATGGACGCTCTTTACCTGCTGTGGTTCTCAGCGTCCCAGTTTATACTGGGCGTGAAAGACCGCTTCATTTTGCTCAAAGGCCTCTCTATTAGGCTTGAGGTTCTTTTACGTGCCGTAAATCTACAACACGGGCCCAAGGAAGTCATACTAAAGATTTTTACGCCCGAAAAAATCCATCGTCCTCTGCCGGGTTTGAACCCGCGACCTTGGGTATGTGAAGTTACCAAGGCAACCGTTACACCATGGAGGGCGACATGTATCAAGATGATCGGCTTTGTGGCATTTTGTGTTTCCGTGATGATCAAGATGATGCCATTCTTTGGAATATAGTTTCAATTCGTGTTTACATGCTTATGTCTGTTTCCTCAGTTTCAATGATGCCGATGTCGCTTCTTGCACGGCGAGTTCGGTTCAGATTAACACATCTCATATGGGATCTACTTCTTACGTCATATAAGTAAGTCATTTGGTAGCAATCGTCCTATCCTACGAAGAGTTCGGTGCACTGACGACACAGGAATACCAGAGCTAACCCATCACAGTCCAGCGTCCGGCGTTCGTTAGGCGCCGTTTGACCACAACCACTCGTATGTCTTTGTCAGCTGAGGTAGGTCGGCAGTTGACTCTCTTGCCAGTTTGAAATCCTCTGCCCACCTTACCTTTGTACAATAGGTATCACACCTGGCCCAATACTTCCCCACCCTCTACATTACAGACGTCAATTATCTTGATATATGAATGTTCTTATCTTAGTCTTTGACTACGGATCACTGTCATCATCTTAGAGAGCATGATCAACTGATCACGCTGTGATTGTCCACTACACTCAATTCGACACAGATATTAATAATCAAACAACAGATGTATTAATTTAAGTAATGAAAGTAGATAGGAAAGAATTTACAGCCCAAAACAATAGGAAAGTGTATATAGAATGCAAAAGAAAGTTATGATGTGTTCCATGCACGTAACTTTCTCTAATTCTCTGTGACAAATTATTGTTTAAAAGCTTATTATTCTGTCTTCTCATGCTAATGAGATAAACATTAGCAGAAATGCTTGTAAATAGAAGGAAAATAATGGAATACACTAGGCTGAAACGATAGTCACATCTTTTAAAAACTGGTTGCCATGTGAATGTAATCTTTTTTTTTTTTTTTTTTTTTTTTTTTTTGCATTGCCAGGAGTTGACAAATTCCCGTATGGGGAAAATTTTAACTAATAACAAGAAATATTTCAAAAATGGTCAACTCCACGAAAAAATGTATATGGCATATTGTGCGTTTCAATGGGATCTACATATTTTGTGTAGTCAGTTTTTGTCTATCTCTTGCTGTTTACTAGTTATACAAAATCCAGGAAATTTCGTCCAGAATAAAGAGGTCTTCAGAGGCTATTCCCAGAAAATTGAAGATATACTTTTTATTTGTCTTTAAATATCTTTAATATACGGTATTTTAATCAAAATTGTCAGTCATTTTTTAAAATATCAAGATTTTTGAAAATGTTGACATGAAAAGGGTAGTGTGGGGTCGAGGATTTTCCTCAAAATCTTCGTGTTGCATTCCTTGAATACACAAAAGCTATATACCAAGTTTGGTATTTGACAAATTTTTCTTTTTTAAGTTATCGTGTTCACAGACATACGGACACACTGACACGTGGACACACATGGACCTTTTTCTAAAAATGCTTTTTATGGGATACAGGGAAACTAAAACGGCTATGTCCGCTGCAATCTCGGCATCAATTTTTGGGTGGAATGCAATACCTTCTCTATACACTATTTATGTAATACGTGTACAGAAGGTAATAATAAAAAATGAATAAATTACTTCATTTTATTGCTTCATTTGTATAGCTCCATTTAACTTCAATAGGCATGTCAGGGCTATGCGTCGTGAAACAACTCAAATTAATTGTAGATTTAGGAGATTAGGTCAATAACATTATATCATTAAAGACATGCACTTACACTATCACACTCATACTTTCAGACACTTTGAGGGATTCCTCGCCCCAGCCGGGAATCGAACCCGGATCCCCTGAATGAGAAATCAGTTCACTGACTACTCGACCACGTAGTTAGTCTTGAGAATAAATATTCCTCATCTTCCCGTCAAGTATTGGGCCTAGTGGCCTGTTACGGTCCCATTCCATCTCTTTTTTTTTTTTTTAATTTTTTTTTATAAACAGTAACGGAGTCTGATTAGGACTCCGGCACTGTATCCCTATTTACATTTCCCCCCGTAGGTTTTACTGATTACTGGTTTACTGGTTTTTACTGTTTCTTTACAAACATATACACATTGCACAAACATATAACACCCATGCCCAAGGCGGGACTCGAACCCACGATCGTCTTTATCGGACAGCCGAACAGTCTTCTCTCTTGTGGTCTGTAATTTAATATTTGACGCAGGCATTTTGAGTACATGGGAGCTCCAATTTCGAATTTTTTCTGTTATTGGATCAATTGAGAATACACATTAATAAAATAAATAAACGAAATAATATTACACATACTTTATACACAGGGTGGAAGGTGAATAAGTGCAAATAGTTGCATCAGTGTTTGAAAACGATGTAATGATGCAGTTTTTGCAGTTTTTTTTTTTTCTCTATTTTCTAAAGTTATGTTCATGAGGAAATTTTACGATGGCTATTACTTCGTATCTTAGACGTAGGATTGTTTACGTGTCAAATCACACAGTTGGCCCTCGTTTGTCCGTTGCCCTGTCCGACTATAGGTGGTGTGATGTATGTAAACATAGCAGAGATTTGCTTCAAAACGTATAAGACCCTGAGATTTATAATTCAGTTATAACAATGCTATTATTAAGCAGGCAAAATGAAATACACTAATGCGTTATACGCATTGTTCTCTACTAAATATCAAATTATTTGCACTTATTCACTATGAATCTACAAACTCGGGTAACGTTGCAGAAACGCCAGTAACAGACACTGCTGGCAACCGTCATTAGTAACGAACCTTCAAATCCCAGGGACGCAACGAGAGAGAGAAAGAGAGGTATGTAAAGCTCTGTATAGATGGGGACATTTCTTGTGCACATAGAATATATTTGTATGTGCTTGATCTTCCATGTCATCTACTGACACATCATGACATTGCTTCCAAATGTTCCATCAATTTTAGTTGTTCCTCAGGATGCCATAAAAAGAGTATGGTATTATAAGGCACCATATAGTGACCAGTTATAAAACATTTGATATCCTTTATGTCTATATATAACGAAATATGTAATACAACTACTTCTCGATCAAAACAAAAGTAGATGGGAAAATAAACTTTCGTACGAATAATTTGTATATCTTCTAATAAACTATAGAGGGTAGATAAAGTCTTGTAAATGTAACATCAAATTTTACTTTATCATATACAATGTACATAATAGGTAGAGAAGGTATTGTATTCTACCCAAAAGTTCGATACCAAGATTTTACTGGATACACATGTTTTGAGGTCCCTTGTTTCAGAGAAAGGTTGGTGTGTCTGTTAACAGCATTACTCAAAAACTAAAATTAAGCTAAGTACCTATTTGATATTTAAATTCAGCATTTTCAAAGGATAGACACGAAGATTTTCAAAAAGTTACCCCTTTACATAGAAAATTCAGATTTTTTTTTTAAAAATGGCCTGACGGTTTTGACTTTAATACCACATGTTTAAGATATGACAAAATTAAATAAACATCTTGAATTGTCTGGGAAAAGCCTCTGAGGACCTGTACATTGTGGATGAATTTTGCACAACAGTAAACCATAAAAAATATATAGATCTCGTTAAAACACACAATTTATCTCCTATGTCGTTTACTGCAGAGTTAACCGTTTCCAAATAATCCTAGTTATTAGTTTCAATTTTAAGATGCTTAAACTTTCCTTATTCCTTTTCTTTTGCTAGCCATGAACAGAAAACTAAATTTCAGCCATACCGTACAGCATTTAAAAACCTTAATAATAGGTTTACACTAATGAAATCCCTTATTTTCCTTTTACTTACAGGGAACAGTTTCTGATATGTTTATCTTGCTTAACAGGATGTAGATGACTAGGTTTTTGTAGGAAGAGTTTGTTGTAGAATAGGTAGAAAAAATTATGTGAATATTATACATCAGATCTATCATTTCACCAAAGATGTGATGTGTTCCATTCACATGACTTTCTCTACAAATCGGTAACAAATTATTCTTAAAAAGTTTATGCTTCCATCTATTGCATGCTAATTGAAATAAACATTAACAAAGATTTCCTTATTACTAGATTCCTTGTAAGTAGAAGGGAAATAAAGGAATACGCTACGCAAAAACGACAGTCAAATATTTTAATAGCTGGTTGGCATCTGGCTGAAATCCGTTTCTTGCAATTGCCAGGAGTTGAAAATTTTTAAGTGTTTTAAAACTGAAACCTATAACAAGGAGTATTTCAAAAATGGTTAACTCCACGAAAAAATGTATGTAACATAAATTGTGTTTTTTAACAAGATTTACATTTTTGTCTATTTCTTACGCTTTACCAGTTATACAAAATTCAGCAAAATTTATCCGGAATAAAGAGGTCTTCAGAGGCTAATCTCAGAAAGTTCAAGATATACGTTTTATTTATCATGTAAACATATTTAATCAAAATCGTTGCTACCATTTTTTAGAAAATAAAATTTGTTTTAAGTTTTCCATGCAAAACGTAGTTAAGGGTAACGCATTCTTCTCAAAATCTTCCTGTCTTATCCTTGGAAGATACTAAATGTAAATACCAAGCGTTAGAGCGTTCGTTTTAGAGTTAACGTGTTCAGAGACACACGGACATACACAGACATTTTTTTTTAAATGCTTTATTTGGATACAGGCACCCTAAAACATTTATTTCCGGTGAAATCTGGGTTACGAATTTTTGAATGGAATGAAGTACCTACCGTCATCTATACACTATGTAGATAGTACGTGTAGAGAAAGTAAAAATCGGCCTACGGTTTCCCATAAGGTATTAGAAAGGTTTCATCTGCTGAAACAACGCGATCTTGACAAAAGCAAATCTTGTGCAGTGTGTGCTGTTTATTTGGATTATCATCATAAGCGATGGTGATAGGAACAACACAATGCGAGCTGACGGTATGGGTGTACACAAGCACACAAAACAGACATTTTCCAAACACAAACGCACAGAGACAAAACAAAAATAACAGACTATTAATGTTGACCTAGCCAATGAGGGCAAACAGCGTGTTATGCTACAGCATCCCCCCACCACATCGTATCAAAGCATTCGCGTTTGTACGTCCATCTGTCTGTCCGCGCGGACACACACACAAAGGTAGTTATATAGATAGCTCTGATTGATTGCTGGAGACCTTTGTGGAATGTTGACCATTGCAGTAGTATACTGATTACTGATAACTGTTTGTTTGAGGAGAGGTGAGTCCCCATTCCATCAGTGATAGCAACAGAATAATTACATAACCTCCCCCGCTGCCGTAGAAAGGATGGACTTGTAGTGCATTGCAACCTATAATCAGATTACCATCTTTCATCATAGCTAGCAGATCGCACAGACATGACGCGCCATTCACCGGTGAAAACGGAACAGTAAATAAAGCTGGACTGAATCCTATAATTCGCTTTCGCATTGTGTTAGCCCTGCACAACCCAGGCTAATTCTCTGCAATTATTTGGGTTGCTGCTGTTGCTGCTGCTGCTTTTAGCAAAAAGCTTTCTGTTGCTGTATAGAGCAAGCGGCACTTTGAATGTGGAATGTGTTTTCCAATGAAAAGAGGTGGAGGCGCAGCATATGACAGGAATTTTTCCAAAAAGCCAGTCCCTCGTCAGCTGGACAAGAGATCCACATATCGACGTTGGCCCCCATTGTTACTAAGTGGGCCATGCGTGCCTGTTTCATCAGAGTTAAAAAGGCAATTAAATGTTTTTCGTTGTATGGAGAACTGATCTTCAGCAATGAACATCCGAACTCTAATTAAGTAATCTTCAACAAAATCAATGATGAACTTCAGTGAAAAAATCTGATGTGTTCCATCTATATGACTTTATCTATTCCGCAAAAACCTGATCCCAACATTAAATTGAAATGGTACAAGGGAAATAAGGCAACCTTTTAGATGCTGGTCGTATGTGGTGGCTTTGAAATGAAGTTCTCTTTCCATGAAGTGCACGAAAAATAACAAACAAACTAAGAATCAAAAAAAAAAAAAAAAAAATATCCCATTTTATACAAGCACAAAGCAAATAAATATCCGAAAATGGTCAACCCTCCAAAAATATTTATGAAACAAATTGTGTGCTCTACTGCCATCTGCTGTTTATGTGTACTAAATTTATGTCTATCTCTTACGTTTCATTAATTATGTAAAACTTATCTGGAATAAAGAGGGCTTCAGCTGCTCCGCTCAGAGTATACTATATACGTATATCAGGATTGGAGATGAAGAAGTGCAATTTTTTTAAATACGACATGATGACCGTATATACAGATTTTCTATTTTCTAAACGTATGATCAAGAGATTTTTCACGATTCTTTTAAAATGGCTATTACTCCGTATCTTTGACATTATGTGGTTTACGTAACAGGTCATACGTTGACTCTCTTCTACCCTACCCGACAATAGGTGGTGTGATGTATATAAACACAACAGCAATAATCTAGGGCCGTTCAAAACGTAATATGCCCTGAAATTCGTTGCTTATTTATGTAAACTGACAAAATGTACGAGATTACGCATATTCTTCTCTACTAAATAATTTATTTGTACTTATACACCTCCTGCATACATACAAAGTGGAAAGTGAATAAGTGCAAATAATAGTTAATCTTTTATGTACATGTCTTAAACATGTGATATTATAGTCAAAACTGTTGCAGCCATTTTTGACACAGTCAAACATTTCAAAAAATCTTCCATGCCAACGGTAGTTTGGGTTGGAAGATTTCTGAAAATCTTTGTATCGCTTTCTTGGTAGATGTTGAACTTACCAAGCTTGGTATTTAAGCAAAATAAACAGTAAATGAAGCTTTCGCTGTGCATTTTGTTAGCCCTGCACAACCTGCTTATAGCAAACAGCTTTCTGTTACTGTATAGAGCAAGCGGCACTTTGAACGCGGGATGAGTTTTCTAAAGAAAAGAGGTGGAGGCGTGGTATATGACGGGAATTTTTCCAAAAAGCAATTAATGTTTTTGGAGAACTGATCTTCAGCGATGAATACCCAAACTCTAATTAAGTAATCTTCAAATAAATCAATGATAAACTATAATCTAAAAATTTGTGTGTTCCACCCACATGACATTCTTCCATCTATTCTGCAACAAACTACTCTTACAAGACCTGAACTTGATCTGCTTCATACTAATCGAGATAAATATCAAGCATAAATAACCTTATTATTACTTTATAGCTATAAGAGAAATACGCGAGAGTTAAATTGTTTAAGAGTTGGTCATTATGTAATTATTTTTAATTCGGTTCTCTATCCATAACTAGGAGTAAAAAATCTCATATGTTCCATTCACATGACTTTCTCTATATCTCGTTTTATGCTTCTATTTACTTCATGCTAATCGAGAAAAATTAGCAGAAATAGTCTTATTATACTTGCTTCCTTGTAAGTAGAAGTGAAATAACGGAGCATCATAGTTTAAAGTGATAGTTCAAAGCTGGTTGCTATGTGACTGAAGTTCTTTTGTTTGTATAGACAGGAGTTCACAAATTTCTGTATGAAAAAGGTATGTTTTTCACAGCTGAAACAAAAAACAAAGGAATATCTAAAAAACGATCAACTCCACGAAAAACATGTATATAAAATAAATTGTGTGTTATAAAGTGCTTTACATTTTTTGTGTTGTAAGTTTTTGTTCATCTCTTACGGTTTAACAGTTATGCAAAATTCCGTAAAATTCATCCAGAATAAAGTAGTCTTCAAAGGCTATTCCCAGAATATTCAAGATATACATTTTATTTGTCTGGTGAATATCTTTAATTTACGATATTTTAATCAGAATTGTTAGAGCCTTTTTTAAAAAATCAAAATTTTCGAAAAAAGTTCAATGTAAAGGGTAGTTTGGAGTGGGAGGATTTTTTTCAAAATCTTCGTGTGGCATTCCTGGAAGATGCTAAACCTAAATACCAAATTTGTTATTTTACCGACTTTTCGTTTTTGGGTTATCGTGTTCACATACACACCAACGCACGGACCTTTTTCTGAAAATGCTTTTTTTTGGTTACAGGGGATCCTAAAACATATATTTCCGGTGAAATCTCGGTATCGAATTTTGGGGTGGGGTGCAATACCTTCTCTATACACTATGTATAAATAAAGAAATAAGTAGAGAGAGAGAGAGAGAGAGAGAGAGAAATAAAGAAAAATAAAAACGAATGAAGACTTCACATATTAACTATATGTAGCCTGGAAGGTGAATTAAGTGCAAACATTTATATCAGCGTTTGAGGAGGATGCGATGATCCAGCACTTATTGTTTTTCGCTAATTTCTGAACTTGTTTTCATGACGTAAGCTGTTTTTAGAATGGTTATTATTTTTTATCTCAGAAAGCCTGTTGTTTACGTAACAAGTCACACATTGACCCACCTGTGTCCTGCCCCCTGGAGTGAATACTCGCAGACATAGTTCAGGACTGTTCAAAATACAGTCCTGAAATTGTGCTTCAATTATGTCAATGCTATTAATAAGTAGACATTTTAATAGTGTTTAACTCCCGTGTTGACTACTTGTGACACCGCAGGCAATAATACTGATGATACAGGGAATAAAGATGAAGCACTGGGGGAATGCGATGGTGAGGAAAACCGAAAAACCCAGGGAAAACCTGCCCCTGCGCGCTTTGTCCATCACGAATCTCACTGTGGTCGTTTGGGATCAAATCCGTGCCACCTTGGTGAGAGGCAAGTGGTCTAACCACTCGGTCACGGTGGGGCCTATTAGTAAGCGGACAAAATAAAAGACACTTAATATTATACACATTGATCTTCCCCAGATGTCAAAATATTTGTCCTTATTTGCCTATCCTATTATTGGAATATATGACAAAAATTGTGTGCTTTAATGAGATCTATATTTTATGTGCAGTAAGATTGTGTCTAACTCTGTCATTCAAAAGTCCTTCTCCAGAATGAAGAGGACTTCGGAGGTGCTCTCAGAATATTAAGCGTATTCTCATATTGAATATATATCGTTTACCAAACATGAAAATGTCTTAAACATATAATATTTTAAAAAAAATTATTGGAGACATTTTTGAGAAAATCAAAAATTTCTAAAAATCTTCAATGAAAACGATAGTTTGTAATGAGACATTTTCTTGAAATGTCACATTCTTGTAAGATACTGAACTTACCAAGTTTGGTATTTAAGCAAAATAAATAGTAACTAAAGCAGCACTGAATCCTATAATTCGCTTTCGCATTGTATTGCCCAGGTAAATTCTCTGCAATTATTTGGGTTGCTGCTGTTGCTGCTGCTTTTAGCAAAAAGCTTTCAGTTGGTGTATTGAGCGAGTGACACTGAATATGGAATGTGTTTTCCACTGAAAATAGGGAGTCAGCTGCATTAAGACAGAAATTTTCCAAAACGGCAGTCCTCGATCAGGTGGACACATATGAACATTGGCCTCCATTGTTCCTTAGTGGCCCATGCGTACAGGCAATTAAGCGTGTTTCGTTGTACGGAGAACTTATCTTCAGCATTGAAAAGCTCAAATTACGTAATTTTCAACTAAACCATGTGTTATGTATTGTTTTGTACGAAGCAAAATTCTGAAACGTTACATTCACCTGACATAATCCACTTTGAAATAAATTATTATTACAAAGCTCATTCTTTATCTATTTATGCTAATTGAGATAAACGTTATCAGAAATAACCTTATTGCTTATCTCTTTGTAAGCAGAGTGGATTTAAGGGAATACGCCAGGCTAAGGCGATAGTCAACACTTTTAAGAACTGGTAGCTATGTGATGACGAGAAAATTAGGTTACCTTTGCTTGGCCAGAGGAAAAGAAGAAAAGACAAAGAAAAACTTATAACAATTTCACATTTGAGAAAAATATACAGGTAACCAATAATAAAATCATCTCAGAAATAGGTAATCTCACATAAAATACGTGCTTTAATGGAATATGTTTAAGTACTTGTTTCAGAAGTCCCTTTATCTGCAATTTTGAATTACATAGTAAATTATCTTCTCTGGAAGATGTCTCGTACTTTTAAAAAGAAATAACATAAACTTTTCATTATAAATTTGCAAGTGCTGTCATGGCAAATGGATTCATTAATGGCATTCTACTTCATACTCTTTGCATAAAGCTAATTTAATAACAATTTTGCCAAGCTTATCAACATATTCAGAGACAGATGATATTTTCAAACAGAGATAATGTATGCCTAAAAAATCTTATGTGTACCATTCACATGACTTTCTCTATATCTCTGCAACAAATTATTCTTAAAAAGCTTATGCCTCTATTTACTTCATGCTAATCAGAAAAAAATAGCAGAAATAGTCTTTTTACTTACTTCCTTGTAAGTAGAAGCGAAACAATGTTAAAGTGATAGTCAAAAGCTGGTTGCTATGTGACTGAAGTTCCTTTGCTTGTATGGACAGCAGTTTTTTAAAGCAGAAACCAAAAAAACAGGGGATGTTTAAAGAACTATGAACTCCACGACAAAAATGTATATAACATAAATTGTGTGTTTTAATGTGCTCTACATTTTACACGTAGTAAGCTTTTTCCATCTCTTAATGTATAGCAGTTATCCAAAATTCCATAAATTCATCCAGAATAAAGTACTCTTCAGAGGCTATTCCCAGAAAATTCAAGATATATATTTCATTTGTCAGGTAAATCGCTTTAATATATGAAATTTTAATCAAAATTGTTAGCCTTTTTTGAGAAAATAAAAATGTTCGAAAAAAGTTCTATGTAAAGAGTAGCTGGGGGTGGGGGGATTTTTCTCAAAATCTTCGTGTCCCATCCCTGGAATATAATAAACTTAAATACCAAGTATGGTATTTTACCGAATTTTCGTTTTTGAGTTATCGTGTTCACAGACACGCGGACCTTTTTTCCGAAAGTGTTTTTTTTTAGATAAAGGGAACCTTAAAACATATATTTCTGGTGAAATCTCGATATCGAATTTTTGGGTGGAGTGCAATACCTTCTCTATGCACTGTGTATATAGTACGTATAGAGAAAGTATAAAAGGAGTCTCACAGTTCCATGATGAAATATTCAAATGGCCAACACACTGACTGAAATAAATCCCACAGACTGTGGAAAGAGATCAATGTAATTAATTTTAATAGTAAACATGTAACATTTTCAATTTTTAATACTTTTTGTGGATCATCTGCTGCAAGTTCAATTAAGACATATTAATTAGTAACTGAAATAATTCACACTGACTTCGGAGAGATATCATTTTGTTTAATTACTTTCTCTAGCTCGTATGTACAACGTTCGTAGTAGATGAGAGAAGGTATTGTACTCTATCCAAAAATTCGATACCAAAATTTCAACGGAAATATATGTTTTGACACCCCCTGAATACAAAAAAGATATTTGTGTGTATGTATGTCGGTAGGCAGCATAGATCAAATACGAAAAGTCCGTTAAATACTAAACTTGGTATTTAAGTTCAGTATCTTCCAAAGATATGACACGAGGATTTTCAAGAAAATTCCCCTGACCTCTATCTAACATGGAACATTTTTCGAAAATTTAGATTTTCTCAAAAATGGCTTTAACAATTTTGATTAAAATACCATAGGTATGTTTATATTTTTGTGACAAACGAAATGTATATCTTGAATTTTCTGGGAATGGTCTCTGAACACTACACCCAGAATTCCTTTCAAAAAGTGGGTCCTACTTGGTCCAGATTCCAAGTTTGTTCCCATCCCCATATTTCTCCTCCATATGTCATCGTGGATCTGTCACTACACATACAGTTTCCATTAAGGTTATGGAAATATTCGGAATTCTGCAGCGTATCTGGAGGGCTTCCGCCACTTTCACCCTTGCCTGTGTTTCGTGATGTCAATGTGTTTTGTCTATTTTCCGTTCATTGTAAGTGTGAATCCTATTACTTGCTTCATTGTAAGTGGAAGAGAAATAAGGGAATGCATTATGCGAAAGAGCTAGTAAAATATTTTAAAAGCTGGTCGCTATACAAACAGTTGAAGTTCGGTTCGATTTACATGTTCCCGTTTGAGAAAAGTTGGGTAGTTAAAAACTGAAAACAATAACTAGGAATATCTCAAAAACGATCAACTACAAGAGAATTATATATAACAAATTGTGTGTTTTAACGAGATCTAAATTTTTTATGTATGAAGTATTGCCTATCTCTTACGGTTTAACATTTATGCAAACTTCTGTAAAACTCATCCAGAATAAAGAGATCTTAAAGGGGTATTCCCAGAAAATTCAAAATATAAATTTTATTTGTGATGTAAATATCTTTAATTTTTAAGAAAAACAAAATTTTCCAAATTTTTTTCATATAAAGCGTAGTTTATGGTGGGGTGATTTTTTTTAAGATCTTCGTGTTGCATTCTTGGAAGATACTGTACATAAATACAAAGTTTGGTATTTAACGGTCCTTACATTTTCGAGCTATGCCGTCCATAAACATACACGGACGTTTTTTCTAAAATAGACGTTATATTCTGATTCAGTGGACCTCAAATATATATTTCCGGTGAAATCTCGACATCAAATTTTTGAGTGGAATGCAATATCTTCTATAGCTAGTATGTAAAGTTATGTACATACAGCAATCTGTATATGTTTAATCAGAGGATATATATCTTTAAGATTTTGATTCTCTTATGTTTTACTTCTAATTTATTTAGGAGGTATACTAGTGTTATTTAAATACGTAACTAGTTTAGCTTCAAATGAAATTTTTTATATAAAGTAAAAAATGGATACCATGAAAACTCCAAGGTGAGATTGTGTAATGACAAGATTGAATAGACCTGCCCAATGGGAATATCACTCGTTACCGCGGAGCCTGCTCGCTCTGCATATATAAGTGAATATTGAGGAAAAAAACAGCAAGCAAACAAACAAAATTTAACTCAGACTTTCTCGGGCTTCTAGTTAGTAAATACATTGATTAACTGCATTTCATCTTCAACTTGGAGTCAAACCATGTATTTTCCTGGTTAGAAGACCGAAAAAAATATAGGGTTAATAGGTCGTCCGAATAACTTCAGCTCTTATTTTAAAATAGCTTTGTTAATTTTTTCTTACTAAATCCGTATATAAAATATGAGCTTTTTGAAATGTTCACAGAAAAATCCTCAATTATTATTAAAAAATTGTGGTTTTGTCTTTTTGTGCATATAATTTCCTATACATTGCACAAAATCTTACATGCCCAGGTATGCACAAATTTAAAGTGAAATTTTTAATTGTCTATTTTCTCGCTGTCTTGCTTTCTTCAACTTTAGACATTTAAAATTCATGAAAGTGTTATTAAATTTCTTTCAAACTTTAATCCCTATATTGTATTTCTTTTGAAAGTGAATAAATAACATTTAAGCAGCCTATTATTGGTGTAAAACATGATTTATGATTTTGTATTTAACAATAATTTAACTAAGACCTATTTTTGAAAATCTTGCATATCTAATTATTTTCTAGTAGAAGTATGAATACCATACTAGCCTGTAATGCCCAAGGTTGTGGGTTCAAATCCAGTGGAAGGTGATGACTCTTTTCGGACCTAAAACTACTTAGGATGTGCATGACTTCGAAAGTGAAGTAAAATCGTTAGTTCTATATCATGTTTATTTGTACATAAAGAAAAGGTTCTTGGGATAAATTCGCCATTTCCCGTGTTAGCAAGTCGTGATTTCGATCTATAGCGTCATCTATGGGCGATGAGTAAATGGTCCCTAATCAACATATGCACATAGTTGCGAACACGCGAACTAGAAAGTCCCTGATCAAGAAACCACTGTGAAGATGGTCCAAAAACGCCGACATGGATGATATAATGGAACGTGAATAATAAACGTCCTAATGCTGCCGAAACTAAGTCTTTATCGTCACGCGATATAATCTACAAATATTATGCAGATTTTAATATAATTTTTTTTCATGTAAGACATGACACGTTTGAATTACTTATTAATATATGTATGAAATAATTATTTTGATAATTTATTTCTTATAAAATTAGATACGTAGTGTCACAAATATAATTCTATATGATGATTTTGTTGAAGCCATTGGAGAAGTTGAGTAAGATTTATTGCAATCTGTAACAATCAGAAACTTCAGTATCAAAAATCCTTTAAAGTATTTTGCAGCGTCACCGTTCCTTTATAATAACAAGTTTACTCTCTACAGATGACTAAAATGCTTATCCTCCCCTCCCCAGAAGGTTGCTTAGGGTTCAGATATGATGGTAATCCCCCATGTAGCCATCTTGGTTATGTTTTAGGGCTCCTAATGAGCTTTGCTGCGCACCCCCTTATCTTACATAATGGTGAAGCTGCTCACAAATATTTAGCTGCCCTCCGCGCCAGGCAATTAGAGGGGAGATGTGTGAACTTATGGGCCGTGACGTTGCTCATATCCGAGTATGTTGTACAGGATGTCTATGAGTCCTCATCATTCAACTAAAGGGTGCTTTCTATGGGTTAAACATTCATTACTGCGTATAAAAGTCCAGTGAGTTCCATTCAAATAACTTTCTCTACATCTCTGCAACAAATTATTGTTAAAAAGCTTATACTTTTTTTTACTTCATGCTCGTCGAGAAAAAATTAGCAGAAATAGTCTTATTACTTGCTTCCACGCAAATAGAAGCATATAAGGGAGTACCATAAGTTAAAGTGATAGTCAAAACCTGGTTGCTATATGACTGAAGTTCCTTTGTTTGTATGGACAGGAGTTAACAAATTCCTGTATGAGAAAAGTATAAGTTTTTCAAAACTGAAACTAAAAACAAAGGAATATCCTAAAAACGATCAACTCCACATTTTGTGCTCTACATTTTTTTGTATTGTAAGCTTTCGTCCATCTTCTATAGTTTAGCAGTTATGCAAAATTCGTAAAATTGATCCAGAATAAAGTAGTCTTCAGAGGCTATTCCCAGAAAATTCAGGATACACATATTATTTGTCAGGTAAATATGTTTAATATACAATATTTTAATCAAGAGCCAGAGCCATTTTTGAGAAAATCAAAATGTTCGACTTTTTTCCATGTAAAGGGTAGTTGGGGGTGGGGGGATTTTCTTGAAAATCTTCGTGTCGCATCCTTGCAAAATACCAAACTTAAATACCAAATTTGGTATTTAACGGTATTTTCGTTTTTGAGCTATGCTGTACACAGACACAGATACACAACATACGGACCTTTTTCCATAAATGCTTTTTGTGGATTCAGGGAGACCCAAAGCATGGATTTCCGGTGAAATCTCGGATTCGAATTTTTGGGTGCATTACAATATCTTCTCTATACACTATGTACATAGTGCGTGTAGAGAAAGTAAACATCTGGTGTGTTTCATTCACATAATTTTCTCTAGCTGTTCTATATACAAGCTATTCTAACAAAATATTATTTAATCTATATATGCTAATCGAGATAGACATTGGCAGAAATGGTGTATTACTTTCTTTAGGTAGAAATGTTTTGTTTTTATCCCGGAAATGCAAAGGTAATCAAATTTCAGTTGTTTCACATAGTGGTGTTTTTAAAAGATTTGACTGTCACTTTAGGTAAGTGAATTCATTTATTTCCCTTCTATATGCTTACAAGGAAGCAAGTAGTAAAGCCATTTCTGCTGATGTTTATATCAATTATCATGACGTAGATAAAAGATTAATATTTTGTAGCTAAATTGTGTTTGTGGAACAGTTAAAGATAGTCACGTGAATAGAATAGATCAGATTTTTTAATTTCATTCGAAATTTACCACTTCTGTAATACGTAATCACACTGTATTTAATGTGATAATCGCATAGCTATGAAACCTGCCCGAGGTCATAAGCAACCCCTTTTCCAGTTTGTGACCCCTTAGCAGAAGGGGGAAGCACACATTCCCCACAGGATTTAATAAACAGAGGCCGTCGGTCTGCTGGGTGAAGGATTCATATCCACTAAGAGAAGAGCAACTGACAAAGCAATAAAGGATTGCCACACCAGACAATATTTATACAACGCCGTCACATGTTATATTGAACCTGCCGCTGTCAGTGACATTCTGTTTCAAAAGCTATGATAAACCTCATCCCTGTAAGCCAGAAGCTAATGTTTGTCACCACTGAGAATATGTGAGAATTATTATTCGTCTCTGAAAAGTTCCATAAAGGAAGACTTTCTATTTATACGTATAACGGGCAACGAATCGAAAAAAATCGCAAAAAACAAACAATAAACCATTAAAATAAGAACTGAAGCTTTCCTGGCGACGTGTTAATTCAAAATCTTCTCGGGCTTCTAGCCAGGTAAAAACTTGGCTTGACACCAACGTTTCGAAGAAGTGCATCTTCCTCGTCTTCAGGGTGAACTTGATGATGAAGATGCACTTCTTCGAAACGTTGGTGTCAAGCCAAGTTTTTACCTGGCTAGAAGCCCGAGAAGATTTTGAATAAACCATTGTTATACTTATATACCCGTTTATACTTTCCCTGCATTTAGTTAGTAGAATAAGTAATGCATTCCACCTACAAGGCTGAACTATCCTTCACCGGAGATACAGATTTTTCGGACACATTAATTCTAAAGGACATTTAATAGGAAAAGGTCCCCGTGTTCTGAAATTTTGATTAAAATATAATCTATTCTTTTATATGACGAGGATAGTTTGTTAATTCTGGTAAAAAGCAAGAAATATGTATTTTTTGTAAACAACCCACCTTATTTCTTGACATAGTCTCCTTTGAGGGGTATACACTTGGTCCAGCAATCCTCCAGCTTCTTCATCCCGTCAGAAAAATAGTTTTGTTAAACTCTGTAAAATACTCGTTGAGTGCGTTATCACTTCCTCATTTGATGAAAATCTCTTCCTTCCAATCCAAAGTTTTAAATTAGGGAATGGAAGGAAGTCACTTGGGGCTAAATATGAGAAAGGGGTGGATGAGGAACCAATCCAAGCCCAACTCATGCATTTTCGTCAATATTATCGCTGATGAGTCGGACGGTGCATTATCCTGGAGAAAGAACATTTTTGCTGCAAACTTTTGTCTTTTTTCAAGTTTTGAAAGATCCAACAATGATAGAATTGAATTAATTATTGTAATTAGGAAGATGTGTTGATCGAAAAAAAAGCTGCTAACTTATTAATCAAGTGGTTAAAACCCATTTACATCTTAATTATTTGTACAATTTAACAAAAACATACATTTTCATTGTAAAAATAAAAATTAAGTTTTATAAATAAATCTTTGAATATATTTGATCCAAACTCTATCCCAGTAATCTATGAGAATTAATTTCTAGGAATCCGGAAAGAATATAGTGTTCCTCACTTTACCAGCTGACAAAATGTTCATTGCCTTCTTCGGTGCACTTCCACCTCCTTTGTCAATTGACTGAATGTGTGTAATGATTGGTCCAAGTTTCATCAACAGTCAGAAATCGGCTAAAATGACTTGCGGAGTGCGATTAAACGTACCAGACATTGTGTTGAACTGTTGTTTCGGATGCGCTTCTGATCGACTGCGAGCAGTCGCGCCACCCACCTCATGCACAGCTTCTTCATAGTCGTGCAGATATTATGAACTCGCTAGCTGAGATGCACACAGTCTCGCCAATCTTACGGATTTTTGTTCGGTGGTTTAGCATTAACCCTATCATGAAGGTTTTCATGGTTTCACATGGTTTCATGTGATGACTTCAATTGGATGACCGGAATGCGCTTAGTCTTTGGTGCTTATTGCACCACAATTTAAATTAATTCGAAAGTAAATGGTATTCAGGGATGGTCTTCGTGAACTTCATCCAATTTTGCTGTCTAACCCCAAATGAGTATATATATATATATATATATATATATATATATATATATATATATATATATATATTTGTAAGCAGAGAAGCTACCATACTCCACCAATCACTTCATGTTACGTTCCTACAGGAAATACATTTGGAGAGGTCCTGAAAAAAGTAAATTTGAAAAAGAATCCCAATGTGGCTACATGTAGGTGCGTGCGTGCGTGTGTGTGTGTGTGTGTGTGTGTGTGTGTGTGTGTGTGTGTGTGTGTGTGTGTGTGTGATAGCTTTTAGCGCCCGCTTTTACTATTATAACACCACAGGGATGTCACTAATGATACAAGGAATGAAGATGGAGTACCGGTGGAACGCAACGGCGAGAAAACCGTAGAACCAGGAGAAATTCCGCCCCTGAGCCGCTTTTTCCACCACAAATCCCATATGTGGTTGCCTAAGATCGAACCCGAGTCGAGTGATCTAACTACTCGGCCACGGCGGGACCGTATATGTATATCTATGCCGACAAGTAGCCAACTTGGTAAACATGTTAGTGTATCTTCCAAATAATCTACAGGAAGATCTCCTAGAAAGCGCTTTCACCTCAGACTTTTACAGGGAATGTTGTTCGAAGTTTTTCATATTCTTAAAAATGGGTCTGGCAATGTTGAGTAAATCATTCCTGCCCAAACACCGGCATACAGAAAATATTGTTCAAGTTTTCTATTTTCTCAAAAAATTACTTCTTCGATTGTGATTATAATACGTTATTTTCATTAAACTTTTGTTGGAGAGTGAAATGCATGTCTTAATTTTCTGGCAAGAGCCTCTGAAGTCATGACTTGCAAAATTGGTAAAATGAAATGATAGATAAATTCTTAGCAGACTAAACTATATGTGGCCTATATATATATATTTATTTGTATTATGATATATATTATATTTTTATGCTTATTGTAGAGTTAACCATTTCCAAGATAATAAATTTCAAATATTTGTAATTTTCTCAACTTCTTGTGGAAACAGTAGCTGCTTCAGATTGGGTAGACTGCCTTAACCAGGGCGCTAACCATGTCCCACTCTCCAATGCTGCACCTCACTCATGACGTCTGTAATTGGCAAAAATGGTGGACGCAGCCATCGAGCGGCAAGCCTTGACCCCAGTTAGAGCAGCTGTTTCACGCAGTTTTTAGTTTTTGAGTAATTTTCTCAAATGGAAAGTCGTTATTCTTGTGTATTTATGTTTTCTTGGCCACTCAAGAGTTCAAAATATCAAAGTTGGTTTTAATTTTTGCTTTATTATGTGAACTTTCTTTAAAAGCTTGCAGAGGACAGTCCAAAAGGTCAAAGCTATCACATAGTGACCGCTTCTGTAAAAAGACTATCGCTTACAGCCTAACGTGTTTCCCCCACCGCTTGTACCTTTATGAAAATGTGCAATAAAATAATGTGCAAAAGTTTATCTTGATTAACATGAAGTAGACAGAACAAACAATAGGCACTAATATGATTAGTTTGTAGTCGAGTATTAAAAGTAATGTAAGTACAAAGTATCTTTTTTTTTCTTTATTTCCGTCCAAATTCAGTTATTTCTTGCAATGCCAGGAAATAATGAAGCTTAAAGGAGCGCAAATATCGTATCAGGCTATGATTCTGTTCGAAATCTGCAAACTTTCTGAGGAAGTAGAAAGAAAAATAAACTTTAGTAAGGATAGTTTGCAGAAGATGTAAAATAAAATGACATCGTGACAGTACCGACCACGTACGGCGGCTCTCACGTTTGCCTTGATATGAGAGTCGGTGGAGTTGGATACCTTGGAATGTAAGAAGTGTGGCGCGCCGGTAACCGAAGGCCTAGAACGCCACTAGTCTGTTTTATGTCAGATTCTTTCGGCTGCTACAATTTCCCAGAATGTTCTGTGACGTCAGTTCTAGCTATAAATGGGAAGGAAGAATTGCAAGCCAAGGAGTGCGTTGAGTAGTGAGTCAGACACTGACTGGAGTGTTAGCGCGTAATGGCGTGAGAAATCCATAAACTGTCTTTGCGTCCTACCGTCGAGAGAAATTTTCTAGCAGTTTCTCTGTTACCAGTTTTTGAGGCAATAAACACATATCTTATAATATGGTAATGGGTAGATAAAGTCATCTGAGTATATATCATTTTATTTTAAATTTCTCCATCACTTATTGCCATGTCCATACATGGTATCTAGATCAAGTATCGTATTCCACTGAGGTTTCACCGGAAATGAAGGACTCTTGAATCTAATAAGAGATTTTTATTAAAAGTTCCAGTTGTGGTATGTCTATGTTTGTGTGTGTGTGGGGGGGGGGTGAGGTACGCGGGCGCGCGTAAAATGATATGTTATTAAGTATAAAAGTTGATAATTTTAGCCTCTTTCAAGAATGCCACACAAAATTTTCCCACCACTAACATGGACAAAGCTTCGAAAATGGCTATTCTCTCAAAAATGGTTCAAATGGTTTTGAATGAAATTCCGTATATTAATTAGATTTACATGACAAATAAAATGTATGTCTTGAATTTTCTGCGAATAGTCTCTGAAGACCTCTTCAATCTAGATGACTTTTGCATAACTGGTAAACCGTAAGAGATAGATTAAAACTTACTCCACAAAAAAATGTAGATCTTGCCAAAAGACACAATTTAGGTTCTAGACAGTTTTGATTTGGAGCCAACCGTTTCCGAGCTATTCCTCTTTTTTCAATTTAAACTTTTCTCAGAGGAATTTGTCAACCCCTGGCCATCCAAAGAGAACAAATTTCAATCTCATAGCAACCAGCATTTAAAACATTTGACTATCGCTTTAGCCTAGTGTAATCAGTAATTTCTATTTTATTTATAAGGAACTGAATAATAGGACCATTTCTGGTAACATTTATTTTGATTAGCATGAAGTAGATGGAAAACAAGCACTTCTAAGCACAATTAGTTACAAATAGAAAGAGAAATGTAAAAATAAATTAAAATATAACCAATTATCTCAATAAAACTTCAGTGTTATACTCTGTGTATAATAATTTTAACAATTTATTCTACAATATTTTAACTTTACATTATTTAAGTCACTTTTTCTTATACTTTTAGATTAAACTGAATATTTTAATACTACATTAGTAAACAATTAAAAATCTAAAGACAAACAATTATATTTGAAATTTAAAGTTGCGTTTAATAACAATTAAAAATCTAAAAAAAAAAAAAATCATCATCCTTAAATTAATAGCAAATTCAAATTCATAAAATTTATATATTAAACTTTTAAGTTAAATTTATTGTCATATGAAGATTTTTTTATTTGCTAGCACAAACAGCACGTCCTGTATTTTATAAAGGAAAGCAAATAGAAATAAGAATGTGTTCAATCTGTAGCCAGAGAGAGGGTGGCAGTACTTTTAACCCGCTGGCCGGTGAGCAATACCAAGCAAGGAATTTGCTGTCAGCATAGGTTGTTAAGCCTTTCCCTCTTTATGACACACTAGAAGATGATAGCGAAGAGCCCAGTAACTTTAAGACACGGTAGTTTACACATTATATTGGTACTTTGTCATGCAGACGTATCTTTCCCCCCGACATTTTTATGGAGCTAGTGTCTGTCTTTTCTGCCTTTATTCCAACCATACTAAACTTCAACATTCACAATGAAAAATTAATTACAATACTTGTTTCTCCCGTTGAGTATCTCTTGTAAAACTGCTTATTTTACCTAATTGTTTTATTGCACTGTGGATATTGCTTTCTGTAGTAACATCGATTGTCGAATCGCGACTACTTAAAATATTCTGGCGGATGAAATTGCTAGATAAGGTTACACGTCTTATAATCAGAGTTATAGTGGTGTTAATATGGAGACTGAACATTTGAGAAAATTGTTGGGTTACTTTGTCGTAATATTCCATACCTATTTTGTAAATTGGTATTGGAACACTAATGAGAGCGTTAAGAGTACTTGGACATAATGTGGCTGTAATAATTTGTTACTTTTCTCATTAATTACTTTATATACTCAGTATAGAGTATCTACATAAGTAGAGAAATATTCTATTCCACCCAAAATTCGATACCGACAATTCAATGGAAATAAACATCTTAGTATCCCGTGAAATAATAGTAATAATAATAAAAATAATATTAATAATAATAATAATAAAAATGATAATCATTTATAACTATAACTCAAAAACGAAATGTTTTCGGTTAAATAATAAACTTGATATTTAAGTTCAACATCTTCCAAAAATACGACACGAAATTTTCAAGAAACTCCCGACACTGCAAACTATCCTTTACATGTGGAGGGGAGGGGAGGGAGATAGAACATTTTGATCTTCCTAAAATTGGCACCAAAGATTTTGATTCAAATTACATTTATTAAAGATAAATGCCAAATAAAATGTATATCTCAAATTTTCTGGGAATAGCCTCTTCAGGATGGCTTTTGTGTAAATGGTAAAACATAAGAAATAGGCAAAACTTATTACTTAATATAATAATTGTGGTTTAAAAAACACAACTTTCAGTCATATATATATTTTTTTTTTTTTGTACAAATAACCATTTCCAAAATTTTCCTCCCTATTGGTTTCATTTCTAAATTACTTAAAATTGTTCTCAAACAAAGTTATCTTTCGTTTTGTACCTCTTTTGTTTTACTGCTACCCACGCAAGAGAGCCCAATTTCAATTGTTTCACATAGCGATAGCTTTTAAAATATTTGACCATCGCGTTAGGCTTATTTCCCTTCTACTAACAAGGAACTAGGCTGTCAATATTTATCGCAATTATATTATGTAGACAAATGTAAGAATAGCTTATTTGTACAAGTAGAGAAAGTCATGTGAATGGAACTCAAAAGATTGCTCTGAAAAGAATGCAAAGATTTGTTCACGTTATTGCTGAATGCATAAATTCTGCTCTCTCTCTCTCTCTCTCTCTCTCTCTCTCTCTCTCTCTGATTCTTTGTCACTTCTTTCTCTTTCTTTCCGCTCACTAATTATTTTTCTTTCTCTTTCTTTGTTCCGTTCCACTCTCTTACTTTCTTCCCGTACATCATTAATACCTCTCTATGTGTGCAGTTTATAATTAATGTCTTGAAAACCGATCGTAAAAGTGCTTTTCTCTGAAAAGTTTAAAACATAAGTACATAGTTTAACAATACACAAACTTTTACCTTATGTTTATAGTATTATAGTGTTATTAGTTATTGTTATTTGTCTATAGTAGTAATTTACGTACATAAATAATAGTAATGAAGAAAACCTTAAATAAAAAAACAAACACTTTTCTGTCTATGAAGTTGATAATCTCTTCTATGAGAATGACCTTCAAGAAGCATTATCATTGAAATATGGAAATTTTCCAAGACGGTATAACGTTTGATCGGCGAAGAAAACTTTCCAGTCTGTAAAGAATAGCATTTGTTAAAAAGTTGATATTTCTCGTATAAACCTTGCTGAAGTAAAAATTTAAAAAATGAATAATAACAACAACATATAGTTATTTTAGTGATTTTATTTTATTACCAATTGGAGCTCACCATTAGCGAAAGCATTTAATCTGCAAGATAGTGTATTTTCTGTATAGGACTAAGATAGCTTCGGTCACTTAAGTGAAAAACCTTATGTATTCCATTCAAATGAGTTTCTCTAAATAACTGTAATAAATTATTTTAAAAACGTATACTTCTATCTACTTTATGGTAATTGAGATAAACACTAGGAGAAATGGTCTTATTACTTGCTTTTGTAAGTAGAAGGAAAATAAGGGAATACACTAGGCTAAAGAATAATTATTTCTTTTAAAAGCTGGTTTCCATATAAATAACTTTAGTATACGTATCTTAAACAAAATTGCTGCAGTCAGTTTTTGATAAAATCAAAATTTTCGATAAGTTTTCCATGTAAAGGGCAGTTTGGGGTGGGGGATTTTCTCAAAATCTTCGTGTCGCATCTTTGGTAGATACTAAACTTAAATACCTGGTTTGGTATTTTACTGGCTTTTCTGAGTTATCGGTTCACACAGTGTGACACAGGGACCTTTTGTAATATTTTTAATACAGGAGGACCCAAAATATGTATTTTCAGTGAAATCTTGATACCAAGTTGGTGGATGGTTTGTGGGTGGACTGCGGTACCTTCTCTACCTACATACCAGATACTATGTAGAGAAAGTAAAAAGTAACATACAGGCAGTTAAGAGAACATTTTACATATTTATATTGATATTTGAAGACGACCTAACAACAACTTGCATCGATATTTATTTCATTTACAGACCAATAATTTTGGGTATTAAGAGAAGTGTGTTTTCAGTGTGGTTAGTACTAAAGTATGCATGGCACACACAGACCATAAATGTTTATTTTCCTCGGTGGCATAAGGACAAACCACAATTAGGATGATGGAGAAGAGCTGGTTGCTCTAACCACTGAGCTTCCATGGAAACATGCGAACATAGCATTAAATTTCTCAACTGGTAAACCAAAAAATTATTTCAGCCGTCTAGAAACCCGGAGATCCGCAATTCAAATCCCAGCTACAGCATTGAATGTTTCAATCTGAGTCTAAACTGTCGTAATAGTGAAACTACAAAGCCGAGGATTTAAAGTACTTACGATATTTTAAGTCACCATTGTGGTATATCATCCCAAAATAATTTTAGATCACCTCGTGGTTTACCACGAAATATGCGCCCAAATTTAGGAATTTAATGCCGTGTCGGCCTGTAGCCATGGTAGCTCAGTGGTTGGAGCAGCCGGCTAGAGATGTAGAGATCCGTCGTTCAAATCCTGGCTATGCCATTACATTTTTCAGTCTAACTCTACCTATCTAATTAAGTGCATTGTTTTCAGTACAGCGCATTACATACAATTCAAATATCTATATATCTAGTTATAAGTTTAAAGGTCATGATAATAAAAACTGTGCATTGTGACTACGCTGTGCGGTCGCCGAATGTGTGTAAACGGCTTGCTTCGTAATAGCCGACTGTTGGCATCCATTGTTACACCTACGCGCTAGTGGACACGTGTGTCGGCGGCAAGTTCTTTTGACATATTTACACCTGGACACGTGCTCTGCCGGAAGGTTTTTGGTCGTCAAAGCCCGTGCTGCTACACCTGAGTGAGTAGGTGACACCCGAGGTGGTTTCACATATTCGACTACCTCTGGAAATTTCCTGTTGCGTGATCAACAGATACAAAAAAAAAAGGAACGAAGCCCTGCACTGAGGGTACATCAGTGCAATAGATGAACGAGTTTCAACGGATTGTAATGTCGCCGCAGTAAATGTCGAAAAGAAACTACTGTTAAAAAAGAATTTAAGAAAGACCGTTATTTCTGAGAAGATTCTAAATGTAATCAAATCAGTTTGGAGAAGAAATAGAGATGCAGAAAAAGAAAGTTTTTTGTTACAGTAACTATAAGCATTATAATGATAATTATTGTTGTTCTTGTGCTTTTACTATCCGATATTAATAAAGTTGCCCATTATATTAACAAAGTAGAGATTTTAGTTATTTTTATCCGTAGTAATTTCTTTATAGAATACATTTTTTTCATTCTGATGCTGATTCATGACATGGCTGTCCTTAAGTCAGTGAAATAAATTTCTGTTTAAGTTACAAGCAATCATTTCCGCTGGACTTCATTACCAATATAAAGCTGCAAAACATAAATCGCTTCAGTCAGATACACTCCTGCCTCATAAAACCCGTCTGTGTAAAGCTATAAAAAGGGGAAAATGAACTAAGCTTGACCTACAAAACGCTTTCCTTTTGTCTTTCAAAGTCCGGCGCATGTGTTGTAGAGGTATATAAAATACATCCCTCCAGTATTATTGCGTTCTGGAGAAAGACATTGAAAGCTAAATTAATGGCACCTATTTTCACGTCTGTGTAGTCAAGTTTATAGCCATCGGATAAAGGACAAATACAAAAAGCCTATAGTGCGGCGGCGAGTTTTGAAAGCAAGGCTTATAATTATTTTCCAGCTCGTCATGAATGCAATGCCATTAGACGCTAGTAATTTATTCATCAGTTGTTTTTTCCTCACTCAGTGATTTCTGTTTGCCAGGATTACATATCTAACAATGTTTCATTACTGTCATTTGTTACAGGGGCACCCACTACTCGCCTTGTCTATCTTTAAGCATATACAAGGACCGCAGTACCTAGAAGTGCGTTTTAAGAATGTAGTGTTTTTGAAGGTTATTTACAAATAGTTTCAGTAAACCAGAAAAACAGGATGTATAGTTACCTACTTTAATGTTCAATACGTTTTGAAGTACCCTGAGTCTACAGCAGTTTCAGAGAATATCTTTGCATCTGTCTGTAGAGATATAGAGATAGATATATAGATAGATATCTTAATAAGTAGCTCCCTAATTGTAACTTTGGTGCATTAGTTGCTTTTACTTTCCCTACTTAGCACAATAGAGAAGGTATTGCACTCCAATCAAATATTTTAATCGACATTTCACGTTTTAGAAAAATGAGTCATGAACCAGGCTTTGACTGGAGGGTTAGCGCGCAGTGGCGTGAGAAAGGTGTCAGCTGTCTACGCGTCGAAGCGCGAAGGGAATTGTCTCCAGAAGTAAACCAATTTTGAGCTAACATGTGTTGCAATATTACGCAACAAATAATTGGTTATATATAACATTAAAAATATAGTCAAAAGTTAAATCGTTATAAAAAGCTATTCTTATGGAGAGAGAGAGAGAAAAAAAAAAAAGAATAGAAGTCGTAGCAAAACCAATGGTCGGTTTATGGTGGCATTATGCAATAGATATTTATACAATATATTTTTTCGCCGATTGTATTTTTCTATCCACTTCTGTGCCGATTTTCTTACGTTTGAGTGTAAATTTTTTGGATAGTAGCAAAACATTCTGCGTCCGTGATCAGTATGGCTTAGCGTTTGTTTTGGTTAATGGCACTCCCGTCTGTATAGCTGGTTGGTCCAGTATAATGTCATGGACTTATCCTTCGAATCTGAACCTGGCCGGTCCCCATGGCCGCGCTTGCCAAAGCGTCTCGCTTTGGTGTTTCGCAGCGCAGGGGATCGTGGGTTCGAGTCCCGCCTTGGGCATGGGTGTCATATGTTTGTGTATGTGTGTGTAAAAAGTAAAACAGAAATTCAGTATAATCATACAGTAATCAAAGTAAACAAATTAGGTAAATAAAAAGTAGGGTATACAGCGCCGGAATCCCGATCAGAATTCGGAACTTTAGAAAAAAAAAAATACCCGTGTGGGTACCTTATATTAACCGGTGGATTGTTTTGAACATGTAACGGTCCGTCGAGTCGTTGGTTTGTAGGTTGGTAGGTTAGTTGGTGGTGGATTTTACATTCCGGAGAGGGTTCCAAACCATGTGCTTACTGTGCATCAGCTCCAAGAGGATAGGATGATACTATAGTATTATCGACGGGTGGCCGATACCAGGAAAGGGTCAGCGCGGAAAGCACTAGGAGTCCACGCTCTAAGTCTGACCGGACACCCTTGGTCTCACAGGTGACTCCAAAGCCATTCCGACGCCAACAACTGTATTTCCAAAGCGAATTCACCAACACGGAAAGACGCTAGGAATACCGATACGGATACCGCTAGGAATAAAATGGAGTAGAAATGAAGGGGCAGGAAGTTGGGAGAATAAAGAAAACTCCCAGAATTTGCCTAATGAGTCGGGAAAATCCCCGAAAAAAACATTGGATCGGAAAAGTCTGCTGGGGAATCGAACCTACGACCTCGCGAAAGCCAGTCGAGGCCTGGCACAGTTATGTAATTATTTATCATAAGATAAACTATTATTATATGGGATGTGTTAGATGGCTTGAGTTTCTGTTTATGTACTCAAGGTCG
Source organism: Hymenopus coronatus (assembly GCA_030762935.1). Taxonomy (NCBI): domain Eukaryota; kingdom Metazoa; phylum Arthropoda; class Insecta; order Mantodea; family Hymenopodidae; genus Hymenopus; species Hymenopus coronatus. Next base: position 93,728,532 of record CM060881.1, on the reverse strand, counting down.
CGGGTTCAAACCCGGCGGATGACGATGGATTTTTTCGGGTGTAAAAATCCTTAGCATGGCTTCCTTCGGAAGGGAAGTAAAGCCGTTGGTCCCGTGTCGTAGATTTACGGCACGTAAAAACACCTCAAGCCTGATAGAGAGGCCTCTGAGCAAAATTAAGCGGTCTTTCACGCTCAATATAGACTGGGACGCTGAAAACCACAGTAGTTAAAGAATGTTCATAAATAATACGCCATTTCATTTTTGAGTTTCTGTATTCGCCTCAGTACATTTTAGTGTATCACTATAGTGTACGGTGAATTAAAATTCATTTGTACTGTGTTAATTGACCTTTCTCTAGTCAAAGGCTACTATTAGGTTATGTGATCACCATGACTGTAGTTATTCTGAGACATACTATTTGTGATATTTGCAGTTTTAAATGATGGCGCTACGCAAAGTTGCAACTGGTTGTAAATCGTCCCGAATAATGTTTCTTATTTGAAAAAGAAAAGGAATTTCTGCTGTATGCAAGAAATCTAGACCAAACTGCGCAAGCTAATAAGAAATTACAAAAATATAGAATAAAATCCACCTGAAATAATCAACTGCTTTAACAATTAAATGCCAAAAAAAGAAATTAATGTTCACCAGCAAAAACCAAGTAGCATTCTCCCATTTAACTGTACGAAATGAATACACGCAACGCGTTCTCTTTTTTAAGTACACGTGTCTGCTACCACTTTGTAATTTCGGGCCTGATTGTAGTTAAGGGTTGTGCAAGGTACAAATAGATAATTACCAAAGGCGGGATTCGAACCGGAATGAAAGGGTGCTAAGTGGTGAACATTTTCTAAGTTAAAGTCATCCACAAATTCAATGAATTTTACTTTGAATACACAACACAGTTTACAAAGTGAAAATCTCCCCATTAAATAAAAAAAAAATCCAAGACAGCTTAAAACACACAACGAAAAAAAAAATGCTGGCAGAGTATATGCTATATTTACATTTTCACGTTGTGCTATTAACTACTTCTGCCGGATAAACTATACAAACCGCGTTACCAAATTTTGCCAAGTTAAACGCTCAAAGATGCTAAGTAAGACTTTATAAAAGCCGAAAAAAGCTCTTACCAGGCTTACACAACACGGCCCTAGTTATGCATTACTTAATGTATACATTCGTCACGTTCTCGCTACTAGCCGATCCCTCTTCCACAAGCCCAGGAGTGTCCGGGACTGCGCACCTGCTATTTAGCTCCGCCCATTTCCAACGAAGTCAGCTCATGGAACCGGCTCCAAGGAAGTCGTAGTTTGGCTTGACGCGTCAATGTACTCGCCGATGTAATGCACTTGTAGTCGCAACAGCACGTTACATCAGCTATGCAAAATTCATGCACAATAAAAAGGTCTTCGGAGGCTATTCGCAGAAAATTCAAGATAAACATTTTATTTGTCACATAAATATAAAATACTGTATTTTGATCAGAATCGTGAGAGCCATTTTTTAGAAAATCACAATTTAAAAACAATTCCATGTAAATCTTCGTGTTGGAAGACAGTTAACTTATATACCAAATTTGATATTTTACCAAGTTTTTATTTTGGAGTTATCGTATTCACAGACACACGGACACACATACACACACGCGCGCGGTTCTTTTTCCAATAATACCTTTTTTGGGGAGTACAGGAGACCCTAAAACGTGCATTTCTGGTGAAATCTCGGCATCAGATTTTTGGGTGGAGTATATGTACGTACTATATACAGAAAGCAAAACTGGGATTTCGTGTTCTACACTTCTAAAGAGTAAAGATTCACCATTTATAATAATCCAGTAAAGCACAAAAAGTCTTTTAAGGCAAAAATAAGACTATTATTTAATATATTTAGTACATTTACATTTATATTTAGTTAACTTTTTGTGCTATTCGTTAAAACTGCAGTCGTTCGTGATTTTTTTTCGGAATAAAACAATCTCTTGTTATATTACTTATGATAGAAACGGAATAAATGTGCCAAAACTAGGTGTTGCAATAGGTGCTTTCCACGTTTTTGTATAATTACAGCCATATAAAGTTGGTCTTACAAAACCAAATGATTCAGAATATACTTCAATAATAGCACAAACTAATGATCTCGCATAAAATATATTACTTAGTAAACAGAACCAGACAGACAGACAAAGACGATCAAAGAAAATAAACTTGCCATTACGTGAAAAGGTAAGAATTGAAGATCAACAAATCCACTAAGGTCGTTTTTCAATTGTCGTCTTCAGGTGTGGAGTTTTCTTGTGTATAAAACACGGCACCTCAAAGAGGGACTTTATAAGGGAGGTAAAGCTTGATGGCTTTGAGGGACAAAAAAAGACAAAGAGTGGGCAGAAACAATGAGGGAGACGATAAAGGAAAGAGTTGGAGGATTTGTTGATGAGATGTTAGCTTCAGTTTATCGGATCGTCTCATCTAAAGGGTGACGGAGTGGTGATATTTTGACGCCAAGTTCTTTAATATCTTTTGTCGACCGTGTCGTAACTTTCAGGGAACAGTTTATATTAAAGTGAGGAATAGTAAAACCTTTTCAAGGAGATACTAACCTTGAGAATATATCTGATAATATACATCATGCAATAATCAGCGGGAAATAATACCCAAGTGAAACTGTAGCTGCATTTATCAAACATTTACATTAGTATTTGCTTATTTAAGTATTTTTATCCTAACCTATAGATTTCATATATGCATTATATGTATATTTGTAAACAACTAAAATAAGTCTTTATTTCATCGTAAAATTAAGTAAATACTTTATTTCATTGTAAAATTATTTTAACTCCTTTGTCAACTTCCCATTCTTTAAATTATAAAAATTCCTTGTCATATGAATCCTTCAACTTGCTGGGTAACAAACTAAGTCAGCTTCTTTAGCATATCTAAAACTTATTCAGGAATATATCTTTTTATTCATTTGTTGATTTATTTGATGCAGTTTAAAAAATCTGATGTGTTCAATTCACATAACTTTCTCTATATCATGGCAACAAATTATTCTATTTACTTCATCAAATGGAGCAAAAATTAGCAGAAATAGTCTTATTTCTTGCTTCCTTGTTAGTAGAAGCGAAATAAGGGGGTACCATAGGTTAAAGTAATAGTCAAAAGCTGGTTGTTCTGCGACTGAAGTTCCTTTGTTTGTATGGACACAAGTTCACAAAGTCCTGCATGAGAAAAGTATAAATCTTTATAGCTGAAAAAAAAAACAAGGAATATCTCAAAAACAATCAACTCCACGAAAAAAATGTATATGACATAAATTGTGTGTTTTAAGGTGCTCTTCATTTGCTGTGTTGTAAGCTTTTGTCCATCTCTTACAGTTTAGCAGGTATGCAAAATTCCGTAAAATTGACCAAGAATAAAGTAGTCTTCAGAGGCTATTCCCAGAAAATTCAAAATATACATTTTATTTGACATGTAAATTATTTAATATACTATATTTTAATATCGTTAAGAGCCACGTTTGAGAAAATCAAAATTTTCGAAAAATGTTCCATGTAAAGGGTAGTTGGGGGTGGGGGATTTTTCTCAAAATCTTGGTGTCGCATCCTTGGAAGAGACTAAACTTAAATACCAAGTTTGGTATTTTACCGACTCATATCGTGTTCACATATGGACACACATACGGACCTTTTTGTGAAAATGCTTTTTTTGGATATTGCGGACCCTAAACCATATATATCCGGTGAAATCTCAGTATCGAATTTTTGGGTGGAGTGCAATACCTTCTCTATACACAATGTACATGGTTCGTATAGAGAAAGTAAAAACCAGAATTGAAACTGTTTACTCCGGCGGGGTTACGCAGCAACGAGCAAAGCACTGCCTACGTCACTTCTAAAATTCAATTCCTCATAATGACGGCTCTAATAATATTAATATTAATAAATATAAGAATATTTCACTTAATATTAGAATAGGATAAAACGTTGTATATGAAATGAGAAATTAGAACATTCGCGCTTATGCGCTCGTGTACTAAACATCTCACTCACGATTAATAGTCTATGTCAGCCATTTATAGTCTAAATAACTATTCTTTGATCTAGCATATATCGAATTAGGTAAGAGCAGTTTGTTTATTCCGTTCCAAAATGATAATCAATATTTCACCAGAAGCACATGTTTTTAGCTTAAAAAGCATGTGTGTGTGTGTGTGTGTGTGTGTGTGTGTGTGTGTGTGTGTGTGTGAATATAAAACCCCGGAAAATCAAATATGTTTCATTCACATGAATTTTTCTACTTGATCTGCAAACAAATTATTCCTATAAAACACTTTTCTTTAATCTACATCATGCTAAACAAATTAAACATTGAAAGAAACGTCTTATTACTTAGTTCTTTCTAAGTACGAGAAGGGAAATATAGGAATAGACAAGAGTAAAGCGACAGTAAAATATTTTAAAAATTAGCTGCTATGTGATTGAAATTATTTTTTTTTAAATGGCCAGAAGTAAAATAAATAAATAGGAAACAAAGTAAGTAAGTATTTTAAAATTGAAACCAATAATAAGGAACATCTCGGAAGATTAACTCCACAAACATTTTCTAGGACATAAATGGTGTGTTTTAGCGAGAGCTATATTTTTGTGAAGTATATCTTACAGTTTATGAATTTTGCAAAAGTCATCCAAAATAAGGAGGTCTTTAGAGGCTTTTTAAAGAAAGCTCAAGATATACATTTTATTTTCAATTCACATATATTTAATACGCGGTATTTTCAATAAATCGTTAGTCATTTTATGTAAATTAACATTTTCAAAAAATGCTGCAAGTAAAGGGTAATTTAGGGTGGGGGATTTTCTTGAAAATATTCGTTTGGTATCCTTGAAGGATACAGTCTAGTTTCTAGTTTAGTTTTTAACAGACTTTTCATTTTTGAAGTATGCTGTTCAGAGACACATATTCACACACACAAAACCTTTTTCCAAAAATGCTTTTCTTGGACTCAGGGGACACCCAATCATGTGTTTCTGATGAAATCGCGACATGAGACTTTTACCTGGAATACAGTACCTACCATCTCTATCTACTACTACATAGTACGTGCAAAGAAAGTATTTTAAAGCTCTTGAAATATTGAATACTGAGACGTTTAATACTCGCATATAACCTATACTTGAAATAACAGGAGTACACACAGGTAAAGGAATAAGTATAACATTACTTTGCTCTTAAACGCGAGGTTATATTTGACAATTTAAGCAAACTACAATGACCCAAATTGTGTTGACAGGACTCCAAAAGATAAAAAGAGCAAACAGATTAAAAATACCGAACAGTAAAGCTAGAATTTGATACAGGATAACAAATTACACATTAAATAAATTACAAAACCCTTGAAAAATTAAATTATAATTTCTGGTTGTACACATTATCAAATTATTATGAGCATATTAAGAGAGACGAAAAGGAAAAGGTAAAAGATCAGAAAAGGATCACAACAGCACGTGTTCACCCAACACACTCATTACTGTATAGCTTACCAGTTGAAAAGCAAGTCATTCAGGCAATGGACAATAGAGCCAGCTAACCTCAGAGTACGACAGAAACGACGGCACAGTCTCCAAAAAAAAATCACGAAATTGTGCTCGAGTAACACATAAAACTTCTAATTTAGTGTAAAATGTATTTAAAAATCAAAATCGGCACATCTACATAAAGAAAAATACAAAATGTACAAGAAATGTATTGTTGGACATTATATAAAATGGTTGTGTATAGCTTTATCACAGAATTCTGTACACGATGACTAAAGAGAGCTTTTAATATAAAGCGAACGCTAATTTGAGAGAAGGTTAGACCACTCGCCTCTCACCTAGATGGCCCGGGTTCGATCCCAAGCGACTGCATGCGAGATTTGTGGTGGACAAAGCGGCGTTGGGGCGGGTTTCCTCCGGGTTCTCCGGTTTCACCCGCCATCGCATTCCACCGGTGCTCCATCTTTATTCATGTATCATCAGTGTCACCGCCTGCGGTGCCGTAAGTAGTTAAAGCGGGCGTTAAACACTACCAAAAATATAGATTTATTCATAATATACTAATCACATTTCCTCATAAACTTGTGTATATGTTTGCAGATAAGTATAAAATCGCTATGTTTTACAACAATATAAAAATTTCTTATCCATGAAATAGTAAAAAAATAATTTCGATAATTAAACAATTGCAACTAAATTAAAATAAATTAAATAAATATACACTGTGTTTCCATTTTATGTTGTCTTTCGTTTCTTTGGAGGGATATGGTGCACTTTTTTTTTTTTTTTTTTAATCCCTATTTACATTTCCCCCCGTAGGTTTTACTGATTACTGGTTTAGTGGTTTTACTGTTTCTTTTACAAACATATACACATTGCATAAACATATAACACCCACGCCCAAGGCGGGACTCGAACCCACGATCCCCTGCCCACAAAGCACCAAAGCGAGACGCTTTAGCGAGCGCGGCCATGGGGATCGGCGCACTTGTGATCCGTCCGTGGTCTAGAAGTTGGTATAAAATTGCTTGACGTTATGTCTACTATTCCGTTGGGCATCTGCAGAAAATGAACACGGTGATTCTCGCATACAGAGTGCCTCAAATGTTTAGCTCATTATGCCGCATTCACAATTTGTAAGCGCAGACGCGTAAGCGCAGTACTTTGCCTTCATGTTATTCAGTGTAAGCATTCACATAGAAGCAATACGCTGCGCAAAGCAATGCAACACAAGAGTTGCAAATTACAAACTTTATCCTTTATCAGAGAAATGATTCGGCTTTCCTTCCTCTATGCATTGCCTGCTGTTCAACAACAGACAATCGCAATGCCAGATTTTACAGCGCCTACTGCGCATACATGCACTTCTATTTGGCCGTGCTGCGCCATTTCTCATATATTTCAAGAGGTTATGGCAGTTTCTTTGCGATTCCTATTTTGATTTAATGGATGTATCCACCAATTTGTGATTTCTTGGCTCTCACAAATCGTAAGGCGCAAAGAGGAAATTTACAGTTCATTAAATGTGCAGCTTCATCACTTTTTGTGGACTCCAAGCTTGCATTATATTCAATACTTTTGGACAAACAATTATTCTGATGTCACTGCCGCGAGCATCAGCTGCTAATATGTACTTATAACAACATAATTATTTTTAAAACATTGAGTGAACTCTGTTATATGATATTTTTGTGTTGCTGTATGTTATTTAATTTGAAACCTGCGGAGTGCTTGAAAGATATCTGCAGTTTACAAATGTAAAAACCTGTGCAAATTTCTTGCGTTACGCTAACTACATTGAACAGACGAGAGCGACCTTTGTTTTACCGTCTTGTTTATCAGCGGAGAGGGCGTCGGGTCGAGCTTATTATGAAGGGTAAAGTGAAGGTTGCTATCGCCAGTACTCTACTGGCGAATTTTAACTTGAAATAACCCGTTTGAATCCTGCAACTCTTAACACGTAAAGGGATATGCGCACTCGTCAATACAGAAATTCTTTCAAGAATCGCTGGTACAATTAATTTATAAAATAACCTCTGAAATGCATAGCTTGTTCTTCAGAAAGCTACAGCACAGCTGGTTCAGTCTCTCTTGGAAATAAACGGTCCTCAACAGTGGCCAATTGAGTTAAATTTGAAGAATATTTCATGCAAAATTATATGTACTTGATATTGTGATTAATCTACAGATTTTGGAATCACCTGGGACGTTCGTCAGTGCCTCCAATTAAAGTGGTTCATCTCAGGCTTAGGAGCGTTCATCGGTTCCAAAATGGTTTCAGATGAAATATTTTTAACTCATTTTGCAGGTTTCACTAAATCCTAGGATGATAAATAGCTGATATTCCGAGAATATTCCGAAGAATATAAGACTAAGAGAAAGCCCTTAGCAGAAATTAAAAAGGTACGTAAGCAAAATGGCTAACTTAGCCTGCTTCCTTATTTATACAATATAAATTCGAACAGTCTGTGACTTAGTAGATCATCTGTTATTAAAACACGTCTTGTACAGCTGCAAAAAAATCTGAAACGAAATAACTGATTTTGACATTCATAGAACATAGTAGTCATTCCAGAACAATTTTCTAATAGAAAATATACCTTTCAATACATTGCTTGTCACAGTTCAGATTTGTCCAGATTGATATTTTTTTGAAAAGTATTTCAGGAATTATTTGGGAAAAACAATGCTTGGTTCATCTTACAATTAGTTCCTTTCCTGGCTTGAGGAAATACTGAAATCAGCTTCCTGTCAAGTGTGCAGTGGGATTCATAGACATTGATGAATATATCCGTTTCCCCCAAAGATAACTGTAAAGGTTTTGGCCACGGTACGGTACCATGTATGTGCACGTCCACAATAGGCAGTTATGTCTGTTTAATATTCATTAGAGTAGAAGTGAACACTGCGCTCAGTCTGGTATGTATCATCTCTGACCGTGAGCAGGTGATAAAAGATCCTGGCTAGAATTGTCAATAACGTCCTGTAGCCTACTTCACACATTATGATCCTCCTTTCATGCTAACTACTGTTCTAATAGCTTAAGGGATTCGGGAAGCACAAATCTAAAAAAAAAAATATGATGTGTTCATTCACACGACTTTCTCTACATCTCTGTAACAAATTATTCTTCTATCTGCTTTATGATAATCGAGATCAACATCAGCAGAAACGGTCTTAATTATTTGCTTCCTTGTAAGTAGAGAGAAAATAAGGGAACAAACTAGGTTAAAACGATAATCAAATCTTTTAAAAACTGGCTGCATGTGGTTGAAATCAGTTTCTATGCAGGCCAAGAATTTACAACTTTCCTGTGTGAGAAAAGTCTAAGTATTTCAAATCTGAAACAAATAACAAGGAATGTCTCAGAAATGATCAACGCTACAAAAAATGTATATAACATAAGTGTGTTTTAACGATAGATGAGTGTTTAATGCCTGCTTTTACTACAAACGGCACCGCAGGTGATGACATATGGAATGAAGATGGAGCGTTGGTGGAATGTGATGGCGGGGGAAACCAGTTCCGAAATAAATTTCCAATACATTTTCTCAGGTGTAAAAATTATAAGAATAGCTTGTTTCCGAAGGAAAGTAAAAGTTCCGTTTCATAGATTTATGATACGTATAGAATCTCAAGTCTGAAAGAAGCCTCTGATCAAGTTTTCTGGTCTTTCACACCCAATATAAGAATTATCTAGACATAATATTAATAAAATATAAGTAGATAAAAAGCAACTATAAATAAACACAATCTCCTTTCATGTCTCTATTCCGAATAATGCCAATTTTATTATTGTCAACTTAATGGATGATAATGGAGAACTTCCATTTAAATTAGCGAACGTAAAGAATATATGAACAAAAAATAGAAATCAAATGTGCTTTGGAGGTCACTAAGGGAGGCGAAGTAGGAGGAGGGCTTCATACTTTGGGAGTAATGTTTGCCAGGCCTGTTCTATCCACTTCATGCTAACCACACATCACATGAACAAAAATAATGTTATTACTCGTACTTATTTTCTTATAGAATCAAAAGGAATAAGAGTATATAATAGGCTAAGGTGATAGTAATTTTTTTAAACAGAGCGGGTTGGCTCAGGTGATAACGTCTGTGGTCTGTATCCGGTAGGTGCCGGTTAAAATCCATTGGGCCGACTAATACATCTGTGTTAGTTTTTGGTTTTCTCAGTCGCCAAGGATATTTAATACCACGACCCAAGATTCCATGTTAAGCCTAGAACAACAGTAACACAGAAAATAGATGATAATAGAGTCTATAGATTAGTTACAGTAGCTAGACTGAGTGGCACTCCAATGCCACAATCTTTTAGCGGAGCAAAGTAGTATGGCATGCAGAGATATGACCTCGAGGGCTGGCTGAACTCACCATCTGATCACGCATGGTGGAGGCAGCTAGACTAGAGGCTTCAATGCCACGTGCGTTCGTAAAAGGTAAATAGAATTTAAAAACTGTAAGAGATGCTGTTTTGCGAATTTCTTAAAGTTACGTTCTACTTGCTTGATCAGGATGAAAAAATAAAGAAAGAACTAATAACGTCTTCTCATTTTAGAAAAGCTTAAGTAAGTAATAGGACATTTGAACAAAAAATAAGGAATATCTCGCAAATGGTTAATTCCATATATAGCACACATATATAATATTTAATATAATATACATATATGTGTATATTATATATGTATATATAAATTGTGCTTTGACGGGATCTACTTTTCTTTTGTCGTCAGATAGGGTCCATCTCCTACTGTTTACACTTATGTAAAAGTCAGCCAAAATGAAGAGGTCTTCAGAAGTGATTCCCAGAAAACTCAACATATGTAATTTATTTCTAATACAAATATCTTTAATATATGTCATTTAATCCAAATCATTAGGTCATTTTTGAGTCGATCGAACATTTCAATAAATCTTTCATGCAAAGAGTAACTTGAGATAGAGAATTTTCCTGAAAATCTTCGGATCGCAACCTTGAAAAATACTGAGCTTAAACGCCAAGTTTCGACTTTATCAACCTTTTGTTTATGCTGTTTACAGACTCACAGACCTACACACTGAGAAACACACATAGACTTCTCCTAAATGTTTTATTTTTGTATTCTGAGATTCTATAAACGTATAGGAAATATTGGTCTCGAATTTTTGGGTACCTTCTATACCTATACATTCTATGTGAAAGACAGAGTAAAAGTAATACCAGCAAAACCAGCAACACTTTATAAAAGCGTCTCATAAATGCCCGAATATCGTATTAAGAAAACTGCTAGACCTAGAAATGATCATATATCTAACACTGCACTATTTATGAAGAAACGGAATAAACAGAGCAGTATATGATCAGGTATCTGAAATGTTGTTTCATACAAAGGATGCTAAAGTTAATGCCAAGAAAAATATTTTACTATGATATTTGTGAACCTAAATGCAAGTGAATCTAAGATTGTTCTGTTTATTTCTAAATGTTGCACTAAAACGATGCTTAGCTTTTTGGTCATACTTGCCCATTAGTGTGAAAATAGATTTTATATTAATTACACATGAAGTCTATTTTAAATACGCTTTAATGGGTGCGTCTATAGCCTATATTTCGCTAATGGTTCACTTGTAAATGCAGAGTGATCCAATTTTTAGTACACGATTTCATATTCTAGTTCAGCGAAATTGAACCAGTTCGAGGGTGGAGGCGCACAATGAATGGTGATATGGATAAAGTTGGCAGAATAACACTGCAAGATCTTAATATGGAACCACTTTGCAAAATAAACAGAAAAATATCCGAGAAGGAAGAACGGGCTAGAAAAAATAAAAGGAAGAGAGAAGATTCACAGAACCCAAGTTATTGTGAATCGAGGACTTTGTAAGGTTTTGTGAGTGTGGAAATGAAGAAAAACAAAATAAACTTTTTCAACCTTACCTTTTCTTATACCTAGGTTCCAGTTTCATAAAATGCATTCAGTATAGGAATCTGACACTTTTATATATAGTGTGAACGATTTTAGAGCATGTTAATGGTTGTTATTTAAAATACATTAATACACTTCTAAATTTTGAGAAAATAATTTTCCAACGTTTTTAAAACATTTACAAAATTAAACTTAATAAGGATAGCCAGTTCATGGTTAACATATCATACTATTTTATTGTTCATGTGCTGCTGGAGCTTTTGAGAAAATGTAACCCAAGTTTTTAAAATTTATCTTTGTAGATATAGCCTGGAAAATGTTTATTTAATATTTTATCAACTTAAACCAAGATAATATAAATAAATAAATGTATATGTAGTAGATGTCAGCAATTTAAGAGTGGTTTCATGCTTGTAAACATCAGTTCGACATAAGAAGCAGCTAAAGATGAAGGTGGAAGCCAGTTGCTTGACACAGAATCAACTCTTGTGTTACTGATTAAATTCTTGAACATTTTTAAATTATTTAATACAATAGTTATTCATTGTTGTACCCAAACTGGCGTAAATAAAGCGCGTTCAACAGCTGCCAAAGTAAAGTAAGATGAAGAGAGCAGGCTATAAAGCATCACAATGTGGAAAGTTATGCTTCTTCAACTTTGTATTCATACCTCAGAGAAATACCGGGAAAACAGTGGATGATGTATGGCTTGTTCATGTTTAGGCAAGGATCGTGATACGAAATTTCTACATGAAGATGTTTCTCTGATCTCAGTTAACCAAATGATGGAAATCCTTCAAATATAGCTTACGCTAATTTTCTGGTAACAATAAACTGAAGAACAGCCCAAATCGAAATAACACTGACCGTTATCTATAGCATTCAAAACCTTAAACTAAACTTAAGAGACAATTCGCAGGAAACTTTTTTATATACACAAAGGGTAACAAACACACGAATTTCGCTCTTATCTTCATAACTTTCCAATAAAAAGTGCATTTAACTTGTGATAAATATTTGCTAGATCGATTTCAGAGCACGTTTTGATGTAGATATTAACATACAGATGACTAGGTCTGCAATAAGCTTTTAAACAGAGGCAATCGGTCTTCATAAAACTCCATTGGGTGGTCCCACGGGAAAAAAACAAGAACGCCCATTAACTTTTTAATGTTTATCGCTTATGATTATGAAGAATAAAAATAACAATAGTGATGATTCAAAAACGCTTCTTACACTAAGGAGTTTTTAACTTAAATTGCAAGCTTTAAGAAAATACACACTTTTTAAGGTATCGTATTTCTTGTATCACTTGAGAATAACAAAATGATTGAACTATTTTAAGGGTATGAAAATGCAATTTATATCACGTCAAATTGCACGAAACAAAAATCTGAGGTTTCCCGTCGCACAAAGGTGCTAGAAAAATCGACAAAACTCAACAAACGTCATTTTTTTAAAAATGCAGGTTTTGACGGATTCTGGTCAATTGTAATGAGAGGAAAAGAGTACACTTTTCATAACATCACAGAACTCAATATTTCCCATTGAAAAAATGCCTCAATATAGAGCCTTTTCACGAAACTCAACATCTCCATTTCTTAAATGTTCACAAAGCTCAACATATCCTTCAATAAATCAACATCTCACATTTTTATCCCATTATCATCAAATACATTGTTACAACAATGCCATGTGTTTGTTTTTCGACAACAATGGCACAGCTGTTGGAAGCTAAAACAATATATTTTTTTTCCGCGTTAATTCAGTGTATTTTTGGCCGCTATAGTGAGCAAATGTGTTCTATAAGTAGTGGCGAAAATGAATAACAATTCTGACTCTTCAAATGACTGAAAAGGGCAGCAGGAGTAGGAGCAGAGTACGTCAATCTAAGAGTGGCAGATATACAGTTGCTCTTAAAAATGACGATATTAATCCCAACTGTTATCATTTAGAACAGCGAAAAGGAAGTAAATGTACTGCCGGTTTCTTTCTGCTTAAATTATCTATTTCATTTTCAAAACAACTTATACAGAAACAGTACAAAAGTGGAACAGGATAACTTATTGCTAAGATGTATGAAAATTGGTCTACCTAAACGGCGTATAGTAAAGGAGAACTTCAAGAAGCTAGAAAGATCTGTGTCTGTTGCTTATTTTATAAGACGTGAAAATGGGTATGATTTCCCAGTATGTGCTGCAACGTTTAGAAAATTTATTATGACTGATGTTTGTAATCACAAATATTTATTGAATATCTGCATTGTTATTAATCAACAATGTATTTTTGACAGGTGTTTCTGCTAAAAGAAACAAACCGGAAGGCCTTGCACCTAAGGAAACCCGAGGAGGGCAAATTCGGAAACACTGCGAGAAGGATGAAGAGCAGTCTGAGTGTATTACGAGAGATATACTGAAATATGTCATGCGGCATATTCTTCAAGAAATATAATAGTACGTTCTTATCCTCCACCAGAGCTCAACTTGAAAAAAAGTGTATGACAAGTATTGTGCCTCTAGAATGAGGGATGTTTTAGCATGTTCTATTTCTAATGTTTTACAAACATTTCAATTTAGATTTTAGAAATCCCCATGTGCAAAACTTCTACTAGAAATAAAATCCCCTGTAGTAGGTCTCGAGTGAAAAAATAAAGCAGGGACTTATTACAGGATACATAAAATTAAGGACAAAGAAGATAATGTATCTCTTTGCTTTGATTGCCAACAAATCCAGCTACTGCCCAAATTTTCACTAAGGGAAATTTTCTTTTCTCGCCAAGTATGGTTATATAATTTTATAATCTTACAGCATTCACAAAACAAATCCAAAAATATTGTGAATTATATCTGGCTTGAAACAGATGCTGGGCGAGGTGCAAACGAAATAGCCTCAGCGTTGAGGGACTACATTGGTAGTTTAGAAAAAGTTTAATCACAGAACAATCCAGAAATTTAACCCTTAGATTGCTTTCAGATTCTTGTGGGTCTCAAAATAAGAATTCCATAATTTTGGCTATGCTTGTTGCCTATCTAGAAGGCTCTAAAGTTTTTAAAAGAAATTATACATTTCTTTCCTATCCGAGGGCATAGCTACATGCCTCCGGACCGCGTGTTAGGTATAATAGAGAAAGAAATGAGAAAACACGAATCGATCACATTATCATCTGAGTATTATGAAATTTTGAGTAAAGACTGGCATACCTATGATTTAAAATCGATGGTAAAAATATTGTAAAAGGTAAATACCTTTTAAAATTACAGAGGTGAGAATATTTACATACAAAAACTTGTAATAATCGTGTATAGTGTTACGTACAAAACATTATTTTTCTACACCAATAGAAGTTGAAGTGTTTAAGCTAAGGCAGACAGCTTTTGTAATGTCTAAAGCATCTGAACTTCCAATGGTGAACCATGTCAGAAAGAAGAAAGCTGATGACTTGAAGTTAACGAGTTAATTCGATAATTAATCAGAAGAGAGTAAAGTATTTTATGGCAAAGTTCTAAAAGAATGTGGCAAAGATTCTGACAACAGGATGGATTATGATGAGGAGCCATTGCTTTGAGATTTTGTACATACAGTTTACAGTGGTTTTGGTATTCCAAAAAGAAAAAAAAAGAAAGCGAAAGTAATACATCCGATCTTTTGTAATTATTATTATAATCATCATTATCTTATATATTATATTTCATTGAAATTATTTACATTGTTATAATAGCTTTCATTAAATCTACAAAAGAATGTATACATAAATTATCAAGTGATCAGCTAGCCCAGAATTTGGTTGCAGCAAATCGTCCTGGAGTATTTTACGGACAATGTTCAGAAATCTGTGGGGCCAACCACAGATTTATACCTATTGTAATTGAATCTACTTCTGCTAATCATTTCATCAACTGAATTTCTAATTTATCTGAAGAATAAACATCAGATGACTGAAAAGCAAGTAATTGTCTCCTAAACCACAGCATGGTCTTCTGAAGAGTTAGTAAACTAAAGTGAAGAATGCGCAGCCGGAACAAATGCAATGCGTAAATCTTGAAGTGCAAGGAAGAAACAATAGAAGAAAAATAATAATATTAATAGTAATAATAATAATAATCAGAAGAAGTAGGTGAAGAAGCGGTATCTTCTGCACCGGTCATCGCTGGAGCACAAAATGCTGCTTGAATGAGCAGCAGACGGTTACGCTTATTACTCTTGGAATTGCTGCAGAAGGTTATGGACCTATTGCTGCAGCATCCGTAGATTGTTTGTTAAGCATTAAATATTTAATAAAAAGCTTCCGTACAGTTATTCAGTCACGGGACTGTAACACAGGACCAGCAGACAGAATCGCCCTGAGTCACGCCGCTACCAGCAGAGTGTGACAAAACAGGTGTACGGTGACCTTCCGCAAAGAAACCATTCACTCGGTAGTCAAGCGATGAAATAATAAAGAAGACACTGAAATAGTTCACGCTTTTTTATTTGTACTTCATACTTCCACGAAGGGGAGTGAGGCGAGAAAATGATGAATAGGAGGGCAGTAACAATGTGGTAATCATAAAAACAGGATCTACAATGTTCTTGCAATTCATGTTACATGCATATTTGTCACGCTCATTATATGTTATCATCACCTCTAGGGGACATGGGAAAACTACTGTATCTGCCGTCATTTTGTCACGCTACAGCTACCATCGCAGGTAGTGTTAAGCGTGTTCGGGATCACACAAGCATCATAATTTTATCCAGTAGTTACATCACTAGCTTCAGCGGCGGTTATCAATTAATTTGATTTAGTAAAGATTTTACTAACTAGTTATTCAATTTTAATTTCTCGCTTCTGTTTCAACAATATATTAGGATTAGAAGTTTATTGCTTTTTAACTGCTTTTCTTTGTAGAGATGTATCTACTAAATATTTTAATTTTTGTATTTTCGAATCACTTTTTCCTTTTAAATAACGCGATCTCAAAGTTTTATTTTTAAATTCTGAAATTTAATAATTTTGATTATTATTTTCATTTTTTTAATTTACTTTTATTTTAATATGGCATGTTTAAATAGCATATTCTAAAAAAAAAATTTCGAAACACCATTAGAAAATGTCTACAATTTGATAAAATAATTTACATTTTGATTTTTGTATTTTAATATCATTTTATTTTGTGATGTTTAAACGACGAATTCCCACATTACGACACTAGTGAAGTTTAATAAAAGGGTCAACAATTTCATTTTTCTATTTTCCTTTCATTGAGTTCTCTGATATTTAAATAACAACTTCCCAAAGTTTGATTTCAAAGCTTTATTAATAAATGCTGAAGTTAAATAGAATGCTCAACTTGCACATCTCCTTAGCCACAGATATCATTTAACTATTGATTTTTTTTCTTGCTACTCAAGCCACAGAATACATTGTTGTTTTAATTATATAAAGTTCAAATGGTCAGTAGCTTTTTGTACTTACACCAAAAATCAGAAAAGAAGACTTAGACTTTCGGTACTCATATGAAGATTTCGATAGTTGTTTTTATTGCCATGGACTTGCACTTTGCTCTTTGTTATCAGAAAGTTGTGTTTTTATGTATCCATATTCGCAAACTATAAGATAGATTTAGATAAGCGTTTCAAACCTTTATAGCTATACATAGATTCAATTCCATATAGGGAAATTTTAACAGGCGCTTTGGTTTCAAAGTTACGAGGAGAAATGTACACAGTTGGGAAGAAGTATCACCTGTGGAATATTGTATTAAAATTATATACCATATACAAAAAGTAAAAGAGCCCATTGTTTTCCTATAATTAAATAGATCTCTGTGAAAATGTTCTAGTAATTATCTCCAAAGCTTATTTTTAAAACGACGCATAAAGGAAAGTTTTATTCTGAAAAAAATATTTATTTTGTTTTGTAAAGTCACATTTGTTCAATTTCAATGACATTTAGCACATATATATCTCATATAAAATTGTAAAAACATATTCATATATCTAGATTTCATACAACTGTAGGTTATGAATTGCTTTAATGATCCACATATTAAATAAACAAACAATTTATTCTAGAAACCTACATAGGGCGAATTTAAAATGTTTATTTCATAGAACTCCTTGTAGATTCCATAAACCTCTTTTCATTTTCCATTACATTTCACTGGTAACTTTATAGGAGACCACATATAGTACATGAATTAACTGAAATTTCGGGGTGCCATATGTTTAGGCACGCTTGTATTGTATATAAATTGATTCATGTAATTTAGTCTGATAGCGTTTAAATATTTTATTACTCCTAGAAGAACTATAAACTAAAATCAGATAGAAGTAATTTATTTTTTTTATTTTATTCATATATTTTGAAAATGATTTAAACGTAATTTTAAATGACAATATAACAATATTATTGTACAAAGTTAGTCTCCTGTATAACCACATTATGTGTATAACTGCTAAGAAAATATAGCTTAATCAGAAGACAAATTTAGTGTCACACATTAAGTTTGTAATTCATTTTACACTTTTAATATGGAATGATAGGTATTTAGGAGAGTATTATTGTCATAATAATTATCTACGTGCCTCAGCTATGCTTAGTCAGGAACTATGAAGATGTTCTTATTCATCTTACGATATGGCCATGGAGATAGCAAAGTTTCTCATATCAGAAATGATAATAGTAATAAGAATAATAGTAATAGTGATAGTAACACCACCACCACCACCACCACCACCACCACCACCACCACCACCACCACCACCACTACTACTACTACTACTACTACTACTACTACTACTACTACTAATAATAATAATAATAATAATAATATTGCTTTTGTAGTTTTAAAACTCTGGTTTATTAAATTTTAACAATGATTAATTTGATATAATTCGTTACAAATACTAGATGCACGTTAGCGTGTGATGCCACGCATTATTGCACCTCCTGAGAAGTGCAAGCACCGAATCTTCTTAGTTACTAGCTTCTTAGTAAATGTGCATCTTTCTATACATAACATGCCTTGCGGCATAACACATGCATATCTATACAATAATATACTTATTTAATTAGCATTATATTAAATGATTCTTAATTAACACTTTTTGAGGCAGTGTAATTTTTTTGCTAGTATTTAACGCCCGCTTTTACTACCATGGTACCGCAGGCGATGACAATGGTGATACATAGATGAAGATGGAGCACCGGTGGAATGCGATGGCTGGGGAAGCCGGAGAAAATTCGCCCCTGCGCCGCTTTGTTCTCCACAAATCTCACATATTGGGAACATTGTAATTATTTTCAAGTTCCAAGTGATTTTTAAATTTAAAATATTTATGTATTTATAAGCTTGTTCATCCATGTTCTTATTTTTGTTTGACGTATTCTTATTCGGGCATGGTGTCACCCCTTTTTACGTGGATTTATATTAAATTCTTATATTAAATTCTTTAATATATTTTTATTGAAGAGATTTCCACATTTAATCCTTGTTGCCACTATATTGGTTTTGTTTTTTCTTTTTATTGTTCTTTAAATTTTGCACCTGTTACGGTTGCAGCTGCCGTTCTTTTCCGTGGCAAGAATTCCAAACCCTTTTAGCTTAATCATCCATGCATATAGCCATTCATATTTTCGTCCCGTCCCGGTATCCTCTTCCTTTCTAATACTTTGCTGCTACAATTGTCGTTCTCTGTAGCGTGCATATTTATTTAATATTCTAGAAATCGATAACTCTCATTGTCTTTTGAATGATTGCTTATGTAGAAAACTGACAGCATGAAATATCTTGCTAAAATGATTGTTGTGATGTTTCAAAACACTAGCTTGTATGGCTATATAATTTATCGTTCTGGAAACAATGTGCCATAGATCATTTTTTTTAAATACACATAAAAACTTCAAGTTTCACAGTAAATGAATTGACAAATAGATTTATCACATTAGATTTTTTTCATATTATTCCCTAATTGTAGAAGAAAAATTATTGCTTTCTGTGCCCTCCAAACTCCTAATTATAAATAAATAATGTATTTATCAAAATTCTAGCTCTATTTCGAAAAAAATATGGTAGTTTCCTTCTATGTGCCTTAACGAAGAATTGTACAAATTTTGGAACAAACTAGTAAAAATTGCATTTTGAAAATGGCAAAATTTGCGAGAAAACAAGGTTGAACATTGAGCATGCCTATTAATCAGCATTCTTCTGCCCATTTATAGCTTCAGTTAATTCGAAGTTGAAATGATCAAGTATAAAAAAACTATACCACTACCAACACAAACCACCAATAACACTGAATAACTCTTAGCAAATGGTTGTGGAATAATTTTTCAGCATTTATTGAGATGTGGAGACATCTTGCGACAAGTTTCTATTACCATCTTTCGACTAACCAAAGTCTTTAAATGACCAGTGGCGCATTTTGGAAAACTGGTGAAATTAGCGAGGTTGACAAATTATTATATTTATACATTTTCAATATGAGCCATATCCCTACAAAACAATATTGTTGTATTGCCATTTAAAATTAAGTTTGACATTTCTTTTTTGAGAGTATTTAATTGAAACAAATAGATGATATACTATAGTTTTATTCCAACAAATTAACCTTCTAATGTTTCGTTTTACTAGAAACATAAATATTTAAACGCTATCAAGAATTGAAAATTTAGTTGGATCATAATGTATAGGTAAAAATATTTATATCACAGAATTTTAGTAAATTAAATAACGACACTTTATTATGTATTTATTTTACAGCACTACCATTATTTGAATATACTGAAACACATTTTAAAAGAATTAAAAAAGTAGGGTTCCAATTCTTTACCATATTTGTAGGTGTTTAATTAATCTTTTTACTTCAACAATTTTTAGGATTTTCAGGTTTGTCTGGACGATATTCAGAATACCCTGATGTATGAAATATTTACACCCATTAAATTTTGTATATGATCAAATTATTTTTATCGAAGGGTAAATTGACCATATATATGCTTAGAAAATTGCAAGAAGAATATATAAATTGGGATCTACAAATAAATCTTTCGAAGCTGAATATATGCTTGATGGAGGTGTAGGAAGTGTCATAGTTTTGGAAGATAGATCCACTATCATGTGCTGTAAAACTGATAAATGCGATATATATAAACAATTATAACAGACAAACTAAGTAATCAGACTGAAATTAGGCACAGATTACAAAAAGGAAAAATCGCTATAAGACAATTTATTCCTTAATTTGTAACAGTACTACACATGGCGACCTAAAAAGGGGAATATTATACTGGACCCCGCTGTTAGATTTGAGCTTGATGACCATCAAGCTGCAGAGGTAGATGGTGTAAAGAGAAGCCACTATGAAAAATAGCTTTCCTTACCTCTCAGAAGCAAATACTAAAGAAATAACTGGGAAGTTATTGGCTTGCTATTTGGTGCACACGCAGAACAGTTATTATTACAAAAATTACAGTTAATATCTTTGGGTGTCCTCCTACCGCATTACAAAATACGTCTCTAACCATTTTGATAGATTCTCTTCAAATGGTACATAATTACTGCAACTGTTAAAAAATAATCAAATCCATTGCGTAGCTGCCCAATAACCTAAGTTTAATATTATTAATAATTAATATCAGATAATTTCATATCGTTAAAAGTAATCTTCAATATTTTAAAATTAATAAAATTATCAAAATAGATTCATAAGTGGGCTGAAATGTTATGGTCTCTCTTATATAAGGGCAGCTATGCTTTGTGGCATTTCTAAACAATAGTCGAAAGTGTCGTGCTATACGGTGCTGAGCTATGGTAGGTCTAAAAAAGAAATGATTAATATAAATTAAGATATATGTTAGTGGACTATTGGAGAAGAAGCTGTTGAGCCTTTATACTCCACAAAATCAAAAATCTGATGTGTACCATTCACATGACTTTCTCTATATCCCTGCAACAAATTATTCTTAAAAAGCTTATACTTCTATTTACTTTATGCTAATCAGAAAAATTTAGCAGAAATAGTCTTATTACTTGCTTCCTTGTAAATAGAAGCGAAATAAAGGACTACCATAGGTTAAAGTGATAGTCGAAAGCTGGTCGCCTTGTCAATGAAGTTCCTTTGTTTAAATGGATAGGAGTTGACAAGTTCCTGTATAAGAAAAGTATACGTTTTTCATAGCAGAAACCAAAAATAAGGAACGTCTCAAAAACGACGAACTTCACGAAAAAATATACATAACATAAATTGTGTGTTTTGATGTGCTATACATTTTTTATGTAGTAAATTTTTATCCATTTCTTACGGTTTAGCATTTATTCAAAATTCAGTAAAATTCATCAATAATAAACTACTCTTCAGAGGCTATTCCCAGAAAATTCAAGATATACATTTTATTTGTCAGGTAAATATGTTTAATATACGAAATTTTAATCAAAATCATTAGAACCATTTTTGATAAAATCAAAATTTTCGAAAAAAGTTCCAGGTAAAATGTAGTAGGGGGTGAGAGGATTTTTCTCCAAATCTTCGTGTCGCATCCCTGGAAGTTACTAAACTTAAATACCAAGTTTTACCGACTTTTCGTTTTTGAGTTATCGTGTTCACAGACATACGGACACACACACACACACACACACACACACACACACGGGAACTATGTACATTGTGCGTATAGAGAAAGTAAAAATGAGGCTATACAAGAGCTTATGCAAGTACCAACAGTAAATATAATTGATTTCATAGAAGGAAGAACATTAAGATGGAATAGACAACCTGGAGGAGTGTTGTTAGATGGCGATTAAAACTACAATTGGAAGCCAGCCTCCTCGGCGAAGAAGACAAGACGACCACGATTTTTTAACATGATGTGGGACAATCTATGGAAGATAGGCAAATATGAAAGAAGATGTAATTTGTTTTCTCACCAAACCGTGTGTAGGACAGGATCTGGATAGGTAGAGTCTGACTGAAAAATCCAATGCCATAGCCGGGATTTGAACTACGGATCTCCCGGTCTCTAGCCGGTTGCTCTACCACTGAGCTAACATGGCAACATGCCTGTACGGTCAGTTGAGAAGTTAAGTGTCGTATCAGCATGTTGCCATGTTAGCTCAGTGGTAGGGCAACCGGCTAGATCCGTGGTCCAATTCCCGGCTATGGCATTGAAATTTTCAATCTGACTCTAGCATGATAGAAGATCATTGGAGGAACAGGAAAATATGGAAATGTGAGACACCACGTCGTGTAAATTAACTCGCTTAAATAACGCAATAAATGAATTTATTTATCTATATCACATGAATTTAAGTTTTCCCATTAAAACATCAATGAATTGTATTTGCAGCTTAAAACGTCCAAAAATGTCCTGACATCTGCTTTGAATTCTCTGATAAAGGGTTCGCTGAACGCCAGACCATAATGGACACTTTGCAAGGTCACCGTAGATGGCGATGCTGTAGTCCGTTTATTTGACAAATTCTTGGCGGCATACCAAGATGTCCTAACGATCACTTTGCACTGTAGCGCTTGCCAAAAAGTAGCAGCCAGTCTTCCAGAATCGTTACAATTTACAGTCGTGAGAACGATCAATTTATGAGAAATGCAGCTACCTTCACTTGATCTATCACGAACTTGCAAATGGCACGCACATACATACAAAGTATTTCACCGTGTTTCCACACTTTCGGAGGAACATTTGGTAAGAATCTGAAAAAGAAAGAATGATGAAAGTCCAGAATGTAACAGTTGCACAAATTCATTTGATGATTAAAATTAGTATTATTAATAGTAATAATAATAGCAATAATATTAATACTAACAATGACAACAACTAAAAGTCTGCAGATTACATATGAAATATGATACCTATGTTTCGCTACACCACTTATATCTCTTCAGCCTAATAATTAAGAAACTACGTCAATGAGTTACAATTGACCCCTTTGCTCATTTTTGTGCAATAAATATATCTTATTATTCTATTACCCTCGGTTTGCAAGAGTTCTTACGAAATATCACTTAGTATTCAGCAACAGTTGTGTCCAAAAATGTTATATCATTAACAATTTTCTTGGGCACAATGGTATGTACATTTCACCTACCAAATATATGTTATTTCTAATTGTTTTCCAGTTGTATAACATTTAGTGAAAATGATTATCAAATGATTATATTTTTTATGTGACAATAATGATGTACTACATATATGCCTTTGCTGTATCTCCATCATGTGTTGTTCGTATTTAGGATCCAATTTAGCTCAGTTATCTACACGGTTGTATCCGGTCTGTTGTGCCCTCTTTAGGATCCTTTTCCATTCGCTCTTACACTTTCTAAAACTCTGATGTGTTCATTCACATCACTTTCTTTAGTTGTTCAACAAACAAACTTTCCATACAAAAGATGATTCTTGTATCTACATCATGCTAAACGAAATAAACATTAGCAGAATTGGTCTATTACTTGCTTCCTTATAAGTGGAAGAGAAATAAGAAAATACACAAAGTTAGTCACATGTTTTAAAATCTCATCACTAGTTAAAAATTTGAAATTCGGGTCTCTTTTGCAAAAAAAGACATGAAACGAAAGTTTTCCCTTCCACTTGAGGAACCTTTAAGTAGTTTAAAATACAGAATATCTTTGGACGGTTAACTTTACGGAAAAATGTATTCGAGGAAAACTGTGTGTTTTAACGAGATCTGTATTTTTATCTATAAGTTTTTGACAATCTCTTAAGGTTTACCAGCCACACAAAAACTATCCAGAATAAAGAGGGCATCAGTGGGTATTACCAGAGAATTCAAGATCCACATTTTGTTTCTCATTAAAATATCTTAAACATGGGCTTTTTAATCAAAATCGTTGGAGCCATTTTTGAGAACAACAACTTTTTCGAAAAATGTTTCACAAAATGCTGGGGGGAGGGAATTTTCTTGAAAATGTCCTTGGAAGACACTGAACTTAAATACCAAGTTTGCTATTAACCGAATTTTCGTTTTCGAGCATTGCTGCCCAGAGACACACACCACACGAACGTTTTTCTAAAAATCTGATGTGTACCATTCACATAATATTCTCCAGCTATTCCGCAAACAAAATTTTCTTACAAAAAATTGTACTTTTATCTACATCATACTAATTGAGATAACATTATCAGATTTGGTGTCATTGCTTGCTTCTTTATAAGCAGAATATACATTACAGAATGCACTAAAGCAATAGACATATTCTTTAAAGGAAATATCTCGTAAACGGTTAACTCTGCAAACAAAATTATATGACATAATTTGTGTGTTTTAACAAGATGTACAATGTTGTGCAGCAAGTTTTTTGTCTATTTCTTTTGGTTTACCAGTTATATAAAACTTACACAAAACGCATCCAGCATAAAGGGGTCTTCAGAGGCTATTCCCAGAAAGTTCAGGATATACATTTCATTTGTCATAAAATTTCTTAAATATATCATATTAATAATAATCGTTAAGAGCCATTATTGAGAAAATAAAAATATTAGTAAAATCATCCATGTAAAAAGTAGTTCAGGAATTTTCCTGAATATCTTCGTGTCACATCCTTGGAAGATACTGAACTTAAATATAAGGATTAACTTATCGTTTTTAGTTATACTGTCTACAGACATAAACACGCAGAACTTTTTCTAAAAATACATTTTTTTTCGATTCAGGGTGAAATATTAGTATCGAATACCTTTTTATCTACTATGTACATTGTACATACGTGCCAGAGAAGGTAAAAATTACCCATTCGTTTTTTGTCCTTGGACTCGCCAACATTTTAATCGCTATTGAATGTCTTCTATATGCTACAAGAAGTGAAATCAAAGCGTAAATATGATACTCAGAGAAGTTTATGATGCAGTAATTCGCTTCATGCAGGTACGAAGTGAATCAATTTCACGTCGCTGACATTGAAGCAATAAGCTGGCTTCGGATGACTGGAGCGGATCATAAAGCGAGGCATTACATAAAAACTCAATCTCATCTAGATGTACAATATTTTGTGCTATGGTAATAGCCCGAAACAGGAAGCAGTAACGTGCATTGTTCCTCGCTCTCCCTTCCTGAGGTTGCTGATGCCTCAAGGATGGTTGGTACATACTCACTAGCCCCTGCGATATATGAACGTGTTACTGAATAGAATTAGCTTTTCATTCGGAAGGAACTTTGGAAGACATTGAGTTCTCTGCGTACACTGGCCCATTCCCCTATTATCTATTGATCCTTAAGTTGATCTGCATTAAAACAAAACCCAGGGGACCACTGCACCGTTATAATCAAGCCCCGGATTTTATCTATTTTATTCCTGACCACTGCAAAATTTAATTTTCACTTTCTCTAATAAGTAAAAAGTAGATAAGGTAATTTGATACCCTGAATTCATCACATATATACGTTCTAAGGTTTCCTGTATTTAAAAAAGGAAAAAAAAAATCTGATGTGTTTCATATACATAACTTTCTCTAGCTCTTCAGCAAACAACTTCTGTTACAAAAATATTATTTTATCTACATCATGCTAATCGAGATAAACATTGGCGTAACTGGTCTTATTACTTGCATTATGCTAAGGAGATAGTCGAATCCTTTAAAACGCAATAGCTGTGTGAAAAAATTGAGATTTGCTTCACAAGAGAGACGAAAAGAAGCTGTCACCCTTTTGAGAAAAGTTTAAGTAGCTTAAATTTGAAACCAATAACACGAAATAACTCGAAAACGGTTTAGTTCTACAAAAAGTATGTCTGACATAAATTGTGTGTTTTAATGAGAGTTACATTTTGTATTAAGTACGTCTTTGTTTATCTCTTACGTTTACAAGTTATATAAAAGTAACACAAAACTCATCTAGAATAAAGATCCTCAGAGGCTGAACCCAGAAATTTCAGATTACATTTCTTTTGTCATAAAAATATCTTAAATATATGGTATTTTAATCAAAATCGTTTGAGCAATTTTGGGAAAATCAAAATTTTCAAAAAATGTTCCTCATAAATGGTAGTTGCGGTGGGGGACTTTCCTAAATATCTTCAAGTCGCATCCTTGGAAGATACTGAACTAAAGTACCAAGTTTGGCATTTAACCGACATTTCGTTTTTCAGCTATGCTGTCCACACACACGCGTGCGAGGACCTTTTTCTAAAAGTACTCTTTTTGGATTTAGAGGACCAAAAAACATGTATTTCCGACACTCTATATATGTCAAATTTTTGGGTGGAATAATATACATTTTCTACCTTCTATATATATATATATTGTACTTTCGTGCTACAGAAAGTCATAAGCATGTTTAGAAGAAGGTCGTATGTGTGTGTGTGTGTGTGTGTGTCTAAACACGATAACTCAAAAATGAGAATATTTAAGTTTACTATCTTCTAAGATGCGACAAGAAGATTTGGAGGAAAATCCCTCCACCGCAAACTACCCTTTATATGGAAAAATTTTGAAAATTTGACTTTTTTCAAAAATCACTAACTAATTTGATTATAATACCGTATATCAAAGATATTTATATGACAAATAAAATGTATATCTTGAATTTTCTGGTAATAACCTCTGAAGACCTCCTAACTCTGGAGGACTTTGTCAATTCCTTACGGTTATGCAAAAGTGTTAAGTACTACCAAAATATGTAATTCTCTTTAAAAATCACACACATATATCATACATATTTTTTTGTAGATTAGACAATTTTCGAGATATTTCTTATTATTGGTTTCAGTTTTAACTTAAGTACTTAACTTTTTTCATACGGGAAATTTTCAACTCCTAATTATGCAAAGAGAATGACTTGCTCTAACCGTCTTGTCAATAGGGAAGATGAGCGGGTCACCCTCATTGCGAGGGATAAAACGGAGATTGACCTTGCTGGTGAGTTTTTAACTTGAAATAGCCCCGTTGAGTTCTGCAATTCTTTTTACGCACGAAGGGATTGCTGTACATATCAAATTCGGAACACTTGGGCAATTGGTGCCTCCATATTATAGAGCCTAAATCGACGTAATTTTACATTAGGACCTAAAACACTTATTACTTTCTCTATACGCACTATGTACATAGTGTATAGAGAAGGTATTGCACTTCACCAAAAAATTCGATACGGAGATTTCACCGGAAATATATTTTTTAGGGTCCCCTGTATCCAAAAAAAGTATTTGCAGAAAAAGGTCTGTGTGTGTGTCCGTGTGTCTGTGAACACGATAACTCAAAAATGAAAAGTTGGTAAAATACCAAACTTGGTATTTAAGTTTAGTATCTTCCAGGGATGCTACACGAAGATTTTGAGAAAACTCCCCCCACCTCAAACTACCCTTTACATGCTAGTCCCCAATCTTTGTAAAATATGTTTGAATCACTCTGCATATATATATAAGTAAGCTCTAAGTATATATAGCATAGATTAAGAGTTTCTGCATACGGGATGTCTGCTGCATAAACTAATTTTTACTTTCTCTTGCCCCGTATGTACAATTTACATAGGGATAGATGTCGAAATTTCACCAGAAATACATGTTTTAGGACCCCCTGAATCCAAAAAAGCATTTCCAGAAAAAGGTCCGTGTGTGTGTCTGTGAACATAACTCAAAAATGAAAAGTATCTAAAATACCATACTTGGTATTTAGGTTAAGTATCTTCCAGGGATGCGACACGAATATTTTGAGAAAAATCCCCCCACCCCAAACTATCCTTTACATGGAACTTTTTTCGAAAGTGTTGATTTTCTTAAAAATGGCTCTAACGATTTTGATTAAAATATCGTATATTAAAGATATTTACGTGACAAATAAAATGAATATGCTGAATTTTCTGGTACCAGCTTCTAAAGACCTGTTTATTCTGGATGAATTTTGCTTAATTTGGCATAACTAATAAACCGCAAGGGATAGACAAAAACTTTCTATACAAAAAATGTAGGCCTTGTTAAAATACATAATTTACGTCATATACATTTTTTTCGTGGAGCTTACCGTTTTCGAGGTATTCATTGTTATTAGTTTCAGTTATGAAGTACTTATACTTTTCTCAGACGGGAGTGTCCGTTTTTCTTTTGTTCTACTCCTGGCCAAGAAAAGAAGCGATTTGTAATAACAATCGCATAACGACAGCTTTTAAAACATTTGACTATCTATTTAGCCTAGTGTATTCCCTTATTTTCTTCATACTTATAAGAAACTAAGTAATAAGAACATTGTGCTAAATACCTCGATTAGCAAGGTGCAGAAAGAAGAATAACCTTATGTAAGAAGTTTGTAGAATGGCTAGAGAAAGTTCATGTGAATGTAACACGTCAGATTTTTTAAGATGCCACAAAGATAAAAAGAACCAAAGGATTGATGTCGGAGCAACGCGCAGCCCATGGAATTGGTCCTCCTTTAGTTATCCATCTGTCATGATAGATAACAACCAGTGCATCATGTAGGAACGCATATTGTGGGAGAATGTTCGGAATAAAGTCCCTGTAGACAGCACCTGTAAACAAGCAGCCATGTTAACACAAGCCAAGCTCCACAGGTTAGAATGGGTCATGGCCTTTCATGAATGAGTGCATAGATAAATAAGGTGGTTGGACTGGACCCGGAAAGCCGTTGGACGTAAACTTTCCATTAGTAAATTGATTTTATGAAAACTAAGGATTTTAGAGCATATGTTTATGTGAACCTATTTTCTTGTTTACATATAAGGAATCAATCCCCAAACGTCGTGAAAGTATTTTTAAATCCTATCCTATATGTGTATGATGCTTAAACTATAGATATGTGCATACACATGTTTAATAATCAACAGCGTTAATTAATATCTCTATACAGGAAAAATACGGTTTCAGGTTTCTGATTCGATCCTGGCAACCGCACACCGAGATCGGAGCTTTGCTGAGTGTTTTCTTTCATCCACAGAATTTACTGCCTCTCCATCATTCCTTTATCTTGCATTTGTCCTTCGCCACATTAATATCTTTCAGGGTTGGACGTGTTTGCGATGGGGCTTCGCTGCGACGTGACGAAAAAAAGATGCTCTCTGGAACTCTCGCCGTTCTTTGACCTTCGCATGGGGGCGTTGGACCCGGTCTGCCAATCTGGCGTCGAGCAGTCTCAGTCTTTAAGAATCCGTCATTGCTGTGCCGGTGCTCCTAGTTTCGGCCGGCCGGTGTCTCCTCTCACCTCATCCCTCCCATTGGGGGGCGCCCCCTTAAGGAGCATAGGTACAATAACTTCACGGTTCAATGCCGAATCTCTTTCTATCCCGTCTGCATCTGTAAACCTATTGTTGTCCTATTCCCATTGTACCTGGGAAATATGTAATACCACAATTTCTAAGTTAACTCAAAGTAGATAGGCCAGGTTGTTATTTTATGTCTATATAATTGGTTAATAGAAATCAGCAAATTATTTATTTATAGATGTAGCACACAAATTAGAATGATTATTAGAGCACATAATTCCGGTTCCTAGTTATTCGTTCGCTATTTCTAACTGGTAGTATGAGTTACTGCAAAGCATCAGATCTATTCATTGCACGGCTTAACCGTACATGAGAATGACAAAACCGATGCTCATTAAAACTTCGACAGCGGAAGTGTTTATATTCTCATTGTGTACGCGTCCTTTGGTTTCGCTGTACATGTTTTCGATCTCACATACACATCCAGTTTTATTCCTTTATTGAAGCTATCGAATGACTGGCGCGATCATCCAGGCATATCGACAGAATATTATTACTGCGCAGTTGCGATCGCGATAAAAATGCCTCTCTTTGTTCAACAGTAGGGTGGGGAATTCCGGTCCTGTATACTGACGCCCCTGTATGATTATTACGTATTTATCAAGGCTAAAATGTTCACCAGCACAGAATACACAATGGTTCTTACATTGCAGGCGCTGTATTGTTACATAGGAAATGAAACAAACAAAAAACAAGTGAGGGCTAGGAACCGTTACACTTGACAGACCATAACTAACTCGTTATTGAAAGCGATTCTGGGAAGATGGGAAAAAAGGAATAACTTATGAAAGAAAGGCATGAAGAAAAAGCAAACGTGAAGCAAGAAGATACACTAAAAATTGGAACAAAAAAGATGAGTAACAGATATTTTTTCTTTCTTGGCACAATACTTGTAATATTTATGAAAGTCCCTACTACCGATAAATAATAATAATAATAACAACAACAATAACAACAATAAATAATAATACGAATAAATAATAATATTAATAAATTTACAATCATACATTAAGTATAAATAACTAGTTGAAGTAGACGAATTGAACAAAACAAATCTGATGTGTTCCATTAACATGACTTTCTCTACATCTCCGCAACAAATTATATTTAAAAAGCTTGTGCTTCTATTTACTTCACTCTAATCGAGAAAAAAATAGCAGAAACAGTCTTATTACTTGTTTCTTTGTAAATAAAAGCGAAATAAGAGAGTATCTTAGATTAAATTGACGGTCAAAAGCTGGTTGCTATGTGACTGAAGTTCCTTTGTTTGTATGGACAGGAGTTGACAAATTCCTGTATGAGAAAAGTGTGCTTTCAAAGCTGAAACCAGAAACAACGAATATCTCAAAAGCGATCAACTCCAATATTACATAAATTGTGTTTTATCCTCATGTACATTTTTTGTGCAGTAAGTTTTTGTCTACCTCTTATGGTTTGCCAGTTATGCAAAATTCAGCAACATTCATACAGAATAAAGAAATCTTCAGAGGCTATTCCCAGAAAATTCAATAAATAGATTTTATTTGTAAATGTCCTTAATATACGATATTTTAATGAAAATCGTTAAGAGTCATTTTTGAGAAAATCAAAAATGTCGAAATTTTTTCCATGTAAAGAGTAGTTGAAAATCTTTGTGTCGCATCCTTGGAAGATACTGAACTAAAATACGAAGTTTGGTATTTAACGGACTTTTCGTTTTTGAGCTGTGCTACCCCCCCCCCCGCACACACGCGCGTGCGGACCTTTTTCAAAAATGATTTTTATGGATTCAGGTGGACCCAAAACATGTATTTCCGGTGAAATATCGGTATCGAATTGTTGGGTGGAACGCAATACTTTCTCTATACACGATGTACATAGTACGTGTAGAGAAAGTAATAAGCAATGCTTTTGTTATTGTAATAGTTGTCTGAACTATGAAGCCCGTAACTTAAAGTACTCACGACATTTTAGGTCGTTATTGGAGTTATCTAAAATTAATTTGAGATCAGCTTGTGGTTTACCGGGAAACATGCGAGTCAGTTGAGGAATTTAATGCACTGCCGGTATGTTTGCACAGTAGCTCAGTAGTTTCTGTAACCGGCTAGAAATCGGGAGATCCGTGGTTCAAATCCCATCCATGACATTGCTTTTTCGGTCGGACTCTTATCTATGTAAATAAGTAATGGTGTTTAAGAAAGAGTTGACAAAAACAGATGAAAGCTGACAATTTTAATTAACTATTTTTCATACAATCCGTGTGTAGGACAAGCATGCAATGCCATGGATGATTTTGAAAACCATGGATCTTCCAGTTTTCGTAAACTTACCATTGATTGGCCTAATTGCAAACTGTGAAGCCCGGAAAGTAAATTTTTAACATTATAAGTCACCACTGGGCATCTCAAAATAATTTCAGATCTTGCAGTTTACTAGGAAAAAAGTGTTTTACCTTCAAATGACTATCTAAGCCCATTCTCAATCAGTTACTTTAAAAGTTATTCTTCTGTTTACTTCAGCTAATGCAGATAAATATTTGCAGAAAAGTTTTTATTACATATTCTTTGAAAGTGTATTTTGAATAGGAAAACACGCTAGGCTTAAGCGATAGTCAAAAATCTTTTAAGAACTGATCGTGATGTGACGGTGTTGAAATTCCGTTTTCTTTGTTTGATCAGAAAAAAGGAAGAAAAAGAAGAAAGGAATATTTATTTGTTATTTGAGAGAAGTAATGGAATATTGAAGCCTACAACAACAAAATATCTTGGAAAAGATCACTCCTCAAGAATTGCATTTGACTTGAAAAGTGTGTTTTAACAAGATCCACATTTTTTCTATGGCAAACTTTCGTCTATCTCTTATGTTTATTAATTATACAAAAGTCATTCAGAAATGAAGAGGTATTAAGAGGTGATTTTCAATAAAATCAAGATATACATTTTACTTATTATGAAAATATCTTAAACATATAGAATATAATAACAATCTTTAGAGTTAGTTATGAGAAAATCAAAATTTTCTATTTCCTGTAATTGTGTTAGGTAAACTTTCTTGAAAATATTCTTATCGCTGCCCTAGAAGATGCTGAACTTAAACATCAAGTTTGGTATCAACCGAATTTTTTCGCTTTTAAGTTGTGCTGTTCACACACACACATACACACACACCAATTTTTTTTATTCAGGAAACTCAAAAAATATATTTGTACCAGAATCTTAGTATCGAATTTTTGTGTAGAATGCAATAACTTCTCTACCTATTATATACGCGGTAGAGAAAGTAAAGCTTCTATTCATTCGGAAAAATTAATGTCATACTGATGTTGTCATGGACGGAAATCGAAAGGTGCTGATTCAAATCCGGTTATGGCATTTGTATTCTTACTTTCTCTCCACGTACTATGTACATAGTGTGTAGAGGATGTATTCTATTCCACCTAAAAATTTGATACTACGAAATACATGTTTTAGGACTCCCTGAATACAAAAGAAAATCATTTTTAGGAGAAAAAAAGGCCCGCGTGTGTTTCTATGGACAGCATAGCTCAAAAATGAAAATACTTTTAAATACTAAACTTCGTATTTAACCTTTGTATCTTCCAACGATGCAACAAGAAAATCCCTCCACCCAAACTACCCTTTACATGGAAAAATTTTCGAAAAGTTTTGTTTTTCTCAAAAATAGCTTTAACGATATTGATTAAAATCTCTTATACCTAAGATATTTACATGGCAAATAAAATGTATACCTTGGATTTTTTAGGAATAGCTTCTGAAAATCTGTTCATTCTGGATGAATTTTGCTGAATTTTGATATCTGGTAAATCATAAGAGATAGACAAAACTTAGTACTAAAAAAACGTATATGTTAAAACACAGAATTTATGGCATATATTTTTTTTTCTCAGTTCTAAACACTTATATATTTCTTATGCAAAAAATTGTCAGTTTCTGGTTATGCAAAGAAACGCATTTCAATTCCATGGCAAATACATTTTAAAACATTTGACTTTCGGTTTAGCCTAATGTATTCTCTTATTTTCCTTCTACTTACAAGGACTAAGCAATACGGCCGTTTGTGCTAAACTTTACTTCGATTAGCATGAAGTACAAAGAGGAATAAGCTTATTGGCAATAATTCGTTACAAAGATGTAGAGAAAGTAATATGAATGAAACGTCAGATTTTTCAAACAGGGTATATCATCCCAAAACTGAAATTAAGGGAGAAAAAGAAATTGCTTAAAAATATAGCTTCTAAAGATGCTCTGATAGGATGGTAAATGGAAAACATCCCAAATATCCTTGATCAGACATCCCAGACATCAATATTTAGGTAGATGTTTCACGGTCGTGAAATAAGAAAGTGGAAAATATACAGAAATGGATAAAGCCAGCCAGAACTTTGCCCTTGAGGAGAAAACTGTTCTCTACCACCACCACCACTACTAGGTACTACTACTACTTTCTCTAAACGTACTATGTACATAGTGTATAGAGAAGGTATTGTACTTCACCCAAAAATTCGATACCGAGATTTCATCGGAAATATTTCCAAAAAGAAAATTTTTAGAAAAATATCCGTGTGGATGTTGTTTGTCAGTGTGTAGGTGTGTGTTGTCTGTCAGTGTGTGTGTGTGTGTGTGTGTGTGCAGCATAACTCAAAAACGAAAAGATCTTAAATACCAAACTTGGTATTTAAGTATTTTCAGGAAAATCCACCACCCCCATCTACCCTTTACATGGAACTTTTTCGAAAATATTGCTTTTCTCAAAAAATTGCTCTAACGATTTTGATTAAGATATCGTATATTAAAGACACTTGCCTGACAAATAAAGTGTACATCTTGAATTTTCTGGGAATAACCTCTGAGGACTACTTTATTCTGGATGAATTTTACGGAATTTTCCATAAATGCTAAACTGCAAGGTGGACAAAAGCCTACCACACAAAAAATGAAGAGCACGATACACACAGTTTATGTTATATACATTTTTTTGGAGTTGATCTCTTTTGAGATATTCGTTGTTTTTAGTTTCACCTCTAAAAAGTTGCACTTTTTTCATACAGGAATTTCTCAACTCCTGTCCATACCAAAAAAAAGGAACCAGCTACCAGATTAGCCACTTTAACCTATGGTATTCCATTATTTTGTTTCTACTTACAAGGAAACAAGTAATAAGCCTATTTCTGTTAATTTTTTCTCGATTAGCCTGAAGTAAATGGAAGCATAAGCCTTTTAAAAAATAATTTGTTTCAGAGATATAAAGTCATGTGAATGGGACACATCAGATTTTGTTCGTAAAGTTAACCATTTTTGAGATATTACTTGTTAATGGTTTCAGTTCTAAAATACTTATACTTTTCTCATTCGGGAATTAGTTAACTCCTGGCAATACACAGAAACTTCAATTACATAGCAACAGCTTTTAAAGGATTTTACTGCCACTTTAGTCTAAGGTACTCCTATTTATAAGGAAGCAAGTAATAAGAAATTTCTGCTAATTTTTTTTCGTGATAACTTGAAGTAAATAGAAGAATACACATTTTAACAATAATTTATTACAGAGGTCTACATAAATTCATGTGAATGGAACACATCAGATTTCTATTAATATGTAATGGTCTCCTTTTCTGATTTCTTCAGTTACAATATCTAACATTATTAAATGATCAGAAAAGTTGGTTAAGTCCGTGAATACATAGAAATAAGAAATCATGGAACACTTAGAGGGGGATGGAGCACGATAGCCAAGTCAAGCAGGCAAAGAAAAGGAGGAGGTAATTACATTTGTAATTCGTTAGTAGCTGTGAAAGAATTGATCGACAGAGTTCCACTTGAACATGAATAACAGAATTATGACTGATTGGACACAGACCACTCCAGACTCCTCCTGCAGCAGGCATTAATCAGTGAACAAGCCTCTCCTCTAGTAATTCTTAGGTTCCTATTGATTTATGATAATCACTTTCTCCAAATCAAATCAGCATTTTTGTTTTATATATACAATTCGGGTTAAGTCGATTTTGTAAATGTACTAAAACTGAAGTGTCCAAAAATAAAATCATAGGTATTAATATCTGTGCGCATTTTCTCCGGGTCCTCCGGTTTCCCCCACCACTCATTTTTCCATTGCTCCACCATCACCTTTCCATCATCCATTTCACTTTCATTTCATTCACATCCTCGCGCCCATGCCTGTCTACGGGCCGACCACTCCTTCCAGATTCTTCATTCTGTGGTTACGACTTCTGAACCCTAGGCGTCCGCTTGTAAGTCCTGGAGGAGGGTGTCAGGGGAGAGAAAGCAGAGTACGAAAAATAAAGAAGTTAATATCGATTTTGTGGAGGGGGTAGTAGTTTAACATCCTTTAACCAGGTTGATCATATCGCACAATGTATGAATTTAGTGAAAAGATGTACAAATGATCTCGGGGTCCATTAAAGTTTTTTAATATTCGCCTTCTCAGGGTAAGAGAAAAGGCCGAAAAAAGAAAAACTTAACCGGATAACTCACCTTAAGTGAGATTTAAAATCGCGACCTTTTGAATGTGAGGCAGACACGCTACCCCCCCCCCCCCCTATTACAATATTGAATTGTCCACCAAGGGAGGTTAAACATTGGACACTCATATCAAATGTGAATTTATTTGATTTTCACA
Source organism: Hymenopus coronatus (assembly GCA_030762935.1). Lineage (NCBI taxonomy): Eukaryota > Metazoa > Arthropoda > Insecta > Mantodea > Hymenopodidae > Hymenopus > Hymenopus coronatus. The sequence goes on along the minus strand of CM060881.1, from coordinate 93,692,239 downwards.
ATATATAAATAAATTTACTTATCTGTTTTATTCCCGTCGACTACCACTTTGCCCTTGGCTGGTAGTTTTCCCTGGCTGTTAGGTGAATGATAGATTGGTTTCTCATATATCACGATTTTATTACCAAAAGTTCCGTTTCATTCTTCCTTTCAGGTGTGCTTCTAGTTTTCATGGAGCATAACAATGCCGGACAGATGGCGCGGATACCTGCTCAAGTGATACTAGACAGCTGGTTGGTCGATGTAGTTATATGCCCTCTATATTCAACTCCAGTAGTGGGACGAATCTTCGAGCTTGAAACTGTTTGGGACTTTCGCGCGCTCTGAATTGCCTGTCTGCCGCAATAGTCTCCGGTGGTTACTTCGCTTCATACCTTCTGTCTGGGGAGTGGTAGCCACAATTGAGCTATGTAGCAGGCTGAGTTGTCCCTCTCCGTCGTGTAACCTATACCTATAATTGAAGGAATCATACATTTATCACGTAAACATTTATTAATAGATTTACTAAAATTCTATTTAATTCATTTATTATTAAAATAAAGTATTATATTCCGATGTCTTAGTGATTTTTTGATAATACTTATTGTTGCAACTATTCGTGTATAGTAGAATATTTTAAAAGCATAGTTATATTTTTCGTTGTATCAATTTTAATAGCAATGATTCGAACTCACGGAAATAACTATTTTAATTAATTTTGGTTTATTAAAATGTTAAAATATATTTCATATTTAGTTTTGTTAATCAGTGTGATATAGTGTTTGCGCTGTGTGAGGGCGAACAATGGGTTGATTTCCCCTGACTATGTATATTTTTCTTTGGTTCGTGTTAACTCTTAAAATATTTAATCTACCAAAAACTCATACTGCGCCAAAGTATTGTGAGGTGTTATAATTTTGGGGAGGGAGAGAATAGAATACAAAAGAAAAAAGCTCCATCTTAGTTAAAGCAATTTTCGGAGCTCAAAAATTATATATGAAATGTTCGTATCATTATGGAATTGTTGTGAGCACTTTAATTAATAATTTCATAAATAAAAATCTGTCAATTTTCTACACAGAGGGCATCTTGTACGCGATTAAATAGCACTATAATAAACAATAGGATAAGTATGCTATGATAAGAAATCGCCTTAGAAATTGAGACGTACCAGTAAATTCTTGTTTCATGCTGTATTTTTTATCAAGCTCAAGCCAAAAAATCTCTTCTTCTCTCGTCATAGTCACCATTATACTCTTTTTTTTTTTTTTGAGGTTAGGCCTGTGTTTTTGAGGAAAACAAAAATATCGACATTGTTCCTCATATAAAGCGAAGTTTAGGCTAGGAGGCATTCTCTTGAAAAACTTCGTATGGCATCTTTTGCAGGTGTTAACTTAAACAGCACTCCTTTCTGAGTAATATTGTTCACGCACACACACGCGTGCAACCACAAACATTATAATTGTCCGAAAATGCTTCCTTTTTGTCTCAGAAGGGCTCAAAACATACATTTACGGTGAAACCTGAGTCAATTTTGTATGGATTATCTTCCACTTAGTGAAGGCTGTGTGTAGATGTGAACGCTAAATGGTCATCTTTGGGCTGAATTGCCAGATGGCGTTTCTGTTTTACACGAGGTTAGCTACGGAGGGTACCTGTTTAGCTTTAGGGTTTATTCTTTGGATACTTGCCTGTGTGCGGCTCTTTAAATAATATTAATGAGTTATTCCCATTTCCTCTGGTGTCTATTACTTATGTGTGAAGTATTATAGATCAAGCACTCCAGTAGCAAAGAAACAATTAAACAAATTGTGTAGTAGTGAGCATAAAGGACACTTTTGTTGTGCAACTGATTTAACCAATTAATATATTTGTTGCTGTTTAAAATATATGAATAGCTACGTCCTTAAATAGGGACAGCTTTTTTTCAAGAGGTTAACTTTAATCTTATTCTTCTAGTCTTTCTTAAAATTCGTTTCACAATCAAATTTATCTACTATGAAAACTATTCACATGCAGAAAATCTTTGTAGGTATCAAATATTTAGTTGGGATGCAATATTTCCTCTATCCTGTTATGTACATGTTAGAAAAATTGGAGTTGGCAGAAAGGAAAGATCTGAGAAAAGTTGCTGGATGTACCTGTAATGACCATAACAGAAATGAAAGCATTAATTAAATGCTACAACATTGCTAACTTAAACAAAAAATAGCTCGAAACAAAAATAATGGTCTACTTCTGTGGCCGAGTGGTCTTCTGGGCTTCTCACTAGAGGTTCCGAGTTAAGTTCTCAACTAGGGGACAAGTATTTTTTGATTAGAATGTTTTTTGCCAGCCGGAAAGTTTGGAAGTATGCATATGGAAACAAATGTGCGGGTGTTTTATGATCAAAAGTAAGACAACAACGTTAAGAAACCCACAGTGCAGCGGATGAAAGCACCAGCACGGCCAGTTATTGCTTTGGTCAAAGCCCCAGATATAACCACAGAAATTTAAAGGTGGGCTATTGAGGCGATATATCATACCGACCAAAAATAAATAGTTAAATAATAATAATAATAATAATATAATAATAATAACAATAATAACAACAATAACAATTACAATAATAATAAATTTAAAAACATCAGTAAAATTAATATAAATCTGTAATTTTTGGAATAAAAGCAATGAAAATATACCATTAGGAAGGCAGTACAATACTGAATATGTGTTTTAAGTATGAGCTATATTGATGATTAAATTGCTATATAATTTAAGATTGGTTTTTCGGTAAAAATGTATAGATAGGCATAATATAATTTTCTAGGAGGGTATAACTCTCGCACATCTGGCTGAGCGACAGGAAGACGCCTCTTCATCCACCCAAGCGTAAGATCCATTTTAGCAAGCTTCCTGACGCTACTCTTGGGCCAATGAGAAAACAGTATTTAAATTTACGGTCCGCCAACCGTAATCCAGCATCAGTTTTTCTAACTGGCTTGATTTGCGTGGTTGCAGCTAATATAAATAGAACTTTCGTCCAAGATCGAAAATAGTACAAACACTGTACTAGTTCGTCGTAACATCGGCTGATTCTGCGTCGCTCCTAATCAATTTTGTACCGTTAATAATGTGATCCTCTATTATAGTAACGTCAGGCACGAATAGGTGTAACTACAAATAAGTCAAAGATTAAGGAACTGCAAGATTCGTGTCAAGCACCGGCAAAAGGAAACATTTAAATTAATCATCGATACGAATCAGACAATTTTGTATTATTTAATGTACAGCTTACAACATCCAAAGTTCCCATATACATACAGCTAGCTAGCCGGAGCACAAGACATTAACGACGAGATTGGACCCTGAGATCGCCCAATCCTGAATCTCCAAAGATCTTCAACTCGACAAAGTGTCAAGAACCAAAAGAGGTATTCATCGCTTATCATCCATCACAGGCGTATCACTTCACTATACAAATCAGTTAAAAAAGTAGATTGGTATGTATGCATTTTGAAGATGCACCCAAAATAATAACCCACCAGGTACTACGAATTCTCTTCCCAAAATGTCTGGTCATAAACGAACTAGATGGCAAAATGCTCTCTGAGACAGCCCATTTGTAGATAGTGTTGATAAAACATAGATTTCTTTTGCATTTACTCTGCACAATTTTCTAATACTTAGAATTATAAAAACGGATTCTGTTACTCTATGTCTTTCTCAATGCTCTGATTAAAATTCGAGAATGTATATTTAAAATTGCATCCCTCAAGCAAGGTTATATAGTTGATCTTTGGAACATAATATTGTATTTATCAGTGTAATTTACACTTCTGCATGAATTTACTAATTTAAGCCATCTAAACTACCAAATGCGCGTTTTTAATTTATTTTACTTGCACTGAGTTGACCAACTCGTCGTGAACAGATTACGTGGTAGGGGAGATGTGTGATGCATGTAACTGCATTATTGTTTGGAAAAAGTCTGGGGTGAAGGACCGGCCCATTAGATGGAATATTGAAGGGCGTTCTGTAGGGATCGTTAAGGGGGTGACAGATACGACAGGGGAGTTAGTGATGGCCTGCCATTCTAAGTGATGATGCTGGATGCTGTGAATATCTCAGCTGTCTGCAATTCTGCTCGCTTTTCTCTGTGAGGGTCAAATATTCTAGTGCTTAAGGAACACTGCACCCTAGGTCCAAAATATCCACAATGCATACCCGTATTTTTTTGCGTTAAGTCATTAACATAATTCGGTACATTGATCATACCTACACATTAGACGCATACTTCATTGCTTATCTATATTTCCTCTATAATATATGATGTAGAAGAAATATTGCATTCCACCCAAAAATTTTATCTGGTTTTCAGACTAGAAAATAGTCTAATATTAAATCTTTTATCTAGAATTTTATACTAAAAATATACAATCCCGGAATACAAAAAAGAAACATTTTTTGAAAAGATCCGAGTATATGTATATGTCTATGAACAAAGCATAGCTTAAAAGCATCAAACTTGGTCTTCCAAGGATACGCCACGAAGATTTTCTCAAAACTGAAGCAGCATTTTTTTTAAAATACCTTACATTTAGTGTATTTGAGTGATAAAATATATAACTTGAATTTTCTGTAATAGCCAGTGAAGTTTATTTTCATTCTGAACTATTCTGGTAAAACTGGCAAACATCAGATATGTAGACAAAATCTTACTATGTGAAAAATGAAGATGTCAAAGTGCACAATCCTACAAAAAAAAATTATTTGTGGCTTTAACCATTTCTGAGATATTCTCTGTTAATGGAATATTCTTTTCATTAGGACTTAAGAAGCTGCTATCGTGCAAATAACATACAATCTCAAAGCCATCACATAGATATCGACTCTTTAAAGTACGATTATTGCTTTAGCCTTCTGATTTATAAATTTCAGATAGAAGAATAAAATTTTGAAAGAATAGTTTGTGAAAGAATAGAGAAACTCATGTAAATGCAACAAATTAAATCACCCCTCCTCTTCCCTGCCTGCATCTTTCGCAATGGGTGGCTGGGATGCATATAAATGTATCTATTTTGTTTTTTTTTTACATTAGGTAAAATGCAATTGCCTTTATTTAATCTAATCGGAAGCGGGGCGGATCGAAAAACCTGTGATGGATTCTTGGAGAGGCAACTTTGCGCATGCTCGATGACTCATAGGTTTAAGGAGTGGACACTAATGCTTCATTTGAATTCTTTTCAGAGTAACGGGGAAAGTGAACCGGCAAGACCGTCCCTATGGCACGAACTTAAATCAGATTAGGAATTTTGAGGCAACGTTCGCGGATCTATAAACGAATCCGAAGGGTACGAGTGGACATACATACATTCTCTATACAAGTACAATATTTTCAGTACTTGGAATGCAATGTTAGTTATAGTTATGATCAGGATTTAGACAATACAGAGATATCAATGACGTGTGAAACAATAAGAATAAACTTGAAAATTATTTAAAAGGACACACATTTGAAGTTTTATAAGATGTTGAGCGTGCGACTATTCTTTATGAACATGAATCATGGATTCACAGACAAAAGGATAAAAAAAGGTATCCAAGCAACAGTAACGAAACTTCTGCTGCGTTAGAGGGTGTACCAGAAGGGAAAGAATACAAAATGTATAGAAAAAATGATAAAATTCTACACATAGCAACATTGAAGAGAACATCTGCAAAGAATGGAGGATTCTAGTTTCCCAAAAAAGGTCTGGAATTGTAAACCTCAGGCGAAGAAATGTGAAACACCCAGAAAAAGATGTTAATGAGACCGTAACAGGCCGTAGGAAGAAGGGCAATAGAGATTTTCTGTACACCTGCAGAAAAATAGGTGCAAATACATGTCGACGTAATTGGTCAGGATGATGAAGTCAAAGGTAGTGTTCAAGGATTAGCATGTATTGCGGTAGCGTTGCTGACTGTTAGATTACGATACCGTTGTAACAACCTTTTGAGGTCCATGGCAACTAATCGAGGAGCTATTTGATGTAGAGATATCTGTTGCTAGTCCATGGAATCAGAAATCGGCTATGGGTTTGGTGTTAGGCAAATGTCAATACTACCTCTGACTATGTTGACAAAGCTGAAGATTGTAAAGGCCATGCGGTACGGAATGATTGTGTATGTAAGTATTTACTTCACTGCAAGTAGGTATTATCTGGTGGCAGAGTTAAATTTATGTACAAAATAATATACAGATTCTGATGTGACGCATGACTTTTCCTAATCTCTGCAACAAATTATTCTTAAAAAGCTTATTCTTCTATCTACTTTATACCAATCGAGATAAACATTATCAGAAATGGTCTTATTACTTGCTTCCTTATAAGTGGAAGGGAAATAAAGGAATACATTAGGCTAAAGCGATAGTCAACTCTTTTTAAAGCTGATTGATACTGGATTGAAATTCGTTTCTTTGCATGGTTAGAGTTGACAAGTTCTCGTATGAGAAAAATTTCAGTATTCTAAAACAGAAAAGAATAACAGGGAATGCACCGGAAATAGTGAACTCCAGGGAGAAGATATATATTGAATAAATTGTGTGTTTTAACGGCATCTATATTTTTTTTTTTTTTTTTTTTTTTGTGCAGTAAGCTTTTGTCTATCTCTTAAGGTTTACTAGTGATGCAAAGTTCATCCAGAATGAAGAGGTCTTCAGAGACTACTCCCTTAAAATTTAAGATATACATTTTGTTTGCCATATACTTAAATATCTTTAACGTTAGCCATTTTTGAGAAAATCAAACTTTTTGAAACTTTTTCCATGTGACGGATAGTTGGGGGTGGAACCATTTTCTTGAAAATCTTCGTGTCGCATCCTTGGAAGATAATGAGCTTAATACGAATGTTGGTATTTAACGACTTGTTGGTTTTGAGCTGTGCTGCCTACAGAAAACACACACACGCACACACACGCACACACGCACACATACGCAGATACATGGACATTTTTCTAAAGATTTTTATTCAGGGGGTCTCAAAACGTGTATTTCCGGTGAAATCTCGGTATCGAATATGTGGGGGAATACAATACTTCCTCTACACATTATGTACATAGTAAGTAGGTGTAGGGAAAGTAATAATATAAACAAATAGTTTTGAACCAGATAATTATAGTCACCAGTTTAAAACTCTGTAGGCACTACTATATAAAATGCAATTATAGACAATATTGAAGTCTTAATTATTGTAATATTTCCGCTCATTAATTAACTATACATGCATACATTTAAGTGTCATTTACAATATATTATCCAACATTTAAATGAATTCATTATGGACTCTACCTACCTCTTATTGATTTCTTATAAACTTGACCCGCTGATATGCATCTACCTTCTGTGTAGAATTCCCTCCCCCTTTCTCCTGATTGGCTATGTATGTGCTTTCGTCATCTTGAGATAAGGGTTCAAACTGCAAGGTTCTTTTGTGTATTGCTAAAACTGTACACGCATTTAGATATATTAATTGTTTCACAAAATATATGCAATTGATACGATTAATGAAACCGCTAATATATATATATATATATATATATATATATATATATATATATATATATATATATTCATATAAATAATCATGTTAAATAAGGAAATGCTTTGTACCGCACTGCCTCCTATTTACGACACCGAAGGAGATAGCTCAGGTGGTTTTGTCTGTGGTTCGTATATAGGAGGTCACGGGTTTGATCCTCTTGGCTAGCGTACCTGACCTATGGGATTTTTTCTAGGAATTCCCAAGGTTGCCAGGCTAATGCTGGGTAGGTTTATTACATCCCCTGAATTTTCCGGTCCATCATTTCCTAATTATCTCTTTCACGGTTGTAATCAGGCAAAACACATAACCTCATCGGGAAGAAGGAAGGCGTTCGAATAACATCTCTGTTCTGCTCAAATGTGAGCAAAATTAATTTCTTTTACAACCACAGTACATTTTCTAGCAATGTACTTATTTAGAAACCGTTGACATTCTAGTATACAAATTGTCAAACGTCTAGTAACAGAAAAGCTTCACAGAAGTATATTATTAATTGCAAATTTAGTCAAAGAGTTAACCTACAACTAACACACTGTTACAGTCCAGAGGTATGGAGCTGAACTGAATCTGTGTGGCATGCAGAAGAACTGTCAAGATGGATCTACCAGTCCACGACCTGAAATAAAGATCAAAATGGAAAGTGTAATTGAAAGGATTGCAGGGCTTAGTGTGATGTATCGCTTACAAGCTGCACTTTTATATTCCAAGAAATTCTACTTGCCTGGTGATACTGATACGGAACTGATAAACATTTCAAATATGCCCAGGTCACAACATGTCAAGTGGAATCAAATTTTTAGCATTTATACATTTTGGTTTTTGGAACGTAGAATGAGGTTTTCATTTGACGGCTTCAGAAGTACCTTCATACGAGAAATACAGCTGCAGATTTAAATTAATTTTATTATTTGGATATTATTTAACATTCGAACAGTAAATATTTCAATCCGTGTTATAAATACTTGGGTGTTTTCATAATGTACATATATGGAAATCAGTTAGAATCGCTATCCTTTAAAACATGGTTCTCCCTTATTTCGCTTCTGCTGACAAAGAAGCAAGTAATAAGACTATTTCGGCTTATTTTTTATTAAATAGCATGAAGAAAATAGAAGCGTAAACTTTTTAATAATAATTTGTTACAGAGATGTACAGAAAGTCATGTGAATGGAACACATCAGATTTTTTTTTTATACAGAGGCTCTAAAAAGCGAAAGTGAAATCTTGGTGTTAAATTTGCTTGTTGTAGATACAAAATACAAGAGAAAGTTAAATGTGTGTAGATTTATAGGGGTTCTTACCCCCTTTTTCTTAATTTTCACACATTACTTGAAGCAAACGCAAATGAAATTAAACTGTGTGTTACTATCGGATACATCTGCCAACGGAAAACAAATAAATGAAACCTTAAGTGCCGTATTTTACTTATTCGTGGAAATCCACTTGTTCACATTCCGTAAGCCGGTGTCACCTTATTTCTCGACCTCTGCTAGCAGCAAAGGGCTTGCAGAGTGAGACGTCGCTAAGGTAGCGTTAAGCTGAAGGCGATTTAATGCGTTCTTTGAATTTAGAATTTTGTGGGGCGGACTCAGTATTAGCAGCAATCACAAATCATGACGATTTAATTACCTGCTCTGAAACGTAGTTGCTAGTACACGAAGGGTTAGAAAAGGAAAGGAAGGAGGAGAAAAGGCAAAGATAAAGGGGAGAAAGAAGAAACATAGTCGCCAGCGATTTCGGATTAAGCAATGATCTTTCATCGGCTTTATTTACGTCAGCGAAATGTTCCTTATCCTCTTTTCTAAAGCTCTAGACATTCCTAAACGAGAACTTGTTTCCTTCATTGAGAAACCCTGCCCCAAAAAGTTAGTCAGGCTTTGAGCTTGAAAAGGTTGCAAGACTTGCTGAGAGTTAAATCGGATAATGGAGCAACCAAAATGTTTAAACACGAATGGCAACAACAGCTTATGAAAATCTGATGTGCTCAATGCATATGATTTGCTTGTTAACGTCTTTAAAAGCTATTCTGACAATGTTTATGTTCCATCTATTTCAGACAAATCCTCCAAAAATAGCTACAATACACATTTATTTGTAAGCACAACGGTGATATTTATTTATTTATTAGCCTGCTTCATTCCTTAAGAGATAAGGTTTCCCACCTGTAGCAAAAAAAAACTCATTCAGAGAGCTAATCGCCGCCCACGCACCTTCTTCCTGTTCTGGGATCCCACCTAGTTCTATAAGTACATCTGTTTTTACACATACTTGCAACGTGGCCTCCCCATTTCCATTCGAGACGCTCTGCCAAGATAATTGCGTCTCCCATAGTTGTTCTCCTCTTAATATCCTCGTTACGTATTCTGTCCCTGCACATTACCTGTATTAGCTTCCTCTCCATGTTTGTTTACATACCTGAACTATTCTCTTCATTTTCTCTTTTAGCGGCCATGTTTGAAAATCATACTATAGAACTGACATTCTCTCTAGTACCTCCGCCCTTAGACTCAACTTCAAAGGGAGCAACGGCAGTGAAATTATTGAAAACTCAACGCTATATGCTGTCCTTAAACTCCATACCGTTGCCGTACAGTCGTCCAGAGGATTTCAGAATAATGGCAAAATATTGAACAATTGAGGAGCCAATTTTCAAAACGTCTCTTGTCCACCTAATATCAAAACTTAATTCGTGTGTCCCTGCACTTTCTTAGGTTACTTTTAATACAAATGTCATCATTTGGCTCAGACTGCCCTTTAAAGCAGCAAAAGCTTGCACTAAAAGTGGCTATTGGAAACAAACCGACACTTTATATATATTTTACAATTTTCCATATATTTGTGAAAATGGACATAGTACGTTTTGAAAAGAATCTTCTTAATTATTCGAAATATTAATGACGAATATCTCGTAAATAACTTAGGGCACAAAAAAAATGGAATAAATTTTGTTTCAAGGATAAACTTTTTCTATAATACGCTTAACGTCTACCACTTTTACAGGTCAGGTATACAACATTCCTTGCGATTGAAGACGACTAATAGGCTAGACAGAAAATCATATAAAATTTATTTTTCATGTAAATATCTTTGATGCTTGATATGTTAATTAAACCGATAGAATCAGTTTTGAGGAAGTAAAAAAAAATGTTATTTAATCTAACTCTTTATTGGATTATGCTGTTCACAGACACACATAGACCTTTTTCTAAAAATGTATTTTTGCATTCAGGGGATCCTTAAACGTGTATTTCTAGTGAAATCTAGGTATGACATTTTTGGATGGAATGCAATAACTTTTCTATCTATATACAATGTACGAAGTAGAGAGAATAATAAACGATAGCCGATACAGAAAATAAAGTAAGATAAATTGAGTCGTTATCCTATATGGTGTATTCTAAAACATTATGTCTACTGTAACTAAGAAATGTTTCCGGGCTGTTTTGCCGTGGTCTGCTGGTGTTAGGAGTACCAGACGTTTCGTCCACAACTACGGTGGACATCTTCAGTGGCCCGGTCGAAGTTTTCTAGGAGAAGGTTTCGCTGCGTCCTAGAAAACTTCGACCGCGCCACTGAAGATGTCCACCGTAGTTGTGGACGAAACATCTGGTACTCCTAACACCAGCAGACCACGGCAAAACAGCCCGGAAACATTTCTTAGTTACAATGACTCCGGCCGTGAAAGCCTACGTTCTCTCATTATGTCTACTACTTTCGCCCTTTTCCCTTACAGCAATGTTGCGATGTTCCGTCAATAAAATATCCCTTGGATATGCTTAAAAATCCCTCTACTACTTAAAAGTCCCTTACGTTTGTATCATTACTATTATTATTATTATTATTATTATTATTATTATTATTATTATCATCATCATCACTATTATAATCATCACTATTATGATTATGTTGGTTATTATTGTATTTTTATTTACATTAATTAATGAATTTTAAACGGTCATTTATTACTACAATTGCGAATCTGACACACGAGTTTGTAATGTACTCGCATTAAAACCCACAAAAATATAACATTCTCATCATAGTACTGTCTCTGTAGTTCGTAAATTTTGCTCATAGTTGAATTATAGGAAGTATAGAGTCTACAGAAGTCACTTTAGGTTTTCGCTATAAATATTATAACTTCTGAGATAGGATAAAAAAACAAAAGAGGTCACATGCAGGTAGTGTGGTTTGATTTGATTTTCTTTTCTTTTTTTCAGTTCGCTGTTACCATGGGTACAGTGTTGTTGAATAAAAATTAGTAATTTTATTCATATTTATATAAGAGTTTGCAAGTTCAAAATCATGGCTCTATCATTAAATGATATAATACAGCTGATTGAATGATGATATGAAAGCAAGAGTTGGTTTTCTCAACGTTCAAGAAAATTTTGAACTCTGAGCAATATAAGAGCAGACCCATGTTCCATTCGTAAACTTCAAACAAATTCGTAAAGCGGCGCTGGGGCGGGTTTTCTCCGGGTTCTCCAGTTTCACCCGCCATCGCATTCCACCGGTGCTCCATCTCATTCATGTATCATCAGTGTCGCCGCCTACGGTGCCATAATTAGTTAAAGCGGGCGTTAAACACTACCAAAAAAAAACAACAACAAAAAACAAATTGGCCGCCGCGATCTTCAGATCTAAATCCGACTGACTTTTGGTTGAACGAGTTTCCCTGACACGTTCAACAACCTACAGTAACTGAAAGATGCTTTCTCGCAAGAAATTCCCAATATTCCAAGACATCATCTGTGAAATGCTGTATAGTATATGTTGAACAAGAGAACGGAAGACGTTCTCTCAATGGTTTATAAAACATCGTATGTGTTTTTCCTGTCTCAAATGGTTTCAAGTGACTTTTGAAAGAACTTGTATATATAGAACCACATGGTGAGAGGATTATAGCTGCCACCTGATAACTAATTCTACATGAAGAAGAATCAAAAGCTGCAATGGCATTTAATATATATTTTTACCAGACACTATGGTTGGATAGGGCATGCCATTATTTAAGAATCACCAAACCGCTTCAGGGTTACTGGATGGGCGAGACGAAGACAGAGGAAACAACGCACGCACGAGATGCACAACTTCGCACTTGCCGAAACAGGATCTACTTGTGGAATGAGATAAGGGAGTTATGTTTGGGTTTTAATTTATATGCAACAAAACGCTTGATAAGGTTTAGTAGCCTGTATTTATAAAGAATATACATTTCAAAATTATTTATTGAACATTCTGAGAGACTAATGTTCTGAAAATACCAACACTCTTAAATTTTATAGATAAATACATAATATATGTGGAGGTAAATTATCTCTACGCAGAGGGATTAGTCTCTGATCAATCGCAACCCCGATTAATAATATAATTATTTTCTTCACATTCTCTACCTATGTAGTTAGAGAAGGACTTTAATATGCGCATAAATTTCATCTTAACTATACATTTTGAAGTCGCTTGAGTCCAAATTTTATGAAAAGGTCCGTGTATGTGTGTATGTGCGCGCCTGTGAACACCATAATTAAACAAATATAAATTTGGTTAAATACTAAACTTGCTATTTAAGCCTAGTATCTTCCAAGAATGTGACATGAGGATTTTTAGGAAAATCCGCCATCCAAACTACACATTATATGGTAGATTTTTCGAAATTTTTGATTTTGTCAAAATGGCACACGGTTTTAATGAAAATACAGTTTATTCAAGATATTTACATGACAAATAAAATACATATTTTGAATTTTCCAGGAATAGCTTCTTACGGCATTTGCATAATTGGTAAACCGTAAGAGACACAATTTTTTTTTTTTAATTTTATTGTTCGCAGATCAGCTTTTATGCTATGCAGGCCATAGACAACAAAAATATGAAATACATTAACATTTGAGGTTGACCATGTTGGCTCCTCTAACATAAACAGAAATAGTTATTAGCACAGAAATGATAATATAACTTTACAAATAAATGTTACAATTGAATGAAAGTATAAAGTAATAACAATAATGAACATTTAAAAAAAATGAAAGTATATGATTATGAAATGTATGAATAATTATTAGCAGGAGTCCTCTGTGTCATTTGTTAAGAAATGTTGTGGTAATTTTCTTTTCAGCCTTTTGTGTGGAGTTTTGATATGCAGGTTAAATGCTCGAATACCACCGACGTTGCTTAATATGTTGAAGAATGTCTTCGAGAGGTGTTTCATATGCTGTTCTATTGGAAGGATGTTAATTTCGTGTTGAAGCTACTTATTTCTTAAAAACCATGGTGCATTTGTAGCTCTGCGGAGAAACTTATGACAAAAACTTAATGCACAAAAACATACATCTCCTGAAAACACACAATATATGTCTATTTTGGTTACGGAGCTAACCATATCCAGGATTTTCCTGGTTATTGGTTTCTATTTTAAAATACACTTTTCTCAAAGATAAATAATCCGTTTTTATTTGTTTCACTGCTGGGCCACGCAAAGACAATGGAATTTTGATGACAATCACATACCAATTGTTTTTAAAACATTAGACTATCGCTTTAAACAAGTGTATTTCCTCTGTTTTCTTCTACTTATAAGGAACTTAGTAATAAGAATATTCTGCAAACGTTTACTTTAATTAGCATGAAGTAGAAAGTAGAATATAATTTTGTAAGAAGTTTATTTGCAGAGCAGTAGAAAGTCACATGAAAGAAACGCATTACATTTTTACATAGTGTATAGAGAAAGTATTGTATTGCACCCAAAAGAAATACATATTTTGGGACCCCTGAGTCCAAAAAAACAAGCATGTTTAGATACATGTCCGTGTGTCTGTCTGTCAGAGAGAGAGAGAGAGAGAAAGAGAGAGAGAGAGTGAGTGAGAGAGAGAGAGAGAGAGTGTGTGTGTCTGAGGGCAACTTGGCTCAAAAATACCAAACTTGGTAGGTATTTAAGTTCAGCATCTCCCAGTGATCGAAACGAAGATTTTCAGGAAAATCCCCGAAACTCAACCACCATTTACATGGCAAACTTTTGAAATAGTTTTACTTTCTCAAAAATGGCTATAACGATTTTGATTAAAATATCGCATATTATATATATTTACACCACAAATATAATGTATATTTTGAATTTTCTACTGCATGAATTTTGTGGAGTTTTGCATAACTAGCAAACCGTAAGAGATAGACAAAAACTTAGTTAACAAAAAATGACATATACAGTTTTTCGTGGAATTGATCGTTTTTGAAATATTAGTTATTACTGGTTACAGTTTAAAAATACTTTTACTTTTCTCACACAGGAATTTGTCGCTTCTGATCACACAAACAAAGGAACTTCAATTACATAGCAAATAGGTTTTAGAATATTTGACTATTACTTTAGCGTAGTTTCCCATCTATTTACAAGGAAGCAAGTAAAAAGACTATTTCTGCCAATGCTTCCTCGATTAGCATGAAGTAAGTAGAAGAATAAGCTTTTAAACAATAATTTGTTGCACAGTTTACAGAAAGTCACATAAATGGAACACATCAGATTTTTTTATTTCTATTCAAGAATATCGCAGCACGAACACTGTAATTGTGGTGGTGTGTGTGTGGCTTTTAATGGGATAATCAAGTGGAAGAGGGTGGGGTGTAGCAGCCCCTTCATAACCACTTGTCGCGCAATATGAGCCCGCCTCCTCGCACATAAAACAACACGCGTGTTGCTTAACATGCCCTCGATTATTATCGATATGTACACAAGAGGGGAATAGCTTCCGATCTTGCAGCAAGAAGGGAAGGAAAATCGATTCCTCGTATTAATCTTGTCTAGTTCCTACCTCATGAGTGCGCACAGTGGTTGCGTGTGGCATTCTTTTTATCGCCATTCGACCGACCCTAGCGCGGTGCGCCACGGATGCCATCTGTGGACGGACGACAAAACTTCTCGCAGAAACCAGAAAAAAGGGAGAGATGCGCGAAAAGCCAATTATATTTTGTAAATGATAAAGAAGTTATATTGTAACAGAAATAGGTGTAGTTTTCATAATTTGGAACCGTGCATAAGGCCTTCTTCAGTTGTATTGTTCAAGTTCTAAGTGTAACAGGTCAAAATATGTTACAAGGGCGGTTATAAGCGAAGGCCAAAGAAAATTTATTGTAAATAAGTTTATAATCTCAAATATTTTGGCTATAATCACTCATAGGAAAGTGTTTCGTTAGAAAGAAAAATCTTAAAATTTCTTATTCCATTTAGTATGCTATACCAAAAATTTTACAAGATATAAATTATGCGTTGTAAGTTTACAGAGCTATTTTTACTTTCTCTATCTCGTATTGTACAATGTATATACTACTTAAAGAAGATATTGTATTTCACCCAAAAATTCGATACCGATATTTCACCGGAGACACACGTTTAGAGTCCCTTTGTCCAAATAAAGTATTTTTGGCAAAAGGTCGCGCGCCCGCGTGTGTTTGAACGCGATAACTGCAAAACGAAGAGCCAGCAAAATACTAAACTTACTATTTAAGTTTAGTATCTTTCAAGGATGCGACACGAAGATTTTAAGGAAAATTCTCCCATTCAAACTACCCTTTATATGGAAATAATTTCAAAATGTTTGTTTTTCTCAAACTTGGCTTTAACATTTTAGAGTAACATACCGTAAGTTCAAGATATTTACATGAAAAATTAAATGTATGTTTTAAATTTCCTGAAAATAATCTTTGAAGACGTCTTTATTCTGAATGAACTTGGCTGAATTTTGCGTAAATGTAAACCGTAAGAGATAGAAAAAAAAAAAATACTACAAAAAAATATAGATCTCGTTAAAACACAATTTATGTCATTTGCATTTTTTCGTGCGGCTGGCCATTTGCGAGATATTCATTTGTTATTTGTATCACTTTAAAACAAAACTTTTCTCATACCAGAATTTGTCAACTCCTGGTCAGTCACATAGCTACAGCTTTTAGAATGTTGACTATCGCTTTAGCCTAGTGTATTCCCTTATTTTCCTCCTACTTATAAGCAACTAATTAATACGATCATTTCTGCTAGTGTTTATTTTTGATAAGTACGAAGTAGAGAGAAATATTAAGTGTTTCTAAACTTAATCTGTTGCAGAATAACTAGAGAAAGTCATGTGAATAGAAAACATCCAAGACGCTTGTAATGGACAGAGATGGTGGACGCAGCGGTCGGGCGTAACGTATTGGCCCGACTACGGGCTGCTGTGCCCGGAATTCAGAGTTTATATAACCTTTAGGTTAAAATTTATAAGCAAATTTTTCTTTTTAAAAAAAAATGTATGGTAACATTCAATGACTTTTTCCACCTATTCTGCAACAAATTATTCTTACAATTTTCTTATTTTTCTATTTCATGCTAATCGAAATGCAGAAATGTTTTAGTATACTTTATCTGATAGATACAAGGGAAATAAGGGAATACATCAGGCTAAAGCAATAGTCTAATTCTCTAATAGCTGGACGCTAAATGATGACTTTGAATTCGCTTCTTTTTGCATAGGCAGAAGTAAAAACAAAAAATAAAGCAAAAGGGAAAAAAACGAATGACGAATACCTATTTGAGAAAAGTGTAAATATTGAGAAAGTTAAATCATATTTAAACAATTATTAAATCCACATACAAATTGTATTGGACATAAATTGTGTGTTTTAACGATATCGATTTTGTGTAATGTGTATCTCTTATGGTTTACAGTTACTCCAAAGTAATCCAAAATGAAAACGGCTTCAGAATTTCCAACAAATTCTAGATGTTATTTTATTTGTGATGTAAATATTTTTGGTAAATAGTATTTCAATTAAAATTTTTAGAGCTATCTTATGTAAAATTGAATATCCCAAAAATCTTCCACGTAAGGGGTAGTTGAGGTGGGCAGTTTTCTTTTCGCATCTTAAATGCCAAGTTTGGTTTGTAACCTTTTCTTCGTTTTCGAGTTATGCTGTTCACAGACACACAGATACTCGCACACACGCACCTTTTCCTAAAAATACATTGAGTATCGAAGTTTTGGTTGGAAAGTAATACTTTTTTCCAATCATCTATGTGTACTATACTCGCAAAGAAGGTAAAACTAATAAACTGATTTATTACTTGCAAAGTAGATCCTCAATACGTAAGAGCTTGTTTCATCATCCTGAAATGTTTTCAGTTATTTTAACAGTTTTTTTAGGACAGCCGTAATTTATTCCAAAAATGGCAATATTCAAAGAAAGATTGAAGATAACAAGCCCACACATTTTTGCAACATTGAAACTATATGGTTTGAGCACACTAAAGCAGAGATACATAGCAGTTATACCAATTTGTAAAGTAAAATTTCGGATTGTCTAAAGATTTCCTCTTTTTATTGGTAGTGTTTAACTTTTACTACTTGAGGCACCGCAGGAGACACTGATGATATCTGCAATGAAGATGGGGCATCGGTGGAATACGATGACTGGGAAAATCGGAGAACCCTACGCCGCTTTGTCCACCATAAATCTCACATACGGTCGCTTGGGATCGAACCCGAGCCGTCTAATGAGAGGCGAGTAGTCTAACCATTCTGCATCTGAAGTGTTGCAGAAATATTTAAAATATATGCATGGTGTATACAATTATTAAATAGGTACGACATTAAAGTGTAAATTCCAATTTATAAAACAGCATAACACTTTTAAAAAAGACCAGTATTTGGGAACTTTGGCGATCCTTTGGAATCGAACCCGGGCCATCAAGGTAAGAGGCGAGTGGTCTAACCACTCGGCCACGGCGCGGCCCAATTTGATTATGTGGGAAGCTTCTAAGATATACCATCTTCGGCTGTCTATATACTTCTCAAGCAATTAACTCTTTGCCAGTTTCCAGTGCTTCTGAAGAAATAACTTTGTCCACACAAAGACCAAGACAGATTTATTAACACAACATATTGTCTTGCCTTGCTGTCGGTTCACCGTGTTGTTTATCTTTTTACTTTCTTTAGCGCATATGTACAACACACACAGTAAATAGAAAAGGTATTTTATTCACTCAAAAAATCGATACTGATATTTCACCGGAAACATATGTTTTGAGCCTCCAAATCATAAATAAATAAATAAATAAATAAAGCATATTAATACACATACGTGTGGGTGTGCGTCGCTGTGTGTGTGTGTGTGTGTGTGTGTGTCTGGACAGCATAACTCAAAAACGAAAAGTACGTTAAATACCAGACTTGGTATTTCATTTCATTATCTACCAAGGATGCGGCACCAAGATGCTCAACAAAATTCCCCACCTCAAACTATCCTCTACATGGAAGAATTTTCGAAAATTTTTATTTTATAAAAATGACTCTAAAGAATTTAATTTAAAAATGTATATTATATATATATATATATATATATATTTATATTGCAAATAAAATTTATATGTTGAATTTTCTGGGAGTAGCCTCTGATGACCCCTTCATTCTGGATGACTTTTGTAGAACTTGTAAACTATGAGAGATAGACAAAAACCTACTGCACAAAAAATGTAGATTTCGTCAAAACACACAATTTAATTCACATATTTTTTTTTTTTTTGTATAGTTAATCGTTTTTAGATATTCATAGTTTTAAGCTACTTGAACTTTATTCAAACTGAAAGACATCTTTCTTTTCGTCTCTTGTATTGTTTGATAGCAAAGAGAACGGAATTTTGGTTGTTTCACATAGCAACTGGCTTTTAAAAGATTTGACTATCGCTTTAGTTTAAGGCAAGTAAAAAGAAATAAGTAAAAATACGATTTCTTCTAATGTTTATCTCAATTAGCATAATGTAGATAAAAGAATAATCTTTTGTAAGAAAAGTTTTTTACAAAACAGTTAGAGAAAACCATGTGAATGGAACACATCAGATTTTTAAAAACTATTTGCTACTACTTCAAGGAGACCCAACATTGAATATGTATGCACATTTAAATGTATTTTTGGAATCTACAATTGAAAATATGTTAACACGTATTACAATGCTTATAAAATTCACTTTGCAGATACCTTTTCCACAAAAAGTAAAGATTTCTACCTCAATTCAAGGAGTTTATTTGTTTCATTTCAAACAACTTCTGAAAATTGTGTGTGTGTGAGATATATATCCAAAATAAAATTCTACGTACGACCCTGATTTAACGAGATTTGCTGCTAGACTTAAAAACTTTACTCACTGTTCACGTTTTAAACGAATATTGGCAGCACATTTTAACTAGCACTCTGTCAAACTTGGTTTTATACTTAGCACATTTATTAGATATATTATTATGCAAGATAATCATATTAATCATTCGTAATATTTACCTTTCTTACTTTTCTTACTTTAAATAGCAGGACCCACAGCTGTATATGCATCATTGCATTAAACTGGATATTCTTTTACATCTCCCATTTTCTCATTGCTTCTCTTTCTCCCTTTCTTCGTCTGTCTCTCAATCTTCCACTCTCTTTTCCTTCTCTATCTTTAATCCCTTTACACTCTCTTTCCCTTTCTTTAGCCCTGAAACAGCATCTATCTCTTTGCTCTCTATCTTTCTCTCTGCAACGCACACTCCATCCGTTGTTTTGAAAACTGGCAATAAACAATTTACACTCTATCCGATATTTTGTAAACTGGCAATGAACAATGTACACTCTATCCGATGTTTTGAAAACTGGCAATAACTTTCTTTTTATCTAGATGGTAATTAAAATTAAGTCGCATACACATTTTCCCGCTTTTCTTATGCTTCCATTATACACAATTAACTGAAAGGAAAAGCATTTGTATTCTTAAACATTAATTCTAACAGAGTTTACAAGATACAGTATACTTATACTCAATCATTAAACATTTTTCAGAACTGAAAAATGATTAGGGTAGGTATTTTAACTTTTTGATTTTTAGGTCCCATTTAGAAACCCATTTCTCGTGAAGAAAATAAAATAAAGAAATATGTTACATAGATTTCTTTCTAAATGTGAGTCATAAGATATACTATTTTGTTGCCTATTCTTGCCTGAAAAGCTAAAACGTGCAGGCGCACAAGCGTACACGCGTGCGTACACGCACGAGCGCCTAGATATTGTAACAAATGTTTTTATTTACCCAAAAAATGATACAACTGAAATCTTTAATTCACTGCTGCAAACGATTCAGTCGACGCGTCCATAGTTGACGCTTTCTCACGTCATTGATTGCACGCCGCTGCTTGTACGCTGACACTCCAGTCAAATTCCTACGAACGATTCACTGACGGGTCCAAATGACCTAGTTATCGTCGGGCCCTTAAACACCACTCACTGACGATACATCATTTTTGCACCATAGAACTTTGTGAAGCTTGTCAATGCTATTAGATGCTTCTAGCATGTGTCAGCTGATGTCTCAATTTCCAAGGTATCCAGTTACCGGCGCTCCGCCCTTCCTGTGTGTACATGCTATTTTCGTAATTTGGGGTCTGACAGAAGCGCTGTAATCGAAAAAACAAGTGAGCGCGACAGGCCCACTGCTTTGTTTCCAGAGTTGCTGATGCCAAATTATCACGTGCTCAGTCCTGGCGTTATGCTTGGATGTAGCTCGCAGTTACTGTGTTTTGTTTTTGCAGTTTTCGGTTATTTTAAATCTGCATTATTTGTTACATATTCGTTTCATTGTTTGTGCGGTTGTGAAAATTATTTTTCTAAGAGGTTGATTGAGATTTTAGTGGTATCTCTCTTGACTTTCATAGGCAAAACACACGAAACAATGTGGTGGTGTGTAGCACAAGTGCATGTCTATTTGATTTGTTTTTTTATCCCAAACTTGTCTTGCTTATTTTTTGCTTATAAGGTGACAAAGATGAAAAACCAACTTGCATCCGTTAAATTCCAAACTTGGTTTAAGTTATCTTCTACTAATAAGGAAGCAAGCAATACGACTAATTCTGCTCATGTTTATCTAGATTAGCTTGACGTAGATAAAATAAAATCTTTTGTAAGCAAAATTGTTTGGCACAATAGAGAAAGTTAGTGAATGGAACATATCAAATTTTTCATAACTATAATTAAAATATATATATATATATATATATTTTTTTTTTGCCGTCCCACTGTAGACGGTTTCAGTTTTATTAACATATTCTGATGTATGCAGATGTAAGGTAAACACTGTTGCACACATTGGCAACAAATCGCTTATTTTGGAGTTTGGCCGATAACCTGTCAGACCCCAGCTTACGAAAATAGCATTGTAGGAATTCCAGTCCCATCGCCGCATACCAAAACGAACATGAGTGTGGCCGCATACGGCACTGTCACAATAACTGTCACGTAGGAAATGACTAATTATTTAGGCAAGGAATCAAAAAAGAAAAACCAAGCGTGTCTTTCAAGAATCAGCGTTTTTAGTTTCGTCTTTTGCGACATATTTCTAACAAGTCAGTGTAACAAATGAGTGTGTGCGTGTATGTATGTGTGTGTGTGTGTTTCAATGTAGAGAGAATGGGAGGGAGTGTTAGGAAGAGCTTTTCGTAAAAACTGGCAACAGATGGAGACACATGCTGGATTCTCGCTGCTTTGTGGTCGAGAGTTTAAGGATGAGGCAAGGTTTTCTTTTTCTTCTTAATTGTAATTCGTGTACTTAAAATCTGATGTGTTGAATTCCCATGACATTCTCTACTACTGTTACATAACATAAGCCTATATTCTACCTGCTTCTTGTTAATCCAGATAAACGACCATTTCACATTTACACGTTTCGTACTATGATACTTCTTATTTAAAGCGATATTCAAGAGTTTAAAGAGCTTGTCTGTCTGTGATGATTTTGTATCACCACGAGTGAGGTCACCTCCCAAACCCTCTGCCCCGAAAAAACTCTTAGCCAAGAAATAATTTGACAATTATAAGTTGTAACAAGGAATATATTAAATGTGGGTAACTATACAAAAAAAAATGTCATGTGAATTATGTATTTTAACGAGTTTTACATTTTTGTAGGGCCAGTTTTTGTCTCTCTTAAGGTTTACCAATTTTACAAAAGTCTTTCAGAACGAAGCGCTTTCTATTCAGAAAATTTAGAATGTACATCTAATTTATTATGGAAATATCTTAAATGTGTTGTAATTTAATACAAATCTTGAGAACTTGCTTGAAATATTAAAAATTTCTCCCGCAAAAAAAAAGTTCCATATTAAGAGTGGTTTGAGATGCATAATATTCTTTAAAATCTTTATGCTGAGCTTAATTATCAACTTTGGAATTTGTAAGACTTTTCTTACACACCATATATTATTAAAATAGCATAGTAATTACGAAAAATGGCCTTTGAAATTAACTAGTTTATTAACATAGTGCACATAAGGTTATAAATGAATGTGTAATACAAACAGAAACAGTGAATATATGCGATTGATTCATAGCCAGACCGTAATTCGAAGTTCGCTTGAACCGACTCCTGTACTTTTCAGGTCACTCACTACTGTGAACGATTCACTCAATAGGGCTCTGGGGTGATCGTCTTTGAATTATAGTTGTTAGTTGGTACCTTCTTTTTGTATACTGTAGAGTGAAGTTCTTGATTGTGCATTTCAAAAGGGAAGTTTGCTCAAGTCATTTGTGTTATGAGTTAATTACATTAGTTTATTCATTAGTCCACAGAAATGCCTATCAGAAAATATACAATTTTTACAGAGAGTTTAATGTACCTATACGTAAAACTTTAAACTTTAAGTTTACAGAAAATATCCTCACGCTATACACTAACTAATGTACAATATAAAATTAGAACTCGTAAGAATATTATAGAACATTAACTTATGTATGTGAATGGAAAAGTTTGTCCAAAGATGACAGGAATATTTAAAATCAGATGGTCACAACTTTAATAACCTTGTAATGGTGTTAGTACTCATTATAGAGTTAATATCGCTCATAAGTACGTAACGCGGAATTTTAGAACAAAACACACCCCGGTGTAGTAGACAGCACACAGTCGATATATAAGAATGAGATAAATTAGAAATTAATTGAAGAAACGAATATTAAGAAAATTCTTTTTGAAGCACGTCTTGAATAACTGTATAATTAATGCTTTGAGTTCTCAGATGATATAACATTTATACAGGACTAATTATATGACAACATAAACCGGACTGTATGCACTCGTTAACCCCAAAAAGGGAAAACTGGCCTGTTTCATCCCTAGTTTGGGAAATGAATCCATAACCATAGTGATATCTGCTCCCTTATAATAGCTACACCCTAATCCACTATATGGTAGCTTTTTTACTTTCTCTATGCGTACTATGTACATGGTGTATAGAGAAGGTATTGTATTTCAAGTTCAATAGATAGCTTATACTCGCCTTTTGAATCCCTTTAGTGCTCTGATGGAACGGAGAGTATCTCCTAAGTATCTATAAGATCCCACGTTTCATATGAACCGGTGCGCTTTAACATCGTCCTGTCCTTGTCACTTTTCATATCGCCCGTGTTCGTCACGTTACGGCCTATAAAGGCCCCATTAAAAACTGTGAGCAGCGAATTATCCATGGACACGTGGGGTTTCCCCTTTCCCTGCTGACCAAATGAAACGCGAGTGTATGTACTTCGCACACCTGTTCCTCCCTCGACAACCTGTTCTAACATTCCATGTCTTTCCAAATCATACTTATCTGACCAAGTACAGATCCTAGCTTCCTGAATTCCTCTCAGTTTACCGTTTTCCTATTCGTCTGCATATATGAATTATATAATTAATTCAGTGTGTTTTATACTTTTTTAGATAGCTCGAACTAAAGGTAAAACTTTTATCACAAGCAATACCGAGTTAAAAGTCGTACTTTATCGTACTAGGTGTTTATGCAACTCCATTATCACCAACTTTGGTTTTCCTGACTCGTAACATGTCAATTACTTTTTGTATTTGTAGTTGTTTATTAAATAGTCTGGATTTCATTTCAATTTACAATAATTATACAATTTTACATCATACTTAATTTCTCTTGACAGCTGATAATGATATATATTGTCATATTTTAATTCATCGTAGTGATACTTACCGGCACATGATTGCATATTTCCTGATTTGGCAACCTTGTGTTCGATTTGAGTAATCGATTAATGTAATGGCGGCAAGTATGAATATGAATGACACATAGTTCTAAGAGCCTGTTGAAATTCCGGAATCTGCAGAAAGAGTAACATTAGAATTGCTACCTAAAAATATAAAAAACAGTATGAAATAGCATATCAACTGACTGTTGTAAATTGATATCCACCAGCTATTCTCAGTATTGATGCTCAGAAGAAACAAATGAATATCGCAGCCGCGCTGCGTATCGCGGATACGAAGTAGATAAAAAATATCTAATGCTTAATAATTTGTCTATAAATATTGCTGACTGTCTGAAAAATAGCGCATGACACACGTGTTAAAATGGTTTTATATTGTGCGTAGGGTCTCAAAACCAGGTCTATAGCCTCATTTCGCAAGCTTTCCACTCAAAATATAAAAAAAAAATGAAGATGTATATCATAAATAATATTACTATCCCAGAACCCTTTTCCCATCATACTTCTTGCAGTGCATTTCTTAGCGAACAATCTCTACTCATCCAATATCCCAGCAAATTTCTTTTATTCTTCTATGACTTTTGATTAGCTTCATCACTTCCAGCCAAACGTCTCTTTCCTTTCTCCTCATCATTTTTTTCATATTCTTCGTTTTTCTTATTCTGCCACTAGCTGTAGCCGAGTGAACGGCATCGTATCAGTGTTTGTTTAAAGTTAGTAGTGTCAGTATTAAGGTTTGAATGCAGATCCAACCTACACACGTTAGTCCATAAACAAAGGTCAGACCTAGGTGAGCGGTCAAAAGGGAGGAGTGCGGATGCATTTCACAGAGTGGCGAAGGACAACGACGTTCCACAGCAGTCCCTGGATGAATGGTTAGTTATCACAAGTCCGGCGCTCAAAATTAACCTGTGAGCATAGGTCGGTTTTTAACCAACAGCGAAATTAAAAATGTTGGCAGAAAAGTACAAGTGGCAGAACGCTTTGGTATTCCTTTATTAACACAAATTCATTATGTATTATAGGAGACTGTTCGCCTGAGCGAGAGTACACGTGCGTACTCTGCCACAAAAATCGGAGCAGAGTTGGAGGGAAAACGTGAGAGTCAATACATCACTGGACAAAGATCACAGCACAAGGTTTGCGCCCTGCCGCTTCATATCTAAACTTGATTTAAGCTTGCTCTCAATGATGTTGGTAGACCTCTGCAGTTACTAAGGGCCCTTTTGACGCATCAATGCTGGAACGTCACAATACCATTCACTGTACTGCGTATATTTTCTCTTACGATTTAGCGGAGTAATTTACCAACCACATCTTATAGTTTCTTCTTAAAGAGGCACAGAAAATTGCCATTTTCCTTTTGAAAACCTTTCCTGGTTACCTGACACTATGACACAATCTCAATTTGCTTAGGTACTTAAGATACGAGTACTGACTAAGGTTATGAAGCTGCCCTCTTCTTGTATTGTATTTATTCTCAAGCACAGTGTCTAAGGCCAGCTCTAAAGTGCATATCTAAATAACAATTCAGTACGAGCGTTCGTGCTTAAAATGTGTATATTGATTTATTCCTGTTAAACTTAAAAACTGTTGAGGAAAGAATGTTAAATTTACTCCTACAAATATTGTAAAAAATCTGATGTGTTCCATTCACATGACTTTCTCTACAACTCTGCAATAAATTATTGTTAAAAAGCTTATGCTTCTATTTATTTCCTCCTAATCGAGAAAAAATTAGCAGATATAGTGTTATTACTTGCTACCTTGTAAGTAGAAGCGAAATAAGGGAGTGATGGTCAAAAGCTGGTTGCTTTGTGACTGAAGTCCCTTTGTTTGTATGGACACGAGATCACAACGTCCTGTATGAGAAAAATGTTTTTTATAGCTGAAGCCAAAAACAAGGAATATCTAAAAAAACAATCAACTCCACGAAAAATGTGTAAATAACATAAATTGTGTGTTTTAAAGTGCTCTACATTTATTGTGTGGTAAGTTTTTGTCCATCTCTTACGGTTTAGCAGTTAAGCAAAATTCCGTAAAATTGACCCAGAATAAAGTAGTCTTCAAGGGGCTATTCCCAGAAAATTCAAAATATACATTTTATTTGTCAGGTAAATATCTTTAATATACGATATTTTATTCAAAATCGTTAGAGCGAAAAAAATTTCCATGTAAAGGGTAGTTGAGGGTAGGGGGATTTTTCTCAATATCTTCGTGTCGCATCCCTGGAAGATACTAAACTTAAATACCAAGTTTGGTATTTTACCGACTTTTCGTTTTTGAGTTATCGTGTTCCACAGACACACGGACACAAACTGACACACTTTTTTATGAAAATACTTTTTTTTGGATACAGGGGACCCTAAAACATATATTTCCAGTGAAATATTGGTATCGAGGTTTTTGGTGGAGTGCAATACTTTCTCTATACACTATGTACATAGTACGTATAGAGAAAGTAAAAATTGAGCTTTTAATCAGTTGGGATTACAAGATAATCCGGTAAATAGTGCATATTAGTGTACACATCCGGCATTAATAGTAAATTCGGCTCCTATGGAAAAATCCATTAGTTATCCTCTAGAAAAAGAAATGACTAAAAAGCGGATTTAAAGTGCCGTAAATCGATCTAGGCAACTTTACCTTCACGGAAGCTATTTATTTTTTTTTCAAACAGAATGTTATAATTATAAATCATTTTCTATTAGAAAAACCATAGCAGAGATTATAACTTAATAGGTGCATTCAAAAGCGGCATTTAGATACGGGAGGGGCAAATCTATCATAACCATAGTTAAATACAGAACATATATTTGGAGCTTATGGATAAAAATAATTATACATGGGACGGTTACCACCTCTCACATTACCGCCAACCTGGAGGACCAGGGTTCAGTGAATCCTCCTCCTTGACGTGGTCTTCACAGTGGCTTTTGAGTCTCGTCTACCCGTTAGTTTGTGATCCGAGTATTCTTTGTCCTCTCTGCTGCTCCCGTGCCATGTCTAACCGTTGCGGTCCACTCTAGAATTCCCTTCAACTCTTGTCTTCTTGGTTCTTTGGTTATTTCAAACTCTACGGTTGATACATATCCAATGTTCTCTAGATGCCTTATGCTTTAATCATAGTGAAAACTATCTTTCAAGAAAATAATTGTGTTAATAAAATGAATAAAGCCTCTTAATTTTATTGACTCTTTTTACTTTCTCTATATGCACTATGTACATAGTGTATTGCACTCCACCCAAAAATTCGATACCGAGATTTCACCAGAAATATATGTTTTAAGGTCCCCATTATCTAAAAAAGCATTTTCGGAAGAAGGTGCGTGTGTGTATGTGTGTGTGTGTGTGTGTGTGTGTGTGTATGTTTCCGTGTGTCCGTGAACACGATAACTCAAAAACGAAAAGTCGGTAAAATACCAAACTTGGTATTTGAGTTTAGTATCTTCCAAGGATGCGACACGAAGATTTTGAGAAAAATCCCTCCACCCCCAACTACCCTTTACATGGAAGTTTTTTTAAAAAAAAATGATTTTCTCAAAAATGGCTCAAACGATTTTGATTAAAATTTCGTATATAAAGATATTTACCTCACAAATAAAATGTATATATCTTGAATTTTCTGGGAATAGCCTCTGAAGAGTTCTTTATTCTGGATCAATTTTACGGAATTTTGAATAACTGCTAAACCGTAAGAGATGGACAAAAATTTACTACTCGAAAAACGTAGAGCATGTTAAAACACACAATTTATGTTATATACATTTTTTTCGTGGAGTTTACAGTTTTTGAGAAATTCCTTGTTTTTGGTGTCTGCTTTGAAAAACTTATACTTTTCTCATACAGGAATTTGTCATCTGCTGTTTATACAAACAAAGGTATTTCAGTGACATAGCAACCAGCTATTGACTATCACTTTAACCTATGGTGCTCTCTTATTTCGCTTCTATTTATAAGGAAGCAAGGAATAAGACTATTTCTGCTAATTTTTTTCTGATTAGCATGATGCAAATAGAAGTATACGTTTTTTACGAATAATTTGTTGCAGAGATGTAGAGAAAGTCATTGCATGGTACACATCAGATTTTTTCAACAGTAGTAGTGGTGGTGGTGGTGGTAGTAGTAATTTTTAAGTAGGACAAATATAAATGATTTTATGAGATTTTATTTATATCTTAGTATGGTTTTAGCTTTTTGGATTTGATTCTATTAGATCTTGAGCTCAACTTTCTCACCACGACTTTCTTTTTTAAATGTAATTATTTTCTTAATTTTATGTTGCAAAACACCCAAAAGGGTAACACCATACAAAAGACCCCCATGATCTACTTCTTCTAGGGACCACCTAGAACCCAAATGTCCTTATATATTTCATTTTATTTCTTGCTACACAATGTTTTATAGGCGAAATCTTGAGAGCTAATTAGTGTTAAGGAAGATATTCTGACACAGGATACAATTTTATATACGTTTGCAGCCAGTTGTGGCCTGTTGGTAACTTACTTTTCTTTCAGCTCCTTGGATGTTCAGGTATTATATTTTTGTTTTTAAGGTTTCCAAAAATTCTTATTGAATGATATAGATGCAGGATTATTTTCTCATAAATGGAAGGAAGGGGCAAAAGCAAAGAACTCTTCTTCTGAATTTCCGTAGACTTTGATTTAACTTTCTAGCACGTTATTCTTCGCAACATTTTGAGAAGAACCAAAAACTGAAATTCCAGCCCCTTGGGAACCAAATTCATCCTTGAGACTTGTATTTAAGTACCAGCTTATTTTTTTAAGTTGCTGCAGAAGTACCACTTCGCCGTTTGTAGCTTACTGCAGCTGGTAGGAGCACATGACAGGTTTCCGGCCATTAGAAGACTCCTGCTGAGGTTTGCGACCTCTCCCAAGTTGCCTCAGCTGCTGAAGTCATTAACTTACGTGATAGAAGCTCTCTCCGACATATTGACTTTTAAGACACCTTATAGTACCAAATTCAGAGTGTTAAGACTTCTATTAATATCCGCGCGTGTAAAGCCTACTTTACTTCGGTAAAAACACAGTTTACAACTGCAATATTCTTCTTACTTCATAAGCATTTAGGTTATTAGTTTTTACTAGAAGCAGGTAAAATATAAAATTTCACATTATAACCCATATTTGCTAGCATTTTACGTTTTGCAGTGCGTAGACTTCAATGTATGTGACAAAATACTTCACATATAAGGATTTTTAATTTGCATTCCATACACATTGAACACAATAGTTAAAGACTCTTACATGAAGATATCTCACGAATAAAACAAAAAATCGTATGTGTTGCATTCACATGACTTTCTCTACATCTCTGCAACAATTTACTGATAAAAAGCTTATTCCTCTATTTATTTCATTCTTATTTAGAAAAAAAAAATGGCAGAATTGGCCTTATTACTTTCTTCCGTTAAGTAGAAACGATAGTAAAATCCCTCCAAAGCTGTTTGCTGTGTGATTGAAATTTCTTTGTTTGTATGGCCACGAATTGACAAATTCCTGCATGAGAAAAGTATACGTATTTTAAAACTGAAACCAATAACAAGGAATATCTAAAAAAATTCAACCCCACGAAAAATTAAATTGCGTGTTTTAACGTGCTGTACAGTTTTTATCATTTAAGTAATTGTCCATCTCTTATGGTTTACGAGTTATGCAAAATTTCGCAAAATTCATCCAGTAAAAATGTCTTTAGAGGCTATCCTCAGAAAATTTAAGATATACATTTTAGTTGTCGTACAAATATCTTTAATATACGATATTTTAATCAACATCGTTACTCATTTTTTTTAGAAACTCAATTTATTCGAAAATGTGTCCACGTAAAGGGTAGTTGAGGTGCGGGGGTTTTCTTCAAAATCTTCGTGTCGCATCCTAGGAAGATACATCTGTTAAATTTGGTATTTAACGGAATTTTCGTTTTTGAACTATGCTGCTCACAGAAAACAAACACACACATGGACAATTTTTCTAAAAATGTTTTTTTAATTTTAGGAGGTCTCAAAACACTTATTTCCGGTGTAATTTTCAAACATTCTCCAAAATTCGATAACAAGATTTCACCGGAAATACATACTTGGTACCCCCATAACAATAAAGAATTTTAGAAAAAATCCCTGAAAATTTTGATTTTCTCAAAAATGGCTCTTAAGATTTTGATGAAAATATCGCAAATTATAAATATTCACATTAGAAATACAAACGTTTTGTGAATTTTCTGGGAATAACCGCTGAAGAACCGGTTATTCTGGTTGAGCTTTACAGAATTTGGTATAAGGTCTAAACCGTAACAGACAGATAAAAACTTAATACATAAAAATGTAGATCTGGTTGAAATACGCAATTTATGTCATATACGACTTTCTTGTAGAGTTGACCATTTTAGAGATATTCATCGTTATTTGTCTCAATTTTAAACTAATTAACTTTCTCAAGCGGGATCATGCAAACCGAACCGAATATCAATATTTCACATAGCGACCAATTTTTAAAATATTTGGCTATGGCTTTAGCTTAATGTATTCCCTTATTTCAGTACCATTTACAAAGAAGTAAGTAATAAGCCTAACTCTGTTAATGTAGATAAAAAATAATCTTTGTAAGAATGCATTTGGAAAAGCTAGAGAAATTATGTGAATGAAACACATTAGATTTTTAAATGTATTAATTTAAACTGTTCAATTATTATATTAATTATATTTTATTTATAGTTTCATATTTTGAGAACATTAATATTTGGACAATTTTATCTTCATATTCGTCTGTAGTTATTAGTTTCGTTTTTATATATATTTTTAATTTAAGACTTTTCACAGACCAACTGGTCTTATAGCACCAGTAAGTTCCCGGTGATGGTAGATTGCTATAAAGCAGAAGTAGTTGTATAATTAAAATAAATATATAATAAAAATAATGCAAATATATTTGAGGACAATCATTTCGTGTATGATGGTACCTTTCCTATTATTTTGGGACAGTGTAAGTAGCACATGGGACAATCCCATATGAACTTCGAATTCTCCCGTTATACCACAAACATGAAACAGGTGTAAGTAGGTTAACAATGCCCACTCGTACAGCTTAATTTTTGAATTTCTTCCTAAAGAGGGTGTGCATATATTTAGCAACAGGTTTAGCATAAAAAAAAAAAAAAAAAAAAAAAAAAAAAAAAAAAAAAAACCAAACATCTTCCTGTATCCAAAGTTCAAATTGTATCCTCCTCCAGTCTTCTCTGTCCTCCCAATAAAATTCCTCTACACCTAATTCCCTCATTCCTCTTTCAATGTTCTTCCATTTTCCTCTTCCAGATGGGTTCTATTCCGAAACTTGTCTTCTAACCTTATCTCAGGCATTCTGCTAGTTGTTTATATCTTATAAAATCTAAAATTGAATTTTGAGCTTTCATGGTTTGTCTTATCACTTTGTTACAGATTTTTACTTTCTCTACACGTGCTATGTACATAGTGTATAGAGAAGGTATTGCACTCCACCAAAAAATTCGATACCGAGATTTCACCGGAAATATATGTTTTAGGGTCCCCTGTATCCAAAAAAGATATTTCCAGAAAAAGGTCCGTGTGTGTGTGTCCGTGTGTCCGTGTACACGATAACTCAATAACGAAAAGTCGGTAAAATACCAAACTTGGTATTTAAGTTTTGTATCTTCCAGGGATGCGATACGCAGATTTTGAGAGAAATCCCCCCACCCCACCTTCCTTTTACATGGAACATTTTTCGAAAATTTCGATTTTCTAAAAAGTGGCTCTAACGATTTTGATTAAAATATCGTATACTAAAGATATTTACCTGCGAAATAAAATGTATATCTTCAATTTTCTGGGAATAGCTTCTGAAGACTACTTTATTCTGTGTCAATTTTACAGAATTTTGTATAACTTCTAAACCGTAAGAGATGGACAAAAGCTTACCACACAACAAATGTAGAGCACCTTGAAAGACACAATTTATGTTATATACATTTTTTTCGTGGAATTGATTGTTTTTGAGATATTCCTTGTTTTTTGTTTCAGCTATAAAAATTATATTTTTCCCATTCAGGACTTTGTGAACTCGTGTCAGTCACAGAGCAACCAGCTTTTGACTATCACTTTAACCTATGGTACCCGCTTATTTCGCTTCTACTAACAAGGAAGCAAGTAATAAGACTATTTCTGCTAATTTGCGCTCCATTAGATGAAGTAAATTGAATAATTTGTTGCAGTGATATAGAGAAAGTCATCGGAATGGAACACATCAGATTTTTTCTAATCTAGAGTGTCTAGTGGATCTCCTGAAACAGTCCATTTTGGTAGATAGTAATTTTAAATTTAAATTCCTATTGAGTGTCCAAGTTTCTGCTCCATGTTCCACTTCTAATTATTGATTTATATATCTGTAATTTTGTTTGTAAAGCTATATTCTTGTCCCATAACATTCCACTCAGTATGGATATTGTTCTGTCTTTTTGAATTCTATGTTTAATGTCTTCTTGACTACAGTTTGAATTTATCTCACTCCTACGTACATAATCTCTTCACTTCTTTTGATGCATCCTATGCAGTCTTCTAAAACCAAATCCTTTTTCCATCTCCAAATAAGAAAGGGATTTGTTTTCTTTAAATTAATTTGTGATCCCCATATATTATATTATTCAATAAGTGTTTTATTCATATATTCTAAATCTTCATAGTCCTCATACATGTATGTATAAGCCTAAACGTACCGAGATTGCGTAGGGTAATGAGTGCGAATTGCATTCGGAGATGCTGGGCTTAATCCCCGGGGACCATCCATTGACGGCTCCTTTGTGGTTTCTCCAGGTCAGCAGGCGAATGCTGAATTTTCTACCTCTTACTTTCCTACTCATAATTTTCTGTACCAATTGTCTCCTTCTCATCTGATTCAGAATTACCTTTAGCACCAGACGACGGTATTTGAAAGTTTGCGGCTTAGCGGTGAATCTTCACTTGGTAGAGCTTTCTTCCCTGTTATGTAAACTACAGATACTCCCGAGGAGTGGCTCTTCTGGAAACCCCTGGTAACTCTAGGCTTGTGGAGCTGCTGCAGACGTTTTATATTAACCGAAATAAATCTTCGGAGATATATTTTCCATTTCTTGTAAGTACAGAAACCGAATCAATAGTTAAATATTTAAAATCTAGCAGGTTGGTCATAAAATTTATACTCTTTCCAATGTTGCGAGAAACAACTAGATAACAACAGCACCTTAAGAAAATTACTAAGTATTATAATAAAACTCACACCGGTAATAATGAATATCTTGTAAATAGTTGATGTCATTGGAAAAGGTAAATAAAATAAATTGTACTACTTTTTTATGCTGCGGTACTATTTCTAATGGTTTATCCATTAAATATTAATACAAAATTCCTTCCGAATAAAGAGAATTCAATAAATTTAAGAAAAACTTATGGCTTATTTCTCTCGTAAAATCTTAAGTGCATGACAATTTAATAAAATCGTTAGGTTCCATTTTTGAGAAAATAAAAATATTGCGAAAAAACACTTATAAAGGGTTGTTAGGGTAAGGAGGAAGTTCTTGAAAATCTTCGTGCTCTGGTGTTCCTGGAAGATACTGAACTTAAATACGAAGTATCATATTTAAACAGCGTTTGGTTTTTTAGTTATGCTGATCATGGACACATGCACACCTAAGTATACATTTACTGTTGGACTCAATGTCATTCTTATTATTTATGAGTTTTCTTATATTAATCTTTTCTTCACAATCTTCTTGTTCGATATGAGCTCTTAAAAAAATTATGCTATTACCGCAAAGATAATCTAATCTTTTGATCATTACTTATGGGTCTGGTGTTTCCCCTGTTCCTGATTATCTCCGATTATTTTAATATTGTAAATTATATTTTTCATATATTACTCATATTTGCTCCGGCTAGGTTGGGTTCTTCGGTTGAGCAATTATGTTTAACAGGGTAGAAACAGGTAAAAGGAACTATTTCAGATATACCACATTTACAACTTTTAGTTTAAGCAATTTATTTAAATTGTTACCAAGAGATTTCATAATTTACTTACACGTTATATTTCTATGCGATCATTGCTAAACCTGTATTATGTGTTCACTTACATGTGAACCGTAGATTTCACGTATCACGGTTCTTACGTAAATAATCTTTAAGACCGACGTACGAAAACACAGAATGGTGAACCTGTTACGAGGGGTCGGCCGGTAGCCAGGCATGAACATGAAGTGGATGATACGAAATGTAAGCGAAATTGATGATTAGAAAGGTGATGATGGACCAACTGGTGGAATGAGTGGCGTGGGAAACCAGAGGACCCGAAGAATACCCGCCCAGGCGCCGCTTTGTCCTCCCGAATCCCATACGCGGCCCTTGGGATCGCACCCGGGCGTCGCTACCTAAAGACGAACTGTGCCGAGAACTGCGTCTCTGTAAAATATATTTGAATACCCTAGTTCTGCCTAAGCATTAAAACAAAGCTCTAATTTGCTAGTTTTTCCACTCTCAGTACCGTCTCTTCTCATGCGCCAATGAAAACTATTCCAGCATCTCACTTAGGATGTTAGCTTACGGGTAACTTTCACATTTTTTATCTTCCCATCCCTTAAAGCTTGTGTCGAGTCTTTTTAACTCAAAGACATTGTTTTATACGTTACCCTAGTTCGCTGGCTATTGTCCACAAAAACCTTGCTAAAGATTACTCTTTTATGATATGTAGTTTCAGCTGTACCTTCTCTCTTATAAAGTTTATACTTACATATTCTAACAATAAAATCTTAATTCACTAAGACTGTAATCTATATCTATATTGTAATACAAGTATAGATATTTACATTATCTTACTTTTTAATTATTTGCATCTTCTTGCAGTCATTAGTACTGTCTCGTGGATTACAAAACTAATTATAATATTGAACCTTACAAATAGTTTTTCTTATCTTAATAACCACATACACACGCGGAGCTCTTTCAAAAAAGTATTTAATTTTTTGATTCAGAGAGTCTCGGTGATATCTTGGTATTACATTTTTAGGTGGAAGAGAATTTATTTGCTTTACGTACAGAGAGTAAATATCTGATATGTTCCATTCACATGTCTTTCTCTACATCTCTGCAACAACTTATGTTAAGAATCTTGTACTTCTATTTACTTCATACTAATCGACAAAAAATTAGCAGAAATAGTCTTATTACTTATTTCCTTGTAAGTAGAAGGGAAATAAGGGAGTACCAGAGGTTAAAGCGATAGTCAAATGCTGGTTGCTATGTGACTGAAGTTCCTTTGTTTGTATGGACAAGAGTTGACAAATTCCTGTATGAGAAAAGTATGTTTTTCAAACCTGAAACTAAAAACAAGGAATATCTTAAAAGCGATCAACTCCACGAAAAAAATGCATATGACTTAAATTGTGTGTTTTAACGTGCTGTACATTTTTTGTGTAGTAAGTTTTTGTCCATCTCTTACGGTTTAGTAGTTATCCAAAACTCCGTAAAATTCATCCAGTATAAAGTAGTCTTCAGAGGCTATTCCCAGAAAATTCAAGACATAAATTTTATTTGACAGTTAAATATCTTTAATATACGATATTTTAATCAAAAATCGTTAGAGCCATTTTTGAGGTAGTTTGGGGTGGGGGGATTTTTCTCAAAATCTTTGTGTCGCATCCCTGGAAGATACTAAATTTAAATACCAAGTTTCGTATTTTTCCAACTTTTCGTTTTTGAGTTATCGTGTTCTCTCTCTCTCTCTCTCTCTCTCTCTCTCTCTCTCTCTCTCTCACACACACACACACACACACACACACACACACACGGACCTTTTTTGTGAAAATGATTTTTGGGATACAGGGAATCCTAAAACATATATTTTCGGTGAAATTTCGGTATAATATTTTGGGGTGAAATGCAATACCTTCTCTATACACTATGTACGTAATGCGTTTAGAGAAAGTAAAAATATTTAATTGTTTTGATTTAGAGAGTCCCTGAATTGCATTCCCGGTGATATCTTGGTATTAAACTTTTGGGTGGAAGAGAATTTATTTGCTTTACGTACAGAGAGTAAAAATGGATTAGTCATAGTTCTAATAATTAAGGCGACAAAAGGGCGGGCCTCTAAACACGCAGCTACATGGAGGTTGTCCGTGATCTCTTGGGCGGTGACAGCCATAAGGATGGGCAGCAGTATCCTGGTCCATAACTAAACACCGTACAGCGATACGAATCGTAAATCATCGCTGACAAACAAGCAGGAGATACAAAGTGAGATGGGGAAACCCTAATAAAAAGTGTGTAATGTGATATATTGTATAACACGTAGCACCCTCACGTCACTTTTAGTACACGCTTTCTAGTCCCTGCGAACGGTTCGAGTGCCCCCTGGCTGCCGTGTATTCAGTTTACATGCTCTGCACAATAATTTACTGAACAGCTAATACCGTCATACTAACTTTAAAAAAATGTTATGTGCTACACTCACATGACTTTCTCTAGCTGCTCTACAAACAAACTTTTTACAAAAGATTATTCTTCTTTATCAAACATTATCAGAATGTCTTTATTACTTAGTTCCTTATAAATAGAAGGGAATGCGCTATGCTAAAGTGAGAGTCAAATGTTTTAAAAGCTGTCGTTATGCAATTGTCATTGTAAATTGCTTCTTTGGTCGACCAGGAATATAACAAAAGAAAAACGGATATTTCCTGGCTGAGAAACGTGTACTTTATAATTGAAACCAATAACAAGGAATATCTCGGATACGGTTACCTCCACAACAAAAATGTAAAGGACATAAATTGAAGGGCTGAGAACCATAGTGGGCCATCTCCATGTGAGGTCAAAACTGAGCTGTTGCTTTGGTTTATGGTTATACATATTATATTGCAGTTATATATTATAACTGGGCCATGTCCAGCATTTCTCGTTTACAAACAGTAGAGCATCAAAATATCGGTCCAAATGAAACTACAAATTCTGTTCGAGTCAAGAGTGTCCAAATCCATGCAGCAAATCACCTACCGCATATGATGATCTTATGTCCATTTATTCCTCAAGTTAATCATGATTTTTACAAGAGTTTGCGTGTGCAAGTCAATAATGATGATCAGCAGGATATGGCCTAGTTACATTCCTTTAGGCTGAGCCAAATCCCAGTAAAGGAAAACAGCTCCCAATAAATAACTGTAAAACCTAATTTTGCATGAATCCACATTAACGTTGTACTAATATAAGACACAAAATATATTCTAAATTGCTGTGGCATTTAGTTATTATGTGCAACTTGGCTCAATAAATTATGAAATTGAAAAAACATTGACCTATTTCTCCATTTTTAAAAAGTGGTGCTTGGCCCATTATGGTTCTCAACCCTTCAATTGTGTGTTTTGTGAGGGCTACATTTTGTGTGCATAAATTTTTGTCTCTCTCGTACGGTTTAGTAGTTAAGCAAAATTCGGCAAAATTCATCCAGAATAAAGAGGCCTTTAGAGGCTATTCCCAGAAAATTCAAGATATACATTTCATTTGGGAAGTAAATATCTTTAATATATGGGAGTTTAATCAAAATTGTTAGAGCCATTTTTCAGAAAATCAAAACTTTCGAAAAATTTTCCGTGTAAATTATAGTTTATGGTGGAGGATTTTTTTTTTAAAATCATCGTGTCGTCCTTGGAAGATACTAAAGATACCAAACATAAATATACATAAATAATATACATACTAAACATAAATACGAAGTTTGGTTTTTAACGGCTTTTCGTTTTTGAGCTATGCTGTTCACAGATACACACACAGACACACACT
Source organism: Hymenopus coronatus (assembly GCA_030762935.1). NCBI lineage: Eukaryota > Metazoa > Arthropoda > Insecta > Mantodea > Hymenopodidae > Hymenopus > Hymenopus coronatus. The sequence goes on along the minus strand of CM060881.1, from coordinate 93,653,839 downwards.
CGGGAATTTTTCTAAAAATCTGATGTGTTCAATTCACATGACTTTCTGAACATCTCTATCACAAATTATTGCTGTAAAGCTTATTCTTCTATATACTTCATGCTAATCGATTGGCAGAAATGGTCCTATTACTTGCTTCCTTGTAAGTAGAAAGGAAATAAGGGAGTACCCTATGATAAAGCGATAGTCAAATGTTTTGCTATGTGATTAAATCCGTTCCTTTGGATGACTAGGAATTGACAAATTCCCTATGAGACAAGCTTATGTATTTTAAAACTGAAAAAAGGAATATCTCAAAAGTGGTAACCTCCACAAAAAATGTACAAAATTCAGATTCCCCTTCAGCAAAATCAAATGGTCTACGATTTGTTTCAGCAAGACAAGAAACAAATCACACATTACATAAAGGTAAACATAAATTGTGCATTTTAACGAGATATACATATTTTTATAATTAGTCTTCGTCTATCTGTTGCGGTTTACTAGTTATGCAAAATTAAGCAATATTCATACAGAATAAAGAGGTCAAAAATTCAAGATATACATTTTATTTGACTATTAAATATCTTTAATGTACTTAATATCTTTAAATCAAAATAGTTAGTCATTTTTAAGAAAATTAAATTCTTTGAACAGTTTTCCATGCAAAGAGTAGCTTAAGGTGGGGGAGAGGGGATTTTTCTCAAAATCTTCTCTTATCATCCATGGAAGATACTAAACTCAAATACCGAGTTTGGTAGTTAGGCGACATCGAGTTATCGTTTTTACAGACATGCGGGCACACGGGTACACGGATCTTTTTCTAAAAATACTCTTTTTCGATACAGGGGTTCCTAAACATTGTGTATTTCCGGTGAACTTTTGGTATTAAATATTTGGGTGGAGTGCAATACCTGCTCTACCTACGTACCATGTACTATGTAGAGAAAGTAAGATGGTGCATTTTCTTCCTGCTGCGCCTTAATTCATATAAACATATGCACAAAGTCTTTATTAGATATTCCCTTTAGATACAAAGGTATAAAATACTACAGTAGGCTTAGGGTAAAATTTAGGTTTTACACATAGAGACTTCAGATTTGGTACACACATCAGAGATATAAAAAAACGATGTTCTGCCGAGTTTTATTTCTCTAACTCCTATTGTTTATGAGTTATTAAATTGTTTGATTTAAACTATATGTATTTTTAAAATGTATCTTATCATACAGTTTTATAATAAAACAAATTAAACATTGGCAATAACACAGAGTTTGCATGCAATTTAAACAGGAATTTTGGTTTGTAGGCTTCTTTAGAAGATCTAACTTTACAGATGCTTCCTTCCCTTCCCCTGGCATTCAACTGCAAACGTGATTGTAAAATATAATGTGCTTTTGAACAGAAAAGGTAAATAGTATCCAAACCAAAGAGGATATTTTCTTTGTTCCATTATGGAAAAAAACATGTTATTGCTTTTTGTGCTTCCATCTACCGATAATTTGCCGCTATTATAATACACAGACCACAATGGATCTATATGCGAAGCAGGAATTTGAACTAGGAAAAACAGAAAAGAACAAAAAAAATGCAAAATCACAAGAATTTTATATCACTTATCAGAATGGCAGTATCTGTCACGGCCACCTGGGATATTTAAAAATGCGAAACTTTAAATATGAGATAATTAAGGCAGATTGCAGACAACATAGAGCTTTTTTTATTTTGCATTCACATTCTTGAATGTGTCTAGGATTTTTCCATGCAAGAAACCCAAAAAGTATATTTTTTCCAAAAAAGGTTGCTAAGTGATGGCTGATACCAGGTGACCCATCTATCCCGTGTTTGGTGTGTGCAGATATTCCTTGATGAAAAGAGTAGCAGAACTTAACGGGACTATTTCAAGATAAAACTCGCTAGTGAAGAACTGAGCGAGAGCGATCACGCCTATGTAAACACGCCGCAGCATAGGCCGATTGATCATCCACAGAATCGGGGAAGTGATGTGGAGCGAGTCTCTACGGAGCCGAAGCTCCCTCTGTACCAGGAAGGGTAGGGCAATACCTAGGTTACTAAAAGCAGCCCCCGCCTAGGCATGCGGACACATCAGGACGGAACCGGATAGACCACTTACGCGCTTCAACCCTGTAGGAAAGACTACGAAAAACCTAGGTGGGGATGACAGCTATTTAGCAAGCCGTCTGCTAGCTCTCCAAGTTAGTGCCGGAGACATTGAGGTGTCCCACAACCTCGCCCAAACATTACTGCCAAGACGTACCCAATCTCCTATGAGTATCGGGACCACTGTCATGCCGAGACCAACACAATCCGAACAACTCCCTTTCGGAAGGGGCTTAGATATTCTAGTAACGTTCCAAACGGGTGTTTGGAATCAGCAGCGTTCGCACTGGAGCAGCTGAAGACGTCGGAACCTCTCCCCCCTACAAGGGGGAAGCGATGTGATTAAATCATGCATTTCTCAACCGGAATATTGGGTACCGACCAGTTTCATGCCTATCGTAGCTCCTTAATATCATCTCGAGGCTGATTGGGTACCAGTCCCATACCCGGAGTTTAAAATCCGCACTCCTACGAGTAGGTCCATATATCGGCTCATTTTGTGGCCCTGTGGCCCACGCTCATGTCAACTAATGAACTATTTATTAGCTACAAACAATGCAATTTTATTCTTAAGGAGTGTCAAAACTTCACCATCAAAGAAATGCTAGAACTCAGTTGATAACGGCCGCGCCGTGTCCGAATGATTAGGCCACTCGCCTCTCATCTAGATGGCCTGGGTTCCATCCCAAGCGAAAGCATGTGAGATTTGTGGTGGACAAAGCGGGTTTTCTCCGGGTTTTCCGGTTTCCACGCCCATCGCATTCCACCAGTGCTCCAGCTTCATTCCATTTATTGTCAATGTCATCGCCTGCGGTGCCACAAGTAGTAAAAGTGGGCGTTCAACACTATAAAAAAAACTCAGTTGATAACATACTTTATCGTGAGCTTGAAAAGGATCTGGTGAGAGATGGAGAGCTTCAATCTAGTTTAAGGAGGTCCACAGGTGGTTAAGTCTAACTCTAGACTCAATTTAGTGAATAATAACGTCATATGATAAAAGAATATTACTGACAATGCTCTTTTATCATTTTTATTGATTTATTTTATATTATATGTAATTAGTGTATGAACCCTTCCATGCATTTTCCAGTATATCGATATATTGCTAAAATACTTAACCTCGGCTCTTGTTTTTTTTTTTTTTTTTTAACCACATAGGGTGATTTTTTCCTGAGACAGACATGTTTAGGAAGGGTTAGAGGCACAAGACCACATTGGCGGTATCGGCAAACGTCGTTTTCATTCGTGGAGGGCTGCAAATGGAAAGAGACACAAAAAAGTGTAGGTGGAGGGTTTAGTATCACGTTTCTAAACGCATCACGAATACGAGGTGGAACGAGCGACAACTAAAGAGAAGATGGAGGTTAGGAAACAACAAGGGTTGGGGTTATAACCTATGGAAATCCCCCGATGGGAAACTGGGGAGATCAACTCCAGTTGAACCTTCCTGCTTGGTTAATTATGTAAAGACTTCAGTGCTGTCTCCATTTCTAACCATGCAGACATTGCACAAAATTAATATTTCATCCACATTAAGAGCTGCCTTCTGTCAACTTGTCTCGTGTAAGGAAGACAGCCAGTCATGAGGGAGCAACATGTTCCACCAGCTTACTGTCGCTCTAAACGATACAGTTAATATTTGTGTTTCTCTTCGAGTCAGTAGCATTATCGCTATATCAGAATATAGACCTTACTTGCTGCCTCTCTTTCTCTTGTTTCAACACTCCTGGCTCCGCAAGAGTTTTACATCTTACAGTTCAAAACACCTTTTATAAGGTGACTGCTTCATACAGTATTTTACTTTCTCTAGCACGTATGTACACACAATGTACATAGTAGCTAGAGAAGGAATATTATTTCAACAAAAAAATTCGACGTCGAGATTTCACCGTAAATACATATTTGAGGTCCCTGAGTCAGAAGAAAATATTTTTACAATAAGGTCTGTGTGTGTATATCTGTGGACAGCATAGCTCAAAAAGTCATTTAAAACCAAATTTAGTATTTAAGTTTAGTATCTTCCAAGGATGCGACATGAAGATTTTCAAAAAAGTTTCCCCTCCCCACGACAAACTACCATTTATATAGAAAATGTATTGAGAATTTTATTTTTCTCAAAAATGGCTCTAACGATTTTGATAAAAAGGTATTTACATCACAAATAAAATGATATTTTTAATTTTCTGTGAATAGCCTCTGGACCAGTTTTGCATAACGGTTAAACCGTAAGAGATAGACAAAAACGTAAAACACAAAAAATTAGACCTCGTTAAAACATATAATTTATGCATATACGTTTTTCTTGTACAGTTGACCGTTATATATATATTCCTGTTATTTGTTATTTGTTTCAGTTTTTAACTACCTAATTTTTCTCAAACGGAACCATGCAAAGCGAACCCATCGTCTAGTTGTTGCACATAGTGACCAGCTTTTGAACGATTTCACTATCGCTTTAGCATGATGTATTCCCTTATTTCGGTTCTACCTACAATGAAGCAAGTAATAAGGTCAATTCTACTAATGTTTATCTAGTAGCATGATGTAGATAAGAGAGTAATCTTTTGTAAGGATAGTTTGAATTTGAATTTGGAATAGCATGCATGTATGTATGTATGTATGTATGTATGTATGCATGTATGCATGTATGTATGTGGCCAACATAGCTGAAGAACCGATTCGTTAAATACCATACTTGGTAGGTTGTTGTTGTTGTTGTTAAGGAAAGATAGTAAGACGTTAGGGCATTCAAACAAGGTGAAAAGGAAATGAAATTGAACACTGAAAAGAGGGAATACAAATAGTACTTAAAATGTAGGGAGCATCTTAATAATTAGAACATTGGAAAGTTACAATATAAATAGAACATGACTGGCAAAGCCTATGTGCATATTCGAATATAATTCACTTAGCTTAAGTAAATAAGTAAAATACCTATATACTCCATATGTAGATTGCATTTCAAATGAACACATTTCCAAAATAACACGGTTATATACGGATTTAATCATACTGTTTTCAATATGTTAGTACACATAGAAATTAGAGCCTGTTAATGTCGGGGGACACCTTGGCATCTGCGACTAAGTAATGGTCTATTGCGGCCTACCACTCTGGAGGAGGAGGAGGAGGAGGAGGAGGAGGAGGAGGAGGAGGAAACACAGGTCAGACCAGGCCAGGCCAGCCCATAGGAAACGAGGAACTAAGCGCAGAGACGCACAGAAGTCCCAAATATTCACTAGATGGCTACCCTGGCGCACCATGGAGGCTATACATGGCCAACATGGCTGCCCATACACAAGCAGACAGAACAAGCGAAGACTATGCATTTCGCATTGGAAAGAACATCATCTCGAAACCTGTCGTTCACCCGTCCCGTAGTCATATTGTCTCCGTAACCAATAGGAAAGGCTCAGGAAAGAGCCTTAGTCTAAAACTGAACTAGAATCTGCAATCTCGCACACAGCCACCAAGAGGAGGCCTATACAACGCGCAACCAGCGCAACCAGGGGAGAGAGTGTTTCACTAGGAACAAGCAACTGTGCCATCTGCCTACAAAGCCTCAAGCCACATCTGCGCCGACTTGAAAGATGAATAGTGAAAATGAAATGAAGGAATGAAGAGAAATGAACTGTGGAAGATATACACCACCCCAGCATTCGCCTAAGCAGCCCCAGGAAAACCTGGAAAAACCCAGGGCCAGAGTGCGCGGTCAACGGGAATCGAACCCGGATCACTCGAAGGCACCTGGCTCGGTTACTAAGCATATTTAATCCCACAAAAAGAAAATAATATCGCTTAACAAAATCACAAGTAATATAGGGTACATAAAGAATGCATATAATAAATTGCCTGTAGAACCATAAGGGAAGTTTAGCCTCCCCTCCTTTTTTCTGTACGAAGTGGATGTTACTTTGTCAGTAAGAGAACTCCTAAGTGGACACATATCAGATGCTTACAAACACGCGGTCTTCAAGAGCATGCCCACCTGCCTGCCCTTTTTTGTAAACACACTCGAAAAGACAGGAGAGAGTCTGTTTCAATGAAAGAAGTCGAGGGTGAAAAAGAGGCGTATTAAGTCCAAAAAGGGAGGGTGGAAAGGTATCACTTATCTTGAAATTTGTTTGAGTAGATTAAGGTTTACAAACGGAGAGGTTCTCTTTTGTGTAAAAGGGAAAGAAAGTTTATAATGCTGAAAAGAGTTAGCCCTCTATAAGACAAAACGCGGCTAAGTGGGAGCAGGAAGCATGTATATCGTATTCTCTCCACTTACTGAAAACAGATAGTACATGGCTTTTGGTCTTTATTCCTTAGAAACAGCTCGACTGCCGAGGACTTTAAAAAAAAAAAAAACTTCCATAGCTTCAGCTTATGTTCTTTCAGCTCTCTACACTCTTAGGCACTACTTAAGAATCATCTGAACAGGCAATCAAATGGTTCTGTGCTATTTAATTACTTTCAAATGCTAACAAAACCTAATGTAATTACAAAGCTGCTTGGGATAGACATTAAACTTAATTAACAGTGAAAGACTGAATATAATAGTTGAAAATATAGAATTTTAATGATAAGGAAAATGTATGAAGGGGCTGTTATCAGTATGCAGTGCGCGAATCAGCTTTTCTAGGGCGGGGGGGGGGGAGCTTTACAATCAGTATTTGCTTTATATTTACACCAGTAATAGTACTTTCGTTTTGCAATCGGTTTGCCCTCCCCGTATTTGTAGGAATGACATCCCCTTGGGACTTACAATCCAATGCCTAGGGGTCAGAAGCCTGTCGGGGAGCCAATGGCACGAAACCACAGAATGGAGAACCTGTAACGAGGGGTCGGCCTGTTATATCTTCTGCGGCACACATACTGTGGTGCTCAAACTTAGATTTAGTGGTTTCCCTGAGCTGCCAAGGTTTTATACTATACCAGAATCAGGACAAATATTTAACAAAGGATTTCATATATTTACCCACTATTGCACATTTTACTTTTTCTACTAAGCACAGTAACCAGGAGAAGTAGTTATTGCATTCCACTCGAAAAATATATACAAAGCTCTCTCACTGGCAATATATGTTTTGAGCTTCCCCGACTCCAAAAATAGATTGTTACTAAACCGCCCCGTGCATTTGAATGTGTTTGTGAACATATATAAAAACGAAAAGTCGGTCAAGTACCAAATTTGATATTTTCGTTCTGCATCGATCAAAGATACGACACGAAGGTTTTCAAGAAACTCCCCTCAATATGGAACATTTTTCGAACATTTTGATTTTGTAGAAAAAGGCTCTTAAACATATGGTATTTTAATCAAAACCATCAAGATATTTTCATGACAAATATAACGTATAGGTATCTCGAGTTTTGTAGTAATAACGTGTAAAGTCCTCTTCATTCTGGTTGACTTTTGCATAATTTGTAAACCGTAAGAGGCAAATAAAAGTTACCACACAAAAAATCTAGATCTCATAAAAGCATTGAATTTAAGCCTTAGAAATTAAACTCCAAATCAAGTTATTCCTTGTTATTGATTTAAATGTTAGTACTTATGATTGTCTTAAATGGGCAATCATCATGCTTTTTATTATTATTATTATTATTATTATTATTATTAACTTTTACTCTTTTTACTTTATTAAAATGGAGGGTATTAGGATACACTCATCTTTGTAAATGTCCTAACAAAGTAGGATTTGTAGTTATTTTAGTGATACTCTAAAATTATTTTGTAAAGAACATATAATACTTTAGTATCTAATTATTTATTATATTATGTCTGTCCTAATTTTTCTTTATTTTTATTTACCATACAAAGAGAAACAAATTTCAATATCATTACATAGTGATCGGCTTTTAAAAGAGTTATCGCTTTAGGCTAGTGTATTCTTGTCTTTCTCTTCCACTTATAAGAAAATAGTAATAAGACCGTTTATTCTAACGTTTATCCCGACTAGTATGAAGTAGATAAAATAACTTTCTTTTATAACCACAGTTAATTGCAAAACATGTAAAGAAAGTCATGCGCACGGAACACAGTTTTATATAGGCAACTTTTAAGAAACATTTTGCCTCATAATGCATTTCGTTGTAGGCACATAGAAAAGGAATGAAGGAAATCGGATCGGTAGTTGGATGTTTAAAAAGGAGAGGCTAAGCATTTTTTTTCAATAACAATTTGTGAAATAACTGAATGGCAACAGAACTTTAAACAAGACAAAGTACTGAACAGCTAGAATCCATAACGGACATCTCACCAAAAGTTATTTGAAATAATTATCTGTGTTTTAAAGAAGTCTTTATATGGTACATTTTTGTATATACCTTACGTTTAAACATTATACAAAATTATAGAAGATTCCCTTTGAATGAAGCGCACAAACTATTCCCAGAAGATAATTACATTTGACATCTAAATTTGTTTAATACCTTTCATGTTAATCACAATTGCTGGTTATGTTTCGGAAAATAAAAACATTTTAAAGGATAACCAGAATGGGGAGAATTTATTGAGAAATCTTTATTTTGCCCCTCTGGACATACTCGACTTAAACCCAAGTTTGATATTTAGGGAACATTTCATTTAAAATAATGCCCATCCCACTCACAGACACGCAAGAGTTCTTTTTTCTAAAATGCTATTTTTTTAATTATTTATTTTTAAAATTCATAGGACCTCAAACGAATTGACTCCATGGTAACATGAAACTTGCATTTGGGAGGTTCCAGGTTCGAGTATTGTTGGGCTGGCCATTTTAAGGATAGATTATTTCCCCCAGGATAGGTAGGCAAATAAAAGTGGCTTTCATTATACCTGGAACTTTTTATCCATATTTTTCTTTCATCAACCTCAGCTCATACATTTCAAGAGTTATAGAAACAGACAACGTGAATGATGCGTTGTGCTGGCACCTTAGCATTTTCATAGTGTAAAGTTTCCTTCTGGGTTTTGAGTGGACAGCTAGAGTCCGCCTCCATAGGAATGGCTCGTTTCATTTTGAGATCTTAACTTAATGAAATTAACCCAAAATTTCTCTTTAAAGTTAATAAGTTTGAAGATAATCAATGTAATATTAACAATACATATTAATGGCTAAGACAAGATTGCTGGCGCCAGGTTTGGTGTCATTCAGGAATTGTTAGCGACCCCGACTTTGCTAGGGTACATCGTTATCAGTATCTGGTCGGCCTTCTGTCTCACCTTCATCCGTTCCCCCTAAAAGTAAATTTTTTTTGTAACACATATATGGCCTTCAAGCTTAGCCTAATTGACCATCAGAGGTAGATAAATGACTTACATAGAACACAAACACAGAAACACACAACACTAAACATCCATGCCCGTAGCTGAATTTAAACCCGCCGACCTTTCGCGGCAGAGCGTCAACGCCAAATGCGTCAATGTCCACGGCTACTGGGACCGGTCAAAAGTAAGGTTGAAAGTATAAATAGCCTATATATCTTATGTGCCGTGCAGTTTTCATGTAATAGTGGCATCTTCCTTATACTGGGGCATCAAAACATGCATTTTTGTTGCGACTCTTTTTTTGAGTTTTAGGGTGGAATGCAATACTTCCACTACACACAGCCACTAGGTATCTGATAAAAAATTGGAGAATTTACATTGACCAAGCAACTAGTAATTTAACACTTTGCTTATGTAGATGTACAGGAAGATGTTCTATTGGTACATCAAATATAGCAATAACCGATAGAGCAGTCATTTTACATCTTTGGATTAAAGAGTTATATACACAAAAAATCTGACGTGTTCCAGTTATAGACCTTTTTCTATCTGTTCTGCAAACATACTTTTCCTACAAAAGATTATTCTTTTATCTTCATCATGCTTATGGAGCTAACTTATAAAATTGTTCTTATTACTTGCTTCCTTGTAAGTAGAGGAGAAATAAGGGAATACTCTAAGCTAAAGCGACATTAAAGTATTCTAAAGGCCGTCCTTATGCGACTGTCAATAAATTCGGTTCTCTTTTATAACCAGGAGTAAAACAAAAGAAATGTGAAACGGATGAGAACTTGCTGTGTGAGAAAAGTTCAAGTATTTTAAAGCTGAAACCACAACAGGAAATACCTGGGAAATCGTCAACTTTACGAAAAAATAATGTATATGACATAAACTGTGTATTTTTACAAGATCTATGTTTTTTGTGCGGTAAGTGTTTGGCTCCCTCTTACTGTTTATCAGTTATACAAAAGACATTTAGAATAAAGAGAACTTCAGAGCCTATTCACAGATAATTCAATATATACATTTTATTTCTCAAGCAATTATAGGTAATATAAGGCATTTTAATCAAAACCGTTAGAAATTAAAGTCTTTCGAAGCATTTTCAATAGAAAGGGTAGTCTGAGGTGTGGATTTTCTTGAAAATCTTCCTGTTACATCCTAGGTATTTAATAGACTTTTCGTTTTTGAGCTATACTACCCCGCCCCCCCCCACACACACACACACATACATTTTTCTAAAGATGCTTTGGGGGGGGGATTTAGGGCGTATCAAACGTGTATTCCCGGTGAAATCTCGGTGCGGAATTTTTGAGTGGGATAAGAGTGTCATTCAGAATATAACGAGCGATTTGGCATAGCTAAATAATAACGACACAAAACTTTATGTACAAAGTTAGTTACCTTACATTATTTCACAAGTAAGCGCCATTACTATCAAGGTATTTATTGTCATGTGGTACCAATTTTTCAATGCCGATGTGATACTTTTCTACCGACAAATAACTAAATTTTTGAATGCAGAAAATATTTGGCCAATCGAATTTTATAGGCAAATAAGGTAAGTGTATGGTGATAATGCAATGAACGAGTCTTCAGTGAAGAAATGGTGCATACTTTACGAGTAATTAAGGAAGAATCGTGTGTACAAAAAAGAGCGGAGTGGAAGTTCATCAATCGTTATGCAGGAGTTGAAAACAAATGTTGATAAAAGAATTCAGAAAAACTGATGTTCTACTTTGGACACCGTGGAAGAGATTTCCCAACCGATGAAGAGTTCAAAGTGGAGTAACATCTTGGCTTAGATCTTTAGCGGTGGGAGAAGATAACATCTGAAAAACCGGTACTACGGAACAATAAACACCTTGATAGCAATGGCGATTACGTTGAGAAATATAGTAAGGTGTTGTAACTTTGTAAATAAAAGTTTGTGTTGATATCTTTCGGTATTATTTAGTTATGCCAAATCAATTGTTACTTTCTGGATGGCCCTTCTCTATCTACTATGTGCGTCGTACACCCATGGCTTAAAAAAAAGTGAGGCATGTCTGGAACGCCAAATTCGTGTAAGTCGCTCGCAGCACAGCACCTTGTGTACACCATCACCAATACAATTGTGAGGCGGCAGCAACAAGTTGTCATAAATTCCAAATCTTAATATTATTAACCCATATGATTAAAAATCATAACCAGATACATAATTTAAGCTTCAACACCACCAATATTAACTAAAAATATTAACGACACAAAACATGATACAGTTAGGATTGTAAAGCCTGCCACTTTCCATGTGTGCTCCCTGTAACACTGTGACAAAACGTAGGTTACTCCTCTAGTGAGGGTCGTAGGTTCGCTTCTCGCATGTAGCAAACATTTGTTTTCCTTCTCTTAATGATCTTAAATCAACAATATGAGCTATTTATTTTAGACAAAATTATTTCATACACGACATTCGGTACAACTGGTATTATGATAGTTACTATGATACTTCTTTAAGTGTTTATCCTACTGAACATGAATAAGTATTTGAGAAAATGATGTTCAATAGGCTATATAATTACTTGGAAAAAACAGTTTGGCTTTAGAAAAGGAGTAGCGACAGATAATGCAACCTACAAGCTCACACATAAAGTGTTAACAGCGTTAAATGAAAAGGAACATGTCAGTGGAATCTTTTGTGACCTAGCGAAGGCCTTTGACTGTGTGAATCATGAGATTCCGATAGCTAAACTAAATTTCTATGGAATAAAGAATAACATATTAGATTGGTTCATTTCATACCTAGAGAAGAGAAAACAAAGGGTCGAAATTGATAACTCCAATGGGTATCAAAATAGTGCCTCAGAATGTAAATCAGTAAAACATGGTGTTCCCCAGGGATCAATCTTAGGGCCTCTTTTGTTCTTGGTTTACATAAATGACCTCCCATTATACATTAACAGTTTTGCAAGTATTTATTTATTCGCAGATGACACTAGTGTTCTAGTAACAAGTAAAGATTTCAATGAATGTGTAGTTAAATTAAACTATGTTCTAAATTGTATGTCAAATTGGTTCAAAGCAAACAAACTCTCAGTAAACCTTGAAAAAACAAAAACAGTTAAATTTATAACTACTCGCTCACCACAAACGCACATAGAAATAGGAATTAATGATACATTGTTAGAACAGATAAATGAAGTCAAATTTCTTGGCCTTCAGGTTGATAAACATTTGGACTGGAAGTCACATATTAGCTACATCACACCTAAACTTAGCTCAGCATGTTATGCTCTCCGTGCACTGGTTAAATTTCACTCAATCGATACACTTAAGTTGGTGTATTTTGCCTACTTTAACCCAACCATCGAGTATGGAATAATATTCTGGGGTAATTCAGTAGATAATAAATGCATAATCCGGATGCAGAAGAAAGCTATACGAATAATCTGTAATGCTTATAGCAGACAGTCATGCAAAGAACTATTTCAAAAATTGGGCATCCTCACCTTACCTTGTGTTTATATATTATCCATTTTAAAATTCTATGCAGTTAATCGACATAGTTTTATAACAAACAAGGAAATTCATAACATTAATACTAGACAAAAGGGATTGATTCATCGTCCCAATGACAATCTTCGTTGCTTTCAGAAAGGTGTATATTATGAAACAATCAAGATATTTAATGCTCTCCCAAGTAATCTCAAAGATACCGTTGGGAATTTCAGGGCTTTTAAGGCCTCTCTTAAGGGGTACCTTTGTAATAAATCATTTTACTCTGTAGATGAATATTTAAGTGACAAATCTGTCTGACAATACCGTTAATAATCATTGTGTTTATAAATATTACAATGCATTGCATTTTGTGTATATTAGTGTGTGTGATTTATATTAAAATTAAACTGATTTATACTTTGACTTGCACGAATGTGTCAAATGAATTTTTTTTTTTTTAGTATTTATCAATGACACAAGGTCTGTAAAGCCTGATATTTTGATATTTTACACACTAGTACATAATTGTAAATCTTTGAATTGGATATTCTATAACATATTTGTATATATGTATTATAATTTGTTGACATTTATGTAGAGTACATAATACAATAATCATGTTTTAGTTTATATAATTACTACTAGCAACTAAGTATTCTGGTGTTTTTGTAACCTATGCTTTTAGTACTAGAGCTTTATACATTTTTTTTTCATAGTATATAGTATATAAACATATGTATACATGTATATGCCTTGAAAAGTTCTATATTCAGTGGCTTTCTGGCCTAAACGAACCTACAGAATGCTTTCTAATCTAATCTAATCTATGCTGCACACGAAAGCATGTGGTGCGCAGAAATACTAAAGATATTGTTAAGAAAAACAATGTTTTGAAACACTTCTTAAGATTAATTTTTTTTTTAATATTGACACACCTTTCACAAAGCGATCAAACACACCTTTATAAACCGATCCGTGGTGGTATTCTCATACGAGGTGACATATTCTTCCAGAACTAAGGGGACTCGATACGATACAACATACGTGATTCATAATTCCATCATGGTCGCGCGTCAGCATCGTATTGGAGTTAGATATCAAGTGACGTTCGAGGTGTGCTATGGCAGCTTGACGATATGATAATACTTTTAATACTCGATAACATTTTGATTCGCTCTGTGAAAATGTGTTCTCTATTGAGAATATATGGGCTGAGGTAAAAAGGAATTGCGCTCCAATTATCTGCAAATGAGCGAAGGATAAAATATGGCTTCTGGGCTTAAATTCAAGAAGCCTGAGCTCTTGAAGCTTATCGTGCACATTACTGTAGGCATCTATTTTGTCTATGCCCTGAAGTTTGAGGGCAGTTATACGGGCTGAGGGTTCTTACAGCCGATTTTAAATGTTTACTTTTTGTTTTAGAAGATAACAGTTTTTTACACTATTTTTACTTTTTCTACATGTCCTATGTACATAGTGTAAAGAGAAGGTATTGTAATGCACCCAAAAATTCAATACTGAGATTTCACCAGAAATACATGTTTTGACACCCCTCGAATCCAAAATGCATTTTTATAAAAATGTCCCTATGTGTGTGTCTGTCTGACTTCTTGTGTGTCTGTGGGCAGCACAGCTGAAAAACGAAAAATCCGTTAAAACCAAGCTTGGTAGTTAGGTTTGGTATCTGCCAGGGATGCGACTTGAAGATTTCCAAGAAAATCCCCCAATCCCCAACTACCCTTTACATGGAACTTTTTTCGAAAATTTTGATTTTCTCAAAAATGGCTCTAATGATTTTGATTAAAATATCGTATATTAAATATACTTACCTACAAATAAAATGTATATCTTGAATTTTCTGGGAATAGGCACTGAAGACTACTTTATTCTGGATCAATTTTACAGAATTTTGTATAACTGCTAAACCTTAAGAGATAGACACAAAAAATGTAGAGCACGTTAAAACACACAATTTATATATATTTCGTGGAGTTGATTGTTTTTGAAATACTCCTTGTTATTAGTTTCAGCTTTGAAAAACTTATACTATTCTCATACAGGAATTTGTCAACTCCTGTCTACAAACTAAGGAACTTAAGTCACATAGCAACCAGCTTTTGACTATCACTTTAACCTATAGTGCTCCCTTATTTCGCTTCTACTTAAAGGAAGCAAGTAATAAGACTATTTCCGCTATTTTTTCTCGATTAGTTGAAGTAAATAGAAGCATAAGCTTTTTAACAATAATTTTTAACAGAGATGTAGAGAAAGTCATGTGAATGGAACACATAAGATTTTTTTAGTTATTTAACACGAGTGTTAGTAGAAGTATGTTTTTGTGTGCCCATACCTTTAAATGCCAAATTTATATTATTGCAATATTATGTTCTACATATTCCGTCATAAAATTAACAAACTTAAAAAAATGACAAGTTGCGCAAGATTTGAACCTAGGAACTTACGAAAGGAAGCAAGGATTTTTTAACCTCTCGGCCACAGCAACATTGTTCCAAGAACTGTTTTGAGTACTCAGAAGTCAACCTTGCGCTGCCAGTCACGGGTCACTGTACAGTTCTTTCGTGTGCGTTGTGGATACAGTTTTACGAAGATACCCGAAGCTCTTCGATCGACACATGGAATCTGGGGATGACTCATTTTTTTGGCGACGGGTATATATGCGTGCTATAAAAATTAAAAAAAGCGAATTTTGAATACAAAAGATGACTACTCAATTTGGGCGATTTATCGAGTTACTCAGGCAGATGGTCTAGGAAGGCGACTACGTAATAAGGCCGCCTGACTCAAAAAGACAGAGAAACACGAAATGACATTGCAACAAATGTTACAATGAGAGACCAGAAAAAGAGACAAAATGAAACTTGGTAGTCTGAATGACAAAGAAAGTTTATTGTAGGCGGTTTGTTGTGCTTGCTTTATCAAGCAGGTTTATGTAGCAACAGGTTAGAAGATTAATTTTCCGACATGATTTGCTAACACATTTGTGGGAATGCAGAACGAAGTCATCACTTAGCTAGTTATCAAAATTTCAAGACAAGCAAAGTAACACGACCAGTCTGCTTATCGAGTTCCAATACCTGACGAACGAAACGTTTTGCCCAGTAACTCACCAAGAAGTTGTTGACAGACCACAAAGATAAGTAGGTCTGGCATTAGCTTGCCCACTAATCAAATCCCGATCTCATTAAGCAGAAAGGAAAAAGCCAACCTTTCAAATAACCACACACATCTCATTGTCTTGCTCTGCCTTTCTCTCTTCTGGTGAGGAGGAGGAGAAGGGAGAATTTAAACAACCCGTGTTAAGTAGCGACAGCCAGGAGAACTTGTCGGCCTGTCACGGAGCTTTAATGTATGGGCTTCCAATCACCTGACTCGGATGTATACTATTATACAAAATAAAAAAGAAACAAAACGGTACACATTTCGTAATAAACAAAAGACATTTTTCATCAAGGCCGCAGACATCAAATGTAGCAATCTTGAGAATTTTAGCTATTCAAAAACAAAAACTACCTTCAAACTCTTTGATAATAAATAATCTAGTTCGCAATGTAATTACAATTCGATGATAGCAATCGCAAATAAAGAACCTGAATGTAATAGTTTGCTTTAAGGTAGGTAATGCAGCTGTGAAATTTGTAAAATCCATTAAATGAAAGATATTTTGATGAAATTTATACCAATTTTTCAACAATAATACATTTTATTTTTACATTGTTCAGAATTTTAGATTTCATGGTTATTTAAATAATAATAATAATAATAATAAATAATAATAAATAATAATAATAATAATAATAATAATAATAATAATAAAAATAAAGAAGAAGATTTGTCCAAATGTAATGAACTAGTAGCAATATTTCACATGAATAATTTTTATAAGTACACACCACATTTACAATTTACAGTAGATGGTTTAAAAATCTGATGTGTTTCATTCATATGACTTTCTCAATATAAGGGAATACACCAGGCTAAAACGATGGTTAAATCTTTTAAAAGCTGGTTGCCATGTTAATTAAAATATATTTATTTGCAGGAGCAGAGTTTACAGCTTTCCCTGTGAGAAAATTTCAAGCATTTTATATCTGAAATAAATAACAAGGAATATCTCAGAAATGGTAAATTCCACGAAAAAAAATCTATATGTCAAATTGTTTGTTTAACGAGGTCTACATTTTTTGTGTAGTAAGTTTTTGTCTAATTCTTACGGTTTACAGTTCCGCAAAATTCAGTAAAATTCATTCAGAATAAAGAAATCTTTAGGGTCTATTCCCACAAAAATCAAGATATTTTATTTATTATATCAACATATTTAATATACCGCATTTTAATCAAAATCGTTAAAAGTAATTTTTGCAAAAACCAAAGTTTTCGAAATTTTTAAGCGTAAAGGGTAGTTTGGGGTGGGTGATGCGTCGCATCCCTGGAAGACACTAAACTTAAATACCAAGTTTGGTATTTTACCGACATTTCGTTTTTGTGTTTTGTGTTCACAGCTACACGGACACACATGGACTTTTTTCTAAAAATGTTTTTTTATACAGGAGACCTAAAAGTTGTATTTCTCGTGAAATCTTGGTATCAAATTACTGGGTGGAATGCAATACCTTCCATACACCAAGTACATAGTGCGTGTAGAGAAAGTAAAAATAGTTCTATCATACCAGCTTTTTACATTTATCCCTAATTATTGTAGCAAAATTTGAGTATTATTTGAAAAATATATAGTCGTTTTTAATGTGCTTTCGAAAATTATTACACAAGTTTTGATACAAATTATTAAAAGAATGCATTGTGCGGAGCATTTTGAGCATACAAAAGTACTGAGGAGAATTTATAAGGAAATAAGATTTAAAGTCGGGTATATGTAGTTAAAGTGCACCAAGTGGGTTGTCAACCGTGGTCTAGGGGCTCTGGTCCCCAAGATGGCGGTTTCAAACACAGAGGAGATCCCTGGATTTCTTTCTGGCGTAAAAATCCGTACCATGGCTTCCTTCTGAATCGAAGTAAACCCGCTGGTCCCTGTCGTAGATTTACATAAAAGAACCTCAAGCCTTATTAAGAGACTTCTGAGTATAATTAAGCGGTCGTTCACATCCAATATTGATTGGGAGCCTGAGAACTACAAAGTCAAAGGGGTTCATATATAAATATCAACTTAATTTAATTTGTACCAAATACGAAAAACGATATATTTTTTTAAAGTTTAGAAACCATACTATTTTGTTATGAAAAATATGATATGTTCAATTCACATGACTTTCTTTAAATATCTGTAACAAATTATTATTAATAAGCTTATTGTATCTGCTTCATGCTAATCGAAATAAACATTAGCAGAAACGGTTTTATTACTTAGTTTTTTATAATTAGGAAGTAAATAAGGGAGTACACTAGGTTACACCAATAGTCAAATGTTTTAAAATATGGTTGCTATGGTACAGAAATCCGTTTCTTTCTGTGAACATGTGTTGACAGCTATACGTATTTTAAAACTGAAATCAATAAAAAGGAATATCTCAAAAACGATCAATTGCGCGAAAAAATGTATATAACATAAATTGTGTGTTTTAACGAGCTCTAAATTTGTAATAGCAAGTTCTTGTCTATCGCTTACGGTTTACCAGCTATGCAAAATTCCGCAAAATTCATTCAGAATAAATATGTCTTCAGAGACTATTCCCAAAAAATTCAAGATATATATTTTATTTGTCATGTACATGTTTTTAATTTATGATATTGTAATCAAAATTGTTGGAGTCATTTTTGAGAAAATCAAAATATTCGAAAATTTTCCCATGTAAAGTGTGGTTGGGGATTGTGGAATTTTCTTGAAAATCTTCGTGTCACATCCTTAAAAGATACTGAACTTAAATACCAAGTTTGGTATTAAATGAACTATTCGTTTTTGAGCTATGCTGGGATTCCGGGAGGCTTAATACATACATTTCCGGTGAAATCTCGGTATCGAATTTTTGGGTCGAATAAAATACCTTCTGTGTACACACGTAAGAAAACTTCAAATTAACGTCTGTCCTTGATGGAATATATGATTATCTGCTCATGATTAGGAGTTCCCGCCTAATGTTTCTCATCAGTCGTCAATACCCCTTTCTCCATATGGATGGTATTCATATGCCGTTGTTGGAATATCTGGTTTTGTCCATCCTCTGAAAATGCTTTCTCACTACTGATTTATTTTGTCACTTATAAGACGAATAACTCATTAATAATTCCTTCACATCTTATTTTGTGAACTATTATATACACTTTACATATTTTATAAATTCCATAGTTTTAGAGAAACAAAAAGAAAATTGAAGAATGAAACATCTTATATCTACCTATTTCTTTTATTCTATTTCTTTTTTATTTTTTCTACCTAGAACATGGGTAGAGAAGGCCTGCACTCATACAAAAAATCGATATCGAAGGTCATCGCAAATATATATTGTCCCTTGTACTCAAAAAAGTATTTTTCGAGAATGTGTGTTTATGTGTGTGCGTGTGCGATTGTGTGTGACGAATGTCTGAATACAATAACTCAAAAACAGAAAGTCAGTTAAAGTTTAATATCTTTCAACGATGCTACACGAAGATTTTGATGAAAATTCCCCCAGCACAAACTACCGTTTACATGGAAAAATACTCGAAAATACTATCGGCTTTGGTTAAAACACAGCATATTAAAGATACTTACATGGCAAATAAAATGTATATTTTGACGTGTCTAGACATAGCCTCTGAATGGATTTTGTATACTGATAAACCGTAAGAGATAAATGAAAGTTACTGCATAAAAATTTTGATATCGTTAGAACACGCAATTGATGCCATTTACTTGATGCTGACAACTTCCGAGATATTCCTTGTTATTGGTTTTAGTTTTAAAATACCTAAAATTCCGTATATGATGATTTGTCAACTCCTTACCATGAAAAATAAACAAACTCAATTTCAAACACATAGGAACCAGCATTTAAAAGATTTGACTATCGCTTTAATAGCGTACTCCCTTATTTCCCTTCTTCTATGGCCATTTCTTCTAATGTTTATTTCAATTAATATGAAGCAGATAGAAGAATAAGATGTTTTAACAATAATTTGTTACTGATACGTAGAGAAAGTCATATAAGTGGAACACATTAGATTTTTCTTTATAGTCTTACAGATCGCAACCATGCATTAGGATTGGAACCGTTACTACCTTATAATGTTTTAAGCTACTTTCTTTTCTTGTACCTTTTAGTATTCTTACTAATATTCGACAATAATTTCGAAATGTTATTGCTTTATTATTTAAGTCTTTGAGTCCTAAATATTCATTTTTACTTGTTCTAGAACTTAGTTATTCATTGTCATTTTGAATCTTAGATGGTATTTCCTTGGAAGGCCTTTACTTTCGTTTTATTAATAGTATATTTTTCGAGGATTCATTTCCTGGTCCAAATCCATTTTTGTGGAATTCATTAGTCTTGCTTCTAATGGAATTTTCCTTTTTGTTTTTTTCTCTTCAAGAATAATGGAATTGTTAAAATATATACTCTATTCGCGGAAAACTCATTCAAAAGTATGCCTGAAGTTCGACAGTTTAAGTAAATGACCAAATGTTAACATCGTAGAATGAAAAAAGAATGTTTGTGATAACATACGTAAGCCAAATTTTATTGTAAAAGTGTGTAGGCTTAAAAAGTTAATGAACTTCAAAATTTCTTGACATTGTGTAAACTGTCGGATATGAGAGCAAATAAATACCAGCATATCTACGACAAATTACTCGTACTATTATCCTATGCTATCCTATGGACCTCGTGTATTTATATACATTTCATGTAGGTATCCTCGGAAACAACAAAACTGAGTCTTTATTTCATTGTAAATTATTTTAGCTCTTTTAACAGCTCCCTATTCTTTAAATAATGAAAATTCCTTGTCATTTTAGTCCTTCGACTTGTCTGGTAGCAAACTAAGTACAGATTTTTTAGCATAATCTAAAACTTCTTCGGGAATATTCATTTTCATTCATTTATGATTAATTTTGTACAGTTTAAACAACCAGAATTGAAACTCTTTATTCCAACGGGTTTACGCAGCAACGAACAAAAAAACACTGCTTATGTCCAATTCCTTGTAATGACGACTCTTAATAATATTAGTATTAATGAATATAAGAATATTTCAGTTAATATAAGGATAGGATAAAACGTTGTATATTGCACGTGCCTTATTAGACTATTATTTGCTCATAGAAATTAGAACACACGCGCTAACGCACCAATGTACTAAACATCACATTCACAAATAACAGTCTATTTAAACCACTTATAATATAAATAGCTATTAATGTACCTACACTTACCGTTAAGCATGCTAGAGAATGATGCACTATGCTGTCCGTAAGAACAAAAGCAAAGTACATGGTTGCAACTTAATAAAATTGAGTGGCATAATGGGATAAGGATCAGCTAAGGGCGGTTATAAATAAAATATCATCTAGAAAATAGGATTAGAAAGGGGCAGATAATATGCTTCTCGCCAAAGTTAGGCTTTCTTGGTCCCAGGGGAAGGGAGCAGCATACCTTGTCGTAAAAGTTTATCTTACGTATAAGAAGTGCGTACAAGAAAGACTCGAATAGCTACATAGGAATATTGTATTCTTAAAGTTTAGTCAATACATGAGCAGTAACTGCAGTAGATAATATTCTCTGCAAGATCAAAGGACACCTTCCACTGTAAGCAATACCAATCTAGAAGTATATCTACTTCAAGCTTACTTGTCCGAACTAGTCCGCAATAGGTAAAGCAACTGAACTTGGTCGTTTGAAAATAGCAAAATAAACAGTGTGCATATTGAGGACATAAACCATAACGATAAGTTTGTGTTCCCTTATGCCTATCCAGTTTTGCGCGAATTCGCACTCACTGAAGCGTTTTGAAATGCGGTTGTGACGCTCAGTCCATTCCTTCAATGTAGTTAAGAATATCAAAACTGTAAACTGCAGGAAAATGAGTAAACGAACCTTAGGGAAGATCGAGGAGGAAACCAGTCGCCAATAGCCTTGATCAAATACATTTGGCTGCCTCCGTGGTCGAGTGGTCAGCGAGCTGACTTCTTACCCGGGGTCCCGAGTTAGATGCCCGGCTGGGGCGGGGAAGTTTTCTTTAACCAGAAGTATTCCCTATCCCCCAAAGAATCTGCAAGTTTGAATGTGAGATTAAATGTGCGTGTGTTTAGTAGTATAAAGTTTATTAGCCTAATGTTCTGAACCTACAGTTTCACAAGTCAAGGCCCGCAATATGACCATTGAAGTTAAAGGGGGATTTTTACCTTTATCTTTAATTTTTTTATTTGGGTTTAATCTTTTTCTTTTAAAGGCTTAGTTAAATATTTAAAGTTAATAAGGGATAAAATAATAAATATAATAATAAATCCTGAAATATCTTTAAATGTGAAGTAAGGATGATAGGGAATTTTGTCAATATTTCTGTTAAATCCTAATGGGTATTATAGTCTATTTAGAGGAATCCATTATGTAATCGATAATCCATGTTGGACTGGGCCATACAAATGAAACAATAAAAAATATATGTGCATTTCTAAGTATTTACACTGTTTAAAAACAAAATATTCAACTTAATTTTCGTTAAAGAAACTATAATAATATAATAAAACAAGAACAGTCGGCGTACCCGCAATTATACTCCCTCGCCACGTACTATGTACATAATGTATAGAGAAGGTATTTCATTCCAAACAAAACTTCGATACCGAGAAAAACTGTCACCTATTTCCAAAAGAAAAGCACTGTTAGCAAAAGGATCCATGTGTCCGTGAACACGATAACTTAAAAGCGAAAAGTCCGTAAAATACCAAACTTGGTATTTAGGTTCAGTATCTTCCAGGGATGAGACATGAAGATTTTGAGACACCACACTACCCGTTTACATGGAAAAAAATAGAAAATCTTGATTTTCTCAAAAATGGCTCTAACGATTTTGATTAAAATACCGTATATTAAAAAATATTTACGTGGCAAATAAAACGTATATCTTGAATATTCTGTAAACAGGCTATAAATACTTCTTTATTCTAGATGAATTTTGCTGAATACTGTGTAACTGGTAAACCGTAAAAGATAGGCAAGCACTTGCTACGCAAAAATAAGTAAAGCACGTTAAAACACACGATTATGCTACATATATTTTTTCGTCAAATTGACCGTTTTTGAGACATCCTTTGTTATTGATTTCAGTCTTAAAATACTTATACTTTTCTCTACGGGAATCTGTCAACACCTGGCCACACAAAAAATAAAATTTCTGTACTATAACAACCACATTTTAAAACATTTAACTGTTGGTTTAGCCTGGTGTATTCCCTTCAACTTATAAGGAACTAAGTAATAAAACAGTTTATGCTAATATTTATTTCAATGAGCATGAAGTGGATAGAAGAATAAGCTTATTAACAATAATTTGTTGCAAAGATATAGAGAAAGTCATGTGAATGGAGCACATCAGATTTTTTTTGCATGTATCATGTCATAAAATACATTGTTAACATTAAATCAGTTTTACGTTCGCCAGACAAAAACGTGAAACCTTAGTATTATCTGTTGTGTTTTATTACATTATAGTGTAAATAATTAGTAATTATTAGTGAGAATTATATAATTAGTCCATTTATTTTTTAATTTTAATAGCTTTAGTATCTTTTTATTACATTGTGGTTAGCCATTTATATTTTATGTTTATTTATTTTGTTAAATGCAAAACTTTTGTTCTCATTCTACATTCTCTTATATAAAAACGAAGTTGCCATTCAAGGCATTTATTTGTAACTTAATGAACCTCATAAAATTTCATTCTGTCTGCATAATGCTTATCGAGAAGACATTAGTAGAATTGTTTGCTTCCTTGTAAGTAGACGGAAATAAAGGAATATGCTATTGAAATTTGTATCTTTGCATGGCCAGGAGTTATCAAATTCCATATAAGAAACGTTTAAGTATTTTAAACAATTGTTTTTTACTTTCTCTATACTTAATGTGTGCATAGTGTATAGAGGAAATATTGTATTCCACCCAAAAATTCGATTCCGATATTTCACCGGAAATACATGTTTTAGGACCCCCTGAATCAAAAAAAAGCATTTTCAGAAAAAGGTCCGTGTGCATGTGTGTGTGTCTGTGGACAGATAGCTCAAAAACGAAAAGACTGTTAAATACTAAACTTGGCATTTACATTTGTATCTTCCAAGGAAGCGATATGAGTATTTTCAAGAAAATCCCTCCACACCCAACTACCCTTTACATGGAAAAAATTTCGAAAATTTTGATTTTCTAAAAATTGGCTAACGATTTTGATTAAAATCACGTATATTAAAGATATTTACATACCAAATAAAATGTATATCTTGAATTTTCTGGGAATAGCCTCTGAAGAGCTCTCTATTCTGGATGAATTTTGCTAAAGTTTGCTTAACTGCTAAACGGTAAGAGATAGACAAAAACTTACTACACAGAAAATGTTGATCTGATCAAAACACACAATTTAATCTTTTACATTTTTGTTGTGGAGGTAATTGTTTCCAAGACATTCCTTGTTTTTGGTTTCAGTTGTAAGTACTTAAACTTTTCTCAGACAGGAAGTGTCCGTTTTTCTTTTGTTCTACTCCTGGCCAAACAAGGAAGGGATTTGCAATTACAATCGAATAACGATAGCTTTTAAAACAATTGACTAGCGATCGACTTAGCCTAGTGTATTCCCTTATTTTCTTTCTACATGTAAGGAACTAAGTAGTAAGAACATTCTGCTAATGATTATCTCGATTAGCAAGGTGCAGGAAGAAGAATTATCTTATGTAAGAAATTTGTAGAAGAGCTAGAGAAAGCCATGTGAGTGTAACACGTCAGACTTTTGTTCTATGTGCACATACACATACACCCACGTACATTTTTCTAAAAATACCCTTTTTGGATTCAGGAATCGAAAGCATGTATTCGGTGAACTCTTGGTATGGAATTCTTAAGTGGGGTGCAATACCTTCTTTACCTTCTTTAATCCCTATGTGGATACTACACGGGCTTAAGATAGTAAAAACGTGCAAACTACATACAGTGAAAATGTGTTATTACCATATTTTGAAGATAAATCCAAATAATGGATATCTTCAACATTGTGGACAAATCATTATTCTATGTTCAAACTGTGCCTCATGGTCAGGACAAAAATAAAGATATTATTAATTAATATTAACTAATAGTATTCTTGAAACGGACTGAAAGTTACCAGCTGAATTTCTCTGATAGGTTTTTAATTATATTTATATTTCTAACTCGTCATGTTGTCAGCAATGGACTAAAAATAAATAAATATCCCTCACACCGGTACTGAGAGTCACAGCTGCTACTAAATAGGTAAAATTTATCTTAATGTATATAAAAGTCAGGGTGGGTGGATGGGTATGTAGGTAAGTATTTTTGTTATGTTTCCTCACCATTGCACGGCGTTCGGCCAAACTTAGTACAGATACCTTTTAACACAAGGTAAAAAGCATTGTGTGGCTTAAAAATAAAAATTCCCTCCCATTTCACAGCATTAATTACTTATTTTCACGTTATGCCTACCAAAGCTGGCAAGTTCATCTGTATTTTTCCCAACGATAGTTCGAACAGCATTTTGTATATTCATTTTTATTTTCTCTACACGTACCAAGTACCTGCATTGTGTATAGAGAAGGTATTGCATTACACCCAAAAAATTCGATACCGAGATTTCACCGGAAATACGTTATAGGGTCCCCTGTTCCCAAAAAAAAGCATTTTTGGAAAAATTCCGTGTGTCCGTGAACAAGATAACTCAAAAACGAAAAATCAATAAATTACTAAGCTTGGTATTTAAGTTTAGTATGTTCCAGGGATGCAACACAAAGCTTTTGAGAAAAATCCCCCTACCCCAAACTAACCTTTATGTGGAAAAAATGTCTAACATTTTTATTTTCTCAAGAACGTCTAACAATTTTGATTAAAATACTGTATATTAAATATATATATATATTTGGCAAATGATATGTATATATTGAATTTTCTGGGAATAACCTCTAAAGGCCTCTTTATTCTGAATGAATTTTGCGTAACTGGTGAACCATAAGAGATAGACAAACTTACTACAGAAAAAAAAAGTAGTTTACGTAAAATCCACAATTTATGTCATATATGGGTTTTTTTTCGAAGAATTAGCCATTTATTTCTTTCAGATTTTAAATACTTGGTATTTTCTCACACGGAAAGCTGTAAACTCCTGGCCAGCATAGAAACGAATTTCATCCAAATGGAACCGGCTTTTAAAAGATTTCACTTTCGGTTTAACATAGTGTATTCCCTTATTTTCCTTCTACTTATAAGGAAGCAAACAATTAAGAACATTTCTGCTAAAGTTTATTTCGATTATCATAAAGTGAATAGAAGAATATGCTTTTGAACAATAATTTATTACAGCGATGTAAAGAAAGTCATGTGAATGGAACACATCATATTTTTCTTTCTTTTGTTTTCTGTGCGCTTTATTAGCATTTCTGTGTATTAATTTATTAAGAATAAACAAGGTTATATTGACGTTATTTAAACTGTTATAATGTATTCCCAACCTAGATGTTCCTCATAAACAGCTACGAGGCAGCCGTATTAAAGTAACCTGGAGATAGGTCAAAATCAGCATTACAGACTGCCTGCGTGGTCGAGTGGTCAGCGAGCTGACTTCTCACCCGGGGGTCCCGGGTTCGATTCCCGGCCGGGGCGGGTAATTTTTCTTTAGCCAGATTTATTCCTTATCCCCCACAGAGTCTGAAAGTATGTATGTGAGAGTGGATGTGTGTGTATTTGAGAAAAATAAAAGATTCAAACCAACGTAAAGAACCTACAGACAACGAGTTGTTTCTAATGCAAAGCCCCCGATATGACCTTAGATGTTAAAGGGGGTTATATAAATGAAAAAAAAAATCATCATTACAAATTGTTATTTGTGGTTGTTAAGTAACAGTTGCACAGCTAATATCGCGCATTTCAGATATGATCTTATTATCTTTCAAAATTAGGAACATTAAATATTTAGAAGAAACAATATTGTAATATCGTTTGTGATGTATTTCTTTTAAAGATACAAGGAATTGATTTTAATACATTTATTTTAAAGGAATTGTACAATGAAGGTTTAAATGCTTAATATAACGCATTTAAGAAGGGATATAATTTTATTATCCTCTGCGAAGCGTCTAGAAACTACAAAGCTGTGATACGCATTGTAATGCATTACTTTTTAAAAAAGATAGTTCTGCACCTGAAAAATTGATTATATACGTTTTGTACCTTGTTTTAGGTTTATTTAATATTTCACACTTTTCTATTACCGTTACGTATAGCATTTATGCAACTCTACCCGATTCTGCAACCTTTCCTTTGGCCACAGCAATTTTTATGCTTAACAGTTGGTAGCTGCTATTGCTCACTAAAGGCATACGCCATGACACGACAACTTCTGAAAGAACAGTATCAAGATGGTTTCTGCTTTTACCAATGTAAACTAGAACAACATATTACTCTGGTAACAGTCAAGGACGTCTTTAGAGTTTGAATTTATCACTATTTAAGTTTGTGTAGCCATTTTGCTACAATTCCGCAAAATGTCCCAGCATATAAGGCATTTAAAAATAAATCTATTATCTGCGAAGCGTCTGGAACTCATGATTTTATTCTTTACGCTTTGAATCAACACACCGCACTCCCTGTTAGGCACTAGCTTAAATACCAAAACTACGAGAAAATATGCGTAGCGGGGAAGAAAATAACGCTATTTTGCGCAATTGCGAACATAATACAAGGAAGGAAACTCACTAGATTGTCACCTGGATTGCACAAAAATATTATAAACACACCTAAAATAGCGCACGCGCACGACTTTGGTGCAAAAATGTTGGCAGCTCTGCGGTTGTGCTCCACATAGGACAATAAAGCCGCCAAAGCAAATGAAGTGCTTTTGATTACGTTAATATAAATCCTGTGTTGCATTGAATCTTAATGACCAAAAATAGTCTTCCAGAGAACTTTTTAGTATCAGTCTAAATATAATACACTGCTACTAGATTTACAGGTATTGTGGAGTAGCAATACACTTTTTAAATGCCTCTAAAGAAAACGCAAGGCTATTGAGCAAATTAAACATCAAATCACGAGCAACGCTGGGTGTTTCAGCTAGTAAATTAATATAGACGACAATCTAAAAACTAGTGTATGGCAAGCGTAATCAAAACAACTATTTCCAGTCGCAGAATATAATCTGGCTTTTAACTTTTGTATCATAAGTAATAATTAACACGTAACTCATTTTTTTCCCTTTTTTACTTTCTCTGCACGTATGTGCGATAGATTAGGAAGGTATAGCATTCCATACAAAATTCGCTGTCTCAAAAATGGTTCCAACGATTTTGATCAAAATACCGTATAGGTATTAAGGATATTTACACCACAAATAAAATGCAATCTTGAATTTTCTGGAAGAGCCTCTGAAGACATTCTGGATGAATTTTGTATAACTGGCAAACCGTAAGAGAGAGAGAGAGAAAGAGAGAGACAAAACGTTGCTGTACAAAAAAAATAAAACTTGTTGAGCACATAGTTAATGTCAAATAGAATTTTGTTTTTCATTTTTAGAAAAAAACGAAATGGAGTTTTATTAAGGATGCTCTTTAATTATAGTGCTTCTCAGCGTCCCATTCTATATTGGGCGTGAAAAACCGGTAAATTTTGCTCAGAGGCATCTTTATCAGACTTGAGACCCTTTTACTTCTCATCCGAATGAAGAGATTTTTACATACTTAGGATTTTTACGCCCGAAAAAAATCTCATATAACCAAGCGCGGGTATATGAGTAACATGGTAATCACAGCACCATGGAGGGCGACTTTTTCTTGAGCTGATCGTTTCCGAGATATTTCTTGTTATTAGTTTCATTTGTAAATTCCCTCGTAACTTTTCTCAAACGAGAAGTCACATTTAGTTTCATCTCTATGTTCTTTTACTTCAATTTTTCTCATAACGTCAGCTTTTAAAAGATTTGATTATCGCTTTAATCTCGTGTATTATTCTCTTGTATTCCTTCTGCTTAGACAGAGGCAAATAATAAGACACTTTCTGAAAATGTTAGTCTCAGCATGGTGTAGATAAAAAATACAATTTTATAAGGAAAGTTTGTATCTTGAACAGCTAGATAAAGTAATGTGAATGGAATATGTATATCAGACATATATTATAAAATGTTATATTGTATGTATAATAATATTCATCCATCTACAACATTAGATACCCGGCACTGGAACAAAGATCAGTGGTTAGTGACCAACCTTTTCATTCCAGAGCTTCAGGTTATGTTTCCCTGTTTAGGAATGAAGTATTTTGTGTTAATAGTACCGTGCCCAGCGATGTGCCAATAGAGTGCTCGCCTATCACCAAGGCGGCCCAGGTTCGATCTCGTGGGACACACATGGATTTGTGAAGAACAATATATCTGGGCAGTTTTCTCTGAGTTACCTCGTTTCCGTAGTCAATCATGCCACCAATAGCTCCCACACTTTCTTTCTTTTCATTCAATTCCCCTTCATTTCATATCATCATCGTCTCATTCCTATAGACCGAACTCCATTCCAGGTCCTTCATTCTGTTTCAATGTTCGTCGGTTCAAAAGGCCTCTGAATCTAGCCACTTTCGTAAAACTACGTGAGGGTTAGATCCTGCATACGAGGAGGGCAATGCAAGTAAGCAAGTAATAAGTACTGAAAAAATCTGTGTCACATTCACAGGATCTTCTCATTTTTGTTCTGCAAAAAGTTATTCACACAAAAGATTATTCGTTTATCTACATCATGCTAATCGA
This sequence comes from Hymenopus coronatus, assembly GCA_030762935.1. Lineage (NCBI taxonomy): Eukaryota > Metazoa > Arthropoda > Insecta > Mantodea > Hymenopodidae > Hymenopus > Hymenopus coronatus. Next base: position 93,624,075 of record CM060881.1, on the reverse strand, counting down.
GATAAACAGTAGCAGAAATTTTTTATTTTCTTCTTCCTTTTAAGGGTAGGGAAATAAGCGAATGCAATGTGCTAAAGCGATAGTCAATTTTTTAAAAATATATTGCTATGTGAAACAATTGGAATTCGGTTCTCTTTGTGTGCCTAGGTATAAAACAAAAGATGTATGAAGTGAAAGATTACCCTCGTTTGAAACCAATAACACGGAATATCTTGGATGTTAACTCCACAAACATAGACAGCGTATTTTACGATATTAATTAATTAATTTATTAAACAACTTTCTCATATAGTTTACCAGTTATACAAAAATCGTCCACAATGAAGAGGGTTTCAGAGGCTAATGCCAGAAATTTCAAGACACACTCTTTTCATTATAGTATTTTAAACATCCTTATTTTAATCAAAATCGTTAGACATTTTTTAGAAAATAAAACTTTGAAAAATGTAAAGGGTAGCTAAGGGTGGGTGATTTTATTGAAAAGCTTTATGTCGCATCCTTGAAATATACTGAAAATAAATACCACATACACACAGACTCCCCCTCGGACCTTTTCCAAAAATGCTTTTTTATTTTATTTAGGGAGTACCAAATCACGTATTTCCAGTGATATTTTGGGTACCCAATTTTTGGGTGGAATACAATGCTGGTCCTTCTACTAAATACATTGTACATGCTTGCTAGAAAGGTTAAAAAGCTGGTGTGTTTCATTCACGCAACCTATTCAACCTATTCTGCAATCAATTATTCTTACAAAAGAATGTCTTCTGCCTACTTCATGCTAATCAAGGTAAGCACTAGTAGAAATGGTTTTGTTGCTTAGCCCGTTTAAATAGAAGAGATATAAGGTAATATACTAGGTTAAAAGATGTCAAATCCTTTAAAACCAAAAAGTCGAAGTCTACGTAATGCAATTGAAAGCCCTTCTCTTAGAATGACCAAGATGAAAAGGATTCCCCATTTGAGAAACGTTTGGATATTTTAAAGACAATAATAAGGATATTTCGGTAATGATAGCCCTATAGAAAATGTATATCAGGTGGTCGAACAGCACCGTACTTCACGTTTTTAGATAATCCTTCGTGTGATAAAAGAGTTGCAGCATTCAACGGGAAAATTGGAAGCAAACCGAAAATGTTAATTGTTTTCCACTTCAATTACAGTCTTTATTTTTTAAAGAATAAATTTATCTTCCAGTATCTACCAATGTTATTCTCTCTAGTTCATGGTATTCGAGATAAACTTTGATAAAATGGTATTATTATATATTTCGTTGCGGATACAAAGAAATAAGGGAATATTCAAAGCTTAAGCAAGAAACCAATATTTTAAGAGGTGATTGCTAAGCGATGATTTGACATTGCTTCTATTTGCCTAACCAGGAGCAGGTAAAGCAAATAATGACATCCCAATTGACAAAGTGTAAGTATTTTAAAACTGAAATCAATAACAAGGAATATCTCGGAAGTAGTCGACTCTAAAAAAATGTATTTAGCATAAATTGTGCGTTTTAACGAGATCTATATATTTTGTGAATACGATTTTGCCTACCTCTTACAGTTTACCAGAATAAAGAGGAATTCAAAATCGTTAGAAACATTTTTAGAACATAAAAATGGTCGAAAAACTTCCAGTAAAAGGTAGTTTAAAGTGGGAGGATTTTCTTGAAACCCTTCTATATCTGCGCGCGCAGATCTTTCAATAAAAATATTGTTTACTTTCTTTACACGTACTATGTAGTAGCAAATAAAGAAGGTATTGTAGTGCACACAAAAATTCGAAGTAGAGATTTCATGGGAAATAGGTTTTGATGCCTTGAATCCAAAAAATGTATATTTACTAATAAGTCTGTGTGTGTGTCTGTTGATAGCACAGCTCAGAAACGAAGTCAGTTAAGTACCAAGTTCGGTATTTAGGTTAAGTGTCTTCCAATTATGCGATTTGAAGATTTTCAACAAAATCCCCTACCCTAAACAACACTTTACATGGATAAATTTTCAAAAATTTAGTTTCTCAAAAATGGTTCTAATGATTTTGATTAAAATGCCACACATTAAAAACATTTGCATGACAAAAATAAAATGTGCATTTTGAATTTTTGGGAATAGCCTATTGAAGAAATCTTCAATTTGGATGAATTTCGCACAGCTGGTAAACCGTAAGAGATAAACAAAAACTTATTATACAAAGAAGTAGATCTCGTTGAAATACACAACTTATGATATATACATTTTTTTTTGTTTGTAAGGCTAACTTTTTTTTTTTTTTTAATATGCCTTGTTGTTTAAGCTGTTTTAAAGTTTTCTCAAGCGGGAGATTATTATTTCGTTCGTTGCAAAGCGAACCCAATTTCTATTGTTTCATATAGCGACCAGCTTTTTTAAACATTTCGTCATCCCTTTAGGTTAGTGTATTGCCTTATTTCCCCTTCTACTTATATGGAACGAATATGACTTGTGGATTTGCTGTAGATAATGCGACTCCAAATCGATATTTTACTTTCTCTACACGTACTATGTACATATTGAATAGAAGGCATTGCACTCCACCCAAAAATTCGATATCAAGATTTCACCGGAAATATATGTTTTAGGGTCCCTGTATCCAAAAAAAAGCATTTTCACAAAAAGGTCCATGTGTGTGTCCGTGAACAGAATAACTCAAAAATGAAAAGTGGGTAAAATACCAAAATTAGTATTTAAATTTAGAATCTTCCAGGGATTCGACAGGAAGATTTTGAGAAAAAACCCGCCACCCCAAAATACTCTTTACATGGAACTTTTATCGAAAAGTTTTATTTTCTAAAAAAGCCTCTAAATATTTTGATTAAAATATCATATATTAAGATATTTACCTGACAAATAAAATGTATATCTTGAATTTTCTGGGAATAGCCTCTGAAGACTACTTTATTCTGGAAGAATTTTACGGAATTTTGCACAACTGCTAAACCGTAAGAGATGGAAAAAAGCTTACCATACAAATAATGTAGAGAACTTTAAAGCACACAATTTATGCTATATGTATTTTTTTCATGGAGTTGATCGTTTTTCAGATATTCCTTGTTTTTGGTTTCAGCTTTAAAAATTATGCTTTTCTCATTCAGGATTTTGTCAACTCCTGTCCATACATACAAACAAAGGAACTTCAGTCACATAGCAATCAGCTTTGACTATCTCTTTAACCTATGATATCCCTTATTTCGCTTCTACTTACAAGGAAGCAATTTATAAGACTATTTCTATTAATTTTTTCGATTAGCATTAAATAAATAGAACAATAAGCTTTTTATCAATAATTTGTTGCAGAGATGTAGAGAAAGTCCTGTGAATGGAACACATTATAGATTTTAACAGTTCATTTTGTACTCCCATTTATTGTTGCCGCTGCAGTTATACTTCATTTACTTTTCCTTGGTCAAACTGGATCTAATAATCCGCTGGTTTAAATAGAAACATTGATAAAACTTCTGCTAAACTTGATAAAGGAATGATCTTTTGTAACATTATTTTGATGAGAAAGCCATTTGAATGCAGCACTACAAATTTGTACAACATATATTTTCAGTGAAATTTGGACATTGAACATTTGAGTGGAATAAAGTACTTCCCCTATGTTTTATAATAGTGGGTAAAGGGACTAATACGACTGTTTCTGCTAACGTTTATCTTGATTGTCTACTACAATGTAAATAAAAAATAACCTTTTGTAACAATAATTTGCAGCAAAAGTCATTTGAGGTCAACACATCAGATTGTTATAACATATATTTCCGTGAAAACTCGATATGGAAGCTTTGAGTGGAGTAAACCACTTCCCCTATGTTTTGTAATAGTGGAAATAGAAAGAAAGCACTACTTATCGTCAAAAAATAAACTAGCATATAAGATAGAACTAAGGTAACTATTTAAACCTTTTCATGCTCATTAGAAGAAATGGGTATGGCGTAATACAATGTGTTTATTTATTTATTTTTCATATTATCAAAGCAACTAAGAATTAAGTTTTAAATCCTTTCGCTTTGTTTCTTTCCCACTCTCTGTCTCCAAATGAAGGAATTTCATCCCTTATCTCGTTCCACTTCTTTTGTTTGTAGACGTTTAAACCGACATGTAAACCCATCCTCCATTTTTGTACCATTATTCCATCCCCTCCTTTTTATTTTTAATACCCGCTATTGATCAGACGTGCTGTCGCTCTGTCTTTGGAGGATATCATTGTCCTTGGCAATCAAGAGGAGAGGAAGACTCCCATCCGAATCTCCTTCTACAAGACCGCTCGGCAGTTTATCAATATCAGCTATTATCTCAGGTGTCCATAAAATGTAGGCTTGTCAGTTGCTGGGAGACGTTTTCCAGCCGAGAAAATTTATCAGCCAATTTAAATGAAGGAACAAGTGCCGGTCGTACGTGCCAATTTTTCAAAATGTGGGTTTTAGGGAGGGTTGGGTCCTGGAGAAAGGCGTCATAAGAATCTTCAGTGGGAGGAGGATTTCAAAGCGAAGACGAGGGGTCTTCATTGTTTATGGCCAGAGGAGTGTTAATGGTCGAACCTTCCCCCTTTCCTCACGTTTGTGAGACTGCGCTTCCACCAGGGTGGCTGGGATAACAACGTCTTCTGGTTTAATATCTCCTCTTCTCGATAAAATATGAATACATCAGAACCGGGGGCGGGGCAATCGCTCAAATCCAGAGCTGTGATTGGCTTCTCTTCGGTAAAACCTTACAAAGGAGAGAAATACTTCCCTAGTTTATTAAAAAGGCATTCTAAATATAAATTATGAACAAAGACTTCGTTGTAAGAAGCATATAAATGTTTCAAACAATAAAAGGAATGAACTTCTAGAACCATAATAACAACTAATTGTGTAGCATATAGAAATGAGAGTCAGATGATCGAAAAACTTGGCTTTTTAATTCAGATTTAACATTTTTATTAATAAATAATATTTAATAACAGTGCTTATTTATTGTCAAAAAACTGTGTTCCTACCATAGATATTGTCACTATATTTCATATAATCAGTCGAAACCACATACACTTAAAGAACATTCCATTAATTGTTTTTTCTACACAATTCATAAGTACTAAAAGAGGCGTAAATTGGAGTCAGATTAAATAATACAATACCATAGCCTGGGTCTGAATCACTTATCTCACAGTCTCCGTCCGGTTGCTCTAACCACTGAGCTAGCATGGGAATATGCTGTCACGACATTCAATTTCCAAATTGACTTTCATTTTTTCTCTGGTAAACCACAAATAAGGGACTTATTTTCAGTCTGACTCTACACACCGTTTTTGTGGAAAAAAAAATTAAGTACTAATTTAATAGTTGCTTAAACTATGAAGCCCGGATCTTTTAAAGCCAAAAGATACTGAGCTTAACCATCGTTTGGTATTTACGCGACTTTTGTTTTTGAGTTATGGTGCTCATATTCTCTCTGACTCTCTCTCTCTCTCTCTCTCTCTCTCTCTCTCTCTCCTACACGCATATACGCGCAGACATACTCAAAAGGAGTCTTTCCTAAGATTTATTTTAGATTCAGGAGGCTTCAAGATGTGTATTTTCGGTGAAACATCGGTATTGAATTTTTTAGTAAAATAATACCTCCCCTACAATTAAATATAATAGTATTCGACGAATTTAAACTCATGATTAATGAGTATGAGAAGCCGGATGAGAATGTTAACACAAAAGCAGCTTAGATCTTAAGCATAACATCTTAAGTTTAATTTCATGCGTTATAAGGTCCCAACGTTTGTGTACAGTCATGCATCAAATTATGAAAAATTCACTATCAAGGGAAAAATGCATTAAGATATGCACTTTCAATTTTATCCATGTTTGTATTGACATTTGAAGCAGATGCGATATACTAATTTAAATTTTTAATAGATTTTATCAGAAGTTATAATAGAGTTTACGTTTATCTAGAAAGAATTAAGCACCAAATACTTAAGTTAACTGATTTAAAGAAGTTTTGTGATATTTTATAAAGAACTGATGTAGGACATTTTCAAAATAGAATAATAATAATACTTCTTTATGATATAATCGCAATCGGTTTAACAATATCCGAAACGAACATAACCAGACAAAGCTCATTATGTCACTTCCCTGCAGTTATGTAAAACGTTCTCGAGATATGGGTCTTGCCAATTATAACCAAAACTTTCGAGACCAGGGCTACGGGACTTATACAAGGGGTCGACGAGTACCAGGCCGGACAGTCATAAGTGAAGAGGCTAAAACAGCTAAGAAGTTAGGTCAAGAAGAGTGAGCAAGTAGACAGTAAAAATAGTTCAAGAAGTGCAGCTGACAGTCGATTATGGCAGGTAAAGTGTGCTTATCGAAACTGTGTTTATCGACATCCTAATCGATCTAAAATTATTTGCTTTAATCCACTGGAAAGTTTGATTGGAGATGTGTCGGAACCTCATTAACAATAATTGCAAATAGAATAAATAAGCACATTACCACTTACAAGGCTCATACATTTCAAAGGCAGTTAAGCAAATGATTCCAAATTTAGAAGAAATAAATTGCTATTCAATACCACTGGATAAGAAAAAGAGAGAAAGAGGCAGTGTGTGTGTGTGTGTGTGTGTGTGTGTGTGTGTGTGTATAAGTGTGTGCGCGCGCGTGTGTTTACAACATCCCTAAAAGCTGGACTGAATGGACGAGTCCTACGGTTTTTCTATTCAAAATTGTACAAATAACTAAAGAGTTTTGTATTAAAAAATAATCCAAATTCCTGAAACAGCTTGCTTTTGATATACTACTATTAATATGTTTATATCGATTACCACGGTGTAAATAAAGCAATAATACTTTGTAAAAATAGCTTGTAGGGAAAGTCAGGTGACTGGACATATCAGATATTTTTATCTGGAGTCAGCTTGTAACTATCTATATAGCATTTTCAATGCTACAGCAATATGTTACATTAAGAGATTTTACATACTTAATAAAATAAAGAGTTTGTACCATAGAACTTCTGTGATAAGTGCCAATATTCTCAATGTTGTATTTATTAACCCTTTAGCGATATGTAGAATAGAACTTCTGTGATAATTGCCAATATGTTCAATATTTTATTTATTAATTCATTCAGCGATATGGAGGTGATATGACATCCTATGCATGATTCTTAAATAACCCAATTTACCAAGGGATAGTATACAATGTCTAAATTTATCTACAGTCTAAGGCAAGATAGGCGTAGCTTACCTATTAAAGCAAGGATCGCGGGATCGAATCCATTCAAAATGTATTTTGCATTGAAGAGAAACTATTGAAAAGGATGGGGAGGGCCCAACTAAAGAAATCGGTGTGATGACATGGTTGGATGCTGTGGGGTTTCGATTAAATGCAGATACGTGTACTCTACCAGTTTGTTTCCTTTTTGGGGGTTAAAAACCCTTATTATTATGCAGAATTATGTTATCAGAAAAAAAAGCTGTTATGTGTCGCACGGTCTAAGGCATGCATAGTATGTGAGAGTTGGTCATCATAGTATGCTCGGAGTTTCGTGCTCCAAAGTACAAAAATGTATTTAGTAATAATTTATATTAACGCCTCAACTCCATTATTGGGTACCCGTGAATGGGTAAATCATTGAGCAAAAGGAGGGTACTGAGTTGTATCTTTATACTCTCAAAACAGAGATTTGTTTCTCCAGTAGCAATGTGCAGAATCAAGTGCTGAACACTTGAAAAACAGTCGACCACGAAGATCGTCCTTCAGCTTGGGAAAAGGCCAAAAATCACTGGCAAGGTCAGGAGGATAGAGAACACAAAGAACCAGTTCAATGCTGTTACTCTTGAAAAATTCCTCAAACAAAAGACGCTTGCTGGTAAGAGCAATATGCTATCCAGGACAAAGGTGCAAGAAACCGGCATTCTCATAATATGAAACTATATAAAATTAACTCTAGTTCCCAGTACTGTTCAGAAGAACAGTAACTGTCAACATTTTACAATTTTAAATTTTATTTATACATTTTCTGGCTTTTACTTTTTCTGCATAGTACATGGTATGTATGTACAGGACTTATTGCATTTTACTCATAGATTTCACCGGAATTACACATTTTAGGGTCCCTTGTATCAAAAAAACATGTTTAGAAAAAGATTTTGTGTGTCTGTAAACACGACAACTCTCAAAAAACTGTCGGTAAAATACCAAACCTTGTATTAAAGTTTAGTATCTTCTAAGAATGTGACACGAAGAAAAGATACCACCACAAATTCCACTTTACGTGGAAAAGAAATCGAACATTTTCATTTTCTCAAAAACGGCTCCAACGGTTTTTATTAAAATAGTGCATAATAAATATATTTACATGTAAAATAAAGTGCATATCTAGAATATTCTGGGAACACCCTCTGAAGACCTTCTGGATGAAATCTGCTGAATTTTACATAACTGGTAAATCATGATGACTTACTACACAAAAAAATTGTAGATTTCGTTAAACCACAGTGTATTCCCTTTTACTTACAAGCAGCAAGTAATAGGACAATGTCTGCTAATGTTTATCTGCATTAGCATGAAGTTTAACAAAAATAAAAATTAAAATAACAACTAAAATAATAATAACAACTAAAATAATAATGATGATAATAATTATAATAAGAATAAGAATAATGATGATGATAATAATGATAATGATGATAATAATGACGACGATAATAATGATAATGATGATGACCATGATCATGATGATAATGACAATAATAGTAATAATAATGATAATAATAATAACAATAAGCTTTTAACAAATATTTGTTAGATGTGGAGAAAGTCATGTGAAGGGAACACATCAAGATTTATCTAGGATTATGTATTTATTCCTCGTATTTATGAAAAAAATAAGAGTTTTTTTTTTGTTTTAATTTCTCCACCATTACCTGTTGCAAACAGAGAAATAACTGTACTCCACTGAAGCTAAGGAGACCGAGGTTTCACCGGAAAATTTTTATTAAACAACAAACATTCGTTGATGTATCTCTTCCAATCATTAGCAGAAATAGTGAAAGCAAGTAATAGTTATCGTACTGTACATATACTAAGGCATGCCCAGAACAAAAACAACCTGATGTGATACATTCACATGGCTTTCTTTATCAATTCTGCAACAAAATATGTATGTATACACAGGTTTATTGTCTGCCTACTTCATGCTAATCAAGATAGACACTAACAGAAATAATATTATTAATTCTTTATAAGTGAAATAAGGGAATTCATTAGGCTAAAGCAATAGTGAACTCTTTTTAGAGTTGTCACTATGTAATGGCCTTGAAATTCCTTTTGTTTGCATGATCTTGAAGAAATCTAAAGTGTTACATACTATCTATTCAGAAACAAATTATTCTTCATATACTTCATGCTAATTATGATAAACATCGTCAAAATGCTTTTATTAACATATACTCTTACATACAGGTTCAAGGAATACTCTAGGATAAAATGATAGACAAATCTTTTAAGAGCTAGTCGTTATGATGGTTTTGGAATTCAGTCTTCCTTGTATGAGCAACATGAGAAATAAAGAACAATGAATAGTCACTTCTCACTTGAGAAAATTATAAATATTGAGAAATTTAAACTAAGAACAAGGAATATGTCGCAAATGGTTAATTTCACAAAGAATACACCTAAATTGTGCGTTTTAATGTACTCTACATTTTTGTGTCGTAAGATTTTGTTCATCTCTTATGGTTTAGTTATGCAAAGATCATCCAGAAAGAAGAGGCCCTCAGTGGCTATTCTAAGATAGTTCAAGACATACGTTTTATTTGTTAGGAATGTATATATAATTAATATATCACACATTAATCTCTATATTTACAACCATTATTGACATAATAAAGATATGTCATTGGACATCTATAACTTTGTTTTAAGTACAAGAACAATATATGTAGAACACTAAAGCAATAATCGGATATTTATAGTACGGATCACTAAACTTATGTTTTGAAGCATTTGAAAATTCAAAACCAACACAGAGAATATCTCGATAATGTTTAATACCATGGCATTTGTATTGTACAGAAATTATGAGCTTCAACAGAATATACATTTTTGTGCAGTCAGAGCTTCTCTATTCCTTACGGCTAACAAGTCATAAAAAACTCATTCAGAACGGATACATTTAATTGTTCATATAAAATATCTTATAGCGTGTGGTATTTTAATTAAAATGCTTAGTGGCCTTATGTAGAATAAACTAAAAAAAAAAAAACTAAATATTTGCATATAAATTATAATTTGTTGTGGGTGGGACCTTCTTAAAATTGTCATGTAGAAGATGCTGAACTTAAATACCAATTTCGGTATTTAATCGACTTCACATTTTTACTTTCTCCTCACGTACCATGTACATAGTGTATAGGAACGTTTTGCATTCCATCCAAAAATTTGACACCGAGATTTCACCGGAAATACATGTTTTGGGTCTCCTGAATCCAGAAAAAGGATTTTTAAAACATGGGTCATGTGTGTGTGCGAGTGTGTGTGTGTGTGTGTGTGCGTGCGTGTGTGTTTGTGTACCTGTGGACAGCATATATCGAAAACGAAACGTCCGTTAAAAACCAGATTTGGTATTTAGGTTTGGTATCTTCCAAGGATGCGACACGAGGATTTTCAAGAAGATCCCCCACCCCCAACTTCCCTTTACATGGACCTTTTTTTCGAAAATGTTGGTTTTCTAAAAAATGGCTCTAACGATTTTGATTAAAATATCGTATATTACAGATATTTACCTGACAAATAAAATGTATATCCTGAATTTTCTGGGAATAGCCTCTGAAGACTACTTTATTCGGAATTTTATGGAATTTTTCATATTTGCTAAAACGTAAGAGGTGTATAAAAACTTACTACACAGAAAAGTAGAGCACATTGAAACACACAAATTATGTTATATATATTTTTTTTTTATGAAGGTGATCGTTTTTAAGGTATTCGTTGTTTTTGGGTTTCAGCTTTGAAAAACGTGTACTTTTCTCATACAGGAATGTGTAATTAAAAATTCTTAAAAACAAAGGAACTTCAGTCACATAGCAATCAGCTTTTGACTATCAGTTAAACCTATGGTTTCCCTTATTTTGTTTCTACTTACAAGGTAGCAAGTAATAACATTATTTCTGCTAATCTTTTCTTGATTAGCATGAAGTAAATAGAACCTTAAGCTTTTTAACAACAAGTTGTTACATAGATGTAGAGAAAGTCATGTGAATAGCACACATAAGCTTTTTAACAACTGCTATCAAACAAGAAGTCACCTTTCGTTTCATCTTATTTTTACTGCTGGCCATGTAAAGCGAACCGAACTTCACTTGTTTCATAGCGGCCGGCTTTTAAAACATATGACTATAGCTATAGTCTGTGTATTCCCATATTAATCTTCTGCTTGGAATGAAGTCGGTAATAAAGACAATTTCTGCTAGTGTTTATCTTTTGTAATAATAACTTGTTTGTAGAACAGGTAGTAAAAGTCATGGGAGTGGAACACAGATTTTTTTTTTTTTTTTTTTTTTTTTTTTTTTTTTTTTGAGAACAGCTGCCTTAAACGGGTTAAGGAAAAAATGTGGGCAGACCAAATATCTAGAAATCGAACAGCTGTCAGTTGTGACGAAGCTCTATTAGTCATACGAGGGCGATTCAGTAAGTAACCGTGTTAGGAATGAAGGAGCCATTTTCAAATGTAAATTGTTTATTTATCAACATAGTCGTTTTTAAGAATATATACTTCTATAAAGTTTCTACAATTTTTAAGCCTCCAAAAATACGTAGCTCTGCAAAACAGGGTCTTCCTCGACGATGATCTCCATATTTGATCTCAAGTTTGTTCCTCCGAGCCATGTTTTCATGTTTGATAAGAAAAAAAAAATCACAGAAGGTTTGGCAGCGTCATTACGTAATTTATGCTGGCCGAGTAACTTTCGATGAATGTATTGGTGCGCTTAACTCACTGTGGTACTTGCATAAGTACAGTCAGATTGAAAAAATAATGCCATAACCAGGATTTGATCTCCCTGTCTCTAGCCTGCTGCTCTAACCACTGATCTCGCAGAGTCAGTTGAAAAATTTAATGAAAAATTTAATCCCGGGTGTAGCACTGAATTTTTCAGTCTGACTCTACCTACCCAACTCCTGTCCTACACACGGCTTGGTTAAAAAAACAATTAAATTTACACTAATTGACCTAAAATAATTTGAGATCACCTTGTGGTGTAACGGAAAACATGCGAGCATCCCGATATCCTGGATGAAGAATTGAATGCCGGCAAGTTGGCATGGTAGCTCAGTGGTTTAGAGCAATCAGCTAGAGACCGGGAGATCCGTGGTTCAACTTTTCAGTCTGACTCTACTTATCCAACTCCAGTCCAGTGAAAAAACAATTAAATTATCATTGTAGTATGGTGCAGTAATAGTTTTTTCTTCTTCTTCAGAGAAGTTAATAAGTATATCATCATTTCGCATCCCATAAGATCGTCGCCATCACTTTTCCGGCTGATGGGACCGTCTTTGCCCCGTTGAAGCATATTCACCGGAAGCAACTCGTTTTGATTGTTGCTTGGTTTTCGGAGAATAATTATGTACCCAGGTGTCATCAAGGTGACATCTTGACGCAGAAGCTACGTTTAAATACCCTCAAATACAGCTTTGAAGTTGAAAACTGCACCCGTTTATTGTCTACTGTGAGCAATCGTGCTACCCATCAGGACAACAACTTTTTAATCTACAGCTTATCATGCAACATATGAATTGCGTTTCTGACGATACTCCTATGGCCTCTGCCGCTCCGCGAACGTTCAGCGCGAATCATATCTGTAGGAGTTTTTCAATGATTTTCTGTAACCACATCTGCCAGACGTCCTAGACGCTCCTGATCAAAAACAGACTTTTGACCACGTTTAAAGTTAATGAACTAATATTATAGCTATTGTCAAAGGTTCCCCATAAACAACATTCAATTTCGCTTTTAGCTTTTTGCAAATTTCCGCTTTCATACGTAAAAAGGGAATCACTTTCTCTATGTACTATGTACACAGTAAACAGAGAAAGTATTGTATTCCTCCCAGAATTTCGATACCGCGATTTCACCGGAAGTATACGTTTTGAGACCCTCTGACTCAAAAAAAGTATTTTAGCAACATATCCGTGTGTATATCTGTGTGTATGTGGTGTACGTGTGTGTCTGTAGGCAGCATAGCTCAAAAATGAAAAGAATGTTAAATACCACACTTGGCATTTAGGTTCAGTATCTTCCAAAATGCGACACGAGCATTTGCAAGAAAATCCCACCACCCCAGCTACCCTTTACATGGAACCATTTTAGAAAATGTGTAGTTTCTCAAAATTGTCTGCGTTTTGCAGAATTTTGTATGACGATTAAATCGTAGGATATAGACAAAAACTTACTGCTCGAAAAATGTAGATGTCGTTAAAAAAATTAATTTATGTCACATAGTTTTTCTTGTATTGGTTTCAGTTTTAAGCTACCTAATTTTTCTCAAACGGAACCAGGCAAAGCAAACCAAACCTCATTGTTTCATATGCGCCCCGATTTTAAAAGATGCGACAATCGCTTTAGCATAGTGTACTCCCTTATTCCCCTTCTACTTACAGGAAGCAAGTAATAAGACCAAGTCTGATACTGTTTATCTCGATTAGCATGATGCAAATAAAAAATAATTTTTGTAAGAGTAGCTTGTATTTGGAGCAGTAGAACGTTAAACGGCTAACTGAAATACCTGTTAAATCTAAACTAACCAATGAATCAGTACCAAATTTGTTTTGGCGACGTGTAACAAATTACAGTACACGATGGTAACACCAACAAAGACCATTTATTTTGAAACAGGTGTATTTATTGAATCGCCCTCGTATGGTCTTCATGATGTTTTGCTGAGCCTTTGTGAAGGCTACTAGTTTGTTTTATAGCTAAGTTTATAAAACACCAAAATCTTCGACACACCATTGTTTCCATCCCCGATAGTTGACAGGGGATAGGGATCATCACTTCAGATGCTTGCCTGTTACAAATGCAGCTTCTTGGAACAGATAAGCATCACTTAATATTACCACTGTGCCGCCATTTGCGTCTCACGGTCGTGGAACTATAAAACGAAATAACTTAAAGCGATTCGTGAAAGCGACCGTTAGTCAATGCAAATCCGAGTGACCGCATATATCGAGGTGACTTGCCTTTTCAGAAAGCATAATAGTATGGAAATGGTTTCAGTGGTTTGGAAAACATTAAAACCCGCGTCTCTTGATTTTTGTCACCGCCTCGGCGTGCTCTTAGATCTGTCCATACCTGTCAAAGCAATGTGCCAGAGGAAGCCACGAAATTGCTTGCACGTGTTGCAACATGATATAAGAGAGAACGTCACAACCCTCACACCAACATCGATGGGCAATGAATACCTTCAAGCGAAGAAAGGGATGGGAGGTGCATGCCATATTTGATTACAGTGGTCTTTGACATGTCCAGGTCTTGAAATGGGATTTTCCTATCTCGATCTCTCCATCAATAACTCCATATAATGTCTTTGCACACAATTGTGTGTGCTTGATAACCAGTTTAGCATTACACTGAGCGCACACGCTTGCGATTTTGTTTGTTCTGTCCGCTGGAACAAGTCTAAGATGAGGATGAAAGTGGTGGGCGATACTTCAAGCGTATCCTATCTAGGGATGCTAACGACAGCGGTTTCCCGCCAAATCTGGAGCTTTCTAATCCTTCCTCAGCGGTAGATGGAAACTTTAAATTTATCTTGAAATTTTAAAATACAATTACGATAAAATTCAAAGACTTCTGTAACTTTTTATGACACATAATTCTTTTTGAGCTTCCTATCTATTAAGGTACGAGTTAAAATTATTTTTAAAAAATCTGATGTGTTCTTTTTACATGACTTTCTTCAAATCTGTAACAATTTATTACTAAAAATCTTATTCTTCTTTCTACTTCATACTAATCGAGATAATAATTAGCAGAAATGGTCTTATTACTTATTTAGTAATAAATAGAAGGGAAATAAAGGAATACAATAGGCTAAACCAGCAGTCATATATTTTAAAATGTGGTTGTTATGGGATTGAAATCCGTTTATTGTCATGGCCAGGGGTTCCTTATGCGAAAAGGCATTTTAAAACTAATTAAAAAGTACTGAAATTTAATAGGATAGCTCGGAAACGGCCAACTGCACGAAAAAAATGTATGGCATAAATTGTGTGTTTTAACGATATTTACATTTTTTGTGTAAAACGTTTTTGTCCAACTCTTATTGTTTTTCAGTTATACCAAAGTCATCCAAGATGATGAGGACTTCAGAAGCTATTCCCAGAATATCCAAGATATACATTTTATTTGTCATGTAAATGTCTTTAATATAGATATTTTAATCAAAATCGTGGAGCCATTTATGAGAAAATTAAACTTTTAGATATCTTTGCCATATAAAGGCAGTGTGGGTGGGGGAATTTTCTTGAAATTCTTCGTGCTGCATCCTTAGAAGATACCAAACTTAAAGACCAAATTTGGTGTTTAACGGTCTTTTCGTTTTTGAGTAATGCTTTCCACAGTCACACACACACACACACACACACACACACACACACAAACGCGGACATGTTTCTAAAAATGCTCTTTTTGGATTCAGGGAGTCTCAAAACAATACATTTTCAGTGCGATCTCGGTATAGAAATACAATACTTTCTCTCTAGGTACATAGTACCTGTAGAGAAAGTAAAACTGAATAACTTTTACTAGCTGTTCCACAAACAAACTACCACCACGCTAACGACATAAACGAGAGCATAATTGATCTCATCAACCGCTTCCTTGTTTGCAGAAGGGAAGTAAGCTAATACACCTGATTAAAGCGATAGTCAGATCTTTTAAAAGCGTGTCTCATTTTGAAACAATTGAAATTCGATTCTCTCTGCATGCCCAGGAGTAAAACGAGAGACATGAAACGAAAGATGCAGTTTAAAATTGTAACCAATATCTATCTCGGTAACGTTTAATTCCACAAATTTAAATTTTGCGTTTTAACGAGATTTTCAATTTTTGTGCAGCAAGTTTTTTTTTTCTATCTCTTACTGTTTACTAATTATAAAAAGGATATTTAGAATGAAGAGGTCTTTGGAGGTTATTCCCAGAAAATTCAACATATATATTTCGTTTGTCATAAAATATCTTAAGCATATAGTATTACAATCAAAATAGTTGCAGTCATTTTTGATAGAATCAAAATTTTCGAAAAATGTTCCATATAAAGGGTAGTTGTGGGAGGGGGAATTTCCTTTGAAAATACTTAATGTAAATACCAAGTTTGATTTAATGGATTTTTTGATTTTGCACCACATACAAAACCACGAACTTTTTTCTAAAAACGTTTTTTTTATTCAGAGTACTCTATAAGATATGTATTTTCGGTGAAATGTGGTTTCAGTGTTTGGGTGGAATACAATACCTTCTCTACATAATATTTGTACATACATGCTAGAACAAGTATAAATTTCCATTAATACTTTTAATTAGTGGTGTATGTGTTCAATATTTTTCATAATTTCGCATCAAGTTCCTGCTGATTTTCAGGCAGAATTAATGAGTAATGATAATTAACAATTAAAATAATCTTAATGCTAAAACTCCTTATTTATAAATTCATATCCTTTATTTGAAATAAAGAACATCAATAGAATCAAGTATCACATATCAGACCACACCACACTATAACAAACAAGGTATTCATTTTTACAAAGTTGTCCCTTTTTGCAACTAAAATATAGGTAGGGAAAAATCTCCCGCTGTCAGCATTTGGTATCGATAGCCAAAGACTGCACAGAAAAGTGGTAAGATTCAACTTCTTCATTCAATGCCAATATTATTTCTATCGCTTCTACCAAGTTAGACATTAAAAAATGGCACAACTTTCTTTGTAATAAACAAGCAAATCAGAATTAAATGTATTAGTTGGTTATATGCTGCTATAACTTTGTGTAAATCACGGATTCTTGATTTAATAACTTGCCTTGAAGGCTCAAACAATGACTTAATGCTTCTATTGTTATATCTATATATATGACCATATATACTATTTCACATCTCTCAGAGTTAATTCGGGATAAAACAAGGTGAGCTTAAGTTTTTCTTTAGACTGAAATTCTAATAAGAAAGCGCCGTGGCTCAGTGATTGGACTGCTCGCCTCTCGCCTAGGTGGGCTGGATTCGATTCCAGGGAACCGTATTTAGGGTTTCTCATGGACAAAACGGCATCTTGATGGGGTTTCGCCGGTTTCCGTCGCCATACATTTCAGCAATTGCTTCATAAACATTTTCCCTCTCATGCATTTCACTTGATTATCCGTTTTTTCACTTTTTAAACCTCACATCGGACTGATCACTCATTGTGGCTTCTCTCTGATACGCAGCCTCTGCTGCACAAGTCATCAGACACCAGACGCAAGCTCATAAGTCCTGGAGTTCTTATGCCTCACCTCGTACGAGGAAGAAAGAATGAAAGAAAGAAAGATTAGAAAGTATATTCTTAAATTTGATCTGTTACCAAAGAAATTTTCAGAAACATGACTTTTTCTTGCTTAGTATTTAATTTTAACTATTGTAGCTGCTAAGTTATTTTCGTTGAAATTATAAATATTATTTCACTAATTCCAGATTCATGGTAAAAAGACTAAAATATTAAATTGAAATTTCTTTTTCTAACTTGAAATATGGCGGCGCCTTGGGTGAGTGGTTAGACCGCTCACCTCCCATCTAGGCGGCCCGGCTTCGATCCCAAGAACCTACTTGTGGGATTTGTGGTAGATGAAGGAGCATCTAGGTGGGTTTTCAGTGGGTCACCCGGTTTTCTCCGCCACTCATTCCACCAATTGTTCCACAATCATCTATCGTATCATCCATTTCGCTTACATTTCATATCACCCACATCCTCAAGCTTATGTCCGGCTCCGGGCCGACCACTCGTTCCAGGTTCTGCTAGATGTGGTTCGTGCCGTTGGCTCCCGGACAGATTTCTGACCCCGAGGCACCCACTTGTAAATTCTAGGGGGTGGTAGTCCTACATAAGAGGAGAGTAAGCTGGCTAGGAAAAAAAAAAAGAAAATCTTAAAATAAATGCACACTTTTCTATTCAAAATAAAAAAAAAAGTGCAGATTTTTCATTTATCGCTAAAAATATATTATTCTCGACAGTATGAAAAGTACTCTAAAAAGTCGCGAAAATAATCACATAATTACATAATTTCAAATTTACATCAACTGCATATAACACATTTCATTTTTTAATTCGAAATTTTCTCATTTATTGTTAAAAACAAGAACTTTTGCTTATGTCAAAGATTGTGCTGTTTCTAAAAGCAAATCTGCGGAAATGGGTTAAATAGGTATTTTTCATTTAACTATGCACTTTAAACATGATTGTACTATATACGATTCAAAGAAAAATCTGCTATGAAAAGAATTCCTTTGGTAACGCAGCTAAAAGGTTAATTTTCAGCTAAAAGTCAAAGCCCAGATAACTAACATGCATTCACAACTAAGGGGTGATAGTTTGGAGATTGAAACATCTCAGAAAGCGAGTAATTATATTTTTAGCAAATTTAATAAGCTTTTGTTTTATTATGTTTTAATGTTGTAACATCGGTGGTGTTCTACTGCATGGTACTGTATATATGTCGCCTTCCGTGGTGTAATGGTTACCATGGTAACTTCACATACCCAAGGTCGCGGGTTCAAACCCGGCGGACGACGATGGATTTTATTGGGCGTAAAAATCCTTAACATGGGATCCTTCGGAAGGGAAGTAACGTCGTAGTTTTACGGCACGTAAAAACATCTCAAGCATAATTAAGCGGCCTTTCACGCCCAGTATAGAATGGGACGCTGAAAGTTAAACAGCGTCCATAAATAAATAAAAAACACATATATATTACTGCAGTAGCCGAGACTCGAACCCGAGACGTTCGGCTTTGAAAAGATGGCCGATCCACTTCCATTGTACTAACAAGCACGGCTATTCCAGTCGCTTCTACCGGTGTCAGTGAAAGGGATATAAATGGCGGTTTGCGAATTAGAGGAAGAAAGGCATATGGAGCAAAATAATTCATACTATTAAGGAGTAAACTTTTTGATGTTAGAGGAAAAGAAAAAGAATATATTAGCAGCAATAAATTAAGAAAGTATTCTCGGGCTTCTAGCCAGGTAAAAACTTGGCTTGACACCAACGTTTCGAAGAAGATTTTGAATTAACACGTCGCCAGGAAAGCTTCAGTTCTTATTTTAAGAAAGTATGTTAAGAATATGAATTCCCCACCAAAACCAACTGCGCTATTGTAATAACAGTAAATATTTTATGTTGGTATTTTTCTGGTGAAATGGGTTTATTATTTCGACAGTTATAGTTAATCTACTGTGCTTTAAATTGAACATGCTGATAACCCTACTCCTATGTGAGTAGAGCGACCTATGTAGAACTACTTTCTCTAACACCTCCATCCCACACCTGAAAGTTGAGAGGTAAACGGAATGAAGGGAAAAAGGGGGAAAAAATAAGGAAATCAAGATAGATAAGAACAATTCCCCAGCATTCGTCTGGCAATACTGAGAAAAACACGAAAAAAACCCATGAATCAAACCCGGTAGCCCCCAAATGTGAGCCTCACATTGTTATTGGGGCGCCATCTCGCTCGTACCTACTGTAATAAGTAGAGAAAGAATTGCGTTCCGGTCAAAATTCGATACAGAGTTTTCACTGAAAATTTACGTTTTGAGAATTTATAAATCTTCCAAAACTAAAAGTGCGCGAACGCTTATAAACCAAAAACGAAAAGTCGATTGGTGTTTCAGGTCTGAGGATGCAGCACACAGAATTTCAAGAAGGTTCTTCAACTCAAAAAAATATTTACATAGAAAAATTCTTGCTATTTTTGGTTTTCCTCAAAATAAATCTAAACATTGTGATTAAAATACCGTAAATACCATGACAATAAAATGTTCTATATCTCGAATCTTCTGCGAAAAGCCTGTGATATATAGCCTTAACTCATTCTATATAACCTTTGTATAATTTATAAAGAGTAAGACATGGGAAAATCTACTATACAAAATATGTTCATTCGTTAAAGAACACAAATATATCAAATAAAGACGTTCTAACATTAAATATTTCCGAGGTATACTTTGTTACTGGTTTGGATTTTCAAATAATTATTTTTTAAGTGGTAAGTAACTATTCATTTTTTTCTGGAGGGCATATAAGTTAAAAATGTGACTATTTATTTTTCCTAGAATATATTTTTACTTTCTTTATCAAGAACTGCTGACTATATAGTAGGCAGAGAAGGTATTGTATTCCACCAAAAATCAATACCGAAACTTCATAGGAAGTGTATGTTTCGAGGACTTCTGAATCCAAATAAGGCATTTTTAGGAAAGGCCTGTTTGTGTCTCTGAACAGTATAACTTGAATTCAAAAGTCGGTTAATCATCCAGGGATTCGACATGAAGAATTTTAGGAACATCCCTCCACCATAAACTTCCCTTTACATGGAAGATTTTTCGATATTTTTGATTTCTCATAAAAAAAAAAAAAAAAAGCTGTGAGAATTTTGTATTAAAATACGGTATTTTAAAATTATTTACATCTCAAATGAAATGTAGGTATATCTTGAATTCTCTGACAATAGCCTCCGCAAATCTCTTCATTTTGGATGACTCTTGCATAATTGCTAAATCGCAAGAGACAGACCAAATCTTACCGCACAAAAACTGTAGATCTCTTTAAAATACGAGTAAATTTTCGATTTTAGCGTTTTTTTCTAATCATTCTATGACCATGCCTGAGAAGAAATATTTATAATACATTTACTTACTGTTTCTTATTATTTTGGGAGGCCTGAAAATCTTAGAAATCGTTAATATGCTGGTAATGTTCTACATATTAGGATTGGTTCATAAAATTGCAGATGTAAATCTAAATAATAATCGTAGGAAATGAGGCAGAATTTTGAATTTTAAACTATATAGAAATTTTGCTTGTGTCAAAAGTTATGAGTGCCAAATTTGGTCGAAATCGGTGCAACGATGTGGAAATCTATTACACACATACACACACGCACACACACATTATGTTACATATCTACATGCATTGCAATACATACATTACAATACTCACATACTACAACTTTTATGTACTAAGATTTTAATCAAAATCGTTAGAGCTGTTTTAATAGAATAAAAACTGTTTAAAATATTCTGGGTAAAGGGTAGCTTGGGGTGGAGGGATATTTTTTTAATCTTCTATTCCATCTTTGGAAGATGGTTGGCATTTACTCGACACAATTGTTAAAAAAGAGCATTCCCTTTTGGATTTAGCAAGCCTCAAACAATGTATTTCCGATGCAATCTCGATATCGATACGTACGGAGAAATACTATATCTTCTCCACTAACTGGATACGTAGTAGAGAAAGTAAAAATTAATACCTAGAAGAATTGCCAAAAGAGAAACAATGGTATTTTTGGGTCTACGGGGCTCATCATAGCAACCCCATTGCTACGCGTTACGGAAGCTGGTAAAGTCTTGAAGCGTAAACAAATGTAAACAAAACAAAAGAGTGAGATATAAAGAAAATGTAACGTGAGCTTGTACAAGGAAATACTGTATCTCACTTCTAATGTTCTCCCTCCATATTTCTCTATGTATAGGGCGTATTCTTCTCATTTTATTCCGTTCCAGTTCTTTTTCTTGTCTGGCATTTTTGCATCCACAAGAGAGAGTATAAAATATCACGACCATAAAATGTAGAGAGCATTTGCATGCATAGTTTCGCTAGTCACGGAATATTTTTGCACACGAGAGTGAAGATCCCGACATCCAACATTTTCATAGAGTGATAAACTTCTGTATGCGGTCTTCACCTTTATTGGGAAGACACAAAACTTGGCTCTTGGCCAGACTATAATTTTTATCTGCCTGAATCAGCGTTAACATAAAAGAGGCCAACAAATTCTCTA
The DNA here is from genome assembly GCA_030762935.1 of Hymenopus coronatus. Classification (NCBI taxonomy): domain Eukaryota; kingdom Metazoa; phylum Arthropoda; class Insecta; order Mantodea; family Hymenopodidae; genus Hymenopus; species Hymenopus coronatus. The sequence goes on along the minus strand of CM060881.1, from coordinate 93,602,009 downwards.
TTCGGTAGCCTTAAAGATTCGCCCTTGTCGGTTGATTTCTGAAGGTGTCCATTTTTTATTTAATAGCGTTCATCTCCTTATTTAACCGTTAATTCATGATGTATATTATCACGCTGTAGTACACTTTGGGTATTTTCATACTAATTTCTTTAAGAGGCATCTAAATGGGGTAAATTATAAAAAAAATACATTTTATATTTGAACAGTGTTATTAACTGAAATTAGCTATAGAGTTACTATAAATGATCTCCGATTACAAACAGTAATAAATATCGTTAGAAACATGATATTGGTATCAAGGAAAGAGAAACCCAAATATGTGCTGTTGAATGTTTATTAATTTTGTTGCTAGGAGACGATATAAAGAAAACTGGGTGCAAAGGAACACAGGAAGAGATTCTGTTGTCACTATACAATGCAATTTTAGAAGAAAATTTGGTGTTGATCCTCCCAAGAGGACCAGTATCCATAAGTGGTAGGCTGGTTTTAAAACAAGTGGCAGTCAATCGGTCGTCCATCAATAAGTGAGGCAAGTGTTGAGCGTATGAAAGAGAGTGTGGAAGATTTTTACGGAACCGTTTGAAGTTTCACCCATACTGTCTGCAAATGTTGCAGGCTCTAAAACCAGGCGACAAAGCCAAGCGACAGTCTTTCTGTGAGGAGATGCAGCTCAGAATGGAAACTAAGTTTTCATCGAATCATTGTTGTTTAGTGATGAAGTCATTTTCAAATTGTCAGAAAATGTGTAAAATCACGATGTCAGAAAGATCCTAACATTTATGTGGAACATTCACGGGAATAGTTTCCATAAAATCTTCCACAGAGTTTGTTGAGGGATGTTTAATTGTCCACTGGCTATTACGCTGGATTTCAATTGACTCCGTGTGACTCTTTCTCGGAATAGCCTCTGAAGACTACTTTATTCTGGATGAATTTTACGTAATTTTGCATAACTGCTAAACCGTAAGAGATGCACAAAAATTTACCACACAAAAAATGTAGCTTACGATAAAACATTCAATTTATGTCATACACATTATTTTTCATGGACTTGGATCATTTTTAAGACATTCATGGTTTTTCGTTTCAGCTTTCAAAAACATACTTTTTTCATACAGGAATTTGTCAACTCGAGTTCATGGAAACAAAGGAACTTCAGTTACATAACAACCAGTTTTTGACTATCACTTTAACATATGGTACTCCCTTATTTCGCTTCGACTTACAAGGAAGCAAGTAATAAGACTATTTCTGCTGATTTTTTTCTTGATTAGCATGAAGTAAATAGAAGCATAAGCTCTTTAACTACAATTTGTTGCAGAGATGTAGAGAAAGTAATGTGAATGGAACACATCAGATTTTTCCTTTATATCGTCTCCTAGCCCAAAAATATTTGTTTCTCTTTCCATTGATAACAATATTATGTCTCTAAGTGTATCCTAACGATAGTCAATGCAAGGTTGTAATCGGAAATATCATTTACAGTAATATTGTGTAAATCATCGTTTTGGACACAAAACTTATATTTTAAATGCATTACTTTTTCTACCAGGTACATATTAGGAAGGAGAGATATCGCATTCTACCCAAAATTATACGTTTTAAGGTCTCTGAATCCATAAAAAGGTCCAAAAGTTTACGTATGTGAGAGATTTTAACTCAAAAACAAAACTTGATTAAATACCAGTATTAGTTGGAAAGGTAGAGTCAGATTGAAAGATCAATGCCATAGCCGCGATTTTAACTACAAATGTTCTTTTCTCCGTCCAGTTGCTCTGATCATTGAACTACCATGGAAAATTTCCAACACATTACATTTCCCAATTGAATCGTCGGGTAAACCAGCAGTGTACTGGCAGATCTCAAATTATTTTGAAATGACATACCCCAATGGCGTAAATATTTTAAATTATGGACTATATAGTTGGCAAATAATTTTCTTTTACACTGCCCGTGTAGTGTGGAGGTGGAAAGGAAAGGTAGTTTGGAAAGCCTTCTTTTTATTAATTTGCTTAATCATTGGTATTTAAGTTCAGCATGTATCTAGGAGGGTTTTCAAGATAATCCATTCACCCTAAAAATAGTCATCACATGTTAAAGTGTTAGAAAATTTAGATTTTCTCAAAAATGGTCTAACGATTATGATTAAAATACAGTATGTTCAAGAAGTTTTCGTAAAAATGAATATTACCTTGATTTTTCTATAAAGAGGTTCTGAAGTCCTCTCCATTATTGGATTACTTTTGTATAACTTGTAAACCGTAAGAGATAAAATATAAATCTCCCGCACCGTAAGCTATAGATCTTAAAGCACAATATATATGAAATATACTTTTTTTCCTTTTTTTAAGGGGGTGGTGAGTTAACCATTGATTATATATAGTCCTTTTTATTGTTTAAATTTTAAAATATTTATACCGTTCTCGAATGGAAAGTTATTATTCCGTTTTTTATTGCTCAAATAAAGAGAACAGTACTTCAAACTCATTACATAGTGACCATTTTCTAAAGATTTGATTGGCGCCTAATGTATTCCCCTGTTCTTATTGTATCCAGGAAATATTTAATAAAAACATTTGAACAAATGTGTATGCTATTTAACGTGAAGTAGATAGAAGGATAAGCATTTTAAGAATAGTTTGTTGAAGAATAGTAGAGAGAGTGAAATGAAATGGCGTGTTATTTATGGACGCTCTTTATCTACTTTGGTTCTCAGCGTCCCATTCTATATTGGGCGTGAAGGACCACTTAATTTTGCTCAGAGGCCTCTCTTATCAGGCTTGAGGTTCTTTTACTTGCCGTAAATCTACGACACGGGACCAACGGCTTTACTTCCCTTCCGAAGGAAGCCATGTTAAGGATTTTTACGCCCGAAAAAATCCATCTTCCTCCGCCGGGTTTGAACCCGCGACCTTGGGTATATGAAGTTAGCATGGTAACCATTACACCACGGAGGGTGATAGAGATGCCGATCCGACATTAAATTTACACTCATAAACCGGTGTTATTTTCCCCAGAAAACTATAACGAATCTCAATTAACAAAAACATAGATTATATTGCTTTTTGACTAACCAGAATATTTCTAGAGGGATGCTGCCGAAAGTGATCTCGTAGACATTAGAATGTACGCTCTATGTTAAAAAGAATAAAACACCAACATAAACATTTACCATATAGATGAGGTGCAGAGACAGGTATTTGGGATGTTCAAGGAAAAGGTGTTTTAAATGCATGCCACATATCTCCTCTCTGACGCATTTCAATATGTCATGCGTTCCGCGAATTGTTGCACAAGCACTGCAATAATTTCTGCATCGCTAACCTAACAAGACGACAAATATTTCAAAACTAGCATTTGTCTTTAGCTGTAAAGGTGATGTATTTTATAATGGGACTTTGCCTTTTAAGTTTGCAGTCCAATGATCGCTGCAGTGATTGATCTACTATATGTATTACAATGTACACTTCTCTGTAGAAAAATGACCAGTAATACTGAGTTTTCTTCTGTAAGGTATTCACATTTATCTAATTATTAGCTCCACTTATGTATCATCATTTCTCACTATAACCGGTTTGAAACAAATTCTAAGAAATTAATTTGTTCAAATGCTTTTTTTTTCTTTCTTTAATTCAGGCAATCTCGAAAGGTGTATTTCCAGTAAAATAGTGGTGTCGAATTTTGGGTAAAGCGAATTAGTTTCTCTACGTACTACAGATAAACGGGAGAGAAAGTAAAACTTACTTAAAATCTGGTTGAAATCGAAAACAAATTAAATATGGTTTCCATAAATAAAATTTTAAAAAATCTGCCATATCCCAGAAGCAAACGCATCCAATAGAGGCTAAAAGTAGTTAGAGATTTATTATATAGCATTTAATGCCCTTCAATCTGATTGGGCATCTGGCTTTACCGAATCAAATCAGTGAAATGATGCTCAAAAGATCTCAGGGTCCATGGAACTTAACGTTACTTGACGTGCGCGCGCTGTGAATAGCATAACACAAAAACAACAAAATCGGTTAGATACCAAATTTTATATCTAAGTTCAATATTTTCCAAGGTTGCAACACGAAAGCTACCCTACACATAACACAAATTTAAATTTTATTATTTTTCAAAATGGCTATAACTATTTTGATTAAACATCATATGTTTAACACATTGTTAAGACATAAATAAAATATATAACTTGAATTTTCTGGGAATAGGCTCTGAAGTTCTCTTCATTCTAAATTACCTTTGGATAACTGCTAAGCTGTACGACAGATTAAATGTCATTACACCAAAAATGTAGATATTGTTGCACTCAACTTATGTCAAATATATTTTTTGTAGGGTTAACAATTGCCGAGATATTACTTCTCATTCATTCAATTTTGGAGTATCTACACTTCCCTAAAATGTGATGTCGGCATTTCTTTTGTTTGCTCATGATCAAGCTAAGGGAACGTAATTTCAAAGGCAGCACATAGCGACTAGTATTTAAACGATTTGACTACTGCTAAGCTTTGTGTATTGCTTTGTATGTACAAAGAAATATGTGTAAAAGCATTTATGAAAATGCTTATCTGGGTTAACGTGAAGCAGATAGATGAATAAGCTCTTATTAGAACAATTTGCTGAAGAATGGCTAGAGAAATGTATATGAATGTAAAACCTTAGAATTTTTTTCCTTCCAAATAAAGGTTTCATTATTAGGAGAGAAGGACCAGTTTGACAACACTGGAAACAAATGAGGAATATTTGTGAGTCACTCTGTCGAAGGACAGACTCGAGCAGTTCCAATGGATTGACCACCCTTAAGAAGAACATTGGACACGGATACACAATGTCACTTGATGCGCTCGACTTCATATTCTTCCCAAAGCAGAATGAAAATTATGGTGCAATGACGCAGCAGGAGCAAGTAACAACAATAATAACATGCCCATCCGATTCGCACGGTCCGGACATCAATATGTTTCCCGAATAACTCCAACTTTGATTACCGACCGTGAAGGAGAAGAGGAAGAAACTTGAATGGAACTTTTCTTTCCTTCCTGCCCTCCATAGCTTTTTTCTTACTTTTTTCTTTTATATTCTTCTTTTGAAAGTGTAGGGGAAATGCCAAGCTATTCCAAGGAAGTTATTCCAAAGAAAATCAACACCATCTCCCACCGCTTGAGTGGCTTAAGATCCACACCCTTTCCTTTCACATCCTGTACAGAAACTCTGACATATTTAAGTCATCTTCTGACACTTTATCCAGTGCATAACCTGAAAGTTTCTATCATGGAAATACGCCATCTAAATTTCAGAGACCCAGGAAAATTTCTGAAATCAAGTTAATAATTAAATGTATTTGGAAGCATTCTTCATTGTTGGAAATCATATGGGTAATATAACAAAACATGCATTCAAAATGTTCATGAAATAGTGTAACCTTCATAAAAAGGAAGCATGAACAGAAAACCAAAAGTAATAAATTGTAATCTCTACCGATTATTTAAAAACAACTAATAGAAATGGAGAGGCACACTGCCCAATATTTATATCAACTAATGGAAGTGAAGAGGCACACTTTTAGAAAAGTTTATATTCATTGGTATGTATTATGGTTTTTATGGGAACTTTTTTTGATTGGTAGTCTTAGGGAAAAATTGTACTCATTATATAATAACAACTTAATAATATATTCTTATTTTATTTATATTAAGATCATGTCTAAATCAACTAATAGAAATGGAGAGGACACTGCCCAATATTTATATCAATTAATAGAAGTGGAGAGGCACACTGCCCATTATTTAAATCAACTAATAGAATTGGAAAGGCACACTACCCATTATTTAAATCAACTAATAGAACTGGAAAGGCACACTGTCCATTACTTAAATCAACTAATAGAATTGGAAAGGCACGCTGCCCATTATTAAAATCAACTAATAGAATTGGAAAGGCACACTGCCCATTATTAAAATCAACTAATAGAATTGGAAAGGCACACTGCCCATTATTTAAATCAACTATTAGAATTGGAAAGGCACACTGCCCATTATTAAAATCAACTAATAGAAGTGGAGAGGCACACTACCCATTATTTAAATTAACTAATAGAAATTTAGAGGCACACTGCCCATTATTTAAATCAACTAGTAGAAATGGAGAGGCACTGTCCATTATTTAAATCAACTAAGAGAAATGGAGAGACACACTGTCCATTATTTAAATCAACTAGTAGAAATGGAGAGGCACACTGCCCATTATTTAAATCAACTAATAGAAATGGAGAGGACACTGCCCAATATTTATATCAACTAATAGCAATGGAGAGACACACTGTCCATTATTTAAATCAACTAGTAGAAATGGGGAGACACACTGTCCATTATTTAAATCAACTAGTAGAAATGGGGAGACACACTGCCCATTATTTAAATCAACTAATAAAATTGGAAAGGCACACTGCCCATTATTTAAATCAACTAATAGAAGTGGAGAGGCACACTGCCCATTATTTAAATCAACTAATAGAAGTGGAGAGGCACACTGCCAATTATAAATCAACTAGTAGAATGGAGAGGCACACTAAAGTGTATTGACAGGAATGAGTATGAATATAATAGAGAGGAGGCAACACTGCCCTGTACTGCGAACTTTGAAGATTTATTGCGCGTCTCCAGTCTAATTTTCATCGACCCGGAAGGTTTATAATCATAACTGAATCAGATTCCATAGCCCACCTCGGTGGTGTGCGACTAACGTATCAGGTCGTAAGTTCGAATCTCGCTTAAGGTGAGCTATCCGCATGAGGTTTTTTTTTTCGAGTTTTTTCCATATTTGAGAAGAATGTCATGACCAACCAGGTTAAAAGAGTTAAGCTAAAATTACCCCCTCCATTTTGGAAAGACTTTAAAAAGTGTGAGGCCTTTGTTGACACCCTCCACAGGCACGATTAACTTGCATCCCCAATCTGGTAGGAGGTGCCCTGTAAGAGACAGTGTCCTGTATAGGGACCCTTTGCTCACAAGAGATTTTCCCTTCTTAATGTTAGCAGCTGTCGTGACCTGCTTCTATCCAATCTCAAGCTTTGGAGAGCTTGAATCCTACAAAAGATTTTCAGCATTTTTCGTATTCTCTGAGCAACCAGTCCCTGATAGCCAATTAACCGGTTCTCATGACATCCCCAGTACGATTCGGTTCCAATAAAAGCTTACTCAGCTCCTTTCATTGCCCAGAATCCCTGTGTGCCTCAGTACCCAGTTCATCTGAACCGAATCATGGCAGCTATAATCGTGAGAGGCACTCGATATTCTAAGAAAAACTTGGACTTAGCCAAGTGGTTATCGAGGGTTTCAGACCTGTCTATCCTAGAGTCTAAGAATTCCATCTATTACTATAGCATCTTCTTTCTCTTTCACTAATACTAGCTAAAATAGCAAATAGATCTACCTGAAACACCAATAGGTTGATACCATTGCCATACATTCCAGCTCCTGCCCCAATTCGGTTTTAGAATCATCAGAATACTAGATTGGGACTTCATTTTCGTCAGTCTTTTGATAGAGCTTAACGCCCGCTTTTATTACATATGGCACCACAGGCTCTTCGTTAGATTTAACCTGTCCTTCCATTTACCGCACTTAGAATAAGAAAATGCGAAATATATTGACAGGAATATAAATACCAGAAATACCTGGATGTTAACAAGGTGGTGAATGAGGAAGAGATTTGCAAACGTTTAAAGTATAATGCGCAGTATAAATGTTTGAGTAACCATGAGAGAAATAAAGACGGACAAGGTGGAGTTGTAATTACAATACTCTTAACATTTATAAGATGGATATCCTCAACGGTTCACTAGAGGAAATGCTCTAATAAACTAATACAACTGAACGGGATGGCTCAAGAGATTTCAACTGGCCCGCCTACTCAGCTTTTAGTTTTCTCGTAGTTTTCCATTGTCACCAGGCGAATACCGGAATAGTTTTGCCAGTATCACGAAATTTTCCTTTCCCTCATACCTTCCATAGGATGAAGGAGGTGGGGGATTCCGACCCCTCAGCTGCCTTGGTGCGAGCGCTTCTGATCCCTAGCACTCATGATACTTGATGGTGTAGATTTTCTTAGCAATAACTTCCGCTAAATAGATTGGCATTTGCTCTACACTTTCAAAAGAAGCATATAAAAGAAAAAAGTACGAAAAAAGATATGGAGGGAAGGAAGGAAAGAAAGTTCCATTCAAGTTCCTTCCTCTTCTCCTTCACACGTTGGAGATATTCGGGAAGCATACTGATGTCTGGACTGTGCTAGGAGTACCTTGGGCCGAACATCTGAGCCCCTTTCATCTGAAATATGTTCGGATTGGGTTGGGTTGGACTCGGCGGAGAAATGTTTCCAGATAACCAAGGGAGATTGGATAGGTCTGGGCGAAGCGCAAGCGGGGTTGCAAGGCACCTTAATATCCTTCGGCGACCAACCTTGAGAGCTTACTAGACAGGAGCTAGTAACTGTCACCTCATCGAGGATTCGGTAGTCATGAGCTATGTTTTTTTTTTTTTTTTTTTTTTTAGTGTCTAACGCGCGCTTTAACTACTAATGGCACCGCAGATGAACTCATGGGGTTGACGCGTATAAGTAGTATATAAAATAGGCAGCATATTAATGTAAATCCCCACCGCCTTGTTCCCTGGGTGATATGAGAAATGATCATATCCCATGATTTTATTTAGTATTATCTTTCGAGATACGCGACTGGACTTGGTAATTCGCAGTGTGATGCCGGGTGGATATTAGCTTTGTAACTGTTTCTTCCTCCTCCTCTGCTATGGAGCATGGGGAGTTCGAACCTTTCACTGAGAGGAGCGCTGGTCGGTGCCAGCAGGAGTGTCTCCATCTGTGAACTTTGGACCCAGAAATATCCGTATCCACCACCTCTTTAGTCCGAGCAACAAACCTTTGGATCATTTGTCTCATCCCTTCCTCCCGGAGATTCAACACAACAGTCCTCTGGCCGCCGGACTTAAATTCTCCTCTGCCCCTTACTCTTAACAGCATTGGAAACCTTGTTTTTATTAGCAGATATGGCATTAGTGTGTGTTGTACACACACACACACAATTGGAATATCGTTTTAAATTGCTTACATATGTACGTTCAGGAATTTCAGAAATGTGGTGTACATACGTTAAGAGGTATGAAGTAATTGGCCGAGATGATTATAAACTAATAGCTTTCAGATCTGACTTCTAAGACCTTTACTATATTATAAATATATGACGTGGAAATGAAAGTGGGCAAAGTTGTGTGAAGTCTCTTTCGCTATCTGGTGTAAGAAAAGGTTGTGGGCGAGATCAGGGTAGCAGCAGGATAACAATAGGTGTTCTAGATGACGATGTAGAAAAACGGAAGAGTCTATTTTTCCAGAGGTGTGCTCAGTGCCATAGTAGAGGCTGATGGAAGGATTAAGACTGGGTCAAATCTTCATGGTATTTTTGAACGGAGGATGGCTCAAGCTGCTGGATATGCCTACACAGATGCAAATAAATCTAAGGTTATCACATGGGAAAAGGAAGAAGTACATCCCGGACACGAAAATGGTATTTGCTGGACTTTAGATACTACAAGAACGTGCAGATCTGATTGCAAATTTAGAACAAGCAACAAAGTAGAGCACCAAATTTGTTTATAGTAGAGATATTTAAACAGCCTCGAGACTGTGTAAATAACAGCTACCAAGGAGACACAAGGAATGATATAACAGCAGCCTTGAATCAGATGAATTTATAGCATTGAATAATTTCATAAATTATTGTGCGCTGCTGTTGATTGTCTGAGCAGGACATTGGAATAGCATTTCAGAAATGCTTTTTGATATACAAAGTTTAAATAAAACAAAATGTTTCAATGAAAAAAATATAGATGGTGTCTTTAAAGTTGAATATGATATATAAATAGCTATGGTAATATCTCGAGTTTCCAAAAGATTATAGTAAAACTGTAAAATAAATAAGTGGTTCAATAATACCATTGTTTCAAAATAGATAGTGATGCTACACTACAAGTATTTTGACGGGATCTCACTGCCTTTTTCCTTTCTCTAAGTTCATAGTACATAGCTAGAGAAAGTATTGCATTCCACCCAAAGATTGATAGCAATATTTTACAGAAATATTAAAATACATTTTAGGGTACCCTGAATAAATTTTTTTTTTTAAAAAAAAACAACAATTTCTCCAACTACTCTACTATAAACCATTATTTAAAAAGTTTATAATTATAGCTATTTTAATAAGCTTCATTTACTGTTGTTTTAACCTCTCATGGTTTTATCAGGTTCTTACATGATTTACAACAATACAACATTTATAATTTACAATCACTAGTAGCTATTTATTCTTCTTTCGTTCTCTGTTTACCTTCCTCCTCAGGACTTGTACGATAGCTCCTGTGGTCAGAAGCTGAGGCTCTGGATCTTCTTAACCCAGATAAACTTTAAATTTATGTTTATACATGTGCGATACGTGGGTATGGCATTAGTCAGAATTATAAAGAGAGTATTGTTATGCAATGACTTTGAAATGCAATGAAGAATGCACATGAAAGGAAATAAAATGAATCACAACTGCCCAGTGATGATTATTATCTAAGTATTTGAAATTTTAAGCCATAGGAAGGGATATCTCGGAAATGGTTAACTTCATAAAAATAATTTTATATGAATTAAGTTTTTTAATGAGATTACATTTTTTGTATTTATCTTTTAAAGATTTTTTGCAACTCTTGTCGTTTATCAACTATGCAAAAGGAGTTCGAAATTAAGAAGACTTCAGAAGGATTTCCAGAAAGATTAAGAATATATACACTTCATTAGTTGTCCGAAAGATCTTAAACAGTCGGTATTTTAATTAAAATAGTTATATACATTTTTGAGAAAATCAAAATTTTCAAAAAATGTTCTTACTAAATGACATTTTATGATTTAGGATTTTACACGTGTCTATTACTAATATCCTTTATTACTTTCTCTACCAAGTAGTGTGCATGTACATTGTACTAAAACGTTCGATACCGAGATTTTACCGGAAATACATGTTTTGAGGGACCCTGAATAACATTTTTTTTTAAAAAGAAGATGCGTACTCTGTTGCCTTGTCTGACTGTGCGTGTGTGTATACATACATACACACATTAGTGTGAATTTATTTGTGTACTGTATAGCTCAGAAATGGTTAAACACCAAATTTGGTATTTCATTTTAGTATTTTCCAAGGATTCGACACGATTTGTTCTGGAGAATTCCCCCACTCCAAAATGTCCTTTACCGAAAAAGTTTCGAACATTTCTATTTTTTCAAAAATTATTATGAATAATAAATATAGAGCATTGGAAAATAGAATGTATATTTTGAATTTTCTGGAAATGGCTTCTGAAGATATCTTCATTTTGAATGCATTTTGCATAACTTGTAAACCACAAGACACAGAGAAAACCTTACATACAAAAATGTATCGCTTTAAAACAAGTAATGACTTTTTTTTTTTTTTTTTTTTTTTTTTTGCAGTTTAAAATACCTATGCTTTTCTCAAGCAATAATTTGCCATTCCTGTTTCCTTTGTTTTACTCCCGGCAATGCAAAAGAGAACCTAATGCAACAAACTTATAAAGGACTTGACTATCGCTTTAGCCTAGTGTATTCCCTTATTTACCTTTTATTAACCAGGAGCTAAGTAATAAGAGAATTTTTACAAATGCTTTTCTTGATTAGATAGAAGAATAAGCTTCTGCAGGAATAGTTTGTCACAGAACACATTCAGAAATTCACGAGAATGTAAAAGATCAGATATTTTTTTAAGACTAGTAATTCATGTAAACTTGAGTAGAGTGATATAAAGCGAAAGCTGCAAAACAAAATAGTTACTTAGCGATAGCCTGTAAGTACTCGTATTTGTACCTAGAAGTATCACGCAATCCTTGCGGTGAAACATTTAAATTATGCGATAAATTATGTGTTTTTATTTTGATCCCTTTGATTTATTCCATAAAATAAATAGCCGACTTACTCACTTTATGGTATTTTTTGCTGTGCCACAATTATTTTAATATCTGCTTTTCTCATATCAAACATTAAAACTTCATGATTATGTGCTCACTTATGTGTACGCTTATTCCCTGAAAACATTTTAATTCGGTGAAATATAGTGTCCGGTTTATAATCCAATCACTTCATTAAGTTCTCGATGACAGTTCACTAAAATGATCTAGTTTAAATTTTCAGCCATTTCCCTAGTTCTGTCTGACTTCTCAATTTCTTCACGGGTAGCGCCATAATGAAGTACGCGCCTCTTCTTGTCAGGGCTCACTCGCTCGGGAATCGAGCACACATCTCTTTTAATCTGCAGTCATCATAGGAGAACAGTCCCATCGCACCAGTTATACATTCAGTTTTTTTTTTTTTTTGGTAGTGTTTAACGCCCGCTTTAACTACTAATGGCATCGCAGGCGGATACATTCAGTAACTGACATACCGGCTTGTATGTAGGTATAGCTGATATAACATTCTAGAATGTTCTGGAAGCTGAGAAATGGAGAACTTCAAGAATATTCTGATTATTTGTCGATTGTTGTTTAGAGCTCTATCATTTCTCTCTCCAGCCACAAAGCATCAACTTCCCAAGGCTTGAGCCACAGCCGCCCAGTCACAGTTTATATGATGGCGAAAACCTACAAGTCAACTCCAAGATACAAATGTCAGTCTATATTTCGGCCGGAAATAAACTGTTAATGGGTTGCAGCCAGGCCGGTTGGGTGCTCAATATATGTCTTTAGATGGGTTTGCCCCAGCTTAAATAATAGGTGGTACGGTACATGTGGATGACGTTATTTAGTTGAACTGTTAAAAATAACATGTGTTGTTTTAACCTGCATTACGAATTCGCGAGTATTTTAACAAAAGAAGGGAACGCAGTATGCCTATTGAAACTCTTCAAAGTGAGGCAAGTTCCAGAAGCAATGTTTTCAATAATTGAAGGGGTGTCCTCTAATGTTTCCGGCCTCTATCGCTGCCCCAGTCTACCCAAAACTCGGAAACATCATCCGGAGGCGTGCCCGTCAACAGCCAGGGAGACACTTTCACAAATTGCACCTCAACCGTCCAATTGTAACACGCATAATACCATCCTCTGTTCCTAAGTATAAAACTGACGATGATGAAAGAAATGACGGGTGTAGGAAATGTGGACAGAATATCTAGTAGGTATTTACTTACCGGTCCTGGGAAACCAGGCCAGAATGGGCAGTCACCGGAAATCAAACCCGGGACCTTCGGAAAGGTCACCGTGCCATCTCCTCAGAGGTGATATTATTGGAATATGGAACCTGTACTTAACGGGACCGGCGAGAATCATTCTTCATTCCTTCCATTCCTACAATAAAATACATTATGTGATTATTCTAATTGGATCGGTTATGTATGCCTAAATTCTGTCTACCCACTACAGTAAAATTTTGGTCGGTTCTTACATTCAGGAGGGGTTTTCACACTGCAGCCACTATGGGCTGATTGTGCGTCCGACCCCAGAAGGAGAGGATGAGAAGTGTATTTTCGACAGGCGGCCGAAACATGACCGCGGGGAATCCCTAACATAGTCCAAGCAGTTCATCTAGATGCGGGGAGCGCTAAGAGTTCGCGCCCTGGGTCTGTCGGAACACCCCAATCAGACAGCTCAAAAGCCATCCTAGACAACGCCGTATCCGAGTGATTAGACCACTCGACTATCACCAAGACGCCCCGAGCTTAATCTCAGGCAACCGTATGTGGGGTTTGTGGTGGTTAAAGCAGCGCAGGGGCAGGTTTTCTGATAGATGCCCCGCCATTCCACCGGTGCTCCTTCATTTCAAGTAACATCTGTGTCATCATCTGTAGTACTATAGTAGCAAAAACGGGCGTTAAACACTGTAAAAAACAAAAAGACACCCCACTGTCGGGAAGTGTATTTCCAAAGTACTTTCGGAAAGACTGCACTACAGCAGTCATCAGAGACACTTACAACCCTAAAGAGGTCGGTTGAAATGAAATGGATGTGAATTGAAGGACAGGAAGTTCGAGTATGATGAAACCTCTAGTTACGGGGGAAAAATCCATGGGTCACAGAGTTCTAGTGCGGGAATTGAGCCTACGACTTCCTGAATGCCAGTCCCAAAAGGTCTGAGCTACCTAGTTCCGTAAGGATAACGGTAGTAATCGTCAGAATGTAAATTCTACTTGCAGGAGTTTTATGTTCACGACTACCTGCAGAAAAAAATCTCGTTATGTTTTAATTCTGCGTTCCACCTTTGATTTGTCAGATTTACTCTTGGCAGAAATCTCACTTTGAACAAACAAGCAAGTTCTAATCTAAACTGTATAATCGTGTTTTGTCTGAAGACTCTGAGTACCAAACTTGAGATTCTTGATGCACTTTCTCAGGCGAAGACCACACTAATTTGGGTTCTGGTTTCGTTGGAGGGAGAAGAATGCGAATGGTACCTACCGGAAGAGAAGACCTTGATGAAGGTCGCGCCAAACTCACGGTTAGTTAGTCCTCACGTAGCTATGTATACCGTTTGTCTGTCGGCAGGTGTGAACGCGAGCGATATCCACAGGAATGTCTCCTTGGCGACCTTGACACCACGTACGTACGATATGTGTGTGTGACCGAAACACAGAGAGAGATAGAGAGCCGGGTTCATTGACAATGTTGCACTCAACTTCCTGCTGTCGTTCCCACAGATGGAACCACCTCTCATTGAGATTCTCTCTGCTTGAGCAATCTGCAGATCACGTTATTCTGACGAATCTAAATGTATTAATAAATTTAAATATTATTAGGATCTTCCGTGTACTACCAAGCCCATAAAATGTTAGGCAATGAAGCAGAAATCACCAATTTGGTCCCATGAGACACCCCCTTAGCTCTGACGTACCTCAGCCGTCACACTACCTCTCTTAACACCACCTAAGAAGAAAGCCTTGCATTACGATGGTGACTTTTTTTATAGTGTTTAACGCCCGTTTTTACTATTGTGGCACCGCAGACGAGACACTGATGATACATGGAATGAATATGGAGCATCGGTGGAATGCAATGAAGGATATATATATTCCCAGTTTTGAGATATTCCTTGTTATTGCTTTCGACTTTTAAATACTTCAACTTTTACTTTCTCTAAATACTATGTACACTCATAAAAAAAAAAAAAAAAAAAGTACCGAGAACATTTTCTGTTTTATTTATGGACGCTCTTTAACTGCAGCGGTTTTTAGTGTCCTATTCTATATTGGGGTAAAAAAAAAAAAAGGTTAATTTTGATCAGAGGCCTATCTGGCTTGATGTTCTTTTCGTGCCGTAAATCTACGACACGGCACCAACGGCTTTACTTCCCTTCCGACAGAGCCACGGATTTTTAGTCCCAAAAAATCCATTGTCCTCTACCGGTTTTGAACTCACACCCTTAGAAACCAGAGGCTAGGTTGTTACCCACAGAGCTTTTAATGGGTCTTATATATCAGTATTGTACGCGAAAGCTAATGTATTTTTTTTATATAAATGTACTTTTAATGTTTTAGTTTTTATTGCTTGAACCGAAAGTTGTCTATGCAGAGATTTAAATTCCTAGGACATCGTTTATTAAAAATAAACTAGCAGCATACTAAGAAAGCAGAACAGCTCTCTAAATGAGGAATTATTTTATTATGTGTGACTATGTTCAACAATGTACAATAATTCCTAGGTTTATTAATTACACACGCTGTTATAGTATTCCTTGTACCGAACATGCAGTACTTGACAGAAACAAAAAATAATATGCCAAGTACTACTTGTATGACGTTCCATTTTTCCCTAAATGTTCATATTTTTAACTGTTATTCTGCAGAATAAATTTTAAGGTGTACTGTAACATAGATCAGACCCATAAGCTACTTTGCTACAATGAAACTTCAACCGTAATGCAGTAATGTCTTTCCTAGGAAGTATACAAACAATCGACAAATAAGCGCACTTTATCTCATTGTTTGTAGTCAAGGACTCTATTTCAAGATTTTTGAAATGTAAATAAACGGATATAATCTCGATTTCATGTTTTCTAGTGTGCAGCTCACAAACATAGAACATATTCATTGGAAAGTGAATGACCACAGAAAGAGCACTTTACATTATTTACTTAATGATTTAATATTTATAAATAGCTAAAACAGTTCTAATATTAAAAAGGTAAAAACACATGTTACATACCTTGAAGTTATTTGTAGGAACAGAACTATTCCTATTAATAGCCCTAATTCATTTGGATTCCAGATCTTCATCTTCTGGAAAGGAAAACAAACACACACCCACTTCTGAGCCATTCGGAAATTACCATTACAGTTCATTATATTCCAGAGTATTGGGCCTTTAACAATAACATATCATTTAAAACCACTAATATAGAAATAGTTTTACAATTATAACAAATCAAGCATGTCCTTAGTGTATCACAAAGCCCATTTAGCGTGACGTCACGCCATGTGCTAATGTA
This sequence comes from Hymenopus coronatus, assembly GCA_030762935.1. Taxonomy (NCBI): domain Eukaryota; kingdom Metazoa; phylum Arthropoda; class Insecta; order Mantodea; family Hymenopodidae; genus Hymenopus; species Hymenopus coronatus. Next base: position 93,585,471 of record CM060881.1, on the reverse strand, counting down.
TGATGCAAGGCTTTTCTGTTTAAGTGGTGTTTCCTCTACTCGCTCAACCCCTTGCCATAGCTTTGGCACTTTTTCTGTAGTAGTTCATTCTATTCTATGTTTGTTAACGGCGCTGTCAATTGTCAGCATTATATCAGCGTTGCAGATGTGCCGGAATTTCGTAAAACGGGATTTTTTTTTACATGCTAGTAGCTCTAATTACATGGAGCCGTCGCTTTTAAACACACTTAAAGGACGCTGGGAGTTAGGTTTCAAATGAATATATCTTTTATACATTTTTCTGAGCATTTTACTATGATTTAATTGCTGTTATCTTAATATGAATAACAAGTTTTATTGAAATTGGATAAATACACTCTTTCCTTAATTTTATAATGTAATCAAACTGTTTGAAAACAATTGTTGACATTTTTTTAAATTGGAGCTTTGAACCACACACAAAAGCTTTAAACAATAATATTTTCATAAAATTGATTACTAAATTATTATTATTATTATTATTATTATTATTATTATTATTATTATTATTATTATTATTATTATTATTATATATATTTTAAAAAAATTAGAAATTATAATCTTTTAAAATGAATCATATTTTCATCAAAACATTTTATTAAAATTACTATTGGTGTCAGGGAAATTTTATCGCCTGTAATATTACGATAGATACTTCTCCACGTTCTGGGAAATTATGTCTGTATTTAAACAAAAACTGAGATGCGTGAAACATATTGAATGTGTTAAAATATAGTTTTGAAGACAACGATCTCTTATAAGGTAGCATGCTAAGGAACAGGTGAATTGAATGACCTTAAATAGAATTAGAGCCCGAAGTAGGGGGAACAGCTAAATGTTGATTCTCTTTGGATATCCAAAGACGCAAAGAACCACTTGCTATAAAAAACGATTTTCCGATTGATCGATTGCAGTCAAAATTTCACTCCCAATGTCCCTTTAAGATCAGTCATCAACATAGTGCGTGTTATATTGACTGAATTTTTTCAATACCAAGAAAACTGCAGTTAAAACGAGTTTATTGTGCTCCAGAGTATTAATGGATGCCAACAAAGTAATGTGCTACGAAATTATGCGATATGCCACAAAGATGAAGCTGCGATATCAGATAAAGTTAATACTAACTTAATATGTGCATTAAAGGCAATTTATAATGTGGTTTGATACGAATCGTACAGTGATTATTAAACTTCTTATACGGTTGTGATATAATCTTAATAGTATAATTTCCTGCAGACTCATAGCTATATGCATCTATGGAGAGTTGAAAAACTATTAATGTGGTATATTTTGGACAAGAACGGACAACAGCTGCATGATGCTTAAATGAAGCACATTAACAAATTTGAATACACATGTCGATATTCAAACTCCGAATGTGATTCCAAATCAGCTGCTTGAGAACTATCAAAATTAATAGTGCTCTAGATAAGGAGGTTTTAGAAAATAATGTTCAAAATCAAGATAATGAATCTGTATTCTATTCTTTAGCACTGGACGATACCAGATGTAATTGACAAGGCTCAGCTAGATTTATTTGTGGGGTTAACGAGAATCTTTCTGCACACGAATATCTTTTGGATATTGCAACCCTTAATGAACAAACAACGGAAGCAGAACTGTTCCGATTAGAGAAAGTAGAACTTAGACTTGAAAAGCTGGTGTCAGTGACAACAGATGGTGCTCCAGCAATGATTGGAGAAAAGAAGAGGTCCTGGACCAATCTGGCTGAGTTTGGTCATGGTTTCCATCAATTGCCAAATTAAATACAGCATTGGATAGTTAATACAGCAACCCAAAGTTCCATCAGTCTAAACTAACAGCAAAACTGAAAATAGATGGTAATTGCGGTTGCGCTGCCATCTGTTCACACAGCGCAAGCACTGAACGGCACCCCTAACTCAATCTCACTGACGCAGAGCAAAGTGATAAGAATGGTTCGAGGATTTGAGACCTTAGAAGTCTAGCTCACTTTGTTAAGGCCCTCTAACATCGTCTGCTTAGCGCTAAGCGAAGCTCATATGGAACAGGGAAGAGACTTTAAAAACTGTTACTGTCCACAACATAACGGAAAATGGAGATGGAGTTTTATCTATAGACGCTCTTTAACTGCACTGATCATTCCCACTCTATATTGGGGGTGAAAGACCGCTTAATTTTGTTAAGAGGCCGCTTTTATCAGGCTTGAGGTTCTTTTACGTTTCGTAAATCTTCAACACGGAACCAACGGCTCTACTTCCTTTCTGAAGGAAGCCATGCTAAGGATTTTTACGCCCAAAAAAATCCAGCGTACTCCATCGGGTTTGAGCCCGCGACCTAGGGTATATGAAGGTAGTATAGTAACCATTACACAATTACATTCTGTAAACGAGGTACCTTACTGAACATTTCCGTCACGATATAACCGAGCTGTTAAAGAGACGTAAAATAAAATAGAATTAAAAAAAGAAGTCAGCTGACTGAGCAAGGTTACATTTTTTTTAACTTGTGCAGTTCTGTTGCCTTTATTCATGAAGAAGCTGGTGTGCTAAATACAGGGTTATTCAAAAAGAAAGAACGCATTTCAAACTTTTATTGCTTCCAAACTACAAAAGATAGAAGCATGATTCCAACGTTCCTGGAGAGAGAAATTTTTACAATTGAAATAGCGCGGGGGGTAGAAGTTCCAATCACGGCCGCATTGGCGCTGTTGTTTGTTGTATGTCTGTAGTGAAGTGGCGGCGACACCTCAAGAGAAATCATTTTGTGTGCTGCAATTAGCAAAGTTAGAGTCCATTGTTACAGTTCGACGAAAGGATCCCAAGCAACCAACGGTATGGCGAGTTCTAAAACATCGTCTGCACCTGAAGACATACAAACTGCAGTTAGTGCAAGCATTGAATCCTGACGACCACACTAAACGGTACGAATTGTACATTGGCATGTTAGAAGATGTGGAGGAAGCCAATTTTACTCAACGATGTTTTCCAATGACTTTTTTCATGCAAGATGGTGCCCCGCCTCATTTCTCTTACCACGTCCGACGTTACTTGAATAACACTTTTGCAGGACGTTGGATTGCGAGAAGAGGAGCAGATCAACTTATCGCCGGTGGCCTCCCAGGTCTTCAGATCTCACTCCATGTGATTTTTATCTATGGGGTTACGTAAAAGCCCGTGTTTTTATCCCTCCTATGCCTGGCACTCTTGATGATCTACGACATCGAATTGTTGAAGCTGTAAATTCGATAACTGGAGACCACCGTTTTGACATATGTAGTGTAACACACGGTGCTCATATTGAATGCATATTATAAAAATGTACACTTTTCTATCTCCATGGAATCATGTTTCTCTTTTGTAGTTTGAAAGCAATAAATATTTAAAATCTGTTCTTTCTTTTTGAGTAACCATGTATTTGTTCCTTATTGTATAATAATAATAATAATAACAATAATAATGTTATCTTAGTAGTAAACTTAGTAGTAACCAAAAGCAGACAGGCCAATTTGAGGTATCTTATGTTATTGCCACTATAATTCAAAATAGCTATCACAAAATAGACTAATCCTTCAGCGAAAGAGTTCCGGAGTTAAGAAGACGATTTGGCATTCCTGATACATATGTCTGAACAGTTGAATAAGTTGAACTAACGGCTGGAAGTTCGAGATCAAAACATTACTTATATACAATGCGGTGATATCATTTTACATGATAATAAATATTTGGAATATGAAATTGAAAGAAAAGGAGTTTCACAATGTTCTTTGTCTGATGCCACTTTCAAATGTTTCCTCTTCTCGAATATATAAACATTGCGACATCCTCGAACTATTATCGGATTTAGAAACAGACAATTTTGTGATTTTGCAAACATAGATCATGATTTTTCTATGTTTGTAGAAAATATTTTTGACACATTCATTGTGGAGATAAGACCAGAGACTGTTGATCTGTAAAACGGCAACTTTGTCATCATAAGTATTGAAACATTTTATTTAGTTCAATGTCCTTTAACCTGTAGTTCATATCGGACGATGAATTGGGTGAATGAGCTCGGGATCCATAGAGCTTAGATTCGTCCTGCCGGAATAATCTTATCTCGATAACTGATCCTAAGCGAAATTCGAACTGGGACTCTGGTTCTGGAATGAGGGGCAGACACACTACTCACACACAGCGGTAGTGTGCTTCCAACATTTTGACACTTCCAAATATTTACATCTCAGGTCGTTAGTTGCCAGAACTACAACTATGTACGTTTCTACCTTTACCTTTCAACAATTTTATATCGTCTTTACTTAGTACATCGTACATAGGTAGAGAAGATATTGAATTCTACCCAAAAATCCAATACCAATGAAAATACAGGTTTTAGGGTCTCCTGTAATAATGAAAAGCAATTTTAGAAAAAAAACCTTCCTTCCGTCCGTACATGTATGTGTGTGTGTGTGACCATGGTAACTAATCATCTTGTGTGTTCCATCCACATGACTTTCTCTACATCTCTGTAACAAATTATTGTTAAAAAACTTATTCTTATATCTACTTCGTATATAATCGAGATAAACATTAGCAGAAATTGTCCTTATTGCTTGGTTCTTTGTAAGCAGAAGGGAAAAACATCTAATGTGTTCCATTCATATGATGTACTCTTAACTGTTCAGTAAACAAACCTTTTATTCAAAAAAAATGTCTCTTACCTACATCATGCTAATTAAGATAAACATAAGCAAAATTAGTCTTATAAGCTTCCTTGTAAGTAAAGCGGAAACAAGAAAATGCACAGGCTAAAACGATAGTCTTGTACTTTAAAAGCCAGTCGCTATGTAAAACAATTGGCGTTTCAATCCCTGATCCGGAATATCTCGAAAACGGTTAACTCTTAAAAAAAAAGACATATATTGTGTGTTTTAATGAAAGTATATTTGTTGAAGTAAGTTTTTGTATATTTCTTATGGTTTGCCAGTTATATAAAAGTCCGGCGATATGCAGCCTTTTATCACCCGGTTTCAGGTTACCAACTAATATTGTTCTGTTGACTAGCACTTTAGCACTAAGACAATGTTGTTGGCTTAAGTTTCCCGCTGCTGTGAGGAGGACTTATGCTACACAGTTATAAATACAATCAAAGAAAAGGACAAAATTCCGCAAAACTTCAAGCAGCAACGACAAGAATTGCGAAATAAACAAAATAATATGAAATAAATATAAAAAACTTACTCCTCCCTTCCTTTCCATGTTAAATGCTTAGTTACTTCCTTTCTTCCCTCCCAGGTTCAATATTTTCTTCCTTACCATGTCCAGTACTCCCTTCATTCCATGTTCAATATTGCTTTCTTTCTCTACCCTGTTCAGAACTTGCTTACTTCCTTCCTTCTTATGTTCAATACTCCCTTCTTTCTCGTATTCTTTCTTCTGTCCCATGTTCAAAACTTATTTCCTTCCTTTTCTTGTTCAATACTTCCTTCCTTGCTTTCTTCATTCTCATATTCAATGCCGCCTTCCCTCCCATGTTCAATACTTCCCTTCTTCCCGAATTTCAATACTTACTTCCTTCTTTTTCATGTTCAATACTTCCTTTGTTACTTTCTTCGTTCTCATGTCCAATACACCTTCCTCCCATTTTCAACATTTCCTTCCTTCCCTCTCATGTTCAATGCTTCCTTTCAATACTTCCTTCTTCCGTCCCAAGTTCAATACTTCCTTCCTTCCCTCCCACGTTCAATGCTTCCTTTACTCCTTCCCTCGCATATACTTCCTCCCTTTCCTCCCATGTTCAATACTCTTCCTTTCCTTCTCATGTTCAATACTCCCTTCCTTTCCTACCACATTCAATGCTTCCTCCCTTCCCCCCATTTTCAATACTCTCTTCCTTTCCTTCTCATGTTCAATGCTCCCTTCCTTCCCTCCCATGTACAGTACTTCCTTCCTGTGTTCATTAATCCCTTCCTTCCCATGTTCAATACATACTTATTTCCTTCCTCCCTTCTTTCCCTTGTACAAGTTTTACTTCCATGATCAGTACTTACATATTTCCTTTCCTCCACCTTCACTCACTTCCTTCTTCCCTCCCTTCCTTCCTTTCTTCCCACCTTCCCTCACTTCCTTCTTTCCTCCCTTCCTTTCTTACATACACCGTATTTAATTGCATGCTCATATTGGTATGTACTTTTGCAACTCCAGCAATGAAATTTACACAAAGATCTTGGAGAAATGGGATGCAAGCTTTCGAAACATGAACTGGTAGTTCCTGAGGGAAGAATTGTCCCATTGCTGTAAGCAGGAAATAAGTAGTGCTCAGATTAATTTAAGAATCTATAGCAAAATATAGTACCCAATCGAAAATAACTACATTTAACTGTAGGGGAGAATGTTAATTTAACCTTCTACTGCATGAATTATTTTGATACATATGCCACTCTTCTTCCAATTTTTCAATCGGTTTATTTCATCATATAACACGCACCTCACTTATGGGGTCTGAATAATCAGGATTGTTAAGGCGACACATATTGGACATGCCATCCATTTAAATGAGGTGAGCTCGAATTTCAGTGACCTTAGTCAAATACACCTGTGGGAAAGGTCGGGAAGGGTGCACGTAAAATAAACGGTGTGGTGATAGACGTGGATAATGGCGGGATTGCATCTGACTGCAAGTATATGGATTCTGACTTTTATTCTTAAAATGCTATAATAATATTTAAATAATTATACTTATGATATGCAAAAACTATCTTTATTTTAAGTTAAATCCATTGTAATATGAAAATAAATAACAAAACACACAAATATATTAAAATGTTGATGGAAATACAATGAAGAGTTAAACTTGCTTTTAACAACTTTTGAAATTTCTAATGTTATAGTGAAGTTTGAGGAATTTTACTGTGGAAAAGTGAATGAAATACATATTTCAGTCGTATGATCCACTTCAGTTTAAGGTCAACTCTTAGTCAAACACAGTTATTTGTGCTTCCGCAATATTCAAACCATTACTTGGAGTGGAAAATATAGTAAACTCAAACTACTCAAGTCGTATTTTCACTCTGCACGTGCAATGCATCGGCGCATGCATGAGAGATCTTGGTATAAATCAAGTGTTAAACATTTTATTTCAAAGTCTTAAGGTAAGACATTGTAATTTCCTCAAAATTCTCAATTTTTTGATTTTGATGTCATGATGACACATATATTCTAGTTTTAAAAAATGTACAGTTTATATACATTTCTTAATGAAGTGGGTTTAAATTAGAATTTGTACTGCCTTTGCAGTATTACTCTGAGGAAATTGTTTAAATTACTTTTTACTATTTCTCCGAACTAAAGTACTCAACATATAACGAAGTATTTTCTTTTAACAATTATGGTAAAACTATTTATTTTTGGATAAAAAATACATAATATTTTAACTATATGATTTCAGTGTTTTTTCTACTAAAGTGAACATAATACTTTGAACGCCATATTTGAGCCGTTGAGCTGGTTAAATTATTCTCTGCGCTAAATTTTAGAACCATTTTTCTCTAGTTCAATTTCTTTGCTATTTTTCTGTGTTCCAAAGCTATATTCTACCATAAAATTGAGCTGGAGATCTGTAAACTTCCTCCAAATTAGTGGAAAAGAAAGTTTAACAAAATGTTTGGCTGGAATTTTGATATTAATTAGAGATTTGCTGTTAACAATTAATTAGAATAAAATGCGCTATTTCATGCAGTTTTTTCTATTTTGTGCTGTAACATACAATTTTTTTAACTCCTGGAAAACCTCAGCAGGACAAATTGTTACAAAGAAATTAAGGAAAGAAGTTTTAAATTATTTGTAGGAGAGGATAGACTTTGATTTAAGCTGATTAAATATATTAAATTAATATATACAGAATAAAAAAGCATATTTGAATGCAGCCTGGCATGAATGCTAATTTTATTGCCAGTAATACTGATACAAAAAAAAATGCTCTAAGTTTAGTACAAGGAAAATTATCTTTTTCACATTGGTATCCCTGTATTAGTACTCTTAATATTAAATCGTAGATTTTCATATTCATTTTGAAGCTTATTAAGTAGGGAATAAGTTGATCTTACGTAATATATTAGTGCAATTCCTTAAGTCATTTTAATCAAAATCCATTTGGAAAAATGTTCACATTTAAAATTTCACAACTTCTTAAACAGCTGATTAATTTGAAATGCTTGAGGTTCACATCACTTTACATGTGCAAGAAACAAATTGGTTTTCTGAATCCTGTGGTTTTATATTGTTATAGATCCTATATGTATTAATGAATATGTAAAATTTTCAACTTAAAATATTTTACTTTTTTAAAACATTTTTTAATGCTGAAACTGTTTAGTTTGCCATACAAGCAATTCCAAAGAACATTTAAAAGTTTGGAACAAAAATAGATTTTTCATCTCAACGTGTAAGCAGCCTCCAAGTCATGCATGTCAATATGAGTCATACAGCGCTACGACGAGCGTCCGACAGCTCCAAGTTTTATCAGCAGAAAACGAGATTGACAGACAAGTATGTAGCCTATACTGTTGACTGCAAAGGAGTGAACAGAGTGAACGTTATGAGAGAATGTTAAATGTTTAATGAAATTTGAAGCGTTTTAAGTAAATAAAGTGGAAAATTCCCCAACGTTTAGTAGGCAAAAACCAGGCATAATAAAACCTTGAACAACTGGTAAAACACAACAAGGTTACTCTTGGGTGGGTGCCAGTACACAAGGGAATTTAGGCAATAAAAAATCACTTCATTTGGCAAGAAAAGTCTCCACATATGCATTCATGAACTACTTTTTGGCATCCCTATATATTCTATTCGAAAAACCATTAATGACTGGATTAAATATTAGCAACAAAAATGGTTGCAAAGGGATGCAAGCACATTATGAGAATGGTCAGTAAAGTATCTTCCTTATTAACTGACGTACTTAAACTGAACATATCACAGTAAACAGGGTTATTGACGAGACATTGTAAGGAAGTATCTACATACAATGAGAATTCTCAAAGAAGAATCAGTATATAGGTTGTGAAATGTAGAAGAAACAGCCCTCAAGTAATCTTCAAGTGAAGCTCTGGAAGGAAAAGGTATGAATTCCTGGGTTTGATAATCTCAGAAGATGATCTTCCTAAGGAACATTTAGTTAATAACCTACTGCCTCTCATTTGAGATACAGGAAAATATAACTAAAACAATAAAGAAAGGGGATAATACAATAACAGCATGAACGGGAAATCGATCAAAAACTTTTACGGTCGAAAATAATATTTTACGACACAGGTGCGGTAAATACGTCTTTTCAAAACGAGGAAAAGTTTGAAAACGTGAAACGAAGTGAAGTATGTTCACTTCCGAGTTTCTGTAAAGGACTTAAGCGTACGTTTTGTATGAGTGCATTAGGTTTTCGTCGATAGTGAGTGATAGAAGGTTGCTTACTGGAAAATTAAGTTAATTACAGTTCAGAAGCAGTACCAAAGACCAACGGCGCTAGTCTCTGCGAATTGGTGGTCGATAGGTTATGCCTGATGATACTGACCAAGTCACTTACTGAAGGGGAGATGAATGTTTGCGTAAAAGAGTAATATTTAGTTCTGAATAAATTAAATCACAAGGAAATAATATCAAAGTAAAAGGGAAGTAAAGACAATAAGATTTAAAGATAAAATTGAAATATCAATTACGATTATATTTAATGTCTGAAAAAAAAATTAAGTACATATCAATAGTTTAAGGGTTAAGTAAATTTTATTAATGTCTGCGGTAAAAATACAAAAGTTAGCATGTACGGAAGGGGGATAAAAACATCTGATGTGTTACATTCACACCAATTTCTCCGCCAATTCTCTACAAACTATTTTTAAATAAGCCTATTCTTCTACCTACTTTACGAAAATCAAAATAGAGTTTGCAGAAATGCTTTATTACGCCGTATTCTTTGTATGTACAATGAAAACAGGAGAATACAGCGATAGTCAAATGTTTTAAGAGCTGATCGCAATTAGATTTCTCTAAAATTTTGCTTGACCAGGCGAAAGGAAACCGAATAAGGACTTTCAATTTAGAATAGTATCAGTATTGGAAAACTTAAACTAATAACAAGGAATATCTCATTAGTGGTTAACTCTACAAAAATATACGACAAACTGTATCCTGTAGCGAGATTTAAATAGTTTGTGCAGTAAGATTTTGTTTATCTTGAGACCGTTAAGTAGCTTCTCTATAAAAACTATTGTTAGTTTATTAATTATTTAGCAGTGTATAGTTAAAGAGAACAAATGCTTATTAACTTATGTATTTAGCAGAGTAAATTCAGCTTGGAGCAAAGCAAATAGAAAGCTGATGCCAAGATAGAAGTGTGGTGTGAGAAGCTCTTGTGTTGACAAGGTTTCTTTTGTCCAGTCACGTACCAACAGCTCACGCTGGGGGTAAACCTTAAAATTCGGAAAAGAGTAATTTTCCATTGTACAACACGTGTCACGGGGGTGTTACGGTGCACCCTGGAATGAGAACAGTGGATTTTGGGCAATATTTACGTCAATTGCGCGGCCTTGCTGTCCAATCAGAAAGAAGCCGCCATGATGGTAATTTTAGTACATAAGGAACAGAGGAAGGCTCATCGAAGCTGTATGTTTCTCGTCTGATGCTGCAGTCATGCTGTTGGTTGTCAGGCTGAACATCACTTCTTCGCACAAAGTGAAACATTGTAACTTGTAACGATACTTGTAGCTTACAGCGCTCTAAGTCAAGGGTATTTAAATTTAGTGACGAGCGTTAAATTAAATTGTGTAAAGCAGAATCAAGGAAGAAGTATATATAATGTGTAAATAACCAAGTATTAAAGTTCCTAGCAAGTGTTTAAGTTAGCAGAATTGTGAAGTAAAGTGCTTATCTCGCACCTCCTAGTTAAAATAAACGCAAGGAAAGTTAAGTACGTCTACATTATTAAAAGATCGCTCCCTGAACTACCCCCATTAGCTGTACCACCCTGAGAGAGTCAACTATCGTGCAGACTGAGCAACCCCGAGGCATATCAACGGTAGGAGATTCACATCAACAGTACGTGGGTCTACTCATTGGAAGTGGAGTGAGTCTTAGAGCACCGCCAACTCACCAATCTGAGTACGAAGCCGAGAACGCAGCATCTGGTGCTCCGAACGTAGTTATTAGGAGAATACGCCACACAATTAAGTCCACCGCAATCTCTTACGGTTTATCAGATGTGCAAAAGTCATTCCGAATAAAAAGTACTTTACAGCTATTCTGAGAAAGTATAATAAATACCTTTCATTTGTCATGAAAATATCCTAAATACATTGTATTTTAATGAATATCTTTAAAGCCATGTTTGTGAAAACAAGGATTTCGAAAAATGTTCTTTATAAAGGACAGTTTAGGGAGAGCAGATTTTTATTGGAAAACTTCATGTCACATTCTTGGATGATGGTGAACTTAAATACCAAGTTCGACACTTAACCAACTTTTTCGTTTTGAGTTCCTGTTCAGAGACACGCGGAAACACACTCATACACCTTTTTCGGCCAGGTCGTTCAATAAGTAATTTTCTACAGCTTTTCATTGAAAATAATCGAAACTTTAGATAACATATTTTCAATCCTTCCTTTATAATGTCGCGAATTTTATTGTGCTCTGACAGATGACTGTCTAGTTTTCTTTTACAATGTTGATTGCATGTAAAACACTCGAAAATCAGAAAAAAATATGGTTGAATCCTTTCTGCAGAGCAGGAGACAATTTTAAAATATTCACACTCCAAGTCATAGCGAGTCATATCAAATGTAGATATCGAAATGATATATCTAAATGGGAGAGGTGTAGATAAATCAGAGATAGAACTCATAAAAATGTTAAAAACATTATGCACAATTGTAAAAGTTTGTAACTTTTCAATTCACAAGAGGTTTTTTATTTATCCTGCAACAAATTATTCTTACAAAAGGTTATTTTCTATCTCCTCCATTCTAATCAGATAAACACTAGCAGAAATGGTTTTATTACAGGCTGCGTTACTTGCTCAATGGTGCAGACCAAAACAACAATAATAACAACAAAATTAAATAAAAATCATAAATACAAAATAAGAGCTATATACTTTATATAATTTACTCATATTTTACATATGAGAGCTTTCAGCAGTGGCATGGAGACGAAGGTTCAAGTTAATGCTGTTATCAATCGGGAACAAAAACCACAATGATTAAAATGGTAGTGTAGCTTGAAAAATACAAGATGGTGTGATCATAATAAACTAATAGTTGATTGAAAAACCTGTGTGTCTAAAATTCATAACCAAATCAGTTGATACTAATCTAAATGTACAATTTGAGTATAAAATATTTGAAATTATATTCTGCATATTTTGCCATATGCTTTGATTAGAGCTTCGGGAGCAATTTTATCAATATCACACGGCTGGGAACCCGAGAAGCTCTAACATTAATCATCGCCATGAAGCTTCAAAACTTACTTTGCCATATACAACTTAAGAGATATGATTCACTCAAAATTGTTCGTCTCTATGTACTATTCACTGGTTTTTACATACCTTACTTACGCTGTGTTCCAATGAGGTAACTCTGCTAATGCATATAAGATATTTAAGAACTCTACGGACTATATTTAAGTTAAAAACATGGACTCTTGTAAACCTGCTTTTATGCAATAACAAGTTTAACGTTTCCTTCCATTTATATGTTTAAGAGATTACTTTTTTTTTAAATTAAACGAGAAATTATTTTACAAAAACTCAGAGTTTTATAATTACAATACAGGAAAAGCACATATTTTGTTATGCATTGAAAATCATTAGCTTACAAAATATGAAAAAGCATTTGTATATTCTGGAGTTGTGATTCGTAATAACTTACCGTTGTATATACAAAATTTGTCTTACAACAGGATTAAACAAAATGTAAAACAAATTTTAATGAATTAATGTTTATATTCAGTGAAAGAGTTTTTCAGTTACAAGTTTTAGAATATTATCAGTTATGAATCTTAGTATATTTTTCTCTTTTTACTGACGTGTGAATCCATGTACTATTGGCAAGTTTTGAATAAAAGTCAATGAATCAATCATAAACACTACAAATGTGGAAATCAGCAGTGTTAAGCAGTACTATTGGGTCAGCAATCTGAGGTAGAACAAGGTAAAGCAAAATTACCATACCTCCTACGCTCGGCCACGTAAATGTTGCTGAACTTTCATACACAAATAGATGGTATAGGACTACAAATTTGAATGTAGACTAAATGGCAAAAAGTTATCTGTGGACAATTAATTAGAGAATAATATAATGTATTTAGAGCTGTAATACCACAAACCTTAAATAAGTAAAAAATCAGTTGCATTACTTATTGAACGTGTCAGGTAAAATGTATTTTTCATATTATTATTACTATTATTATTATATTATTCAGTGGACCTGAAAATATACGTTCCCAAAAAATTCGAAAAAAGAGGGAAAATTAAAAACATATTTTTAAAATTAATAAAAAAAACTATCGTTGAAAATATAATATAGAGGTTTCTTATTTTATGCGCACACTTTGACGATCCCAAAGTTTACAGATGTGTGTTGTGTTTCGTTTAGTAGTTCAATTAATTCGCGGTAAATTATATTACCCATTTTCTATATATAATGGCTAAGGGCATCAAAGAAAACAATTTTCTTTGGTTGACAACACTGCGGAAAGCCAGGCGGGCCAGCGCTTACTTCTCCCAGCCTTCGCTGTCCCATAAAACTAGCGCCAAATAAAAAGCTCGTGTATGGTACTTTAATGTAAACTTCGCATCTCCCAAGTTCTTCCCAATGATCCATAAGTTACCTTAAGCTCCTAAAAGCAGCCATTACTGTTCAATTTATTTTATTTAGTAACCTAAGACTTCTAATCAGAGGGCAAACTTGTGGTGTGATTAAGCAACTGCGCATGTCATTGTTTTCTGAGAAGTGCAGCCGTCATCTCACACAAAGAGACGTTTCGGCAATAAATTATGTCATACATGATTATCGATATGTAGCGACCTGCATCCCACTTAATTGGAATGTGGGCATAAAGAATCAGAAAACGTCGCCTTTCTTCCTTTGTTTTTTAATCTTATGGCTGTCCTCTCCTTTCACGATCCCTCTACCCAAAACAGATAAGAAATTCCCTCTCCACTCCATTTGTTGTTGGAGAAGACATTTCCAAAGTATGTGGATACCCTTGCTCACTGCGGATACCGCCTTATAATGGTGTACTTATTTATTGGTATACTGCACACAATTGCCACCTCTTCTTTTGTCGCCGGCCCTATGCCTTTCTTTACCGGGACACAAACATGACATCGAGAAAAATTTATGGTAGAAATGTAAGCCTTGTCACATACAAAACTTGTTGATAATTTACTTTTTTCTTCCCTTGTTGTTGTGGTAGTGGTGGTGGTTGTGGTAGTCGTGATGCGTTCACCTTTGTGTGTGTGTGTGTGTGTGTGTGTGTGTGTGTGTGTGAAAATGTCGAACTTGCCTCCAGAACTTGTTTGCCTTCTGCACAATATATTAGACGCTCAGCCAGGATGAAAATATGCACACATGTCATTTTCTTTTTGTTTAAACTTAAAACTAATGCCGTCACAATTAAAGCTGAATCTGTTTTCAAAAGACTAATACAAATGCTGGCTGGTTCAAGAAGGAAAGAAGTGCGACTGTTTACTGAATCCTCCTTCATTAATCATAACCCGAATTTGGTGAACTTTTAAAAATAACTTCTAAAACAACTCTACATAAAATATTCTTATTTAAATCTGACATAATTAGTAAAATTATGTATTAAAAGTATTCAAATTAGTGTATATAAAAATAAATTGATTTATATTTGCATATATGGCTGCTATACAAGCAGAAAAATTAGTGGTGTTACACTGAAATAATGATGGTGAAAATTAATCTATAAAACAACTCTAAACATAAAATAAAATAACTAAATACATTTAAAAACTGACGTAATTAGTAAAATGATTTACTTAAGGTATTCAAATTGATGTATACAAAGAATAAAGTGATTTATACCTGGATATGTGACATCTATACATGCAGAAAAATATGTGGTATTACACTCAAATAATGTTCTCTAGGTACGTAATTTGCAATAAGATATTCCACAAAAGCTTAATCTTCTATCTATTTCATTATAATTAAGATAAATATCAGTCGAAATGGTTTTATAATGCATTTCCGTGTAGGTGCAAGGGGAGAAAAGAGATACATTGGGGTAAAGCAAAAAAATTACAAAATTTAAGAGCTGGTCATGATGTGATCAGTTGAAATTGACATCACTGTGCATGAACAGGTGTAACAGAAAAGGAATGACGACTTTCCAGCTGAAAAAAGTGAAGGTATTGGAAAATGTGCACTAAGAAGTATCTCGGAACTGGTTAACTAAAAAAAATAATAAATAAATAAAAAAATAAGAGAGAAAATGTGTATGAAGTAAATGTGTGTATCTGTTGTTTTGAACGAGATCTTCCTGCATTTTTTGTGCAGTATGTTTTTGTCTAGGTCGTCTCATTAGCGCGGTGGTGGCGCAGCTGCTTACCAAGCGGGAGACCTGGGTTCGATCCCCAGTACCGGTGTGGGGATTTTTCCCCCGCTGGGAGACCTGGCCCGGGGTGCACGCAGCCTCTCAAGGTCCCTGGGGTGCCAATTGAGGAGTTACTTGATGGAGAAGTAGCGGCTCCAGGTCATGAGGACCGCATTAACCTGCCGGGGGGCTCGAGGCGCTGACCACGTCTCACCCTCTAATACTGCACCCTATCCATGACGTGTGTAGTGGACCGAGATGGGGGACGCAGCGGCCGGGCGGTAGGCCAAGGTTCCCCATGAACTGTCGTGCCATGGAGTTATTATTATGTTTTTGTCTATCTCTTACGCTCAAGGTAGTGCCACCAGTGCCTATCAGCATGTAATTACACACAATTAACAACATAAGAACTTTTTTGCGGAAACGCAATGTTTGTGAAACAAGTTACATACCACAACTGGACTATAATGCTAATAATAACCTCATATAAAAGTTATAAAATGAGCAGTTGTGAAGTGGCACCGCGGTAACATGTGCTACTCGCATTCGGGATGTTTCGGGTTCAATTCCCGGTGACCACACTTTAATCCACGGGTTTTTCATGGTTTATCCCGAGTCAACAGCAAATGCTATGGTGGCTTTTAATCTACCACAATTTCCTTTCCGTCATTTCCCCTTTATTCAGTTTCCTTCACACCTTTCATATGTCTATCCGGGTTCGTTCCCGTAGGGGCTGTTACGATCCGTTCAACTGCTCCGGTGCGAGTGTTGCGAACAATAAAGCACTTGCAGTTACTAGATGTAGCTCGGTTCGAGCATCTGAGCCTCTCCTGAAAGGGAACCTTTCGGATTGAGTTGAACTCAGTGCAGCAGTGGTTCCAGAAACCCATGGGATATTGGGTACGTCTGGGCGGTGATGTCAGAGAGGTTATGAGACGTCTTAATGTCCTGGAGAGCTTGCTAGATTTTCGCCAATCCTCCCCTATAAGGTGGACGCTCGTAATTGGAGCATCCAGTTTTATCTTCGCGTAAGGAAAGGTGCCAGTGTATAAAATAAGTAACGGCCTAGTGAAATACACAAAGGACTTGTTCCCTGGGGGGTGAGGCACACATTACTCAGGTCACTGCCATTTGGTTATCCAGGTTTGTAGTGTTTGGCAGTGTGAGAAGATGGCGCAACTGCATGCTCAAGAAAAAATACTCCCCGTGGACTCAAGAGAACTTGATCACCCTCTGGCGGTTTCAGCAGTGGGACGGATGTTAGTTACTTGGGGATGTTAGTTACTTCTGTGGGCCTTTTCTTTATAGTCCCGCTTTTAATACATATGACACCGCAGGCAATGACAATGATGATGTATGGAATGAAGATGGAGCACCGGTGGAATGCGATGGCGGGGAAAACCGGAGAACCCTGCGTCGCTTTCTCCACCACCAATCTCATATGCGGTCGAATCCGGGCCGTTTAAGCGAGTGGTCTAACCACTCGCCAAGGGTCGACTTTCGGGTCTCTGCGGCCTGCCTGCTGCTGTGGTCTTCTATGGTCCCTTCACTCATCCCTTCCTCCTGTGAGGTGTTATTCACAAAGAACTGTGTAGGTTGTAATGTGCGAAGGCTCCCTCTTAGCTGTCGACCCCCTTACTACCGTACTCTAATTGAGAACAAATGTATAATTGTTTGGTATTTTGGGCAGAAAGGGACAAATAGTGCAAGGCGATGAAATACAAAACATAAGATTCTTGAATCAGATGGTATGTATTTGCCTAAGAAACTAACCAAGTAGTAGATGGCACTGCTGCTATATCCGTTGTCTTTGTATTAGAGCACATCATGGCCAGATCGCATAATTGGAGATGTATCTAATGGTTGCTTCTGTGTAGTCGACCTTCACACTCAGAAGCCGCTACTTATCCATCAAATACTTCAATTCTTTCCCAATAACCTCACGATATTAAGACGTATAAAACCCTACCAAGAAGGGATATTGCCGGTCACCAAGATTTGGTGACAGAGAGTTATGGTATTAGCTAGTAGAGAGAGATAGACAAGACCATACTGTTGTCGAGAGGTTACACAATTCGCCTTTCACCTAGACGGCCCGGGTTCAACCCCAAATGACCGAACGTAGCATTTTTGGTGGACGGGGCTTTCCTCCGGGTTCTCCATCTTTATTCCATGTGTCATCGCCTGTGGTGCCGTTTGTAGTAAAAGCGAGCGTTAAACACTATAAAAAGAGATATATGAACAGAGAGATGCGTAGACAGAGACAAACAGACAAACACATAGGAATATAGAGATATAGAGAGATAGACAAAGGTAGGTTAAGAAAGATAAAGAGATAGACAAAGATGTGTAGACAGAGAGATGGATGGATGATGGATGGATGCAGACAGGCAGGAAGAAAGAGAGAGAGAGATAAAAATAAATAAAGAAACAAAGAGAAAGAAATACAGAGAGGTAAGTAGATGGATGGATGGATGGATGGATGGATGGATGGATGGATGGATGGATGGATGGATAGAAACAAATAGGTAGGAAGTAGTTATAGAAATCTAAAGACAGATTGTAGTTAGTATGTAAGGGCTTAAAGTATTAATAATATTCACACCAAATACAAAAGAAGTAAGTTTCCTTAGCTATAGCTTTGTTATGACAAAGGAAAAATAAGAGCGCTGCAATGGTCATTGCACTTGGCAGCAGAAGTAACCTTACTGTAAAATATAAGGGAAGGGTCTTCCCGGATGAAGCAACTGCGGTTAGAAAGAATAAGCAAATAAATAAATAAAAACTAGCTGGCAACATTGATGAATGCTGATGGGTTTGTCCAGCTATCTTGGCACCAGGCTTCGTTTGGCGGGGTTTTCGCCATATGCTCGAAACAAGAGGAGAGGTAAAACATTGTCATACTGGCATGTAACAGAGTGTTGCAGAAATCCCACGGTTAGCAATCACGCCAGGAAGACGGCGATAGCTTCTTTTGTCATGTGCACCTTCAGTAGTCAGGCACAGAGAAAATTGCCTTTTACGCTGGCTTGCTACATAATCTTAAATACATTTTGTGGATAGCTATTTTACACCTACACTTTTAACAAAGCCGCTCTCAGACTTGAAGTAGTACTATATATGAATAACGAGAGCATACCTAACGCGTCTATAAAATCTGATGTGTTCCATTCACATGCCTTTCTCTACATCTATGTAACAAATTATTTATAAAAAAGCTTATTCTTCTAATCGAGATAAGCATTAGAATAAATAGTCTTATTACTTAGTTCCTTATAAGCAGAAGAGAAGCACACACTAGTCTAAAGCGACAGTCAAATATTTTAAAAGCTGCTTTCTATGTGACTGAAATTCCTTCTCTTTGTATGGCTAGGATGACCAATTTCTGTTTAAGAAAATTTTATGTAGTGGGATCAAACACCCATGCCCAGGATGTTTGAGTCCTTGTAAATGGTCTGTTTTATCTAATCGGGTAGGGGATGTTGCTTTATTAATAGCTATTGCATGAATATTACATTTTGGAAGATGAAATTGTTTTTTATTTGGATTGTTTATTAAATAAAAATGTGATATATGTAATTTAATTTTTAGTTGTTTTAGTAAATATATCAGTCAAAATGATGAGTTCCACTTACATGACTTTTTTTTTAACACATCTGTAACAAAGTATTTAAAACGCCTGCTCTTCTATCTACTTCATTCTAATCGAGATAAACATTATCAGAAATGTTCTTATTACTTGCTTCCTTTA
Organism: Hymenopus coronatus; assembly: GCA_030762935.1. Classification (NCBI taxonomy): domain Eukaryota; kingdom Metazoa; phylum Arthropoda; class Insecta; order Mantodea; family Hymenopodidae; genus Hymenopus; species Hymenopus coronatus. The sequence goes on along the minus strand of CM060881.1, from coordinate 93,566,133 downwards.
AGCACGAGTAGAAGGGAAATAAGGGGATACACTAGACTATAACGAGTCACATATTTTAGAAGCTGGTTGCCATGTGGTTGAAGTTCGTTTCTTTGCATTGCCATGAGTTGACAAAATCCCGTATGACAAAAGTTTAATCGCTTGAACACTGAACTCAATAGCAAGGAATATCTCTGAAATTTTGTACTCCTCGAATAAAAATCTGATGAGTTATACACACATGACTCTCTAGTGCTCTAAAAACCTCCTATAAAAGATTATTCTTCTTTGTACACATGCTAATCAAGATAAACATTAGCAGAATGTTCTTATTACTTAGTTCCTTATAAGTAGAAGGGAATAAGGGAATGCGCTATGCTAAAGTGATTGTCAAATGGTTTAAAAGCTATCGTTATGCGATTGTCATTGCAAATCACTTCTTTGCTTGGCCAGGAGTAGAACAAAAGAAAAACACTTCTTGTCCGAGAAAAGTTTAAGTACTTTACAATTGAAACCAATAACAAGGAATATCTCGGAAACGGTTACCTCCACAACAAAAACGTAAAGAACATACATTGTGTGTTTTGTCGTGATGTACATTCTTTGTGTAGCGAGTTTTTTCTCTCTCTTACGATTTAGCAGCTAAGCAAACTTCGACATAATTCATCCAGAATAAAAAGGTGTTCAGAGGCTATTCTCAAAACATTCGAGATATACATTTTATTTCGGACATATATAGCTTTAATATACGGGAGTTTAATCAAAATAGAGCCATTTTTAAGAAAATCAAAATGTTCGAAACTTTTCCATGTAAAGGATAATTTGTGATGGGCGAATTCTTTTGAAAATCTTCGTGACGCATCTTTGGAATATACTAAACCTAAGTACCAAGTTTGGTATTTAACGGTCTTTTCGTTTTGGGGCTATGCTATCCACAGACACACACATACACACATATACAAAGACACACACACACACACGGACCTTTTTTTAAAAATGCTTTTTTCGGACTCAGGGGACCCCAAAACATATATTTCCGGTGAAATCTCCATATCGAATTTTTGGGTAAATTACAATACCTTCTCTATCCCTATGAACAGTGTACATATGGGGCTAGAGAAAGGAAAAATCTGATGTATTCCATTCACATTACTTTCTCTACTTCTGTGTAACAAATTATTGTTAATAAGCTTATTGTTCTATTTCAAGCTAATCATGAAAATATTAGTAGAAATAGTCTTATTACTTGCTTCCTTATAAGTAGGAGCGAAATATGGGAGTATCATAGGTTAAAGTGAAGTCAAAAGCTGGTTACTAGGTAACTGAAGTTCCTTTGTTTATATGGACACGAATTGACAAATTCCTGTATAAGAAAAATATAAGTTTTTCAAAACTGAAACCAAAAACAAGGAATATCTCAAAAACGATCAACTCCTCGAAAAAAAAATCATATAACATAAATTGTTTTAATGTGCTCTACATTTTTTGTGTCCATTTCTTACGGTTTAGCAGTTATGCAAAATTCCTCCAGAATAAAGTAGTCTTCAGAGGCTATACCCAGAAAAGTCAAGATAGGTATACACATTGCTTGTCAGGTAAATATCTTTAATATACGATATTTTAATCAAAATCGTTAGGAGCAATTTTTGGGAAAATTAACATTTTCGAAAAAAATTCCATGTAAAGGGTAGTTGTGGGTGGGGGGATTTTCTTAGATACCAAGTTTGGTATTTAACGATCTTTTCGTTTTTGAGCTATGCTGTCCACACACAAACACACACACACACACACACACACACAGACGCAAACGGACCTTTTTCCAAAAATGTTTTTTTTGGATTCAGGGGGACCCAAAACGTGTATTTCTGTTGAAATCTAGGTATCGAATTTTTGGGTGGAATACAATACCTTCTCTATACACTATGTACATAGTACGTGTAGAGAAAGTAAAAATGTATAAGATATAAATTGTGCGTTATAACGAGATCTACATCTTTTAGGCAGTACGCTTTTGTCCATCTCTGGCGGTTTGCTAGTAATGCAAATTTCAGCAAAATAGAACTAGAATTAAGAGGTCTTCAAAGGCTATTTCAAGAAAATTCGAGATATACATTTTATTTTAATGTACGGCATTGTAATCAAAATAGAACCTTATTTGAGAAAATAAACATTTTCGACATTTTTTTCTATGTAAAGGATAGTTTGGAAAGGGGAGATTTTACTAAGAATGTTCATGTCGCATCCTTTGAAGATACTAAACTTAAATACTAAGTTTGGTACTTTACTGACTTTTCGTTTTTGATTTATCCTGTTCATAGACACACGGACACACACAGACCTATTTTTAAAATGTTTTTTTTAAACAGAGGATCTTCAAACATGTATTTCCGGTGAAATATCGGGATCGAAATTTTTGCAACACCTTTTGTACCTATGTACTATATAGACAAAGGAAGTATTAGGTGTAGAGGGTAATTTAGGTTATTGGAATATTCTTGAAAATTCCAGTTTCACATTCTTAAATATGCTAAACCTAAATACAAGTTTATTATTTAAAAACTCTTCATTTTTACTTTTAGGAATGCAACACGAATGTTTTGAGAAAATTCCTTCCACTCCAAACTACCCTTTATACAAAAAATTTGATATTTTTTTCAAAAATGGCTTTTAATGATGTTGGTTAAATACCGATATTTACATGACAAATAAAAGGCATATTTTGAATTTTATGGGGAATAACCTCTGAAGAGTACTCCATTCTGGATGAATTTTGTATAACTGGTAAACCGTAAGATATAGACAAAAACTTACTACACAAAACATATAGATATCGCTAAAACACACATTTTTTTCTCGTAGAGTCGATTAGATTTTACAGATTACTTGTTAGGGGTTTCAGTTTTAAAATACTTAAAACTTTTCTCAAACGGGAATGCAAAGAAACGCATTTCATTCACAGGGCAAACAGCTTTTAAAAGATTTGACTATCGCTTTAGCTTAGTGTACTCTCATGTTTCCCTTCTACTTCTAAATACACGTTTGAGAATTATCCTGTAGTCATTGTGATTGATTTATAATGTACAACGCTCCTTAACGTAGCATAGAAGTCGTATCAATCTTTTAAACTGTTCTTAAGGAATATTTACGTTAAAATATGCTTTTATTCTGTCTGCGTGTATGATGACCAATACTCTTTGGAACCGAAAGCAAATATGTACATAAGTACATATTTATATAGCTGAAGCACATATTTGCATAACTAAAGTTAAAGCAAAAAAATAAGAGACTTAGTTTAATGAACCTAAATGACTAAACTATAGCAATTCAAAATTATAAGTACAAAAATACAATTTATAAACCTACTTTAAAAATGAGGAAAACTGTGTACCATAATAATAAAAAATTCTGCATTTTTTTTTTTTTTTTTTCATTCTGGACGAACAAATGTAGATAGTTTCACAGCATTGATGAGTTGAGAGATAAAACGCATCCTGAGGGATGCTTTTCATCAAAACATGAATATTTTGGAACAAATCGTCCTTCCGACTTGTCCTCGTCACTTTCTTCACTTTCTATCACCCAACCCCTCGACATCAATGTTTTTATTTCATTTTCGAGCTTACCTTCCTCATCATTTATGTTTTCTTATCTTTGCGTCTTTTTCAACCAGAAGAAATTTGAGTACATTGTAGGTAAATGCATCTTTCAGAAGATGCTGCTGAATAACGAATGGATGTACTTCATATTTAGAACAGCCCTGTGTCAGGAAAATCCAGATCTTTAAAAGAATAGTGAGATAGACACGCGTTTTCCTGAAAGCATTAACACATGAGGAATTTGGAATTTAAAAAATTGCTGGTGTTCTCTAAGAGGGCAATTTGATTTCCATTACTAAACACTCTTTTGGATTAGTATGTATGGTAGAATACATTTCTTCAGTGATTCGTTAGGACGGAATCAAATATACCTAAAAGAATTAAAAATTATTCAACCATTTCTTTTAAACGGCTCTTCTGAAAGGGTTTCATTGTGAATGACAGCATTTTTGGCGCTCAATATCTTAATGTTGACTTCAAAGGAATGCATCCTCTCAGAGAATATTTGTTTCTATCAGCTTTTGTTTAAGGTTCAGAGCATATTGGACGTGAAAGTAAAGCTGCCAAATTTGTTTATAATTTATTATATACTCTTTACGTGTTTTATAAAGCTAATTCAAATGATTCTATTCTATTTTAAGTCAAAGATTCGTCATGAACTTATGAATGTTACCAAATGCAATCTCAAAGAATGATTTTTGTCTAACAGGGTAGTTCACAAGCATGATGTAAGATAAACAGAAGTTCAAATATTTTGAAAGTGTTAATTCTTGAGCGTTGAATAGTTTTAATTGCTCTACCACATAGGTATTTACTCTCGACATAAAGGCAGATGCATATCGACACGTCGTGACCACACAGAGACCCTGTCATAAAAGAACCAAGCCATTGTAACAGAGAAGATTGTGCACCGCGATAAAAAGTTATTATGACTAAGTCAGTAGATCTCGGAGTGCTGATGTCGCCTGCGCGGTAACACTGCAAACCCTTAATGGAATTTGGACAGGTCTCTTGGAAAAATTTACTGAGCCACAATGCAGAGTCCCACGGAGTGGCGAGAGAGGTAAAGCCATAAAGAAGTCAGAATCCATGTTCCTTTTGGACAGGATAACAGCCATCGGCGTCAGGCAATGTTCCACGTGAGAACCATCATTTATACCATTCCTCTTCTTCAGACACCACAATCATTTTCTCGTCATATATCCATTCTGCTACTGTCTACAAGTTATGTGGATCCTCACAGAGTGACGAGAGTATGCAGGTTTCTCTACGTGAGATGGAATATAAAACACGACCATCAAGTAAAGTTTATTCTCTCATAGAATTTTGCTTTCTAGATGTCATAAAAATCATCTTACTCATTACGTTCAATGACTTTCTCCAATTACCTTTCTAAAAAAATATTCTTCCATAAGCTTATTGTTCTGGCTACTTAATAGAGATAATCCTTCAATGCACATTTAAATTTTTCTTTAAGATACGTAAGTAAAACGACATTTTTTTTTTTTTTAAAAGTGTGCCTATATGAAATTCTATGCTCGTTGCATGACCACTTATGGGTTCCATTCACATTATTTTTCTATATGTTCTGCAAACACACTATTCTTACAAAAGATCACTTTTATCTACATCATGCAAATGAAGAAAAACATAACAAGAATGCTCTTATTACTTATTTCCTTATAAACAGAAGGGAAATAAAGAAACACACTAGGCTAAAGCTAGTCAAATCTTTTAATAGCTGTCGCTATACGATTGTTATTGAAACTCCAATTCTCTTTGCAAGACCACGAGTAAAACAAAATGGAGACAAAAAAGGCAAGAACCTCCCGTTTGAGAAAATTTGATAATTTAAAATTTACACCAATAACAAGGAACATCTCGGAAACTTAACTTTACAACAAAGGCTATGACACAAATTGCATCTTATACCGAGGTCTAAACTTTATAGTAAGTTTTTGCGTATGTCTTATATAATAGTTATATAAAATTCACCCAGAGTGAACAGGTCTTCAGAGGCTATTCCCAGAAAATTCAAGATATACCTACATTTCGTTTGTAATAACAGTATTTTAAATATATGGTGTTTTAATCATAATTGTTACAGCTATTTTTCAGCAAATAATATTTTTCGAAATATACTCCATTTAAAGGGTAGTTTCCTTTAGGGGAATTGTATTCTAAATATTCTTGTCGCATCCCTGGAAGACACTGAACACAAGTACCAAATTTGGTATTTAACTGACTTTTCCTTTTAGAGTTATGCTGCACACAGGCACACACGGTCCTTTTTCTAAAAGTGCTTTTTCTGGGTCCGTGGGTTCTCAAAACAGGTGCTTCCTGTGAAATCTCAATGTAAAGTTTTTGGATAGAATAAAATGCCGTCTCTAAATGCTAATTATATTGTACATACGTGATAGAGAAAGTAAAAATGAACAATTGACAGTTGAGGTATAACCTATATGAAAATTTTAACCAAAAACAAGGAAGATATGGGAAATAATTAACTGCACAAAACCATTATATGTCATAAAAGTATGATTTAATACATTTGGATTTGTATATAGTGTCCATCTCTTAGGTTTATCAATTATAAGAAGTTATTCAGAAGAAGAGGTTTTCAAAGCCTATTGCCATAAAAGTTTTTACTGGTCATTGCAGTATAATAAATATAGTATTTTAATCAGAATCGTTACAGCCATTTTTACTTTCTCTATACGTACTATGTACACAGTGTATGGAGAGGAAATTGTAATGCACCCAAAACTTTAATACTGAGATATCACCGGAAATACAAGTTTTGGGACCCCTGAAACCAAAAGACCATTTTTAGAAAAAGATCAATGTGTGAGTGTGTGTATGTGTTTGTGTCTGTCTGAGGACAGCATAGCTTAAAAACGAAAAGACCGTTAAATAAGAAACTTAGTACTTAAGTTTGGTATCTTCCAAAGATGCCACACGAAGATTTTCAAGAAAATCCCTCTACCTCAAACTGCCCTTCACATTGAACATAACATTTTATTTTCTCAAAAATGGCTCTAAGGTTTTTTATTAAAATATCTTATGTGTAGGATATTTTTATGACAAACGATGAATATCTTGAAATTTCAGGGAATATACTCTAAAGACCTCTTCATTCTGGATGACTTATGTATAAAACTGTAAACTGTAAGAGATACACAACAACTTACTACACAAAAAATGTAAATCTCAATAAAACACACCATTTAGATCATATACATTTTTTTTTTTTGTGTAGAGTTAACAGTTTTCGAGATATTCCGGATTATTGGTATCAATTTTAGCCACTGAAACTTTTCTCAAACGGGAAGACATCTTTCTTCTCCTTTCTTGTTTGTTTATTCCTGGCAAGCAAAGAGGATGGGATTTCTGTTGTTTTATATATTTACTGGATTTCAAAGCACGAAACTATCGCTTTAGCCTGTGTATTTTCTTATCTCCCCCCTGCTTACAAGGAAGCTGGTAATAAGACTAATTCTGCTTATGTTTATTTGGATCAGTATGACATAGATAGCCGACTAGTCTTTTGATTAGAAGGTTTGTTTACCGAACACCTAGAGGACATCATGTGAATGGAACACATTAGATTTTTTTCCCCTTTTACTTACAAGAAACCAAGTAATAAGAACAATTTCGGTTTATCTCGGTTATCGTGAAGTAATGGAAGAATAAGCTTTTTAACAATATTTCGTTACAAGATGTAGAGAAAGTCATGTGAAGAGAAAACATCAGAATGTTTTTTAAAAAAATCAAACTTTTCAATTAAATGTTATTGAAAATTTTATTGTTGCATTCTTGCAACTCAACTTAATTACAAAGTTTGGTATTTGTCCGCGTAGGGCCTTTATTAAAAACTGATTGTTATGAAGGCCTTGCTTCCACAGATGAGATCGTAGGTTCAAATCTCACACAGTGTGCTACTTTTTATGTTTGCTAATTTTATGACTGTAGAACATAAAATTGCACTAATATAACTTTGCATTTGAAGTTATGGGCCTATCTATTCACACAAAAAACACATTTATACTAAGACGTGTTAAATAACTAAAAACATGTGTAAATAAATTATTATCCTCTAGTTCCAAGATACGCGAGTTTCTTTTTAATGAAGATATCTTACACATGCCATTTTAAACAAAATTCTTAGAGCCATTTTTGAAAAACCTCAAAATTTTTTAAAATTTATCCATGCAAAGGGTAGTATGAGGTGGGAGATTTTCTTCAAGTAATATCATTTACAAATGCCGAACTTAAATATCAGATTTGTCCACTTCGGTATTTTAGTGGTAACGTGAGTGCCTCACATTCAAGAGGTCGCGAGTTCGAATATCGATTAGGGTGAGGTTTTCTTTGGGCGTTTCTGTTATTCTAAGAAGATGAATGTCGAACAACTTTAAGCTCCATGTACCCAGAGATCGTTTAAGCGTCATTTCAACCGATTTCATTCATCGTCCGATATGACCAACCAGTTCAGAGGAAGTTAAGCCTCAATAAAGCATGTGTTGTTTAACGAATTTTTCATTTTTAAGCTAGCTTATTTATAGACACTTTCAGGCACACTTGGACCTCCCTTTTAATAGCAAATATTTTTGTTTAAATTAAGGGGGCTGCAAAATCTGTATTTGTGGTGAAATCTCGGTATCGGTTTTTGCGTGGAACACTATCTCCTCTACCTACTATGCGCATAGTAGAGATGAAAACTCAAATGTAATACACAGGATAAAGAGACAAGTAAACATAAATGGTATTCAGATATAAAACAGAATAACAAACAAAGAAAACAAACAAACTACAGGCCATTAAACTTGAAGTCTTTGTAAGACACCAAGAAGGTGCTTGACGAAAATAACATGAGGATTGGCAGTGCTTTTACGACACAACATTTTAAAGTTCACTTTTGGTTCTCTCAAAAAAAAGTCTCAGATAGGATTAGTTACAGTAATGCACTTTCAGTGCAATGTCTTCTATTTGAATGAATGCGTTTCGAAGCTGAAAAGGTACTTTCGCACACATTTACTGCCAAATAATTCCAGTATTTCAGTTGCAAATTTATGTAGTTTAGGAAAACGTTTTTTTTTAAGCGTCTCCAGAAATCCTCGGGAATGTCACGCTTTTTGGCTTGGAAGAAAGGATCTCCCTGAAGGCCACAAATCTCCATTTCAAGGTCAGACTGATCACTTCAGTTTCTATGAAATTGCTGAACAGGGAAGCTTTCGGAACCAGGCCACCAAAGTATTTGAATACTGTTCGGAGCTAGTTTGTATCATTTATAATTTCAAGAAGGCGGTGGGTTAGTGGTTACACCGCTCGCCTCCCATCTAGGCAGCCCGGGATCGATCCCAAGTGCCCGCATGAGGAATTTGTGGTGGCTGAAGCAGCACCTGGGCTGGCTTTCTCCGGGTCCTCCAGTTTCCCCCACCACTCTTCCACCAATTGTTCGATTATCACCTTTCCAATCATCAATTTCGCTTACATTTCACATCATTCACTTCCTCATGTTCATGCCTGGCTAAGAGCCGACCCCTCGTATTTTCTGGTTTCGTGCCATAGGCTCCCTGAAGGGCTTCTGACCCCTATACATTATTTTTTTTGGTAGTGTTTAACGCCCGCTTTAACTACTTATGGCACCGCAGGCGGTGACACTGATGATACATGAATGATGGAGCACCAGTGGAATGCGATGGCGGGGGAAACCGGAGTACCCGGAGAAAACCCGCCCCAGGGCCGCTTTGTCCACCACATATCTCACATGCGGTCGCTTGGGATCGAACCCCGGCAAGTGGTCTAACCACATAGCCACGGCGCGGCCCCTATGCATTAGATTGTAAGTTCTAGGGGGGGGGTGTCATTCTTACAATTACGGAAAGGCTAAGCCGATTACGAATCGAAATGATAATATCAAGAAACTCAATATTTTAATACATTTATAATTGTATAAAATTACTTTCTCTACCCGTATGCACAATGTACATGGCAGATAGAGAAGGTATTGTACTCCACCCATAAAATCCTATATTGAGATTTTACTAAATACATGTTTTGAGATCCCCTGAATCTAAAAATAAAACTTTTAGGAAACATATCCGCGTGTGTCTGTATGTGTGTATGTTGTGTGTTATGTATGTGTATCTTGGGCGGTACAGCTAAAAAATCTAATGACTTTCTCTACATTATCATTAAAAAGCTTATGCTTCCATTTACTTCATGCTAATCGAGAAAAAATAGCAGAAATAGACTTATTACTTGTTTCCTTGTAAGTAGAAGAAAAATAATGGAGTACCATAGGTTAAAGTGATAGTCAAAAGCTAGTTGCTCTGTGACTGAAGTTCCTTTGTTTGTATTAACAGGAGTTGACAAATTCCTGTATGAGAAAAGTATAAGTTTTTCAAAACTGAAACCAATAACAAGGAATATATCAAAAACGTTCCAACTCCACGAAAAAATGTATATTACATAAATTGTGTGTTTTAACATGCCCTACATTTTTTATGTGGCAAGTTTTTGTCCACCTCTTACAGTTTAGCAATTATGTAAAATTCCGTAAAATTCATGCAGAATAAAGTAGCCTTCAAAGCCTATTCCCAGAAAATTCAAGATGTACATTTTATTTGTCAGGTAAATATCTCTAATATACGATATTTTAATCAAAATCAGTAGCTATTTTCTATAAAATAAAATTTTTCGAAAAAAAGTCCATGCGAAGATTAGTTTGGGATGGGGGATTTTTCTCAAAATCTTCGTGTTGCATCCCTAGAAGATACTAAATTTAAGTACCAAGTTTGGTACTTCACCGACTTTTCGTTTTAGAGTTATCTGTTCACAGACACACGGACACACACACACACACACACACACGTACCTTTTTCTTAAAATGCTTTTTTGGATACAGGACACCCTAAAACATATATTTCCGGTGAAATCTCGGTATCGAATTTTTGGATGGAGTGCAATACCTTCTCTATACACTATGTACATAGTACTTGGTATTACAGGATGCTATACAAATATTTTCAAGAAAATACCCACATCCCCGACTACCCTTTATATGGACCATTTTTCGAAAGTTCTGATGTTCTCAAAAATGACTCCAACGATTTTGATTAAAATACTGTATATTAATGATTCTTAGATGACAAATAAAATGTACATCTTAAATTTTCTGGGATAAGAACCTACTACACAGAAATTTAGAGCTGGTTAAAACACTTGATATATGTCATAACCTTTTATTTCATGGAATTGACCATTTCCGACATATTCCTTGTTATTGGTATAGTTTTGTTACTTAAGCTTTTCTCAAACATGGATATCTTTCTTTCCGTCTCTATTTTGTTTATTCCTAACAGCAAACAGAATTTCAATTGTTTCCTTACCGACCGGCTTCTAGGATATCGCTTTAACCTAGTGCATTCCCTTACTTCTTCTACTTACAAGGAAGCAAGTAATGATAAGTAAGTTTCTGTTAATGGTTATCTTGGTTAGCATGGCGTTGATAAAGGAATAATCTTTGGTAAGGAAAGTTTCTATGTAGAACAGCTAGAGAAAGTCATGTGAATAGAACACACCAGATTATTTTTGTGAAGTCTTACAATATCCTCCAAACCAAGAGATTGTTTTCCTTGCAATTAATTTTAACGCATTGACATGAAAAGTTAAATTAGGCAGGAGGGCAAGGATTTGCAGAATTCCTAGTTTTTCAGTTTATGTCTAAATATTCAGTTGCAGTAGTTTCATCTTTAAGAAATGTAACAGCTCCCTTTCTTAACTCAAAAGATCTGATAGATTCCATTCACATGAATTTCTCTATCTGTTCCACAAACTTTTCCTACCAAAGATTTTTCTTTTATCTATATCATTCAAATCAAGATAAACATTACCAGAATTGGTCTTATTATTTGCTTCCTTGTAAGTAGAAGAGAAACAAGGGAATTCACTAGACTAAAATGATAGTGAATCGCTTAAAAGCCGGTCGCTATGTAAACAATTGGCGTTCGATTCGCTAAGCTTGCTAGGAGTAAACAAAAACAATAAGAAGAATAAAAGAAAGCTCCTTTCCTGTTTGAGAAAAGTTTTAAGTAACTTAAACCAGAAACAAGTAACTCGGAATATCTCGAGAACGGATAACTCTACCAAAAAAGTATATAAGATATAAATTATATATTTTAGCTAGATTTAAGATTTTTGTGCAGTAAGTTTTTGTGTATGTCATAAGATTTCCCAGTTAAGCAAAAAGTGAACAAAAGCCATCCAGAATGAAGAGGTCTTCAGAGGCCATTCCCAGAAAATTCAAGATAGACATTTCGTTTGTAATACAAACATCTTAAAACATTTGGCATTTTAATGTAAATTGTTTGATACATTTTGAGAAAATCAAAAATTTCGAAAAATGTTCCATTTAAGAGGTAGGGGTGGGGAATTGTCTAAAATTTTCGTGTCGCATCCTTGAAAAATGCTGATTTTAAATACCAAGTTTGGTATTAAACCGACTTTTCGTTTTTGATCTATGCTGCCTAAAGAAGAAGAAAAAAACACACACACATACGCTCACCCCCACCCACGTGTTTCTAAAATTCATTTTTTGGATGCAAGAGATCTCAAAACATATCTAATGTAAAATTTCAGTTTTTAGTTTTTGGGTGGAATACAACACTTTCGCTATCTAATATGTACATACGTACTATAGAAGGTAACAGAAAAACATTGAGATAATTTCAAATACAAGGAAAGGTCCCTATATTCAGAGTCCAAGATGAAATAAATGTTTTGTGCCTTAGAGCTTTCTTGCCTCGGATTATAAATTCACAATATTTAGAAAATTTTTCATAGTGTACCGAATTTTAATTTGAATCTGTATTAGTCAGTTTATTCAATATGCCTACCTCTTTAATGCAAATTCTAATAGAATTTGTTCAAAAATTCCTTACGAATTTAGAATACAGAATTTATTGTTCTGAACTGAAGTAAAAGATTTGCAGCACTTATCACTTATGTGTTAGACTCGTTTTTTTTTTTTTTCCTTTTCTAAGTGATTGCAGAAAAGGTAGACAAAGCCACTGAATGGAAATCTTCAGATTTTGTTTTTAACTATTGTTAACTACTATTAAAACGACACTGGATCCACAATAGTACTTAGGAGTTACATCCTGTCCCTAAAACGTTTGTCAGTAATAAAAGATTATACAAATTTCCTCTTGAATAAAGATATGTACATTTTATTTTTCATGAAAATATCCTTACTAACCGGTAGTAGTGACTTTTTTTGAGAATCTTGTTTCGTATCTTTGTAACATATTGATATTTTTGGTTTGGAGTTTTACTGTTCACAGATACACACGCATACATAGTACATGTAGAGAAAGAAAAATGCCTTCTTATTTTCTCTAGACAGCATGGAGAGGGAAGATAATGTATTCCACAAAATAATCTATACAGAGATTTCACCGATAATACATGTTTTGAGACCCCTTGAATCCAAGAAAAGCATTTTTAGAAACGTGTCCGTGTTATTTAACCGTGTCGGGTATTTCAGTTCAATATCTTACAAGGATGCGAAAAGAAGATTTTCAAGAAAATGCATGACATAGAAATTTCCGAAGTTTTAATTTTCTAAAAAATGACTAGGGATTTTTACCAAAATATCATATGTTTAAGATATTTTCACGACAAAGGAAATTTATGTCTTGAATTTTCTGGGAACAATCTCTGAAGACCTCTTCATTCTGGATGCATTTTGTATAGCTTTTGTAGAAAAGAACTAAATGCACAAAAAAAATGTAATACATAATTTATGTCATATACACTTTGCCAGTTAACCACTTTCAAGATATTCCGAGTTATTGATTTCAGTTTCAAAGTATTTTAACTTTTCTCAAACGGGAAATACCTTTTTTTCCGTCTCTTGTTTGCTACTCCTAGCAAGCAAACCGAATTTTATTTTTATTTTTTTACTTAGTGACCGGCTTTTAAAATATCTGACTATAGCTTTAATCTAGTGTACTCCCTTATTTCTACTTACAAAGAAGCAAGTAATTAGACCAATTCTGACAGTCTGGATTAGTGTGACTTATATAAAAACAATCTTTTATAAGGAAGGATTTTGTTGAACAGCTAGAGAAAGTTATGTGAGTGGAACTCATGAGATTACCCCCCACCTTTTTTGTGATTGAAATCTCGAAATCATATTTTTGGTTTAAATTTAACACTTTCCCTATTTAATAGAGGAATCAAAAATGGATTTACAATATGTTATGTATTATGCCAACAATGACTAAGTAAATATCAATTTAATATTAATAAGACTCCACAAAAGGCTAAAGATGCAATTTTTGGGAATTTTTTGGTAATTTGTTTTCCCCTTAAGTCATAAAATATTTATAGCGTAAATTAACAATATGTAAACGTTAAATGGGAAGACTACGATGGCAAAGGATAATGAAAAATTCGTTTCTTGTATAAAGCCGCTTGTATTCATTTAAGCTCCCTTCAAAGCAAGCAGTAAAACCATCCGAGAGAAAATTCCTGGCATGTACGTATTTATGCATTTCTTGTTTTACTACTCGCCGCATTTTTATTAACGCCGTATTTCGCTAACGTGTTATAACGACTCCGCTATACGAAACAATTAAGGCGTGCTAAGGGAACAAATAAATTTAAGCTGCGATTTAATCTTAACCCGCCTGACGACGCAACGTTCATGGACATTAAAACAAACGGGCTCTGCAAGTGAAAGTATGTGAGGAGATTTTTCCAAACTTGTTTGCTTATCCGATCTACATTATATGATGGCACCTACCGTGGGACACCTACTGGAAGCATTTCTCGGGACATAAAAACATAATCCCAATAAAAATCAAGACGTCCATATCTAGCAAAAGCTCTTGCGGCTTTCTATACAAGCGCTTAACTTTTATAGCAGAAAATATAACTTAGTAACTTTTATCTCATAACTGTTATCTAGGCCATTAAAATCTTGTTTTTGTTTAAAAAAAGAATAAATAAAAGTTAATTGTGACTTTCACATTACTTCCTCTATATAATACCGTTTACTTTTATATTTATTCAACAAACTACTCTTAGAAAAGATTAACTTTCAAATCCACATCATCTTCGAGATAAATCTTTTCAGAAATAGCTTCATTATACATTTCGTAAAGGCTACGCAGAGAATGGGAAAAATGGAACAGACAGTGAAATGTTTAAAGGCTAGTCGCTATACAAGAGTCGGGCTCAAAATTTTGAGAATGAATGCAAGGAAACTTTTAAAAAATATATGCAATCATTGAAAATTAGGAAAAGGCCCAGATGTGTGTGTGTGGTGTGTATTTATGAACAAGATAACACAAAAGCGAAAAGTGGTTAAATAAAACTTGTTTTTAAGTTCAGCATCTTTCTAGAATGCGATACCAAGAAAATCTTCCCACTCCTTTAGATGCAAAGGTTTTCGAAAATGTTGATTTTCTCAAAAATACTCTCACGATTTTGATTAAAGTACTATATATAAAGGATATTTATACGACAGATAACATGTATATTTGTACTTTTTGGGGAATAGACACTAAGGAAGGACCTTCTCATTCTGGATGATTTTTTGGTAATTGAATCGTAAGAGATAGATACACAAAAATGGAGAATGTGTAGTAAATTTCTAAATATCGTTAAAGTTACAACACACAAATTGTCATGTACTTTTTTTGTATAGTTAACCATTTCCATAATAACCCATTCTATTGGTTATAATTTAAAATACTTAAACGGGAATTTTACATTCCTGTTTCTTTTGCTTTTGTTCTGAGCATTGCAAAGGGAATACTTTTCGAATACACAGCAACTAGATTTTAAAAAAATAAATTTCTATCGTTTTAGCCTGGTGAATTCCCTTTTTTCCTCCTTCTTAAAAGGAACTAATAAAGCCATATTTTTTTGACATGAAGTAGATTGAAGAATAAGCTTTAATAAAAATATTGATGGATTGAATCGAATCTTCCTTTCACTGACAATGTCAGCATGAGCCGGATGACGCTGTGATTTTTGTTTTTGCTTGCGCAGCCGCCTGAGAGAAGAAAAAAAATACCTAATGCTTGAGCTTATAAATTCATTGCAGTAACAAAGAATGAACGAGAAAACTTCATTTGAGCTCTTTTTAGCTGTTGTTTCATCTTATGTATAAAATACGGTTTTGTCAGATTTTAAATCATGGATATTGAAAATATTGTAAGAGAGCTGGCGCAGATAGAATGTGTCTTGAATGGGAATAACTGGAAGTATTAGATTTTGCATGTAACCAATCCAAATTCCGGTAAAATCTTCATGTTATCGGCACATCTTTTTTACATAGTCAATTTTTTTGTAAGATATTTCACATTTTTCACGTTTCCTGTGAACAATCTGTTCTGTCACTGCTACGCACTTGGCATTGTCTTTTAAGGTGGGGCTTTTTATTTTCACTTGTAATTCCTCGCAAGCACAACATGTATAAACTTGGGGTCTTCCAAATTTTAAATCCAAATTTTCATTTAATATTTTCCAGTAAAATAGTCCACTTGTGTAGTGTCCCTCATTTATCGGAAAACTGTTAATGCTGTCTTCAATTAATAATGTCACCTCAGCCGGCATTGTATTGGCGGATCGTGTTTACCGCACATATCTTGGGGCGATTTATCGGCACACAGCAGGTCTCTTAAGTGTTCGTAATCTATCATCAGAAATACTATAGACAGATAAAAGTGTCCTTTACAGACTTGAATGCACCACCAGAGCTGGACAACCATATTTGTATTAGTGCTCTTTGGATTTTCTCTTGTAATGCTCATCGTCTTCTGACGATCGCGGACGTTTTCTTGCAATGGACAAACCTGTATTACACTTTGCAAATAACCATCTTGCTCATTTTTGTCGCAAACTTTAGGAATTTAGTTCCATAACAACATCTGAACTAATTTTTGTTGTCATGCATTTCCATGTACATCTGCATCTGTTATTAATAACTGAAAAGAAAAAAATTTCTAGCATGAAAGGATTAAAGGGTTTCACAATGAAAAATTAATGCATATGGCTTACCTGCAGTCATAACCTTGTCCTCTCGGCTTAACCGTTTCACCTTTGTAGTTTTCCTACTCTTGATTTTTTTGTCTACTTTCTTGAGTTCCCTCACGTTTGTAAATAATACTTTTTACGCTTTTCTTTCGCTTCACCACAGTTGACTCACCACTTACAGGTGCTGGACATGAGTACGTTTTGCACCAAACGAAAACTGTTGCATCCATAGTTTACAGCGGACATGAGGGTATTGATGCGTCTATATGCTTAGTGTCATATGAACAACAAATTCAAATTCTGAAAAACAGTGGTCATTTCTGCACCAAGCGATTTATGTAGAGAAAATCATGTAAATGGGCACACTGGCTTTTTCTAAATATTTTTCACTGCATTCTGTACAATATCCTTTCAAAGCACTTTCCAAATACATTCTTCATAAGCAGCTGCGATGCAATAAACAATTTCAATCGTTGACCTCGAATGCTCTATTTGTTTTGGGGGAATAGACAAATAGGAGAAAAATCGTATGAGTCCACTACTGAATAGATAGGAGGATTTTAGTCATAACCCTTCCAGAAATTGGATTATTTCTAGTGCTGTATGGGTAGATACATTGTTGTGTTGCAACAAAATTCCATACAGGCCAGTGTAGGACAACTTGCCTTCAGTTCATTGAAGACTTATTGCAATCATTTTATAGTGTACCATCTGGCAATGATGTCCTTTTGTTCTTCAAGCGGAACTGTTATGAAATTGCAACTGAGAAGAACGAAGTCATCTTTCTTCCCAACACTTCTTGCTTCAGTTTTCTTTGGGGAGAAAGCTTAAACCAATGCCCCTGAAAAGGCTTAAACAATTACTTCCTCTTGTTTTAGAACCAACTTTCATCAGCTGTAACAATGCTATGTTTTTCTATCTTTCCTCCAGAAGATTTAACTATAACTCTCCAGCATCATTGTTTCTACCCAATTGTTAGATGGTGGAGGATCCAAAGACTAGCAGAGGCTCATGACATGAAGTTTTTCTTTAAGATTGTTCACTGTTACCAATCCAATTCTGCGCTCCTTGAATCTGATGATATTTTTAAGGATGTTCTTTCTACAACATGCGCTCTGTTTTCACATTTTCATCCATTGTTCATCCGCGGTGTTCAAGGTCGAGAGAATTTCTTCCCTCATCTAAACTCTAGAAAGTATCAATGAATTGTGAATTGTAAGGAGCAAAGATTTTCAAATACCAGAGACAATTTCTAAAACCATTATCTTTCTCCTAACCCGACATTAAGTCAAAATACACCTTCACAAGAAAATGCTCTTGCTTGAGATCTATCACTAATACTTGTACTCGCATGCACATGCACAGAAGTGCTCATCTGCACCCAGGACAGACTTGCACTGTTACTAACTGAACTTCAATCTAAAGCTAGGAAGACTTACTGTTGAGAATGGACAACTCATTGATGTCCATTCTTAGAAATTAAAGTGACTCTAGATGGCTGATTCAGAAATTCCATTCTATTTCCATGACATCGCGAGAAAGAACTATAACAGCAACACCACTTTAAAAATCTGTGTGCCATTCATGGGACTTTCTCAGCTATTAACATTTTTACAAAACCTTCTTCTATCTACTTAAGACTACTCTAGATAAACATTATTATCACATTTCCTTGTAAACACAAGGAGAATACGGGAATACACTAGGCCAAAGTTATAGTGAAATTATTTAAGGGCGAATAATGACTTTACATTTGAGAAAAGTATAAGTATTGGAGAATTTAAATCACAACAAGAATAGCGTGGAAATGGCTGAAAAAAAAGGTATCCGATATAAGTTGCGTACTTAAACGAGATCTACATTTTCTTTTTTTCATTTATGTAAGGTCATCCAGAATGATGTAAGCATGTATAGTTTATGGTATTTTAAATAAATACTTATAGACATTTTGAGAAAATCTAAAATTCCAAAAGTTATAAGTCGGGGAACTTTCCTAAAATGCTTCATGTCGTATTCTAGGTAGCTACTAAACTTAAATATCAAATTTGGTTCATTACAAACTCTTCGTTTTTGAGTTATGCTGTTCTCACACACAAGCACACACGGACATTTTTTTTCAAAATTTTGCAAACAAAATTCCGGTGTTTTCTAATATTAAATATTATCAATATTTTTTCACAATATTTAAAGCTAAAATGAAGATATTTAGTGCGACATAAAAGTGCTAAAAAGATATGTTTCATGCTATTTCTTATTACCATGTTTAAATGAAAAAAATCGAGAAAAACTGAATAAAAATGCACAATCTCAGCAAAATGTAGAATAAAAATTTCCTGTATCACATCTGCATAACTTTCTCTATCCAATATAATTAATTTTTTATATTTTTCAAAAGATATTGATCTATTAACTGGGATAAATACTTGCAGCCGAAGTGGTTAGTCAGTGGTGACTAAACACTTTAAAAAATCAGATATATTCGATTCACATGAATTTCTCTACATTTCTATAACAAGTTGCTCTTAAAAAGTTTGTTCCTTTTACTTCATGCTAATCGAGACAGAATTAGCAGAAATTATTACTTGCTACAAGAGAAATAAGGGTGTAGCCTAGGCTAAAGCGAAAGTCATATCTCTTAAAAGCTGGTTGGTGTGTGATTGAATTTCATTCTTTGTATGGCCAGGAGATGACAAATTGCTGTATGAGAAACGTATAAGCTGAAACCAATAAGGAATATCTCAGCTCTACAAAAAACACGTACAAGATATAAATTTTGTGTTATAAGGAGATTTACATATTTTGTGTCCACCACTTTTGGATTATCAGTTATGCAAAATTCATCCAGAATAAAAGTGCCTTCATTGACTATTCCAAGAAAATTCAAGATATCAACTTTATTTGTCATGCATATTTCTTTAGTACAATATTTTAATCTAAATCGTAGGATCCCATTTTTGAAAAAAATCGAAATTTTCGAAAATTTTTCCAAGCAAAAGGTAATCTGGGGGAGGGATTTTCTTGAAAATCTTTGTATCGCATCTTTGGGAGATACTAAGTTTGGTATTTGACGGACTTTTCGTTTTTGTGCTGTGCTATCTGCAGACACAAACACACAGACACACACACACAAGTACCGTTTTATAAAAATGCTTTTTTTGGATACTAAACATATTTCTGGTGAAATCTCAGTATACAATTTATAGGTGGATACGATAATACAAGTAAAAATATGAAGTATCGAACAATTCAAATAACAGTAAAGCATATCTCGGAAATGGCTACCGTCTATCTGTATTTTTCACGAAGTAACCTGTTGTATATTCCTTATGACTTACCAGTTAAGGATAAAATTTCTGCATTAACGGCACCTCAAATTGCATATTTGCAGGTGAAAACATGGCATACTTGAATGAATTACAGTACTTATTTACTTACTATATTTAAGTGTTAAAGTAGTATAAAACCACAAGCGTTATTTCTCATCGCCGGATACATAGGATGATGCATTTGAAATAGTTTGGCTAATGTTTGAAAAATAGAATGGCAGGGCAACACTCTAAATTAAGGAAACAGTCATCAGTCGCTCCTACCACTCTTCTGTTCTGAGGATGTCCTCCAAAGCTAAGGGCGAAACGTCAAGCATTAACGGTCTACATGCCTGGAAAACAAATTATATTTTAATTTAATTGTTTTTTCACACACGTCGTGTGTAGGACATAAGTTGAATACGTAGAGTAAGACTGAAAAATTCAATGCCACAGCCGGGATTTTAACCACTCCGGTGTCTAACCGTTTGCTCTATCACTGAGCTAACATGGCATTATATTCCTCAGTGGTAGAGCAAATGGCTAGAGACCGGGAGATCCGTGGTTAAAATCCCGGCTATGGCATTGCACTTTTTGGTCTAACTCCATCGAAAGTTGTTTTACTTATAACGAGGTTCTTTGCAAAGGGACATTTTCTGATAATATTTGAATTGCAACACTGATACATGTCGATCTAAACAAGATCATTAACATTTACTCATTTTTACTTTTCTCTCTCTCTTTAATAATGTTTAACGCCCGCTTTTACTACAGACCTCACCACAGACTATAGCAATGATGGCACATGGAATAAAAATGGAGAATCGTTGAAATATAGTGGGGGGGTGGAGAAGCCGGAGAAAACACGCCCCTGTGCCTCTTTGTCCTCCGCAAATCCCACGTGCAGTCGCCTGGGATCAAACCTGAACCGCCTTGATGAGAGGCGAGTGGTCTTCGCTTCTCAATCTGTACTTTTTTTTCGCTACAAAAACACTTAGAGTTATATGTAGCTCTTTTTTTAAACTTTTCAGATGTTACATTCATATGAATTTCTCTACTCCGTTTTAAAAGCTATTACTACAGAAGGTATTTTCTCTCTACCTTTTAGCAAACAGATAAACATTTATTAATTATTTTCACATTTGGGGATCTTTTTGAAAATCTTCGTGATCATCTTGGAAGAAATTGCACTTAATAGCAATTTTGTTATTTAACAGACCTTTGGCCACACATATCACACGTAGAGATCTTTTTTAGATTCCTGGGACCTCAATATGGATATTCTAACTAAAATCATAGTATCGAATTTTGGGATGAATGCAGTGCTTCTTCTACTTATTAAGTAAGTAGTAACATCCTTTGGATTAGGAAAGTCTCCCCAATGAAAACTCCAGATGAAATCTTTGGATCGAATGTGGTATTCGCTAGTCAATGAAATAAACACATTTTTTACTCGACTACCCAAAATATTCTGTTTCCAAATTCATTCCATTGAATATATTCTCGGCTATTTACAACAAAGCAATATTATCTGTGTGAAAAGTGTTGGTAGAACTCAGGAATGAGGAGAAAGCAAGTGACAGAAAAGACCTGTCTAGAACAATGTATTACCACCAGTGGACTCCTGAATTTTTTCGCTTAACACAAGTTTGGCAGTATGAAAGATGGCTTTATGGCTGCTCGGCGATGACCGTCAGTGGACTTCGAATGTTCAGGGTTGCTCTCTGGGGGGCCACAAGTCTTCCCCTTAACAACCCTCCAAGAAACTTTACTTTCTCTCCATCACAAGAGGTTTTTACTCTGAGACGTCATATCGTGTCTCCTTCTCTGGTACTAGCAGTGAGCATTCTAGAACTCGCTTTTATCAGCAGCAATCTTAGTTGTACTTAAAACTTTTACAAATAGCACTCAATGATTTACCTAATTGTTACAGAGATTGAGCAAACAAGTGCATAATTCGCTAAAGAGCTGCCTACACATTACTTTCTCTATCCATTCATTTATAAACTATTGTTACAAAACTCAATTTTTATGCACTTTATGTTAACCCAGATAAACATTTGCAGAAAATATTTCATTACATTCTTCTTCATCATCTTTTAGATCTCATTGGTCTGTTCCAGCTCCAAATAGTCGCCGATTGCATCCTTTTCTAGGTCTTCCCACATTTTTTTCCCTCGTGGTGAATAGTTATATGCTGCTTTTGGTATTCTGTTTTGGTCATCCTTACTAGGCGTTGTTTCCTGTTTGTTCTATATTTCACTATTGTGTTGTTTAGCTCTTCTACGTTTAATTATTGCCCGATTTTTGCATTCATTGCCCATTTCGTTGTAGATAAAAGGGAATAAATGGATTTGAAATTCCAGAGTTCTTCCATGATATCGCGAGAAGCAAACGAATAGTGACTTAGAAGTTTAAACACTGTAACATATTTGGAAATTCAAACCAATTTCATTGCAGTAAATATCTTAGAACTGGTTTGCCGAGATATACATTTTTTATATTAAGAATTAGATTTTTTTTACCTTCCGTTTAAATGTTATCTAAATCTACACACATTTCCTTCGGAGTGAATAGGATTTCACAGGCCATTCGTAGATACTTATAATGGAAATGTCTAAAATATGATGACATTTTAATAAATATTATGATGATATTTGAGGAAATAAACAATATATATTTTTTTAATGTAAAGGACATTTGAGTAGTAGTGTCATTTCGTTTTTGAATTATGTTGTTGAATGAAAAATATGAACACACACATCTTTATTTACTAATTTACCATTTTTACTATTCAGGTGGCCTCAAAAATGTTTACGATGAAACCTCGCTATCGAAATTTTAGGTAACATACCTTCTCTACAGTGAAATATGGAAGAGGAAATAAAAATGAGATTTAATATTTATAGTCAGGATCTATATGTATTATCTAACATAGATGATCATATGGTGATAGCAGGAAAGGAATGGGACGGAAAGATAAGGAAGAAATAACTAACCGAGTGGATCAGAACATTTTAAATATTTGTTTATAAACAAAGGAGTAGGGCTTGTTTTAACTTCTTCTTGGACACAAATCCAGATGGGTGACAAGACCTTTGAGATGGCATGCGACGGCTGCCAGAGATTAATTTAACTATGATTTCATTATTATTTTCTTGATCAAGCAGTGTAAGAAAAGTACTCCTTCACTTGTTTTAATGTTTCTTCCTTCAGATCTATTTAATGCGCAATTTTCAGAACCATAAACAACCATCACGGGTACAGTCAGCGCTTTATAGAATTTGATTTGTATTTTAGATAGAGATTTATTTTTCACAAGTTTTTATTTTTACTGCACATATGCTGAAATTGATTCAATGTAATGTCTAGGTCATTCGTGCTATCATACTTCAAAGACCATTTACTTTATCTTATTACTTGAGATGCACAAATTGTAAGCAGCTGTAATTTTGTGTAATTCGTGAGCAGCCATTCTCTTCATTCTCTGTTTGAGCAAATAAAACACCTGATTAGCAAATTTTACAAATTATTTTTGTATTTTAAAATTTACAGTCTAGGAAAATTTGTAGTTGGCTTTAATTTACACTTTTAATATTCTGAAAACACATGGAATTATATATCAAGCTGCCAGTTACAGATAGATTATAGTGCACTTTTGTTATACTGATGAGAAGTTATGCACTGTAACTATTTCTTTTGAATCATAAACAAGCATATTTGAAATTCGGCTTGCTGTTATTGTGGGAGGAATTATTTTTATGTTTTGCAGCGTACAGAACTCAAATGCATGGGACGAAAAATTGCATATTTCATAATCATTACAAAACATTCACATTTTATAAAAATAATATTTATTGATATAATGTTTATGATTTTTAATTTCAAATAATTTCCGTTAGGAATGAATTGAGCGGTTCTCTTGAAATGCATTTTAAAAATCCCAAACTACTGTTTCCAAGAAACGCAAGCGAAAAGAACAATACTACTTTTTACAAGTTGTGACGTCACGTGGCTCACGCAAGTGACTAAGTGTGTGTGTGAACAACATAACATTGTATTTATTTTCAGTATATTTCAAAGACATACATTTCAAAGATGCGTCAAAACGTTTCTAGAAAAATTTCCCTTCCCCGCCCAAACTATCCTTTACATGGAAGATTTAAGGAAATTTTAGATTTTGCAAAAAATAGCTCTAACAATTTTGATTAAAATACCATACATTAAAGACATTATATTAAAGCGCATATCTTGGATTTTCTGGTATAGTCTCTGAAGAGCTCTTCATTCCGGGCGGATTTAGTATATAAGGTAAAACTTTTGGGGTTGAAGGATTGTTTTAAAAATCTTAAAAAATCTGCATATATCCGACATTTCTTTTTTACTTTCTCTACACGTACTATGTACATGTATATAGAGAAGGTTGCAATACATAAAAAATTCGATACAGAGATTTCACCGAAAATACACGTTTTAGGGTCCTCTGTATCCAAAAAGAATTATAAAAGCTACGTGTGTGTGTCCGTGAGCCGGTGAACATAACTCAAAAACAAAAAGTGGATAAAATATCAAACTTGGTAGTTAAGATAAGAAACTACCCTTTACGTGGAAAACATTTTAAAGATCATGATTTTCTCAAAAATGGCTAACCATTCCGATTAAAATGTATACCTTGAATTTTTTGGGAGTAGCCTATAAGAAAAATTTTACTCTGGATCAATTTTTATTAATTTTATATAACTGGTAAACCGTAAGAGATACACAAGACCTTACTACAAATAAAAATGTAGATCTCGTTAAAATGTATGTCACATACGGTTTTGTTTTCGAGAGGTTGACCTTTTCTGAAATATTCCTGAGTATTTGATTCAGATTTAACGTGCTTAAACTTCTCTGGCACGGAAATTTGTAAACTTCTGGATATGCATAAAAACGGAGTTCAATCACATTGCAACCAGCTTTTAAAATATTTGTCTATCGTTTTAGTCTAGTGTATTTCCTTATTTACCTTCTGGTGAAATATTGGAATTTAATTTTTGGTTAAAATGCAATACTGAGTACGTGGTAGGGAAAATAAATTTAAAGTAACAAAATACATGAAAAGAAAACAAAAACTCCCTGTTTTTAAGAATGTTCTTCTGTCTCCATTCTTGGTGCTCGGAATCATTGCATAAAACTGGGCCAATTGAGATTGTCGCAATAGTTCCAAGTAAAGCACCTTGTCTTGCCTACGAAAAACAAAAGCTCTCTCATAAGAAAACAATGAAGCAGGTTATGACAAGCGAATGGTGGCTCCAGACGGGCCGATAAAGAATCAGAGCCGACGGAAGGTCGCAGCGATAAATTATTGCTGGGAGTTCGGAAGCGCCGCACCGGGCCACTCCCCTACGCGCTAAATCATCGCTCCGTATACCTGAGGAAAGGAAGAGCTCAAGCGAGCAATGGGGCTAGAAAAACTAACGACCCACGGCCGATTTAAACACCCCATAAAGTCTCCATTTACCCACATAAAATTAGCGATATTTTCTGTTTGTCTCTTCGCTTTTTCAGCCTACTTCTGGTCAAAGTACATGGTATTGGTTTAAGAAGGCAAATTTAAAGACGTTATCTTGTTCTTACACCAAGGTCGCAGGTTCAAACCCGGCGGAGGGCAGTGGCTTTTATCAGATCGCAAATACCTCAACATGTTTTCTTGTGTCATCTATGTTCTATGAGAAATCCATGCTCCAAATATAAACTGCTGTTTCAACTTGAAGTACCCGAGATCGGTAACTCAGGCGTACATCTGGGACTAACATGCGCGAGATCATGGGTTCGAGTCTCTCAGCCAAGCTCTCTGGCCCATGGATTTTCAGGAGTTCCCTGGAGAGGTTTCTTTATCACCCCGAATTTCCTGTTCATTCCATTTCATTCAACCGGGTTCCTTCAGAATTGCAAGTGTTGGCGAAGGTTGCACCTCTCCGCGCTTTGGGAATAACAGTGATTGGCCACAGGGTGACGCTGGAGTCGTCAGCAAAACTTAGAGAATTCAGTGACACCCAGCGCGGATTTCCAGCGCTGCCCGCGTTGGAATGAAGAACTGCTTAGAATTCGTTAGAAACCCACTTCTATGGCTGTCGCGGTCAGTTTCTTTGGCCACCACGTTGAATATTCTCGTACCATCCTGTCCTTCTGGGGTCTGACACTCAATAAGCCTAAGGTGGTGGTTGTGTGGAATCCTCTCCGGAACTAAACTAAACAAGCCAAGATCGAACCTCGAAACTGCAGGGTCAAAGCAGTGGGGTATTCCTTGCCTACAAGTCGATGTTTCAGATACGTGGAGATGACCGTCCTGTTAGCGTCTTGCAGGGATAAAAGCGAATCAGAAGTGACTGCTGTTGATGCAGTGACATGTTGCGATTGTTTGCTATGCGTGGTGCCAAACGATCTTCACATATTAACAGTGCTATGCTGTTTCCTATATATTCCAAGATATTTGCAACTTATAGAGGGAGCTTTATGTTGGAAATAGCAGGCTATATTTGGAGCATGAACTGTTTGTACCACATAGATGGTAGAGGAACACTTTTGAGGTATTTGCAAAAAGAGTGTAGTGATAGATTCCATATTAGCATGACTTTCTTCGGAAGGGTAATAAAACCATGGTCCGTCTCAGATTTACGGCACGTAAATGAGCTTCAAGCTTGAGCGAGAGGCCTATGAATCAAATTAATCAGTCTTTCACGACCAATATAGAATAGGATGCTCAGAACCACAGTAATTAAAGAGCAACCTGGTACCTTAGTAATTCGACTAGCCCTCAATATCATAGCAGGTCTCCTTTTAATAACACTATTAGGAAATACTGGCAGAACAATAACAATATATATTTTTTTGTATATCATTTTTATAATTCCTTTATGTTTTATAAATATAGGTTGATACTTAATTAAACATTTAATATTTTTGCCATAAGTTTCATTTTACTATTATTCAACAGAGCCTAGTCCGGTTAAACAACATGTTAATTAGTCAACAAGGGTCATTGACTACCTTATTGTTCCTATAGAATCTATAAACTTATCCTTTTATTTGAATTAAATCCAGATCAAAGAATACATTTACTATGAAAGGTATTGTAATATTAATTATTTGAGAAATATTTACTTTAAAATAGGCAGTGTAAAGTTTCAAAAGGTAATTATATTCCAACCGTGTCTAAACAGACAGCAGAATTATTTATTGCATTCCTGTCGAAAGTTCTGTACAAATACTTCTCCAGAAATAGGCCTAATAAAGACGTGGGTGTGAGATTGTGAACATTATAGCTTAAAAACAAGTCGCATATATCCAGCGCTTTCAAAATGTATTGGATTTCAATAAATTCCCCCCACCCAAACTATGATATACATGGAAAATTGTTTGAAATACCAAGTTTGGTGTTTAACGGACCTATCGTTTTTACTTATGCTACCCGCAGACACACATGCATACGCACAGACTCAGGGGATCTCAAATCATGTATTTTTCATGACTCAAGCAAAGTTTTTCTGGTCCCCATTTGCAATCCTCAGTTAATTTGCAAATCCATTTAAGTGTCTCATTACTGCAGATTTTCCTCACAAAGCTCTAGTAGTTCACTCAGAACTATGTGAACAAAATGTTGCATTTTCTCGTGTTCGGTCAGTTTGAGCTGCAACATTAATTACATTTTGTCGGGTATAAATGGAGATTATACCAGACCCCCTGAAAAATATCCTATTCAAGTGTTGAACGCGTTTCATTTGAGTAACATTCACACTTTGACAAGTCGCCGCCATATTTTGAACAGTTTGGCCAGCATGAGAACGTTCACTACTCACTAATAATGTTAAGCTTATTTCCTAAGTCTTCGAACCGTTGATTCATTCAGAAGTCGTCTGCTTTTATAAACCCTTCTAATAATTAATAAACACATTGAACAGTTGAATACTGCCCATTATAACACACACAACGAAGAAATGTAAGAAATGCAGATTGAGTCAACAATCGGAGTAATAATATATTATAAATCAGTTCAAAACCCCGCATTTTCTGTTCTTCAAAACGTCTAGTTAGAAGATTTGGTCAAAGATAGATCGCGAGTTTTGAATCATGAAATGTTCTGTTTATTGTCATTTTAAACGCGCCATCTACATTGCAGTTGGCCCAACTACCCCTATTTTACGTGGCAGATATACCTACGTGAGTTAAAAGAGTTGCAGAACTCAACAGGTCTGTTTCTAGTTAAACCCGCCAGAGGGAAACTGGCCTGAGCGACCTACGTTTAACCCTCTTGCTTATCAGCGGAGACGATGAGCGGGTCGAGTGACACATAAGCGATAGTCCGGCTGCTATGTGATTGAAATTAGTTCTCTTTGATGGCCAGGAGGAAACCAGAAGGAAAAGAAATGACAAATCCGTTTGAAAAAAAAATGAGTATCACATTTAAAAATTGGAACTAATAAGAAATAATATCTTCGAAACGGATAGCTCTACAATATATATATATATATATATATATATATATATATGACATAAATTATGTATTTTAATGCTATCTACATTTTTGTGTGTTTTTTTTTTTCTCTTACGGTTTACAAGTTAAGATCAGTTATCCATACTGAAGACCTTTATAGAAACTATTCCCAGAAACTTCAACATACCCATACATTTTATTTGTCATGTAAATATCTTTAATATGCGGTATATTAACCAAAATAGATTGAACCAAAATAAAAATATTTTGAAAAATGTTCCCTATAAAGGGTACCATGGAGTAGAGGAATTTTCTTGAGAATCTTCGTGTAGCATTCTTGGAAGATGCTGAACTTAAATACCAAGTTATAAAAATACCCTTTTTGGATTCAGGGAGCCACAAAACATTGAAGTTTTAAGTGGAATACACCACCTTCTATATCTTCTATGTACATCATTAGTACGTGCTAGATGAAGTACTAATGAATACTAATTAAACAGTTTTGAAAGTTTGCTGAAGGTTTCTCGAAAATAGTAACTATTAATTTGCATAAGGTTGTTTATTTTATCTATTGATTGCTCTAGCTCGGTAGGTCCATTGTACATAGTGGTTAGAGAAGGTAGTATATTTCACCCAACAATTCGACATCAAGATTTCACCGGAAATACATGTTTTAGGACCTACTGAATCCTGAAAAAGCATTTTCAGAAAAAGGGCCGTGTGTGTGTGTGTGTGTGTGTGTGTGTGTGTGTGTGTGTGTGTGGACAGAATAGCTAAAAAACGAAGACCGTTAAATACCAATCTCCTAAAGATAAGACACGAAGATTTTCAAGAAAATCCCACTACCATTTACATGGAAAAAATTCCGAAAATTTAGTTTTCTTAAAAATGGCTAACGATTTGGATTAAAATACCATATACCATTTCCATCACAAAATGTATAACTTTAATTTTCTGGGAATAGCTTCTAAAGACCTGTTTATTCTGGATGAATTTTGCTTAATTTGGCATAACTAGTAAACCGTAGGAGATAGACAAAAGCTGACTATACAAAAAATGTAGGTTTTGATAAAATACACAAGCTATGACATATACATTTTTTTCGTGGAGTTTACCGTTTTCGAGATATTCCTTGCCATTAGTTTCAATTGTAAAGTACTTATATTTTCTAGACAGAAAGTGGCCGTTTTTTTTTTGTTCTACTCCTGGCCAAGCAAAGAAGCGATTAGCAGTGACAGTCGCATAAGGACAGCTTTTAAAACATTTGACTATCGCATTCCGTATTTCCCCTCTACTTATTAGGAACTAAGTAATTAGAACATTCTGCTAATGTTTATCTCGAAAGAAGAAGAAACTTTTGTAAGAAATTTGTCTTTAGAGCAGCTAGAGAAAGTCACGTAAGTGCAACGCATCAGATTTTTTCTTTAATTATAGCTATATTCTTAAAACACATAACTGCAACTATTTAATTCATAATTTTCATTAAGTTAGTACAGAAAGTAGGCAATTTTACAGTCTTGGTGGTCAGAGGTTGAAAAAGGTGAAACTGTTGGAGTCACTAATGTGAATATTTGTTTACAGCTAGTCCTTAATTTATAGGGCACCTCCCAGCTGGCGCTTCCGTGACCCTCATCAAAGTCCCCTGCCCAATCTCAGGAGAATGATGAAGTTGGGTCCAGGCAAAAGTTTGACGCTCCCTCCTCATGCCTTGTTGTACTTCTCTGATGTGTATATACAAGGTGCGGCAGTAAAACTTTAAGGTCACATGCACTTAACTGGAAAAAACACTCGAGATTTATAATAGGCACTTGTAGAATTGTTAATGTCTCAAGTGTGGGGATAATATACCTTGGTCAAGAGACACAACCCCTTTCTCCATTCATATGACATTGTTCAACGGTTAGCTTGGGGAACATAGCAGTAAAAAAAACCTGGTGTGTTACACTCACATTACTTTCTCTGGCTACTCTAAAAACAAGCTTTTTAGAAAAGATAATTCTTCTTTCAGCACCACGCTAATCGACATAAACATTAGCAGAATTTTATTACTTAGTTCCTTATAAGTAGACTGGAACTAAGGGAATGCATTAGGCTAAAGTGATAGTCAAATGTTTTAAAAGCTGTCGTTATGCGATTTTCATTGGAAATCGCTTATTTGCTTGGCCAGGAGTAGAACAAAAGAAAAACGGACTCTCCCGTCTGAGAAAAGTTTATGTACCTCACAACTGAAACTAACAAGAAATACCTCGAAAACGGTAAGCTCCACGAAAAAAATGTTTATGACATAACTTGTGTATTTTAACAAGACCTAAATTTTTTGTATAGTAAGCTTTTGTCTATCTCTTACGGTTTACTAGTTATGCCAAATTAAGCAAAGTTCATCCAGAATAAACAGGTCTTTAGAAGCTATTCCCAGAAAATTCAAGATATACATTTTATTTGTGATAGAAATGACTAATATGTGGTATTTTAGTAAAAATTGTCAGAGCCAGTTTTAAGAAAAACAAACTTTTGGAAAATTTTCCATGTAAAGCGTAGTTAGGGGTGGGGGTATTTTCTTGAAAATCTTCATGTCACATCCTTGGAAGATACTAAACTTAAATACCAAGTTTGGGATTTTATTGCCTTTTCATATTTGAGTTATGTTCACGATTGTTTTCTAAAAATGATTTTTTTGACCTCAACACCAAGATTTTTTGTGAAATCTCGATGTTGAATTTGTGGGTAAAGTGCAATATCATCTCTATTGATGTACTATGTAATAAGTTGAAAAAGTAAGAAAGTACATAAACCGAGAGGAAATTATAATATTACGAAAGGAGAAGATATTCCAAAATATGAAAATACACTGCGGATATGCGACGATTTGCTTATTAATAGGTCTTAAATAAAAGTACTTTTATTGTTCACGTTTTATAATAATATTTATAATAATACGAGAACGATACTATTTATATTAGTTTAATCAGATAATTCACTTATGAACTTTCTCATACTTTGCATTTAAGTAATTTTTCTTTCTCTAACGTGTATGTACACACAATGTATATAGCAGCAAGAGTAGGTATTCTATTCCACCCAAAAATGGGATGTCGAGACTTCACCGGAAATACATATTTTAGTAGGACCCCCTAAATAAAAAAAAAACATTTTCAGAAAAAGGTCCTTATGTGTCTGTGCATGTGTGTGCGTGTGTGTGTGAAAAGTATAGTTCAAAAACAAATCCCCATCCCAAATACCCTTTACGTGGAACATTTTTCGAAAATGTTGTTTTTCTTAAAAATGGCTCTAAATTTTTTAGTTAAAACATTGAATGATAAATATATTTACATGACAAAATGCTTATCTTGAATTTTCTGGGAATATCCTCTAAAAACATCTTTATTCTGGATGAATTTTGCGGAATTTTGTATAGCTCGTAAATCGTAAGAGAGACAAAAACTTACTGCACAAAGGATGTCTTAAAACATAGTTTATGTCATATACAGCTTTTATCCTGGAGTTGACCGTGTTAAGAGATATTTATTTTTATTGGTTTCAGTTTTAAAATACTTAAATTTTTCTCATACAAGAACTTGTGAACTCCTAGTCATGCAAAAGAAAAAAAAATAATAATTTCAATCGCATAGCAACCACTTTAAACACTTGAGTATGTATTCCCTTATTTCCTTCTGCTTATAAGAAACTAATTTATAAGACCATTTTTGCTAGTGTTTATCTCGATTTAATTGAAGTGGATGGAAGAATATCAATAATTTGTTGTAGAGATGTAGAAAAATTCGTGTGAATGGAACACATTACATTGTTTTTGTGTAGTATATTTTTGTCTATGTCTTACAATTTACCAGTTATGCAAAAGTCAGCCGGAATAAAGAAGTCTTCAGAGGCTATTTCCAAAAATTTAAAGATATACATTTTATTTGTCATGTAAATATATTTGCTATAGGTATTTTATTTAAATTCGTTAAGGTCATTTGAAAAATCGAAATATACTAAATTTTTTCCATATAAAGGGCAGTTTGGGTAAGGGGGATTTCCTTCAAAATCTTCGCGTTCTTGGACAGTACTTAACTTAAATAACAAGTTTGGTATTTTATGGACTTTTCGTTCTTGATTTATGTTCACACACACGGAATTGTTTCTAAAAAGTATTTTTTCGCCCTGAATACCTATATTTCCTGCGAAATCTCGATATCGAATTTTTAGGTGGAAGGTAGCTTCTCTACTACGTAATAAGTAGAGAAAGTAATAAAAAGAACATAAACCCAGAGAAAATTATAATATTATAAAAAACCAAGATATTCCAAAATATGAAACCACACAACGAATACGCGGCGATTTGTTTATTAATAGGTGCTAATTAAAAGTATTTTATTGTACATATTTTATTATAATACGAGAACGATATTATTTATATTAGTTTAATCAGATACATT
Organism: Hymenopus coronatus; assembly: GCA_030762935.1. NCBI lineage: Eukaryota > Metazoa > Arthropoda > Insecta > Mantodea > Hymenopodidae > Hymenopus > Hymenopus coronatus. The sequence continues at coordinate 93,533,288 of CM060881.1, read as the reverse complement.
CAGTCATGAACTATCTGAATAATTTTTACTTTCTCTAACGGATAAGTATTAAAACAATGTACATTGTAGCAAGAGTCAAAAATTCGATGTTAAGATTTCACCATAAATCTAAAGACGAAGCTTGGCATTTATGTTTTAGTTTTTTTCAAGAATGTGACAAAGATTTCTAAAAAAATTCTAAACTACCGTTTACATTTTTCAAAATTATTGTTTTTCTCAAAAATCACTAACGATTTTGATTAAAATGTGGTATATTAAATACATTTACATTACAAATAAAATGCATATTTTGAATCTTCTGGGAATAACCTCTGAAGACCTCTTTAATCTAGATGAGTTTGGCAGAATTTCGCATAACAGTTAAACCATAAAAGATACACAAATCCTGATAACACAAAAAAAGTTGGTCTCATTAAATCACAAAGCTATGTCATATACATTTTTCTTGTATAGTTAACCGTTTTTGAGATATTCCTTAATATCGGTTTCAATATAGCTTTTAAAACATATCACTATCACTTTAGCATAATGTTTTCCTTATTTTCCTTCTACTTGCAATAAAGCAAGTAATCAGAACAATTCTGGTAATATCTCAATTTGCATGATATAGATGAAAGATGGAACACACCAAATTTTTAAATCTCCCTTTATATTCCTTATAATAACTTTTAATTACCTCATCTTTTTTCCATATTTCAAAAGATTGTTAATGTGATATAATTCCCATTATTTTCGTGGTCGGTTTACCCCCCCCCCTCCCGGTATTTAGGACTGACAGCCTCCTATTAATTTAATACATTTTACAAAATTAAAAATTTAAAAATATTAAAGTCAAATTTATTACGAGGCGTATCCGCCACCACAACACTAGTGTCGCAGTTCCACAGATGTGCACTTCACTATCGGTCCACCGACTCCATTACAGTCGCATCGTGTTGTGTTTACAGTTGTTAGCAATCGTTCAAAATGTTTAAGACAATTTTTGATCAAGCCGACTGTGAAGTGTGTTCAATAACACGGTTTTTGCACGCTATAAAAATTAAGGTGTTATTCATCGTCAACTTGTTGAGATTTATGGTGAGAAAATGGGCTAGGCTAATCGATGATGGACGATCCTATAAAGTGGGCGGTGTTCTGTTGTCACTGTTGGTTTGGTTGAACAAATATATAAGGCAATTCGTGAAAACAGACGGTTCACAACAGGAATGCTTTGTGATGTGTTTCCACAAAACACGATGTTCAACAATCCCTGTCTTCACTGGTGGCAGCTTTCTTTGAAGAGGGCGTACAAAAGTTGATTCCTCGCTATAACAAATACTAAAACAATGGTGGCAAATATATCTAATGAATTAAGGAAGTTCTTCCACATATAAATAAATATTGTGAAAACAAAAATTTTAGCTACTTTTTTTCCAAATTGGTATTAACATTCCGAACACGCCTTGTACTTACAAGGAGTAAATAATCATTAAAGTGTGATTATAACTTAAGCAAGTTTATTAAACTGTGTTATTAATCTAACGATTCAAGAACGAGAAAAATATAAAAGAAGAGTTACTCTAAAGTACAACTAAAATTCTTTCTTAAATAAGGTTACCTATCCTAAGGAGACATTCCAATTTAAAGCATACTTTTTTGTTAAATCAAATCTGATTAGCTTTGAAATGGTTGCATGCAATATATGGATAACATGCACAATATTATTTTTATGTATACATATAGAATAGATACCTTTAATATTGAAATGCAACTAGTATGACAGGGCGACTGTGTAATCTGGTAAATACTTGTCTTTCAGAATATGTATCTCTGCCCGATTTTCGGTGAATATCAATTATTATGAATTATTAAAAATTAAAAAAAATTACCTACATTGGGTTAAAATTAGATTAAATCAATTAAGATCACTAAAGTGAAAGGTAATTTGTATTAGTATACATGGTAAACATTTCATTTCATCCATTATTATTTAATTCGAAAAAGTATGCTCTTATGTATAAAGTTTGTACTTTGCAGGAAAACAGTTGAAGATAAAGGTATCCGGCATTCAGCATATAAAATGCCGTGATTAACTTATATCAAGAATGAAGTTAGACAAAAGAAAACTCATGTATATTACAGATAGATTAAGGAGTTTATTTCTAACGACAGAAATACAAATTATATTCTATACCCTATCAACAAGTTAAAGTGAACTTAATTAAGAATCTGTGATAGGAAAACAGTCTTACGGACGAACTGCAGATCAATCTTGAATGAGGCATTCCAATTTTCATTGGAGTTTTTGAAAGAGCGATGTAATTTTCAAAATCAAACATTTCTGTTTTTCTTAAGGAAAAAAAACTATGTTGCAAGCTGAACACTCTTAAACATTGGAAATAAAAACAAAGCTACTTTATTTTCAAATTAAGATTTAGGACGCCTAGTTTTATTAATGAATTTATTGAGAAAAAAAGAGAAATAGAAAGTAATTGTAATCAATAATTTCATAACGTTAAATCACGGATGTACAACTTTGTATGCAAGGGATGTGGAGAAATCCATTTGCCATGCGTACGAAAAAGGAAGGCAATTAAGTTACAGAAAATTCGGTATGCAAGAACTCCAAGAGAATTGTATACCCAGAAACTAAGGGACGCGTGCCTATATGTCAATTTAGAGGAAATACAATTATAGAGTTTAGCAAGACAGGGTGAGGAGTTGTGTCTCAGATACTAATATAAGCAAGATTTGGCAAGACAGATCGTAGAAACTTTGGTGGGACATACTATGGCCGGCCAGCAGGTTAGTAAACGAATGTACAGTGCTAAAATATAGTTACTCGTGCTACAATATTTTCAAGCGTATTACTATGATAGGTAGCGCAGCTCAATAAACGAATTAGCGGCGATCGGTAAGAGATTCCCCGTATAGCAGATTAGCAGGTCACTTTATCAAGTTCTTAATACGAGTTACAGCTCCTCGTACTTAGATTCAGGAACAGTAGTTTATAGTCATCTTAAAAAAAGGAATCTATGTAGTTATTGAATATTGTTAAATAAAGCAATGTTTTGGAATATTCTTAAAAATCGACTTAAGAGTAAATTTGATTTTTTGGTAGAGTAGGCTTTTGCCCTTTTTACTTTCTCTACACGTACCGTATATAGAGAAAGCACTACAAATTCGATACCGAGATTTCACTGGGGGTCACATTTATCCAAGAAAATCATATTCAAAAAAATCTGATGTGTTCCATTCACATGACTCTCTACAATTTTGCAATAAATTATTGTTAAAAAGCTTATGCTTCTATTTACTTCCTGACAATTGAGATAAAATTAGCAGAAGTAAGTAGAAGCGAAATAAGGGAGTATCATTGGTTAAAGTGAAGATTGCCATGTGAATGAAGTTCCTTTGTTTGTATGGACACGTGTTCACAAAGTCCTGTATGAGAAAAGTATGTTTTTTATAGCTGAAACCAAAAACAAGGAATATCTCAAAAACAATCAACTCCACGAAAAAAATGTGTATAACATAAATTGTGTGTTTTAAGGTGCTCTACATTTGTTTTGTTGTGTTTCAGAGTCTATTCCCAGAAAATTCAAAATATTCATTTTATTTGTCAGCTAAATATCTTTAATATACGACATTTTAATCAAAATCGCTAGAGCAATTTTTTAGAAAATCAAAATTTTCGAAAAAAGTTCCATGTAAAGCGTAGTTTGGGGTGGGGGGATTTTTCTGAAAATCTTCGTGTCGCATTCCTGGAAGATACTAAACTTAAATACCAAGTTTGCTATTTTACCGACTTTTCGTTTTTGAGCTATTGTGTTCACAGACACACGGACACATGGACACACACACGGACCTTTTTCTGAAAATACTTTTTTGGATACAGGGACCCTAAAACATATATTTCCGGTGAAATCTTGGTATCGAATTTTTGGTGGCGTGCAATACCTTCTCTATACGCTGTGTACATGGTGCGTATAGAGAAAGTAAAGAGGTCCGTGTGTGTGTGTGTGTGTGTGAGTGAGAACACGACAACTCAAAATGTCGGTAAAATATCAAGCTTGTTATTTAAGTTTAGTATCTTCCAGGGATGCGACACGAAGATTTTGAGAAAAATCCCACCACCCCAAACTACACTTTACATGGAACTTTTTTCGAAGCTTTCTAAAAAATGACTATCGATTTTGATTATATCATATATTAAGGATATTTACCTGACAAATAAAATGTATATCTTGAATTTTCTGGGAATAGCCTCCGAAAACTTAATCTGGATGAATTTTACGGAATTTTACATAACTGCTAAACCGTGAGAGGTGGACAAAAACTGACCACACAAAAAATGTAGAACACGTTAAAACACACAATTTATATTACATAAATTTTTTCGTGGAGTTGATCGTTTTTTAGATATTCCCTGGTTTTGGTTTCTGCATGGAAAAACTTACTTTTCTCATACAGGAATTTGTCAACTCCTGTCCATACAAACCAAGGAACTTCAGTCACATAGCAACCAGCTTTTGACTATGAGTTTAATCTATGGTACTCCCTTATTTCGCTTTTACTTACAAGGAAGCAAGTAATAGGACTATTTCTTCTGATTTTTTTTCTGATTAGCATGAAGTAAATAGAAGCCTAAGCTTTTTAACAATATTTGTTACAGAGAAGTAGCGAAAGTGCACATCAGATTTTTTTTAACATAAATCGATCCAACCCACGGACAAATCAGTTATTAGTTTCCATTCTGTATACGCAGCAAATTAATCTGGTGCTGTCCATTCTATTCTCACCCATGCTTGCCCAGAGAGAAAGATTCACAGCCTACAACTGGAGCAACTGGCTGCCTGCATGAAAACTGTCCGGAAGATCTTACTTGAAAACTACATTGAATAATCTCCTCTCTTCTATCCTTCTTACGTCCATATCGTACAAATAATTTTTCTTTCATTTCACCTATTACATGTGATGCGCTTCCATTCGTTCTTTCCACCTCAAAAAGTTATATTTTATTTTCTCCAAAAAAAAACAAAAAAAAAACAACTGTTGTCGGAACTTCATTTCTTCTTTCATTTTTATTCCTTAAACTTCAGATACTTGTTCCGTTAAGTTTCTTAAAAATTAGATCACAAATATGATTTTTCCTTTTTGTGATGTGTCGTCTCATAGAATTTCCTTCAGTAGGTACGTTGTTTTGCTGCTATGAGTTGAATTAATAACGCAATGACAGTCACGAATTAGTGTTAACAATTTATTCGTATGTACATGAATGGCATACACTCAAGAGATCGATAAAGGAATACCAATAAGTTGGCGAAATAGGAAACTTTTAGTAATATATTTTCTATGAACTTGTCTTTTATTTATAGCCTATCGGAAGATCAAAACGAAAAACGACCCTTGTACATAGTGTATACGGAAGGTATTGTAATGCACTAAAAATTCGATACTGAAATTTCACCAGAAATACAAGTTTGGGTCCCCCTAAATCCAAAAAAAAAGCATTTTTGGAAAAATGTCCGCGTATGTGTGTGTATGTCTGTGTCTGTAGACAGCATAGCTCAAAAACGACCGTTAAATGCCGAACCTGTATTTATGTTTCGTACCTTTCAAGGCTGCGACACGAAGATTTTCAAGAAAATCCCGCATGGATCTTTTTTCGAAAATTTTTATTTTCTCAAAAATGGCTCTAATGATTTTGATTAAATGACGTATATTAAAGATATTTACTTGACACATTAAATGTATATCTTGAATTTTCTGGGAATAGCATCTGAAGACTACTTTATTCTGGATGAATTTTACGGAATTTTGCATAACTGCTAAACCTAAGAGATGGAGAAAAACTTACCACACAAAAACTGTAGAGCGTGTTAAAACACACAATTTATGTTAGATAACTACATTTTTTTTCGTGGGGCTGATGGCTTTTTAGATATTCCTTGTCTTTAGTTTCAGCCTTAAAAACTTATACTTTTCTCACACAGGAATTTTGTCATATAGCAACCGGCTTTTGACTATCATTTTAACCTATGGTACTCCCTTAATTCACTTCTACTTACAAGAAAGCAAGCAATAAGACTGTTTTAGCTAATTTTTTCTCGATTAGCATGAAGTAAATAGAAGCTTTTTAATAGTATTATGTTGCAGAAATGTAGAGAAAGTCATATGAATGGAACACATCAGATTTTTTTTCTATTTTTATACAGTTTAAATCAAAACAACTTAGGTTAGTTTTGAGAGATCAAACAAAAACTTACATACTTCCATATTTTTTCCCTGTCTGTTTGTTTTTATTTACCTTTTGGGGGCGGTGGGTAAAAGGAGAGAGGAAGATCCAGTAGAAAAGGCGGGAGCAGGAAAGGGTTATTTGTATTATTATTATTATTATTATTCTTTATGTTTATTTCATGCCATTTTATTGTGTTGACTACACCATAATGGTCAGTCTTATTTTACGTCTTGGGGAATTTTGTTCTTTTCGTCGGTAGTGTTTGTAATTTTGTATTCATTAACAAGTTGTAGTTGCTTTCACTTACAGAAATGTAAAAAATACATCATACATTGTAAACTTAAATATGTCTGTACAATTTATTATTCAATATTAATTTCATTTGTTATAGTATTTAACCCCACTTTTACTATAAATAGCACCGCAGGCGCATTAGTTTCATTAGATAATGTTGATATTTACATTTTTGTATCCATAGTTACCTGTTCGTCAACAATGTTAATTAACATAGTTTTACTATATTCCAATGTATTCTTATATCCATTCTGTAATAATAACCATTATATATTATAATGTATGAATGTTACAGTCGTAATGACGACTGTAACGTGAAAAGAGCAAAAAATAAATAAATAAATAAATAAATAAATAAAAATAAAGAAAGGCAAGAATCACGTTGAAAAGAATAAAAATGATACAATGAAAAGAAGCAGCAAGAAAATAAAGAAGGCAAGAAGATAAACAAAAGGAGTGACGAAAATAAAGGAATAGTGTAATGAGAAGGAAGAAATGTTAGGAAAGAAAAAGGAAACACGAAGAGAAAGTGAGCCCCTGGCAGGGATAAATCCCTAGTCTGGTGACAGGTAGGTGGAGGGGATTGTCTGAATCTCATTTGGTCCAGCGAGTCCCTGGGAGCCAGCCGCTCCCGCGAGGGAATCCTTCACCAACTCCGGACAAACTAAGAGCCCCTTCGGACGTCGTCGTAGTCGAGAAAACTCCCTCTGGCGTAACAATGTGGTGCCCAAAATAGAATCCGATATCTACTTCCTCTTGGACAGGACTAATTTCCTCAATGTGGTGGCTGGAGGGTACGACCAAAGATTTTGAAACAATGGTGTTCAATCTTTTTGCTAAGAGCCAGAAAGTTTAGTCGACATTTTCATTGCGTTACTGTGCTAAAAGAAGATTTAGCTGCTTCATATCAGTAAAGTTAGGTTTGTAGCGTTTAACACTCGCAGGAGATGACGCTGATGATTTCTGGAATGATGGAGTACCACAGAATGCTAGCGGGGAAAATAAGATAATCCGGAGAAAACCCCGCATGCGGTCAACTGGGATCCTAACAGAGGACCTCAAAGTATGTATTCTATCGTGTGTATATCCCGGCATGGAATTTTTGGGCTAAATGTAATGCTTTCTCTACTTATAAGTTATATGTGGTAGAGAAAATACTAAGTGTTTATAAGAAGAGCTTACAGTAGTTATATAAATGTAAGCAATACCGAATGGGTTAAATATATGCCTTGAGTTTTCAAGAATTTTTACTTTCTCTAGCCCCATATGTACAATGTATATAGGGATAGAGAAGGTATTGTAATGCACCCAAAAATTCGATACCGAGATTTCACCGGGAATGTATGTTTTAGGGTCCCCTGAGACCGAAAAAAGCATTTTTAAAAAAAGGTCCGTGTGTGTATGCCTTTGGACAGCATAGCCCCAAAACAAAAAGATCGTTAAATACCAAACTTGGTATTTAGGTTTAGTATCTTCCAAGGATGCAACACGAAGATTTTTAAAAAAATCCCCCTACCAAAACTACCCTTTGTATGGAAAAAAAATTCGTAAATTTTGATTTTCTTAAAAATGGCTCTAACGATTTTGATTAAAATCCCGTATATTAAAGCTATTTATGTCCGAAATAAAATGTATATTTCGAATTTTTTGGGAATAGCCTCTGAAGACCTCTTTATTGTGGATGAATTTTGCTTGACTGCTCAACCGAGAGAGATAGAGAGAGAAAAAAAAAAGTACTACAGAAAAAATGTACCTCATGACAAAACACACAATTTTTGCCCTTAACGCTTTTGTTGTGGAGGTAACCGTTTTCGAGATATTCCTTGTTATTGGTTTCAATTGTGAAATACTTAAGCTTTTCTCACACAGGAAGCGTCCGTTTTTCTTTTGTTCTACTCCTGGCCAAGCAAAGCAGTGATTTGCAATGACAATCGCATAACGATTGCGTTTAAAAAAATTTAACAATCACTTTAGCATAGTGCATTCCCTTACTCCCTTCTACTTATAAGGAACTAAGTAATAACATTCTGCTAATATTTATCTTGATTAGCATTCTGCACAAAGAAGAAGAATTTTTTGTAGGAGTTTTGTAGAGCAACTAGAGAAAGTCATGTGAGTGTAATACATCAGATTTTTTATAGAAAGGAGAGGCAAGAAAGTCATGGCTGGCCCCGTAGAACACACCTGCCTTTTGCGAGGGGTCTGCGATTCCCAGTTTCGGGGTGGGACTTTTCTCTAGCCAACACTATTGCCTTAATCTTCCCAGAGTTCGGAGCTATGACTTAAAGTGTCGTGTAAATATAATACACCAAGGAGAAACACCTGCAGCATTGCTATGAGCAATCGCTCCTAAGGAGAAGCCACCGATATCACCAAGATGGATATAAGGCGGCATTCAAATGGAACAAAAAAATGTGAGGTGTTCAACTCACAAACTCTGCTTTCAAAAGATTATTCTTTTATCTACATCATGCTAATCGAGATAAACATTAGCAGAGTTGGTCATATTACTTGCTTCCTTGTAAGTAGAAGGAAAATAAGGGAATGCACTAGGCGAAAGCGATAGTCAAATCTTTTAAAAGTTATTGCTATCTGAAACAATCTCTTTTGCATTGTCCGGAGTAAAACATGACGGATGAAACGAAAGTTAACTTCCTGGAAGTATGAATGTTTTTCTTCATTATGTCGCTTGAATTATCTCAATATATATCGTGGAAGTACGTTAATTATTAAAACGTGGGCATGACTGCACAGAATTTCGTCTGATCTGCTGGAACAATTGTCGTCTGCTAGCTGTGTATTTGTCATTGCATTCTTTCACTCCATGCGTTTTAAACCTGCTGCTACTTCCGAGACCCCGGAGATCATAACAAAGTCTAGAGGTAACATGCTAGCCTCTGGTTCCCAAGATCACGAGTATTGCAAAACTTCTGGAATCGTGACCCTAACCACCAAACCAGCTACCAAGCCCACTTATCGGGGTTTGTGATATAATACTTTGCTTACTTAAAGTCACAGCGAGCAAACTTTGTACAGTCTGCATCGAAAGTGTTCCGCATATGTTTGTATTCAAAGTGGGTAGTAAATAGTGTTCATTTTATTTTATTTTTTAACCATGGTTCCTATGTTTTCAAAGTTAAGTGGTAAGGTCAGAGCAGAGAAATAGTTGCAGATGTTCTTGATTTCATGAAACAAGAGGCAGAGATGAAGGAAGAAAATGTATGCTCCCCGAGTTCTTCAAAAGCCTGCAGAAAGTGAATGAAAGAGTATCCAAAGCAACTGATATTTCACCAAGTTCCGTTTCCAGGGTTCTCAAAGATAAGAAAGAAGGAATAAAAAAAATTAATGTAACACTTTTAAATTAAAAGATATGGAATAGTTGTGTAGCCAGTGAATTGCAGAAATTGGCAGGCCAGAATGGGAAAATGTATGTGCATATGTTGAGAATAATGAAAATCATTAGAAAGAATTGTAAAAAATCAAAAGAGAATTCTAATCCAGGATAATGGTGCAGAAAGTAGCGATAGCGTTGATGATGACAATGACGTGAGCGAAGACTGTCAGGTGTGGAAGAATTGGAGGCAGACGATTGCCATTGTTTATATAGTAGATCATTTGTATAGATAATTTGTAGATATGAACATAAAATGAAAACACATGTTTATCAGTGCAACGCCGTATTGTTCAGGTGCATAAGAGGTGATAGATATTGACTGACTGTGACAGGCACTCTTCCAGCATGCATGCATCGACTGGTGAACTGTTTATCTGAAAGTACAACTCGTTTCCTAGCTCTCATTAAGATTTTCACATGTCCAGATCTGTTACGCCAGTTATACAAACCCGGCGTGAGGGTGTAAACATTCTTATTAAAGACGTTGATCCCGCGTCGTAGATTTACAACATGTAAAAGAAACTCAGGACTGATAAAGAAGCATCTGAGCGAAACTAAGCTGTCTTTCACACCCAATATGGAATGGAACCGCAGCAGTTAAAGTGTGTCCATAAATAAAACTCAAAAACTCAATATATTTTAAAAGAAGAGAGGTTAGTAGAGAAGAAAAAAAAACCAGCAGCTTTATAAATTCTTAAATCAAGCAAAACAGTTCAAAAGAGGTGCAAAAGAAAAAGTAAAACTATAAAATGGAAAGGTTTCTGATGAACCAAGCTATGATGCTGGCCTCAAATAATGCTTTAACCTTGTAACTCATTTCCCGCAAGTTAAAATTTTTCTCACATAAGAAACTCTCTCAGTTGTTAATAAGATACTTTGATCTGAAGGTTTAAGGAGATCCTTGCGTTGGTGTTTTACATACACTGAAAAAAGAGTTTTGAAAATATTTAACATTTGCTAAACATTAAGCAGACATGTACTATAAAATGCGGAAAAAATTGTTACAAACATTATTTTTCAGAAATTATTAAAAATTTTTGAAAAACTATTATTTCAACTATTAAAGGATATTTATTACACCTACAGAATGTAAACTGTTCAGCTTTCTAGGTTGTATAGTATCTAACAAAATGTTACTTATATATGGCACATTTTAACATTGTCAAGATAGGGCACTCCGTACTCCGTTAAGTAGTTTAAAACAGAAACGAATAACAAGGAGTATCTTGGAAACGGTTAATTGCACGAAAAAAATACATGATTTCTTTCTTAGTAAGTTTTGGTCTATCTCTTACGGTTTACGTCCAGAATGGACAGGTCTTCAGAGGCCATTCCCAGAAAATTAAAGACAATACATATCGTTTGTCATAAAAATATCTTAAAATTTGGTATTTTAATCATAATAGTTAGTCCTTTTTGAGAAAATTATATTTTTGGAAAAATGTTTCACGTAAAGATAGTTGAAAGTCTTCATGTCACATTCCTGGAAGACATTCAACTTAAGTAAAGTTTGATATTTATCGGAATTTTCGTTTTGGATTATGTTGCACTACATTTTTCTGAAAATTCTTTTTTTTTTCTTCAGAGTATCTCAAACATGTATTTCCGGTGAAATTTCGGTATTAAACATTTAGGTGGAATACAACACCTTCTCTATCTACCACGTGTGTTATAAATGTGTGTATAAAAGTAAAGGAATATTAATGCAAGAGTGCTTCACGATTATTCAAGAACATCATTTATATACGTAACGGGCACTCTTATGTAGGATATGCATAGAAATGTTCTGGAAATGTATTTATGCTATATATAGAATACACAGACTTTGTAATTAAAAAAGCAAATCTGATGTTTTCTATTCACATGACTTTCTCTACATCTGTATAACAAATTATTCTTAAAAATGATTCATGTAAATCGAGAGAAACATTAGCCTAAATTGTCTTATTACTTAGTCGCTTATTAGTCGAGGGAATCTAAGGGAGTACACTAGGCTAAAGCGATAGTTAATTCTTTTAAAGTCTGGTTGCTATGTGATTGAAATCCTCTCTCTTTGCATGACCAGGAGATGACAAAGTCCTGTACGAGAAAAGTTTAAGTGCTTTAAATTTAAACTAATAACAAGCAATATCTGGGAAATTGTAAATTAAAAAAATGGTATATGGCATAAAAGGTGTGTTTTAACGAGCTGCACATTTTTTGTGCAGTAACTTTTGGTCTATCCCTTACGGTTTACCTGTTATGCAAAAGTTATTCCAAATGAAGAGGTCTTCTGAGGCGATTCTTTGACAATCCAATTTATATGTTTTATTTGTCATATAAATATACTTAATATACAGTGTTTTATTAAAAATTATTAGAGCCATTTTGGGGTAGTCAAACTTTCCTAATTTTTGTCCATGGAAAGGATATTTTGGGGTGGGATTTTCCCCAAAATCTTCGTGTCGCATCCTTGGAAGATAATAAGCATAACCCATAAGTTTAATATTTTACCGACTTAATGTTTTAGTTATCGTGTTCATAAACAAACACAGACCTACACACATGTGGACCTTTTTCTAAAACGAATATTTCGGTGAAATCTCGGTATTGCATTTTTGGAAGGAGTGCAATGTCTTCTCTACCTATGTATGTACCATGTACTAAGCAGAAAAAATAAACATGTTTTCTATTCAGGAGATCATAAAATGTGTATTTTCAGTGCAAGCTCCTTTCATGGAATGATTTTCGAAATTTACGACTTTCTAAAAGTGGCTCTAACGATTTTTATTAAAATGACGTATACTAAAGATGTTTACATGGCAAATAAAACCGATCTTGAGGGCCTCTTCGTCCTGATTGCTTTTACATGATTGGTAAACCGTAAACACAAAAAAACAAAAATTTATGTCAATACTTTTCTTTTTACGTATTTATTCATTTTTACAGTATTTAGGATTTCCGAGATATTCCTTAGTATTAGTTTCAATTTTAAAATAGTTATACTTTTCTCAAAGAGGAAATTATCAGCCGTTTTTCTTTTGTTCTAACCCTGGAGATGCAAAAAGAAATGAATTTCAAATTCAATTACATAGCTGCGATAGCTTTTGAAAGATTTAACCATTGCCGTAACTATGAATTCCCTTATTTTCCTTCTACTTATAAGAATACGTTTCTGCTAATGCTTATTTCGATTATTATGAAGTAGACAGATTATTATGAATAATATTTTGTAAACATATTTGTTTGCGGAACAGTTGGAGAGAGACATGAGAATGTAACGCATTTCCTTACTAGGATTACAGATTTCATCCTGAATGAATGATTAACAAAGATTCAAACATACTTCTTGATAAGTGTATATTTTATTTAAAAGATTGCCTGTGTTGTCATTGGTTTCACAAAATTTACTTGCTACGGTCCTAGTATGTTGAAATAATCTATTATCGTTGTACCTTCAGAAGATTTTCACGTTAATTGGGTGTGCCAATTTCAGAATGTCTAAGCACTACAGTGGTATTAGTTAACGGTCGTATTGCGTCGTAGAAACTTGAGCAAGATTTCAATTAGCATTTGTGGTTAACCTTAATAGACCAATTCACATAAAAGCCTGTTGAACTACTCGCAGAACATGTATGAACAGATAGATCCGATGAATCATTAGCTCTGGATCTCAAATGTTTTGCTTTCTAAATTTAGTACACACATAAAGTTGATATTCAAATAAGCAGGTAGGGATAACATTCGAAATATTAAGTGTCATAGAATTTTGATATAAATGATAGAGTATAAAGAAGGGATGAATTGGATCGGTAAAGAAGGGATGAATTGAGTAAAAATAAATAAAGGCCCTTCCTCCCTAAAAAGAATTTTATGTCCAAAATTCAACTTTTAAGAATTAAGACAAGCATTGGTTCTGTTTGATTAATGCTCTTGAATTCACTTGTCAAAAACAAACAAACAAACAAAAAATGTTGGAACGAAAAATACTGAACATCCGGCTACAAAATAAAATACGGATTGCCTAATTGGAGTGGTCAGAGAGCTGACTTCTCATCCTGAGGTCCCGGGTTTGATTCCCGGCGAGGTGGGGAATTTTCCTTTAACCAGAATTATTCCCTATTCCTCACAGAGTCTGGAAATATGTATGCGAGGGTGAATGTGTGCGAGTTTGAAAATAAAAAACTATTTAAACGCGCGCTAGCTCAAGTACCTCGCTTGGGTGCTTCGTGGCGCAGGGAATCGTGGGTTCGAGTCCCGCCTTGGACATGGGTATTTGTATGTTTGCGAGTGTGTGTGCAAAAATGAAAAACGGTAATTCAATAGAAAAATAATGGACATTTTATGATAAAGAAATAAAAGGAATAAAGAGCCGCAGTTCCGACAAGCCTCCGATCTGAATTAAAAAAAAAAAAAGTGAAAAGATACGACCTTATATGTTAAAGGGTGCCATATAAATAAAACAATACAAATAAATAAACTACGAAACAATGATATCAGGAGGCCACATTTGGGGACAACAGGACCAGGAAAGGAGAAGAGATGGCCCACTCCACATTTTAAAGGTATGCAAGGGTATTTTATTTAAATATTATGTCTACCTCTTAGGTTTTACCAGATATACAGCTCATTCAGAATTAATAAAATTCAAGATATGCATTTCAATGACAATGAAAATAGCTCAAACATGTATTTTAGTCAAAATCATAAAGCCATTTTTGAAAACATCGCAATTTTCGAAAAAAAAATTATGTAAAAGACAGTTTGGGATGAATGTATTTTCTTTAAAATCGATGTGTCGCATCCTTGGAAGATCAAATTTGGTATTTTAACATTCTGCGTTTTTGTGTTACAAATATACAAACGGAAATGTTTCTAAATATCGGATGTGTTCCATTCAAATGACTTTCTCGATTTATTTGGAAGTAAATTATCCTCACAAAAGCTAATTCTTCTACCTGTATATGCTAATCGAGATAAACATTAGCTAATACAGTTTTAGTACTTATTTCAAAGTAATTATTAGTGAAGTAAAAGAAAATACTGATCTAAAGTGATTGTTAAATCCTTTAAAAGCTGTAGCTATGATGTTCGCTTTACATGACCAGGAGTAAAACAAAAGAATTATGAAACGAAAGATGACTTTTTGTTTGAGAAAAATATACGTACTTTAAAACTGAAAGCAATAACCAAGAATATATGGACAGTGATTAACTTAAAAAAAATATTGTTTTAACAAACTCTACATTTTTTGCAGTAAGAGTTTAGTATTTCTTACGGTTAACAAGTTACACAGAAATCCTCTAGACCCAGAAAATTCAAGATATAGCTTTTATTTATCATAAAAATATCTTAAACATAAGGTATTTTAATTAAAGCCATTAAAGTGATTTCTGATAAATTCATAATTATCGAATTGTGTATCCCATATTTTGGGCAGGGAAGTTTGTTGAAAATATATTGAATATCAAGTTTTATATTTGACGGACTTTTCGTTTTTGAGTTATATTGTTCACAGACACATAGGGAATACATTGATACTGACAAACGGACACATATACTCATATGCACCTACACAGGGAGGTTATTCTAAAAAATGTTTTAATAAGGGAACCTTAAAACGTGTATTTTCAATTAAATGAGGATGTTCAATATTTGAGTGGAATGTAATATAGTTTCTACCTATGTACTATGTTCTACTGGAGAAAGTAAAAATGATTTTTATTTAAGGTTCAGGGATTTTAAAATAATAATATTCTCGTTTTGGGGCTGAATAGAATATTATGCTATATATGTAGTAATAGAAGTTCAATAGGATTGTGTCTAAAGCTTATATAATATATCGTATGAAACGTCTGTGCTCTCAAGATTCATGACGTCCACGCATTATCTTTGAACGTTTTACTCCAATAACAATTCTAGCTGTAATTAAATTATAACATCTTATATATTACTCTCGCATGACTTTCTCTAGCTGATCTGCAAACTTCTTACAAAAAATTATTCTTCTTTCCACACAATGCTAATCCAGATAAACATTAGCAGAATGTTTTAATTACTTAGTTCCTTATATGTAGAAAGGAATTAAAGGAATGTTCTATGCTAAAGTGATAGTCAAATATTTTAAGCTATCGTTATGCGATTGTCAATGAAAATCGCTTTTTTTGCGTGGCCAGGAGTGGAAAAAATATTCTACACAATGCTAATCGAGATAAACATTTGCAGAATGTTCTTATCAATTAGTTCCTTATAAGTAGGAGGGAACTAAAGGAATGCGACATGCTAAAGTGATAGTCAAATGGTTTATGCTATCGTTATGCGATTGTCAACGATAATCACTTCTTTGCGTAGCCAGAGTGGAACAAAAGAAAAACGGAACGGTATAAGCATTTTACAATTGAAACAAATAACAAGGACTATCTCGGACTGTGTTTTGACGAGATCTACATTTTTATGTGGAAAGTTTTTTTTTCTATCTCTTACGGTTTAGGAGTTAAACAAATTTCGGCAAAACTCATCCAGAATTGCCTCTTCAGGCAATTGAGAAAATCAAAATTTTCGAAATTTTTTCCATGTAAAGGGTAGTTTGTAGTGGGAGGACTTTTTTTTTTTAAATCTTCGTGTCTTATCCTTGGAAGATAATAAACCTAAATACCAAGTTTGGTATTTAATGGTGTTTTCATGTTTGAGCTATGCTGTCCACAGGCACAAACATATGGACCTTTTTCTAAAAATGTTTTTTTGAAATGAAGGGACTACAAAACATATATTTAAAGTGATATCTCGACATCAAATTTTTGGGTGGAATACAATACCTTCTCTGTTCACTATGTACATTGTACGAGCGGGCTAGAGGAAGTAAAAACGCGTAAAATGCTTGCCGAGTTGATAGATTGAAATTGGAAGGTATTTCACTTCAAGGAAATGAAATATTTAGCTCATTCGCTTCGAGGTTGTCACACAAGAGTTTCAGATCTAAACTCATCATAGGGAGGTAGCTACACCACACATTACACGGATTCTCGTGCCATTGTTGTATCCACTCAACCTGCAGATTTCACAATGACAAGTGATACAACCTCCATTTTTAATTCTCTCTCCTTTAATCTTCATCTCACTGTCACAAGGTTGCGTGAATGATTTACAAGACGGAATTTACAGTTCAGCTTCACTGTACGTCGCACTTCAGCTAGAAATCTCTGACACAAAAGCAATGCAGCCTCAGATTTAGCCCCGTTTCAAGCCGGGGGTTCATTTTTCTGGTCATAGTCTGTCTGCATGTAAAATAGAATGAATGAATGAATAAGTGTATTTATTGACATAGCAATATCATTCATAGAATTTCAACAGTCGCACGGGTCGAAAGACCATACGTGCTTTTGTAATACACATTACAAATAATATTAAAACAACAACAACAAAGAATTAAAAGAGTGAACCCGAAAATAAAAATACAAAGATATTCAAATATAGCAATTTAAATTTACAGCACAGAGTAGACCTTCATAATGCACCCTCTTATAATAGACATATATACATATATACACATAATATATACACCATATATAAAACCATAGCACAACAGTGACCTAAGTATGACATAATATATATGTATGTAGAACATTGTAGTCACTTTTGTTTAGTTGATCTTATTCTCTATTGGCAGCCTCCTCAGATCTCAGCTGTCTTGCCTTAAGTATAAATTTACCTAGCCCGTCCATGTTTTCCGTGCCTGCCAGTAGTGTCCAACATGCTTCTATCCCTACATTCGCAGTGGTAAAAAATCGCGGCAAATATTTTTCCCGCCATTCCTCCGTACCCCTACATCTTGCCAAAATGTGGGTCCACGACTCTTCCTCCTCGCAAATGGGACAGATTCTGGTACCATTCTCGTCAGAAATTTTCGTGCTCCTCCATGCTCCTAGTCTAATCCACGCGAGATGTAAAATAGAAAAGGATGGGTCCCGCGTTTGCTGCAGTGTCAGCCCCACGCTTGCCAAAATACAGAGCCTCTGATAATATCAACTTTGTTTGTTCTGAAAATCAAGTGTAGATGCCTTCTCTCTGGTGGATGCCCAGTCACAAGGCCCAAACCCCTACTAGACTGAAGATTGGGCAATAAACGAGGCAATCTTTTCCTGCCCTACACACGGTTTTGTGAGAAAATAATTAAGTTATCACAATTGTCCATAATAGTTTGCTATACTATGAATCCTGAGTCTTGAAGTACTTAGTTCCAATATTTACATAATTAAATGTAAATATAGTAAGATACAGAATTCATTTGAAATAATATCATTAAATCTACTTAAACTCAGTAACAGTACTAAAGCTCTCTCCATTGAATCTTTTAAGAGGTCAGTGAAGCGCACTTTGATTTTAAATCGTTTTATTGTCTGGATGAATTTTATAGTACTGTCAATTGTTTTTGATCTTACTTGTATTTGACGTTACTTCACAATGCACTTTGTTCTGGCAAATAAACTTGTCTATCTATTGTAAGTCGCCATTGGCGATGCCATTTCAAAACAATTTGAGGTCACCTTGTGATTTACCGGGAAACATGCGGCTCAGTTGAGAAATTTAAGTCGTACCGGAAAGTTGTCATGGTAGCTCAATGGTAGAACAACCGGCTAGAGACCGGGATGTCCGTGGTTCAAATCCCGGCTATAGGATTGAATGTTTCAGTGAGACTCTACATATTCAACTCCTGTCCTACACACGATTTCTGTGAGAAAACAATTAGGTTATCACAAGAGAGGCAACATTTAATTTTTAACTGTTAAACTCATAAATGAGAAAGTTGTTGCATTACAAAAACAAATTCTGTTCTAAACAATTGACATACATTTAAAATGGTTTAAAGGCTTATTTTCCGAGAATTTATGACACTTCAAAATTTTGACACTGTTTTTAGTGATATATATGCATTTTTTAATTTTGCATGTAAATAAACATTTATTTTAAGTAAAATCTTGATCCGCAAAGAAACTTGTCTTAAAAAAGATTATTCATTCATCTATATCATGCTAATCGAGATAAACATTAGCAAAATTTATCTTATTACTTGCTTCCTTGTAAGTAAAAGGGAAATTAGAGAATGCACTAGGCTAAATAATAGTCAAATTCTTTAAAACCCTGTTGCTAAGTAAAACAACAGAAACTCCAAGAAAGAGAGACGAAAGGTAAGATACCGTTTGAGAAAAATGTAAGCAGCTTAAAATTGAAACCAATATCACGGAGTATCTCGGAAACGGTTAACTGCAACAAAAATGTATATGCCATAAATTGTGTGTTTAATGAGATTTACATTTTCATACAACACATGTTTGTCTATCTCTTACAGTTAAAGCTGTACAAAACTAATTCAGAATGAAAAGGTCAGCAGATATTATTCCCAGAAAATTCAAGATAATTACTTCGTTTTTCACTAAAATGTCTTAAACATATGGTAATTTAATAAAACATAATTAGAGCCATTTTTGAGAAAATAAAAAATTTCGAAAAATGTTCCATGTAAAGGATAGTGGAGGTGCAGAGGTTTTACTGAAAATCTACGTGTCGTATTTTCGGTATTTAGCCAACTTTTGTTTTTTATTTATACCATCCACAGACATACAGACACGGACCATTATCTAATATTTTCATTTAGACTACATTAAAACATCTATTTCCGGTAAAATATCAGTAACGAATTTTTGGGCGGAATACAGTACATTCATCTACTACACACCTTGCACGTGTGTGCTAGAGAAACTAAAAATATAACTTAATGTAACTTCACGTCGTCATATATCAAAACTAATTCAATACACCCCTCACAAACCGAAATATTGAGTTTTATTTCTGCTTTGAAGTGCCCATTTGAATGAAGTTGTGAAACATTGTTTAGAACGTCAACGAAAAGAAGTTGACAGTTAACTAAAATAATGTACCAATCTCGTAAAAGTCTTGTTCCTCAAAACTGCAGGTTGAAAGCGGAATCAATATTAGAATTTCAATCTAAATAAAGACCTGCAGCTCACCTTATTTTACCCCAAATTAACTCGCTGGCAGCCAAACGTGAATTATTAGTGTTATGAGCACCTTGGAAGCATAGTAAATGCTCTTGTAAAACGTACGAACTCCAATGTTAAGACACACCGTAGAATGCAATTTAAAAGCTTGCTATTATAGGACTTTAAATTGAACTCTATTGCGGCAAAGAAACTGATGATATAATTACAATTAAAGGTTTAGATCATTTGTTTGTGCCTTCAAGGCAAGTTACTAAGTAAAAGTATCTATATGTAGATGATGTAAATAATATAATGCCAGCATTTAACTAAACTTATTTAAAAACATCTGTGTTAATTTTGATTTCTTTATTTACTACAAAGAACTTTGCAATTCTTAAACAGCTAATCCATTGTGGACCCAGTAAAAAATTGGATGCAGTAACAGCAGTCTTGGCACTGAAAAAAAAAAGTGAGTCTTACTACGTTTTTTGTGAAAAGTCCCTTCAATGGCTTTGGCTAGCAATATCAAATGTTCGAGAAGTTTCTCTCTCTCTCTCTCTCTCCCTCTATATATATATATATAACTTAGTTGTAAAAGTCAGGACGACTATCAAAAATCTGGTGTGTTCCATTCATATGACTTTCTCAAGCAATTCTGCAACAGATTCTTCTTATAAAAAACTGATTCTTCTCTGTAGTTCAATCTAATCAAGATAGCAGTATTGGTTGTTAAGTATTAAATATTTGCTTGTTAACGTCGCGTCAATTAGCAGAATCATATCTGCGCCGCCGGTGTGCGGAAATTTCGTCTCGCAGGAGCTTCTTTTATATACATGCCAATAAATCTACTGACATGGGGCTGCCGTTTTTAAGCAGACATAAAGATTATCGGTCTTCTTTATAAGTAGAAGAGAAATGAGTGAATACACTAGCCTATAGCGGTAGTCAAATGTTTTAAAAGCTATTACTATGTGATTGATATTCTTTTTTCTTTTTTTTTTTTTTTTTTTTTTTTTGCACGGCCCAAATATTATAAGGTTCTGCACGAGAAAAGTTTTAAGTATTTTAAATATATCACGAAATATGGTTAACTCCATGAAAAAAAATGTATATTACATAAACTCCTTTAACGAGATTTACACTTTTTCTGTAGTACGTTTTTGTTCATCACTTGCGGTTTATCAGACATGCAAAATTCATCCAGAAGGAAGAGGTCTTCAGATTTTACACCCAAAAACTTCTAGACGTACATTTTATTTGCCACGTAAATATCATTAATATGTGCTATTTTAATCAAAATTGTTAGTAATTTTGAGAAAATCAAAATGTTCTAAGCTTTTTCCCTGTAAAGGATAGTTTGGGGTGGGGGATTTTTCATCAAAATGTTCGTGTCGCATCCTTGGAAGATACACAACTTAAATACAATGTTTGGTATTTGACCGAGTTTTCGTTTTTTGAGTTATCATGTTCACGGACACACCGGATCTTTTTCAAAAAATGTTATTTTTGGGATACAGCGGAATCTGAAACGCGGTGAAATCTCGGAATTGAATTTTTGGGTGGAATACAATACCTTCTCTACATAGTATGTACATTCACATGCATGCTAAAGAAGTAAAAACCAAAATCCTGTTGCATATTGCAATTTGGTGATATCTGAATGTGATATTTGGTTCTATTCATGATATTGATTTGAAATTAAATATTAATCTATTAACTATACTTTATGCAACGTTATTAGTCTTTAATTATGCTCAACATTCTTAGCGTATTCTTAGCGTATCATTCTATATTGACTGTGAAAGGCTGCTTAACTTTCATCAGAGGCCTTTTTATTAGAAGTTGCGATTGTTTTACGCGACTAAGTCTATAACACTGGACCAGCGACTTTACTTCCCTTTCATAGGAAGCGATGCTGAAGATTTTTACGTCGGAAACAATCCATCGCCTTCCACTGGGTTTAGATCCGCGACCTAGAGTGCCGGAAGCTAACACTACACCCAGACCACTGAGCACGATAGCACAAAATTTATCGACACTCTGAAGAATATTCAATGCATTACTAATTAAAACTCGTTAATATTACAAAGAAGCTGCAATGTGGTTTAAGGAATTGTCTTTAGAACTGCATCAGATAGAGTAACACATACTAAACTAGGAGAATTAATTATTCTACATGGTAAGTAGTCAAGTTTATATCAGAGCTATTGAAAGGCAAGAGATGCCAGTGGTTGATGTACATTTGGCTCAAAAAGCAATAAATTGCTATTTGTTTGCGATTATAGCCTCAGTTTTGCGTTAGCATTAAGCTGAGAAAACTGGAGCTGAGCTAAACAGAAAGGATTCCATTACCGCGGGAACCGCTAAATGACTGGAAATGCGATATTTGTGAAGTTGGCAGCGAAAGCACAAACCACGGCTGCCGACCGGAAAGCTAAATTACTGTTTCTCACACTAATTCGAACATATGGCATTGTTACAAGAAGCCATAATTTCAATACAAATTATAAGTACTAAAATTTACTTACCGGAGTCTGGTCAGGACTCCGGCGCTGTATCCTCTATGTACATTCCTCCCCTGTATGATTACTGGTTTTACACACATATACACATTGCACAAACATTTAACACTCATGCCCAAGGCGGGACTCGAACCCACGATCCCCTGTCCACGAAGCACCAAAGCTAGACGCCTTAGCCAGCGTGGCCATGGGAACCCGCTACTTCAGAGTATGTTGTAGTTTACATATTATGTTTACAATATAAATGCTTTCGGTAAATTACCATGGAGTATTTTATTATTTAGAGTTTTTAATTTAACACTTGAGTCAAATAGTAATGAAACAACTCAGTGAAAGAGAAGACCGAGCTAAATGATTGTCTTTCTAATGTCTTATAACCTGGTAGGTAATATTGGACGATGAATAAATTAAATGGTTAAATGAGCCCGGAATCCACAGAGCTTAACCATGGCGGCAGGTGCACGCGCCTGGAGTTCCAACGTCATTACATGCAGGTAGTCCCACAGGCCCTTACAGTTTCCATCGCTTTTGAAATAGTCATTGTGACATATGGAGCGAATTGTTAACTAGGAAAGTATCATTACAAATCACTTTATGATATTCATTAAATAAATCAATTAAATAAATATATAAATAAATATATATATATGTTTTTGTTGTTTTTTTTATAAAAATGTTACACAAAATGAAGATACACATTAGTGGGCGTAATCAAAGTAATGCACATATTCAACTAGGTATTTTGTTAATTTTTGGCATATAGTAACCGAAGTTCAACACAAATGTATTTATTGCAGTTTGTACAAACACCTGTTTTTTTCTGTTTTTACTTTTGCAGTCCACACAGCATCATCGTGAGCTTGCAGTAGGTTCTATTTCCGAACTATCTACACCAAATATCTCCTAATTCTTTCAGTTACTTAGTTGGCTAAAGATTTTGACAATACCTTTTGCTAAAGATTGTTGAAAAGAAAGTTGTCTTAAGAATCATCAGCTTCAACCTCATCCATTACTTCCTCAATCAGCTGTCGAATTCTCTCCTCTTCTGCCTTCTAAGAATATGTCATATTGAAGTTATAACACTTAATATACCAAAGGCATCAAGTAACATTAAGCAAAGTCAATAATGGAATGTGAGCGCAACGGAATAACTATGCGGAGCCAACAATAAAATGACCAGTGAACGCAGCTAGTGATACCATAGAACTGTTAATCGTAAGTTGTCCGGAAGTGTTATCAACTTATCATTGAACTACCAGGTAAGCCTTTAAACTCTTATTTTACTTAAATTTACGGAGGAAATAGCTTCTTGGAAGCAACCGCCAAATACTTTGAGACCAGGAAGAATGTTTTCACACTAACACAGCCATCGCTTGTATTTACATTATTACGTTACCCCACATACGCCATTTCATGTCGCCCTCCGTGGTGTAATGGTTACCATGCTAACTTCATATACCCGGCGGAGGACGATATAAACATCCTTAGCATGGCTTCCTTCGGAAGGGAAGTAAAGCCGTTGATCCCGTGTCGTAGATTTACGCCACGTAAAAGAACCTCAACCCGGATAGAGAGGCCTCTGAGCAAAATTAAGCGGTCTTTCACGCCCAATTTAGAATGGGGCGCTGAGAACCACAGTAGTTAAAGAGCGCCCAAAAATAACACGCCATTTACATTTACATTTGCCATTTCATTAATACATATTTAACCTGGCCTCTTTACTGTGCAAAACAATAAATATATAGATAGGTAGAGTCAGACTGAAAAATTCAATGCTATAGACTATGAATCTCGGGACTTTAAGCACTTACGATATTTTAAGTCGCTTTTGAGGTATGTTATCTCAAAATAATTTTAGATCACCTTGAGGTTTGCCGGGAGGTTATAGGAATTTAATGCAAATGTTGTCATGATAGCTCAGTTGTTAAGAGACCGGGAGATCCGTGGTTCAAATCCCGGCTGTGGTATTAAATTTTTTAGTCTCTCTCCACCTATACAACTTCGGTCTTACACACGGTGTGTGTAAAAAATCAATTAAGTATAAATCTATGGTTTTCTTTTTAAATTTAGTTTTCAGGGCTTAACATTTACTTTATATGTTAATTTTGTGGCATGAATGTGTGTATGGCAACTCATGTAAAGGACAAGAAGCTCTTATGTTTTTGTAAAAAGGGGCTCTGGTCTCTTAAGAAATGAATAAAGCGGGCTGTGACCTCGTAAGGCTTGAGAAGTTTTGACACCGACCACCCTTGATCCAACAGTGCAGTTTTCAGGAGAGCGCGTTTCAACTTCTTATTGTGTGTTTTGTTATTCAGCGCTACAGACTCTCTTCATAAAGAGGCAGAACTAATTTTAACATATGACGCTCGCCTTTCACCTGTTATTTTAACAACACCAGCATAAATCTTCATGGACAGAAACAAACCTATTGTTTACAGTGTTTTGTCTTCCACACAAGCATTTGTGAAAAATAAGCATAAATAAGTGTGTTCCTTTGAGTTATCAGAAAGTTAACTTGCAATGATATGAATTGAAAATACCGGAGAATAGGGTGAGAAAAATGTTGTGAATGTAACGTTTATAGGTGTTTAATTTGTCTTCTAAACGGTCTACATTATGTTATTATTAATTATTATTATTATTATTATTATTATTATTATTATTATTATTATTACTATAAGAACTTTAAAGAGTATATGAGTAGGCTTAAGATTCCAGAAAATTAATGAGTTATATTAAAAATAAAATCAAAATATTATATTCGTGTTGAAAACAAATCTGATGTGTTCCATTCACGTGACTTTCACTGTTCCGTAAACAAACTTTTCTTACAAGAGATTATTCTTTTTATCTACATCATGCTAACCGAGATAAACATCTCTGCAATAAATTATTGCTAAAAAGCTTACGATTATTTTTACTTCATGCTAATCGAGAAAAAAATAACAGAAATAGTCTACTAGCTTGCCTCCATGCAAGTAGAGGGGAAATACTTTAGCTTAGGCTAAAGTATTAGTCAAAAGTTGGTTGCTATGTGACCAAAGTTACTTTGTTTGTATGTATGGACAGGAGTTGGCACATTCTCGTATGAGAAAAGTATGCGTTTTTTTTAAAGCTGAAGCCAATAACAAGGAATATCTCAAAAACGATCCACTCCACGAAAAAAAATGTATATATAGCATAAATTGCGTGTTTTAGCGAGCTCTTCATTTTCTGTTAGGTAACTTTTGTCTACCTTTTACGGTTTTCCGGTTATGCAAAATTCCGTTAATTTCATCCAGAATGAACTAGTCTGCAGAGGCTATTCCGAGAAAATTCAAGATATATATTTTATTTGTCTGGCAAATATCTTTAATATACGATATTTTAATCAAAATCGTTAGAACTATTTTTGAGAAAATAAAATTTTTCGAAAAATTTTCCATGTAAAAAGTAGTTTGGTGTGGGGGCATTTTATTCAAAAACTTCGTGTCGCGTCCTTGGAAGATACTTAAATACCGGACCTTTTTCTAAAAATTCTTCTTTTGGATTCAGGGGGTCCTAAAACATGTACTTCCGATTTTTGGGTGGAATACAATACTTCTTCTATACACTAAGTACATACTACATATAGAGAAAGTAAAAATACGGCATTAATGGTCACAATGTATTGCCAGATACTAGCAAATAAAATAATTAAATAGCAAGGTACAGTTGCAGATTACTTGAATGTGAGTAACTTTTGCACCCCGTCTGTTTATACCCAAGCACTACACAATGGTGCCATGTCTGTTTATACCCAAGCACTACACAATGGTGCCGTGTTTGTTTATACCCAAGCACTACACAATGGTGCCATGTCTGTTTATACCCAAGCACTACACATTGGCGCCATGTCTGTTTATACCCAAGCACTACACAATTGTGCCATGTCTGTTTATACCCAAGTACTACACAATGGTGCCAGGTCCCCTTTAACTGAATTTCTATATGCGTGTCTTTATCTTAATACTCCATTTTTTTATAATAATCGATAATACCGATTCATTAACGACGTCTGTTATTTTTTCATTTTAGAAATTAAACATTCGACAGGCAAGAATGAAACCATGAACGGCTGGCTGGTGGCTCTTCTGAATTCTATGCAAAGCGACGCAACTACCTCGGCTATTCCTCAGATGAGTTGTTCGCGCTCTATTCCTGTTATATGAAATGTTTCAGTTGTTTATTTAGCAACAAATTTCATTTCAAGGCAGCAAGTTTGTAATACCTGAGAAATAGTGGAGCGAGACCTTCTGACAAGAAGATTTATTTCTTCCTTATATCCTTTGTAAGCAAATCATTAAGAGTGCAAGTCGAAATAAATTCTTTAACATAATAATAGATTTCGATATTAAATATAAATTTTATAGGGGGAATTTAAAGGAAAATATTAATTTTGGGAGAAATGATTTTATAGTTTACCTAGGCATACTTTCCAGTTTTATTTCAAGCATTTGTAATCAATATTTTATAAAAATTGAGTTGTAAAACTTCAATGCCATGGCAGCGTTTGTAAAACGACAGGAAATATTACATAGCTATGCAAAACAAGAAATAACATATCATTTGCTGCTCTAAAGAAAAGGCTTTGTCAGAAAAAAGTTCTATTAATCTGCTAAATGTTATATTTGCCACAAGTTAACTAAATAAATGCTCTCTTAAGAAAAAGAAATGGGGAAACAGACGTTCCGACACTAAGGCACTTTAAACTAAATCAGCTATCCAAAGCTCAAGCGTGTGCTCTTGCTGATTACTCTTGCGTTTGTAAGCAGAATTCCCAACACTCGATTCGTTTCTACTTCTAGTTCAGTATTTAATCGAAATAGAAGAACACGTTTTCTACAAGTGTATAGAAGTTGAAATCTTCAACATTTTCCTGTTAGTTTAGAATGATAGCTGAAATACTGCTTCTCAAAACTGCAAGAGAGCGGGTGACTGCCATGCTCTCTGAACAAAGAAGTCATTTGAAAAATTTCATTCTCATACCGTCTATGCAAGAACCCTGAAATTAGCTGATCCTTCACGCGGCCAAATAAAAGTTAGGTATATATTTTTGTGAAAGATAGTAATAGTATTTTGAGAAAGTAAAAATGATTAATATCCAGTTTTAATATTAAAGAAATCGATTTTATATTCTTACATTAATTGCAGTAATTGGAATTATAATTATATTTTGTTATTGCTTCTATATTTTTACTTTCTCTACACATACTATGTACCCATTATATAGAGAAGGGATGGTAAACCACCCAAAAATTCTATATCGAGATTTCACCGGAAATACGTGTTTTGAGATCCCATGAATCCAAAAAAAGCATTTTTAGAAAAATGTCCGTGTGTGTCTGTGTGCATGTGTGTGTATGTGCAGCACAGCTCAAAGACGAAAAGTCCACTAAAAATCAAACTTGGCATTTAGGTTTGATATCTTCCAAGGATGCGACACGAAGATTTTCAAGAAAATCCCCCCACCCCGAACTAATAGTTTCATGGAGCTTTTTTTCGAAAATTTTGACTTTCTTAAAAATGGATCTAAATATTTTGAACAAAACATTGTATATTAAAGGTATTTATCTGGCAAACTGTATATCTTGAATTTTCTGGGAATAGCCTCTGAAGACTATTTTATTCTGGATGAATTTTACAGAAACTGCTAAACCGTAAGAGATGGATAAAAACTTACCACACAAAAAATGTAGAGCACGTTAGAACACAATTTATGCTATATATATATTTTTGGTAGAGTTCATCGTTTTTGAGATATTCCTTATTTTTGGTTTCTGCATGGAAAAACTTATACTTATCTCATACAGGAATTTGTCAACTCCTGACCATGCAAACAAAGGAAGTTCAGTCACATAGCAACTGTCACTATAACCTATGGTACTCCTTTATTTCGATCTACTTACAAGGAAGCAAGTAATACGACTACTTCTGCTAAATAAAAGCATAAGTTTTTTTAATACCTTTTTTGCAGGAATGTAGAGAAAGTCATGTGAATAGAACACATCAGATTTTTAGTAAGGAACATTTCAACACCTTCTCTCTCTGGCTACGCCTCTGGATGGAAAGCAATATGTATTTACTTAGTTCCCGTAATGAAGCATTATGGAGAGTGAAACAGAAGACACGAGTCAATTTCCTATAAATACATCTCTTGATGGGGTCAGAGGCAAATGCTTGAGAATCGCTAGCATAGACGACGGCGATATTTTCATGTTTTTTCTATGTGATAAACAGACATGGAGAATAAATCCTTCTCTCCCTCCTGTACAAACACATCGCCCCTCCTCAGTGAAATGGAGGAGTAATGACTTTGTTTCTGTGCTGCTTTACATCTCACTGAATCTGTAAAATGTCAATTTTCCTTTCCAGAGTCAGAGTAATGCGACTGGAGAGAATTCCCAGTTTATTTGGATTCTCTGTCTATTGAAAATTTAATGCGTTCGACTCTATTTGTGTGTGTACGTAGGCATATCCTCTAACGATGTCCAATACCAGAGGCTGTTTGTTCTTTTTGTACATACACGCGTTTTAAATACAGACACAGAAAGGCAAAATACAGATATCTGTCTGTTATACTCTACAGATGCATTTCCAGCAACCCGAGAAAAATATATTACGCTTTCTGAAAACATTTTCCTTAGGGTTCCAAAGCTACGAAAATCTCCAG
This sequence comes from Hymenopus coronatus, assembly GCA_030762935.1. NCBI lineage: Eukaryota > Metazoa > Arthropoda > Insecta > Mantodea > Hymenopodidae > Hymenopus > Hymenopus coronatus. The sequence goes on along the minus strand of CM060881.1, from coordinate 93,504,190 downwards.
ATGTGTATTTTAAAGTGTAACAGTATACAAAGCAAGACGAAGATTTTGTGGTGGTTAAACAAACTCAGACAAAAAAAAATCTGATATGTTCCATTCACATGATTTTCTCTATATCTCTGTAACAAATTATTGTTAAAAAACGTATGCTTCTATTCACTTCATGCCAATTGAAAAAACATTAGCAGAAATAGTCTTATTACTTGGTTCCTTGTAAGTAGAAGCGAAATAAGGGAGAGCCATAGGTTAAAAGAATAGTCAAAAGCTGGTTGCTATGTGACTGAAGTTCCTTTGTTTGTATGGACACGAATTGATAACTTTCTGTATCAGAAAAGTATATTTTTCAAAGCTGAAACTAAAAACAAGGACTACCTTAAAAAAATCAACTTCACGAAAAAAATGTAAATAAAATAAATTGTGTGTTTTAATGTGTTCTACATGTTCTGTGTGGTAAGTTTCTGTACATTTCTTACGGTTTAGTAGTTATGCAAAAATCCGTAAAATTCATCCAGAATAAAGAATTCTTCAGAGGCTGTTCCCAAAAAATTCAAGATACACATTTCATTTGTCAAGTAAATATCTTAAAAATACGAGATTTTAAGTAGCATCGTTAAGAGCCATATTCAAGGAAATCAAAATTTTCGAACTTTTTCCATGTAAAGGGTAGTTGTGGATGGGGGGATTTTCTTGAAAATCTTCGTGTCACATCCTTGGAAGATACTGAACTTAAATACCAAGTTTAGTGCCCACAGACACACGCATACACACAGACAGAGACAGACAGACAGACACACGGATGTTTTTCTATTTTTTTTTTTTTTTTTTTTGGATTCCAGTGGTCTCAAAACATGTATTTCGGTGAAATCTCGGTATCGAATTTTTGGGTGCAATTCAATGCAATACCTTCTCTATACACTGTGTACATAGTACGTATAGAGAAAATAAAAAACGGTATACAACTGCTAATGGAACAAAATTATGTTATTTTATTATTTTCATGATTATGCTGTCCTATTGACATAGACACTACTCTGTTACCAATTTAATTAAAGTTTTCAATTTGACAAACTTACTTAGTGAGTATTAACAAAATATATGCACTTATTGAGGTACGCAGCATAGAGCAAAGCTGATGTATTTGTGTATTTACTTATTTACTAATATTTCTGCAATTATGTAGGTTACCAGAGACAAAGAAATATAAGAAAGAGAAACAAATTGATTGAACCAAACAATAGCCTATAAAACTATCAAAATAATAACAGTAACACTCAGTAATACAACAAAATTAAAAAAAACAACAGAATATAAACAACAATAACACTTAAATTTATATAAGTATTAAAAAGCAATTAAATCTCTGGGCACAGTCAAGAAATAGCTCGTAAAGAAAGGTGTAAGAACCAGGCACTATTACCAATATTCTTCAATGTATACATACAAAAATAATGGTACTAAAGAAAGAAATATTAATATAATAATACAGGAATTTAAAATTGATATGCTGCGATTGAGATATTGTAGATGACATTGCAACTTGTAGAAAAAAGGAGACTTACAAGTGTATTAATAAATTGGAAATCTCACCAACACATATCGTTACTTAAATATTAATATACCGAAATTAAAAATGTTAACTTGCAGGAAGAAAAAAAAGTTATAAGATACAAACTAATTAAACGGAAAATTATTGGATGAAGGTAAATAATTTCAAAACCTAGGTAGCAAAATAACTCTAATGGAAGAAGTAAAACCTAGATTATCAATAAAATATTTCAAGCAAAAATTGCATTCAGAAAGAAAAAATAATTATTAAACCCAATCCAGTAATATTAGTTTACAAATATTACTGGAGGAATTTGTTGAAAAAAAATATATGTATATACATGAAGCATAATTTATATGGTTTGTTAGCTCAGTTTATCCTAAAATCAGAAAAATAGAAGCATTTGAAACATGATGCCACAGGAAAATGCTGAAATGAGTTGGACTGATAAAATTCTAATGAAAACATTTATGTAAAAGCAAAAGCATAAAAAACCAAATAAGAAAGAGTAGAACAATTTACAGGGAATTTATTAGAACACCAAAGTATTTTGATACATATAATCGAAGATATAATCGAAGACACAATTGAAGGCAACTGATGTTTGACAAAAGACCTATATACTGGCCTTTTACATTTCAAAGTCTCTCCTGACATCGCTAGAAACAACTAAATAGCAACGGCACTTAAAACTGGCAAAATATTGAAAAGCACAAAGGAATAATAGGGCATATCTTGGAAATGCCTGATACACAAACATTTTACTTATTAAGAGTAATATGTTTTCAGTTGGTGAGGTTTATTTTCCCCTAGAACACTGGTCGGAGAGTGTAACCTTGAATGGGCAGACCTCGCTATACCGAATGTTGCGTCGAAATGAGTTTGAATATTTTCTGCAAGGCCAATGATCTTACATTGGTTCATATCGTTGCACAGATAAGACTATTTAAAACAAGTCAGGTAGTAAATTATGTGATTGGTTGTAGGAAAACTGTTAGGCGAAGAAGGAAAGAAAAAATTAACATACTGAATGTATAATTACATCTTAACAATCTGTATGTATCGTGTTGGAGATTTTTGAGGAAGCCAAAATTATTGAACATTTTTACTTTCTCTAGCCCGTATGTACAATGCATATAGCGGATAGAGAAGGTATTGTATTCCACCCAAAAATTAATATCGAGATTTCAACCCTCTGAATCCAAAAAAGAGCATTTTTAGAAACATTCATGTAGGGTCCGTGTATGTGTATGGGCAGCATAGCTCAAAAACGAAAGTCTATTAAATACCAAGCTTTAGATTCAAAGCTAGCATATTCCAAGGTTGCGACACGAAAATGTCCAATAAAATCCTCCGACCCCAAGTATCCTTTATATAAAAAAAAAGTATAAAATTTTGAATTTCTCAAAAATGGCTCCAACGATTGCGATTAAAATCTCTTATATCTAAGGTATTTACATTTAAAGTATAATGTATTTCTTACATTTTCTGGGATTAATATCTGAAGACCTCTTTATTCTGTATGATTTGGTATATAAGTTCAGTAGCTTCCAGGATGCGAGATGAAAATTTTCAAGAAAATATCCTACCCCCAACTATCCTTCACATGAAACAATTTGCGAAAACTTTGATTTTCTCAAAAAAGCTGTAACGATTTTTGTTAACATACCGTATGTTAAAATATTTGCATGGCAAACGAAATGTACATCTTCAATTTCCTGTGAATAGCCTCTAAAGACGTCTACATTCTGGATGACCTCTGTACAATCTTTATATAAGTGGTAAACTGTAAAAAATAGGCACAAATATTTAGGTACCACACAACATATTTGGTCTAATTAAAACACACAATATATGTAGTATACATTGTGTGTCAGTTTCAAGGTACTTAAAACTGTTCTCAAACGGGAGACATATTTATTTTCGTTTCTCTTTTGTTTATTCGCGACAAGTGAAGAGAATCGAATTTCAATTGTTTCACTTAGCGACCGGCTTTTAAAAGATTTGACTATCCTTACGCTATTACATTCTCCTATTTCCCTTCTACTTACAAAGAGGATATTTAGACCAATTCTCGTAAAAATTATCTGGATTAGCATGACGTAGATAAAATAATTATCTTTAGTTAGTAAAGCTTGTTTGTGGAACACAGAGAAAGTCATGTGAATGGAATACAGATTTTTCTATTTATATCGTAGTCTACAGTTGGTGGATTTTTTTGTAAATATCTGCTTCATATCTTTGGAACACAGCTCAACACACACCAACTTTAGCATTTCCTATTCGAGTTAAATACACAAACGTGGACCTTTTAATAAAAATGTTTCTTTGCCTAGAGGGGACCTCGAAGCATGCATTTTCGTTGAAATCTTGAGTGAAATGCAATCCTTTTCATACCAAAGAAGCGGAGAATTTAACATTATATCCACTTAAATAATTCCTAAAGCTATAAATTTAACCTTAAAACTCGCAATAAAAATCATATATATCAGCATATCCTTCTCGATGTTGAACAATTTTTACACGTCGAAGTTAAGTAGAAGGAGAGTTCATCTGGCTGCAATTATTTCTGGTTTATTATGGGATGATATTTATCTTTGAAAAAATTGTTATTGGTCTGCAGAAATTGCCATCCTTTTTGAAGATGATTACTTTATCATCTATTGTGTTTATCGTACTTGCGACGAAGCAACAATATCGATTCTTGAGCAATACCTTCATTTCAAATACTTAACACAACTAGAATAATTACAAATGTGATAGTATTTATATTCTAAGCTATGTATATTTACTAATGTGGCCGCGACAATTTTTTTTAGCTAATTATATTTATCTATGACTTTTATAATTTGGTACAAGCAGTACAATTTTTACTTACTCTATGTACAATACACATAGCGGCTAGAGAAGATATTGTATCCTACCCAAAAATTGCGATTCTGAGATTTTTCCACAAATACACGTTTTGAGACCCCTCCAATACCCCCCAAAAAGTATTTTTAGAAATGCGTCCCCCAATGTGTGCGTGGGCAACATAGCTCAAAAAACGAAAAGTCGGTTAAAAGTCCAAACCTAGTGTTTATGTTGAGTATCTTCCGAGGATACAAATCCTTTCACCCCAAACTACCTTTACCTGGAACATTTTTCGAAAATTTTTATTTTCTCCAAAATGGCACTAACGATTTTAATTAAAATGTCACATGTTTAAGATATTTTCATGATAAAAGTAATGTATATACTGAAATTTCTGGGAACAGCCTCTTAGAGACGTCTTCATAATTGGTGAAATGTAAGAGATAGAAAAATTCACTACACAGAAAATGGGGATCTAATTAAAACACAATATATATATATATATATATATATATATATATATATATATTTGTGGAGTTAACCGTTTTCAAGATATTCCGAATTATTGGTTTCAACATTTAAAGACATCTTCTTTTCGTCTCTATTGTTTACTTTTTGCAACCACAAGAACCGAATTTTAATTGTTTCACATAGTAACCGATTTTTAAAATATCTTATTGAAGTTTAAGTCTGGTACATTTGCTTACTTCCCTTCAACTTACAAAAAAGCTGGCAATAAAAAAAAATATCTTATGGTGCCTCCATTAATATATTGACAAAAGAATACACTTTTGTAAGAAAACAGAAAGAGAAAAGCATGTGAATGGAAGACATATGATTTTTTAATTAAAAACTTTGAAAATATGTATATCATATGATTTTTCTACTTATATTTTCAACTTGTTTTCCCGATTTTTATTTTATTTTTTATTTTAACCTCAGGTTATATTTGATATCGAATATATTTGGCAACATACAATACATTCTTAATAGGACGTATAACTCATATAATTCACATCGGTTTAACAATGAGAGGTTTAAGTGATTCTAATGAATCATTTTTGCTTTTCCTTTGAACTGAGTGTACACTAGAAAGCGATAAACTGTTTTGAATGTTAATGGCATGCCTGGGGTAAACAGTAGCTTCTCGGTTGATTGCTTTGGGACAATATCATGCGACTTCATCGGCAAAAAACCTATCTGTATCTCATCCACACATGATTCAATGTGGCATCAGATAATATGGGTGAGCTATCTGTTGCGGTGCCAACAGCATCCTCAGATTCACATGAGATAGCCCTGTAAGTAGGAAAAGGCTCTTTAGATACAACGTGGGGCACCATTTTACGAATCAACAACAAAATGGCGATGCCATAGCAAAAGATTGTTGATTCAATCGCCTATGGCAACGAAACCACGTGATGGATATATTTGAAACTTTAAATGCCATTTAGTACGAGACGATTTCATTGTAAAATATAATCGATAAAGCGATAAGACTTTTAAATAGAGTATTATGTAATGTATTTAAAATGCCATGTTCTTTGCACGAGCAGGAGAAACAAAACAAAGACTTCCCATCTGAGTATTCAAGTATTCAAAAATTCAAACTTTCAGCAAGAATATCTCGGAAATGGTTAACCCCACAAAAATGATTTGACATCTTTGGAGAAATAAACATTTTGAACGTTCCAGTTATTCAAAAGCCATCCAGAATGAGGAGGGTTACACAAGGTATCCCCAGAATTAATATTCATTTGTCATAAACATCTTAAATATATGTTTTTAACAAAATCCATAGAAAAATTTTTGAGATGATTAACATTCGAAGCATCTTCCATTTTAAGTATAGTGGAGAGTGGGAAAGTTTTATTTAAGATCTTCGTATCGTATCCCTGGAAGATGTTAAATTTAAACATCATGGTCCAGTAATGATCTTAAATACACAGCCACGGGCGTTTATTTTCCTCCCAAACATTACTTTTTGAAGTTCAGGGTACCTTAAAACGTATATTTTCGGTGAAATAGATTGCATTTTTATCTTAAATACAATACTCCCTCTACCTAATGTAAGTGAGTAGAAGAGAACGCAAAAATCAGTAATATTTCAAATCAGTAATATTTCAGGATTAAAAAATATTAATAAAACAGTTTAATGTCCATTACAGCTTTAAAATATATAGCATTTTGGTCAGTATCTTTTAATTCGCATTTGAGAAGATAAACAAGTTTATGAATATTTTTTTTCACTTACCCTTTGGGAAGGAATTAAACACCCTGAAAAACTAAAACTTTGCAGTTTCTGAGGATGCATCATCATCTCTGATTTTTGGAATCAAGGGACCTTAAATTCAATGTAGTCTCTTAAGGAACACGGATGCTGAGTTACAAGATGAGAAACTTTTGAATCCTATCGCATAAAATTCTATTGATACCTATGGTCTTATTTTGACTGGACATTTTTCACGGGCCACCATTTTTAAAAATCTAGCAACATGAATAAATCACCTGACACTTTTTATTGCAAATATGTTTTTTCCCTTACTTTTAAATTTTTGATGAAAATGAAATTTTTACCTGACATTTCAGTATTTGTTTGATTTGTGTAAAAATTTGCATACATAATCGCAAATGTGCTACCTAAAAATATAGGATGTATTTTATGAGCACTTTATATATTGGCTGTAAAATATAATTTATGCTTCAGGCAAAGTTTAATACAGAACTTCATAAAACCAAAAGTTTATTTTCCTACAACTAATATGAGTTAAATTAAATGTTTATACTTCCTATATTAAATTAGCAGAAAATGGCAATATCAAACTTCTATTAAAAATGCTATTGCAGTTTTAGAACATCTGCATTGTTGCGCTAATTAAGTATATTTAATTCTAAACATTTGGAACACAGTCATTGGGCAAGAGATAATGTATTACATTTTGTAACTACAACGGTATGGTCACGTACCAGTGCCAGAAACAAGATTACCTAACCAAACTTTAAATGAACTTTGAGACGGTAATTCTTCAATATCCGCGTGAAAATATCGAAATCATGTTACTAACAATAATATGTAAAAATAAGATGTTTTGCGCACTGAACCGATATTGGTAATTATACTTAATTAAATAGATAGCATTTGTATATAGTAATATAGTATTAATCATAGTAAGGGGTAATAAGCTTTGCTTCAGCTATTATTTTGTTTGTGAATAGTTGTATTTTGTTAGTATTTTACACGCTAAGACGACAAGGTATGAAACGTGGTTTTAACTGTAATTGCACAGATTTCCGTTAGCAAAACCTTGATGTATTGTTAGTGAAGCTTTCAAAAGGAAATATTCTAAAAAGGTTATTGCTCTGTCATTTGTCTTTTGTTGAGTGGCTTTAGGGAATGGAGGCATAAGTACTTGCAACCAATACCAAGAAGGGACGCTATTCATACAGAAGGATGTTTAAGTTCAAAATTCACAACAGTTTTGGGCAGTTCTACGCCAGATTCCAAGGGCGACATTATGTCGGTCGCTGGAGCAAAATCGCGCTACATTGCTCACCGCGGTTGAAACCAAGAAGTCATGGTTTTGCGTTCCCCAGATTTATAATCATGTTTGCAGGTGTCACTTGGTTGTCAACGGTTAGGGTTAATACAGTGTAATATTATACCATGCAATTTTCTTCAATAATATTTTACGAACCAGTGATTATTGTTGTTTTCTTACTACCTCTTGCATTTTCCTTCTGTACCACGCCCTGTACCGAGGAATTCATGCTCGCCGATGGAGAAGAGAAACCTGAGCTAACACCGGAGCAGCAAAGACAGACAGAAGGTAGGGAAATGTCACTAGGTTCCACCCTAACCGGACCAACTGACCCACACAATAACGCCGACGCTACTTTGTCCATTTACCATTTAAACAATATTCTGGACAAAATAACCACACAACGTTGCAAACTTTGGCGACCAACAACGTGGGGCTAAAGACGATTTAGAAGGAAACCTAAAAAAAAAAGCGTAAACTTTTCAACTCATTTGATCATTACTAAACGCCTTGACGACCACGGCTACCACGCTGCACTGACGAGGAAAACTTCAAGTAGCAGCAGACGCTTATTTTTAAGGACCGGGGCAACCTACAACAGTGGATCTCCACGTTGCACCGAGAATTTCATGTCCAGAGGAACGACAAGTCGACGCTGGAAAGTGAAGTGAAGTGAAAGTGCTGAGTGAAGGTGTGTTCCCCTTGCTAAACCAAAAGGCAATTTAAAATCAGTCTTCCCAAATTCAGTGCAAGTGCTACAAGAAACTTCAAAATTAACAACAATAAAGGTCAGAGAACGTATATAATTATATTTTTAAGAAGCTATTTTTAGATGTATTTCTGTTAACTGTTAATGTTTACTTAGGAATCAGAAAGTCATTAACAGAAAAATGTCTGAAACGAACGACACATATGTTGTGAGAGGGGAGCTCAGGTAGTTCGCCTATGCAGTGCTCACAGAACCTTCCTGTATCTCCAGAACGTTCCCAAACACCCGACCACAATTTTGCACCAGCTGAATCCCAAACAAATGCTCAGGTCATCAACCTTACCGACACTCCATCCTTGTCAGTAAACCCACAGAGCTTGAGTGAACTTTTCAATATGCTTGTTGTTAAGATGTCAGAGCAAAAGGCTGAACTAACTCAACAGAATGACAGACTTAATGAGCAAATCAATAAGAAATTTGAGGAACAAAACCATCAGCTACGACAATCTTTTTGATGTCCAAGTAAGCCAGTTTAAGCAATTTAAAGTAGAAACATCAAAACAGGTTGACAATATTGCCAAACAAGTAGAGTCTAAATTTATGGAAATTCAGGCTGAAATTGCTTGCAAAGAGCAGTTAATTTTAAGTAATGTAGATCAAGGTTTATGCAACCAGGCAACAAAAATCTCAGCCATGGTTAATGCAAATAGAGAGCAAATTGACACAATTCATACTAGCCTTAAGGGGGATGTTAATCTTATCAATAGGCAGCTCGGTAGGTTAAGTACATCTTATGTTCAGGTTAAAGAAAATTGTGAAACCTGTTCAAAAAGCATTCAGAAGGATTGGGGACGGAAGTTAGCAGAACTGAGAGCGGAAATGTTAGACAGAAATTCTAGTCTGCAGAAAAGGCTGGAAATTTCGTACAAGGAGTTAAGTGAGTCACATGATGAACTCTGTAAGAAAATAAATAGTTCCGAGTTCCGGAATGCACCCGAACTCGGTGAGCACACTTCCAGACCCACGCCACGTAGTGAATCTTGTCACATGTCAGACAGAAATTCAGAAGTCAGAGACGCAACAAGCCTAACTAATATGTCAAACCCAGGACTATCACAAACTGTAAAGACTGACATACCGTGCCCCAATGTTTTAAGAGGTGTCAACAATACTTGTCAGTATAATACAAACAGTAGTTATACAGATATACCGCTACCGAAATTTAGTGAAGTAGAAGGGAGCTCACCGCTCATATTTTTGGAACAGCTAACTGAATATTTCAAACTTAGGAATATTCCGGAAGCATTAAAAATGACCATAACCAAGAAATGCCTAGATCAGAGAACACTCGACTGGGTACATTTAGCTATGTCTCCTCAGAATAAGTTTAAATTATTTCAACATCTGTTCCTGAACAGATTTTGGAACGCAGCTAAGCAGCAGCGTATCCGCTCACAACTGTGTTATGGACAGTACATTCCGAACAATGAGTTGACCATGTCAGATTATGTACTCTCTCAGGCAAAATACATTAAGCATCTAACACCGCAAATATCCGAGGTAGAATTTATTGAACTACTAACCGGACACTTTCCACTGAGGATACAGAACTATCTCCTAATAGCAAAACCTAAAACCATTCTAGTCATGGTAGACTTACTTTCTGCCTTAGAAGCCCAAGAATATGAATTATGCAGGAATTCTCCACATCAATACAGAGGTCAAAAGGGCACCGAAAGAATCTCAGGGTAGGAATAATAGGCTATTTGTAACCAGAAACGACATACCCAGGGAGCGATATGACCGTAATCTCCCAAGATTTGAAAGAAACAAGAGACACAAGACCTTCCCGGACAGAAAATATTAATCAAGTTAGTTTCTACCGCGAAGACAACAATGTAGAAACGAATATAGAAATTCACCGCGTAGCAGACAATCTGGAGGAAGAAGAAATCTTAGGAGAAGGGGTTCCTTTAGAGGAAGGAACAGCCCGCACGCATCTAATAACGAAAATATGCGTAGTGAGCAGTATAACTCGCATGATCGCAATACTAATCCTTACAACAATGCGCAGAGCGACGGCTACCATGAAATTCACGTGGAAGCTGTGCAGAGTTCTCGCGTACCGGAAAACCCATAAGTAACTTGATGAGGGGTGACGAACACCAAGTTACTGATCTAACCAGCGCGAGTCGCCATCCCAACAATGTTGACCGCTTTCACCACCAACAATGTTGTAAATAGCAAGAGAAAACTTGGAGATTTTGAAGTACCCTATGTATACATCACAATTTTCGGCAAGAACATCAAGGCATCTATTGATACGGGAGCCTCAAGTAGTGTTGTGTCTCACGCATTATTTCAACAATGGAAGCCAGAGGGTAGAGAAATCATGGATCTTCCTACGTCGAATCTCGTCTGTAAACTAGCAGTTGGTCAGGGAACACAAACAATTAAACAGCAATGCCTCATTGAATTTGAAATTGGGTGTAAACGCTTTAATAGTGTATTTTTGATAGTCAAAAGGCTTAACAATGATATTATATTGGGCTCCGACTTTATGAATGAAAACGAAGTAGAGATAGATTATGCACAGCACTTGGTTAGAATTAAGCATAATAGTGAAACAGTGCATGCCTCTTTTGTATACGAAGATGATGAGCAGATTAGCCTGACGCAAGAAGAAAAGGATTTGATGAATAGTGATATTTTTATTCAGCAAGTACACACCCATTTGGAACGTTTAACTGCAAGTCCCCAGGTACCACAATACACCACCGAACCGCTAGAAAGAGAGGGAAGATGTTTGGAGGAACAGAAGAAAGCTTACCCTGCCATTACGGACAACATACACTACGGTCATACGCCTTTGTTAATTATGGTCAGCTGTGCTTCAGGGTTGACAAAAGACCATCGGAGACAACTTTAGGATGTATTATTGTGTAACAAAAATTTCTTCTCAACCATTCCGGGAAATGTAAATGAGCGATCAGAGGTATGGGTGTATACTTAAGCAATGTTGTAAATAAAACTTACTCACGCGGGCTAGATCATGTAAAAACAAAAAAAAAAAACAAAAAAAAAAACATCCAAGTATGATGTGAAAGTAAGACGTTATCCGGAAGAAAATTCGTATACTCCGTAGACTTAAGATTTCATGTGAAATATGGCAATCTTTCTCTTGCTGTCAAATGATTCAATGAATTGTAATTTGTGCTAAAATTTAATGTAATTGTGAGTATATCAGTCAGGTTTGAGCATATTTCTGCTGGATGCAATTAAATGAATGTGTAATCAATTGCTATTGTGAAATTTTAAAGGCATATCTCTTTTTATTTTAATTTGTGTGTAAAGTGAACCATAACAGTGTTTATTTAAGTATTTTAATAATTATGTAATTACACTGATAATTTTTATGAGTAATTGGCATATACACACAATTTGTAAAGTGTGTTTAATGAAAGGTATTGTAATAAGTAATGTCATGTTAAAGAAACATTGTGTTTAAGAAAAAAAAATTGTATTTAAATACAGACGTTGAAATTTAACAAGCGTATAAAGACAATAAGACACTCATTGTAGAAATTGCATAGTGAGCATTCAAGCATACGTGTTGATGAGCATAAAATTGGACTTACATGAACCTTATAGCTCATTAAATTATATGTGGAGTTACTTGAAATGCGTGTGCGCAAGCTTGTTTAAGGATGAATGCAAAGACAAGGATGAATGCACACACATAATGGTAACCAAATCAACAAGATGGACAGTGAATCCGTAAAAGTTGTGTATACTATGTAATTTTGTTTCGTTTTATGTCAATCTCAGTACTTATTCTCTTGTATATATAATGTTAAGCAATTTGTTCGTTGAAAGCAACCAATGTATTCACATCCAGGTAGAACCATGACAACCAGTGACATCCTATTTATTATACTTATAAATATTTCAGTGAACAGGGTTATTTGTGAATATTTGTGTGTATGAATGTTGAAAGTGTATTTCTTGGAAGTGTGTGTTGTTCTCAGAGCAAGTAGAGACCTAGGTTAGGAGAAGAAAGAAGGGGAGAGAGAGTGTTTTTCTTTTGTGCATAAATTGTTTGAGCAACCCAGATGTTACTCAGGTCATAGACCTTGAATGGCCAGGTAGCTGTATATGCTTGTAAAAAAACCCAATTGACAGTGAATATTGTGAAAGGACCAGTATTTAAAATATCAAATTTCTTTGGCAAGGAAATTCATATTCTAAATAGGGGCAAAGTATGAGACGGTAATTCTTCAATATCCGCGTGAAAATATCGAAATCATGTTACTAACAATAATATGTAAAAATAAGATGTTTTGTGCACTGAACCGATAGTGATAATTATACTTAATTAAATAGATAACATTTGTATATAGTAATGTAGTATTAATCATAGTAAGGGGAATAAGTTTTGCTTCAGCTATTATTTTGTTTGTGAATAGTTGTATTTTGTTAGTATTTTACACGCTAAGACGACAAGGTATGAAACGTGGTTTTAACTGTAAATGCACAGATTTCCGTTAGCAAAACCTTGATGTATTGTTAGTGAAGCTTTCAAAAGGAAACATCCTAAAAAGGTTATTGCTCTGTCATTTGTCTTTTGTTGAGTGGCTTTAGGGAATAGAGGCATAAGTACTTGCAACCAATACCAAGAAGGGACGCTATTCATACAGAAGGATGTTTAAGTTCAAAATTCACAACAGTTTTGGGCAGTTCTACGCCAGATTCCAAGGGCGACACTATGTCGGTCGCTGGAGCAAAATCGCGCTACATTGCTCACCGCGGTTGAAACTAAGAAGTCATGGTTTTGCGTTCCCCAGGTTTATAATCATGTTTGCAGGTGCCACTTGGTTGTCAACGGTTAGGGTTAATACAGTATAATATTATACCATGCAATTTTCTTCAATAATATTTACGAACCAGTGATTATTGTTATTTTCTTACTACCTCTTGTATTTTCCTTCTGTACCACGCCCTGTACCGAGGAATTCATGCTTGCCGATGAAGAAGAAAAACCTGAGCTAACACCGGAGCAGCAAAGACAGACAGAAGGTAGGGAAATGTCACTAGGTTCCACCCTAACCGGACCAACTGACCCACTCAATAACACCGACGCTACTTTGTCCATTTACCATTTAAACAATATTGTGGACAAAGTAACCACATAACGTTGCAACTTCCCCAGGGAGAGGAGTGGCGTCACTGAAAAAAGTTCTAGATTTTCTGTATACTTTTTCCGTATAATACTAAATTGAATACTTTTACATGTTCAAAACCACGATTGGATTCAAGAATTTCCTGCAGCTTTCACAAACATGCAACTGCCATTGGTCCAGGTATTTCTTTTCTGGAAATATCGCCAATGATATTCAGAGCATCACTAAGTGGCAGAGTTGCACCATACAACCGATGAACTTGTGATATAAAATAAAAATGTGTCAAATACATTAGCGATAGAAAATGTATACTGATCTTACTATGTACGAAATATAGAAAGTAAAAATGACATGTGAGAAAGATTTTAATTTAAAGTTTAAATTTGGGAGTGCCTATTAATAAGTAGAGCTCGGTTTTTGGTTCCGAATTGCACAGAGTTACAAATACACACAGCTATCAGCGCTATGAAGAGAGGGTACTGGGGGTAGTGGGAAAGAGTTTGTAGAGTAAACAGCACACATTCAGGTATACTCCATTCCAAAAGTAGCTTATTACATATATTGACATTTTGTGTCGCTCTAATTCACAAAGTAATACAATAAAACGATTATTTCGTAATATGATTAGTTCATAAAAAAGCCTTGTACTTTTCAAAATAAAAATACATAGCTTCATACAAAAAATTTAGGAAATTAATGTGTACAGCTTTGAAAAGACAATGAACATGAATCAACCAAGCTCACTCAGAATTCGTTGCAGTGAGTTACAAAATGAATCTTTATTGCATAGAATTAAAGGACTCTCCTCCTGTCAATCAAAATATGTTTGAATCATCCATAAGTTTCTTCAGTGTCGAACGCCTAGCCTTTCGTATTTTCGACATTTTTCAATCTGCGCTCTTTTTCAGTTTTCACTGGTTTATCTACTAGTAGGAACTAAACGAGACCAGGCAGTAAGCAATATTAGGTAGTGCAACACGTTTCGATACGGTTTGGCCTACTTTATCACGTCATAGTTATACCACTGAATTCGGAAATTTCGTGACTCCGGATCCTCTATTAAGCATGAGCCTACGGATTTAGAATTTCAGTTAGCTCTTTTTAACCATCGGGACTTATAGGTCCCGCTTACTTTAAATATTACAGTATAACCTCCCTGTTATTTACCACAGGCACATTTCATTGCAGTTGCTGGGATTCGAATTCGTATTTGGCTTTGAATGAATGGCCGGTCCCTAAGCTATGTCCTTAGCACTCAGGGTCATTTGAACTGCTTTGGGGCTAGCCTTCGGAAGATATATGAAAATGAATTTAAACGTTCTGTCACTATATTCCGCTCAAAAATTCAATATCGACATTTCACCGGAAATGTTTGTTTTAAGACTCCATTAATCAAAACAGACTTTTTAGAAAAACCTTCGTTTGTGGGTGTGTCAATAGTTGGTTAATATTAAACTTGCTATTTAAATTCGGACATATAAAAAGATGTGACACCATAAACTACCCCTTACATGGAAAAATCTTTGAACATTTTGATTTTCTCCAAAATGGTTCTAACGTTTTTAATTAAGATAGCACACTGTGCAAAATATTTTGGTGAAAATTAAATGTATATCTGGAATTTTCAGGGATTTGCCTTGAACTCGCGTTAATGTTAAATAACTTTTGCATAGCTGGCAAACCGTAAGAGATAAACAAAATCTTAAAGGTATACAATTATATTAAATCAGTAGTTTTATCGCGTTTAACATTTCCAAGCTATTCTTTGTCATTGGTTTGAATTTTAAATGCTTACACTTCTCTCACCATGAAAATCACTATTCGTTTCTTCCACTTTCTCTCTCTCTCTCTCTCTCTCTCTCTCTCGATGCAAAGATAAGGTGATTTCAATGCTATGTTTTGCGATCCGCTCTTAAAAGTTTTGACCATTTCTCAAATAACCTACAAGGAAATAATTTTGCAGTAAGGCAATTCCTGCAAATTGATCAACATGAAGAATACGATTTTGTAAGAATAATTGTTACGGGAATGAGTAGAGAAAGTAATGTATTAGTAACATCTAATTTTGTATTTATGTACTCATATGTATTTATTCTCTGCAATTAGGTGCTGCCCGGTTACGATAATAGTAATACAAATTAATTATAGTAAATAGAAATCAATAATAGTAATGCAACATATTATATACATGGTTTTTGAAATACCCAACTACTTATTATTCAGTACAGCAATACTCAAGTCAATCACCAGCATGTTTCTAAACAGTTACTATGAAACCTCAACATTAATAGTTACAGAACAGTTTTGAGATCCTTAATTACTTCACAATATTTACTTTAATTATCTAACATTTATTCTCTTTAAATTATCCCTAAACTTCTATAAGGTCAGATTGCAGCCCTGAAAGGCTGCTACAGGCAGTTCATTCCATTCTTCAATTGCTCTATTAACAACAAAAATTGCCTACGTCGTTTCTGAACTTTCTACCCTTAATTTTATACAAATGTCGTTTTGTCCGCAGTATGTCGGATTTTCTAACCCCTTTCTAACGTCTTCCTGTGCATAAGTTTTAAATTTTCATTTTATTGCAAAATGAAGTTGCTTAAAACTACTTGTATTTCAACAAAAGGAAGAAGAACAAGGAAATATGCTGTAGGACTTCACTTATATACATTCAAGTTCCATTTGTTTATGGGCGATAAATCTGGTGGCGGCACCTCCTGCAGGAATCGTGAACAGAACCATCACGTATAGGGCAACTGATAGGCATGCAGAATGCACCTCACACGTCCATCTGCAGGGGCCGTTTGGTGACATTGAACTATTGGCATGACCAGGGGAAGGTCGTTCGTACATCTCGCAGTCGGGTCGACCACCTCTCGCAAACATACACACATTCCTAAACGCTCCAAAATTCTTTTTTAGATTCTTAGTCGCCGATTCTGCCAAGAAGCCATTTCTCATGTTCATTCACACGTAAAATGCTTTGCACGGTTCATGGAACAGAATTAAGTATTTTGGACAATTTGTCTGGCTTCCAAAATAGATCTTCAAGGAAATAAGTCCTCACATTCAAGAGCAAATGCCAGTTCAGAAGTAATGTTTAACTACTGAAATATACAGGGATGAGCAAACAATTTATTTGCCCACAGAAGTTGACAAAAAAGGTTCACACATTTCAGGCAAAGAGAAAATTGAGTTAATATAACAAGCAGAAAATGATAAGCATTATTCTTCTTAGACTTTTTCAGTTACAGCAATTATAAGCAAACACTTCAAGCTAAGATAAAGCTGGGTAAATATAACATATCTGAATTCACACAAACAGAAAACTAGAAATATACTCATCTTGATTAATTAAAAAATGCCAACCAAGGGCTCGATCAGTACTTCCGAGTACTGACAAGCAACGTTTGGGAAAGTGTCTTCAGAGATTGCAGCATATACCGCTTCAATTTGTTCCCGAAATAGATGTTAGCTGTTTTAATTTTTCTATTTTTAATACGGTATCCAACATCCGTAAGTATTGCCCGTAAGTATAAGTCCAAAGGAGTTAGTTTCGGAGAACGTGGTAGAAACACAACCGAATTTCTTCGTCCTATCCAGTGTCCTGAAAGATTTTCATCAAAGTACACACGAAAATCCTTGATGACAATGCAGTGATGCACCACCCTGTTGGAGGTAAAATGAATGGCGGGCATCGGTTTAGGTACGTATCACGTTCAGGTTCACATTTCACCAGTTACTGTTCCTTCAAAAAAGAATATTCTATTTATATCCCTAGATGACAACCTATAAAAAATGTAGATTATTTACATGCTAGTAGACAATGTGTTGGTTCATAGTTTCATACAACTTAAATTGTGCCTCATTGGACCAAACAACTCTCCCCTACTGGACCATGTTCCGAAACCACTCATAATACTGCCTTCTGCGTTCAGGATCATCTTCATTTAATACATGCAAAAGTCTTGGGTTGAAAACTTTCAACTTCGTTGTTTTAATTATGCAACGTTCACTGTTTTTACCAGGCTCACGCGCATATTGCTTTGTAGATTTCTGCAGTGAGAGTTCAAAACATGCCAAAACCACAGTCGAGGTTGCGATGCTTGTTGCAGTGTGCGAAGTCTCCCAGATCCAGAGTTGCCAACACTGCTAGCAAAATTCCCTTAAATCGTTAGAAAAATCCCTATATCTAACTTCTGAATATATTAAAACACTTAGACTTTCAGAAGTTAAATGTGTGCACGTGCGATTCAGATTTGAAAATCCAAAAGGATAATCTAACTTCGCTCTAAGCTTGGTAATTCTAGCAACGCTTGTGCACACGAACTTGCTGGTGCTACATACGTTACATAAAAGGGTTTTCCAGTTCTTTGCTTACTTATGCACATATTTCTTTTTATCTTTTGTAGCCATTGAGAAATTCAAAATGTTCGAAAATTGTTCCGTGTAAAGGTTTGTTGAGGGTGGGAGGACTTTCTTGAAAATCTTCATGTCACACCCGGAAGATGCTGATTGCCAAGTTTGGTATTTAACTAGCTTTTCGTTTTTAGCTATGCTGTCCACACACACACACAAGTTGGGATCGAAATACCTATGTATATTGTACATACGTGCTAGAGAAAAGTAATAAAAATGATTGTATGTTTCCCCACCTAGTTGCAATGTATATCATACCTATACGTACTTTGAATCTGATAGTACTTCTATTTAATTTCACCTATTAAGGTTTCAAAGCGTCTAGCTTTCGATTCGAAAAACATTCGGCTCCAGCCTCGATTTGCAACACTAAGTAACGAAGAGGCTATTTGTTCCGGAAGTTTACGTCCATTTTTTTGCCTTTACACGGTAATGGTATTAGAGCCGTCTAGAACACACTCTCTTTTGGAGTAAGTAAAACGCATGACATTTGTTTCATTTAACGCCGGTACTAAGATCCTTTAGATTTGTTTGGAACACACATGATGACATTTAGCTAACTAAATGTTATATGAAACGCTAATATCAAAAGTGAGGCTATACTGATGTTAAAGCTTGCTTTAATCAGAGTTTAGAAATATTCTGAAATAAGCAGAAGGCAAATATGGTTAAACGATATTCATATGTCTCAAAACTCAAGTTCCTATCGCTTTGCAAGGCCAGCAGTAAACAAGAGCAGGGTGTAAGGAAAGTTAACCCCGTTTGAGAAAAGTTATATTTAACTTGAAACCAATAACAAGGAATATCTTGGAAACAGTGAACTCTAAAACAAAATTTTATGTGCCATAAATTGTGTATTTTAACGAGATATACATATTGTGAAATAAGTTTTTGTCTAATTCTTAGGTTTATTAGTTATTTAAAATTCAGCAAAATTCACTCAGAACGAACAGGTTTTCAGAAGCTACATTTTTATTTGTGATGTAAATATAGTCATTTTTGAGAATATCAAAATTGTAAAACAATTTTACATGTAACTGGTAGTTTGGAAGGGTGTATTTTCTTGAAACATTTTGCGTCGTATCCTTAAAAGATAATAAAGTTAAATACCAAATTTGGTATTTAGGTCTTTTAGTTTTTGAGCTATGCTGTCCAAATGCTCACACAGACCTTTTTCTAAAATTGCCTTTTTTGGACTTAGGGTACCTCAAAACATATATTTTCTGTGAAATCTGTACAGAATATGTGGTTAAATTCAGTACATTCTCTCTACACACTACAGGTATATAGTACGAGAAAAAGGTTTGAATTAATAAGCATCAATTGCACCGTATACAATTAAAAATATTTAAATCATTCTTTAATTGCTATTTTCCTAATTCTTTCCGAGGCTTGGAAGTTGGTAACACTGAAACAATGCTGCTTTGCAACTTATACTTGTGGTAGTCTTGTTTCGGCGTAGTTTTTGGCACGCAAAACTTTCCGGCATTCTTATACCTCGTAAAACTTTCCCCTTAAGCTGAATAAAACGGATCGTCAGTGGCCGACCGATGGCAAAAACTTGGATTATACTTAACTACACGCCATAATATTTCTGCTGTCGGCAACTTAACAAGTCAAACATTGCTTACCTGTATCGACAAGGAAAAATGGAACTCCAGAAAGCAAAAAGAGCATTTCTAACTTTCTTCACATACTCGAAGGGCAGATTCTAAAGAGCCACGAATTATAAGTAAGTTGTATAGTAATTTCATGTAGTTTATGATTGTCCGCGCTGACCACTGACGTGAATTATGTTGGTAGAACTGGCTGGCTATAGAGTCCGGCCGTTGTCACCAGGTTGACGTTGATATGTGGCATGTCAAAACAAGAAAACAGTGAGAGAGAAAGAGAGAGACAGAGCCAGAGAGAAGGTAGAAAGGCCGTCGACTTGCTATTATACTGTACTTCGAACCATAACAATGTTCTCTCTTCCAAATTGTGTCTGTTCACGCCAACCTTCACATCATGTTTGCACACTTTTATCGTTTATTTTTCTGTGTATGTTTAAATTTGATTCTGGCTTGCTAACTCTGAACGTGCTTGCGCATGCGCAACTGGTATGACGTAATTGCCTTATGAATGAACTATAGTTTGTTCAAATTCTTAACATCGCTTCCTCATCCCACCATCTCGTGGCATTTAAATAAGGGTAGCCTCCGGTAGCCTTTTCTTAAACCTGCCTTAGAAACCTGCAAAACGGGGTTAAATCCCTTAATAACTTTATTACTTACTTAGCTAAACCTTTAAAAGCAGATTCTTAATTCTAATGTGCTCATTAATGGGACCAGTGAAGTGGAATGTAATAGCAAAGCCCTGTTTCTTTAAAACAAATTTGTTAAGATTCTGGACAGACAGTACATGCGGTTTGTGCACAGATGAAGATGTACCAATTCAATTACTATATGTATGGTGAAATTCAGATCTAACGTTAGTATATGATATAGTTATATACATAGAGAAAAACCTATTTTATATTAAGAATAGTTTTTTGAACAGATAGCCACTCATAAATAAAAATCCTGTGATTTTATGAAAAAGTTCAGTGTGTATGAGTTTGTGTGTGCATGGATGTTTTTTGTGTGTGTGTCTCGGACAGCATAACTCAAAAATGAAAAATCCGTTAAATATCAAACATGGTATTTAAGTTGACCATCTTCCAAAGATGCAACACGAAGATTTTAATAAAAAATCCCTCCAACCAAAACTACAATTTATATGCAACCTTTTTGGAAATTTTCGATTTTCTAAAAATGACTAATGATTTTAACTCAAATGCCAAATAATATTTATACATTAAATAAAATATATATTCTGAATTTCTTGAAAATAAGCCCTGAAGTTCTCATTGAATTACTTGGACGTAAGGGATAAGACAACAAATCTGTCGTGTTCCATTCACATGACTTCTTCCACCTGTTATGGAAATAAGCTCTTCATACAAATGATTCTTCTTTTTCCTACGTGATATTAATGAAGATAAAGATTAGCATAAGTGTTCTTATTTGCTTTCTCATAAGTAAAAGGGAAATGAGCGAATACACTAGCTAAAGCGATTGTCAAATCTTTTAAAAGCTTATCACTATCTGATACAACTGAAATTCGGTTCTCTTTGCATGACTAGGAATAAAGCAAAAGAGATATAAGACGAATGAAGATTTTCCGTTTGAGAAACGTTTATTTTACTACTGAAATCAGTGACAAGGAATATCTAGGAAATGGTTTACTCTCCAAAAAGGCAGTGGCATAAATTTGTTTTAATGAGCTGTACATTTTTGCCTACCTCTTATAGCTCATCAGATAAACAAAGCTCATCCAGGCTATTCCCAGAAAATTCAAGATATATATTGTGGTAAAAATACTTTAAATAGGTAGTATTTTAACGAAAATCGTTAGAGACACTTTTGAAAAAAAAAGGGGTTTTAAGAACCCTTCCATATAAAGAGTAGTTTGTGATGGGGGATTTTCTTAAAAACGTTTTTGTCACATCCTATAAGAATGCTGAACTTAAGTATTACATTTTATATTTAACCGACTTTTTGAGCTGTGGTGTACATACACACAGGCATACACGCACACACTGACCTTTTTCTATTTGGGGGGGGGGGAGATTCAAGAGGCTTCCTCCTGTAACTGCAGTACGTGTAAAGGAATTAAACATGTAGATCTGGTAAAAACACACACAAAATAACCTATTTACCTTTTTTTTTATTTATTTTTTTACGGATATTCGCTGTTATTGTTTTCAGTTTCAAAGTACTTAAACACTTCTCAAACGGAAAGATCTGACCCTTTTTATCTCTCTTGTGTTACACCTGGGCATGCATAGAAAACTGAACTTCAAAGTTTGTCGCATACCCACAGCTTTTAAAAGCTTTGATTATCGCTTTAGCTTAGTGTCTTCCCTTACTTTTCTTCTCCTTACAGGAAGTAATTAATAAGTCCATTTCTGCTTATGCTTGTGTTGATTAGCACCTTCTAGATAAAATAATAATATTTTGTAAGAATGGTTACAATACTTTTAAAAAACTAAGTAATATAACTAGTTTTGCTAATGATAATCTCGATTAGCATACAGTATAGAGAAGAAGAAATTCTTAACAAGGTTGAAATAGTTGTACATTGACCAAATAAAGTTAACTTCTGCATAAAAAATATCATTATGTGCTTCCTCTACCAGAATTCTAACAACGGTATTATAGTTTTGTCTAAGAGAAATTATGTCGTTTTAACCACCTGAGCTACTGTGGTTCTACGGTTCGTGTGCTTAGTACGTAGTTGCAATCGCTGCAGGAATGTGACAGGTCATCATATCGAAAAGTTCCTTTGATTATCAGTTGTATTTTGTACTTCGGATATTGCTCTACGAGGGTCATTCAGAAGTCATGGCAACTATTTTATATATATTCCAAATAACTGAATATGCGGTTATTGCAATATATAAATTTGAAAACATGTACATAGAATGGGATTCACCACCAAATAAGTCTGAGTGTATTGGTAGGTGCTAGTAGACACGTGCAAAAGCTAATATCCTAGAGGCCGTGTTTCCATGTAAATGAATGTCACTAAAGTTGAAATTTGAGCATAAATAAAAAATGCATTTCTGCATGGCAGAAAAAATATCTGCATTTAGAATTAGGTTCAAAATTGTTCAGCTAGTGTTGCAATAAAATGTATAGTCTAATATTAATTCATCGTCTTACTCTGTCTCTATTTAAAAGCCATTCTGATTTTCTTCGAATGTTAAATCTGGTCCTCGAACTACTTACTTCCTCCAACCAAGTCAAGTGACTTAGGCGATGTCTGTTACTACAGTTCTGAAGGTCGTGAGATCAATTCTCGCGGCCGACCTCTCACCAATGGGGTTTTTCGGGGCTTTTCCGGGTCATTAGGCATTATTGCTGGGGATGTTTCTCCATTCCCCGAAATTCCTGTCCCTTCTTTTCATCTAAGTTCATCCAACCGGTTTCTTTCAGGGTTGTAAGTGTCGGCGAGGTCTGTGGCGGTGGCGTCCTCCCGCGGTGATGACTGCGCTCTGGAAATACAGCTTTCAGCGATGGGGAGGTGTTAGAAGTCGTCGGTTTGAAAGTGTGCCCTCCTAGCCACGTCTTCAGCTCAGGGAAAAGGTGAAAGTCGCTGGGTACCAGGTCTGAACCTTATGGCGGATGATCGAAAATGTCCCATTGAAATTTTTCAAGGGGCCGATGTGTTGTGCCAGCAGTTTGTGGACAAGCGTTCAAGACCAACACAATTCCTGAAGTCAGCATTCCTCTTCGTTTGTTTTGAATGGTTCTCCGTAAACGTCGTAAAGTACGAAGATCTTCAAAACAACGTCAATGCTCATTTGAAATCATTGGCGGCAACATTTTTTGAAGCGGGTATTGCAAAGCCTGTACACAGGTACCATAAATGTTTCAATCCTTTCGGTGATTATGTTGAAAAATAACCATAAGTGTACAAGACGTTTAGTAATAAAATAATTGTTTTTTATGAACTTGTCTTTTATTTATAGCCTATCGGAAGTTGAAAAAAAGAACCTTACATTTTTACCTTCTGTACATGTACTATGTAAATTCGATACCGAGATGTTGCCGGAAATATATGTTTTAAGGTTCCCTGTATCCAGAAAAAGCATTTGTAGAAACAGGTCCGCGCGCCCGTGCGTGTGTGTGTGTGTGTGTGTGTGTGTGTGTGTGTGAACACGATAACTCAAAAAGAAAGGTCGATAAAATATCAAATTTGGTATTTAAGTTCAGTATTTTCCAGGTATTCGACACGAAGATTTTGAGAAAAATCCCCCCAACCTAAACTACCCTTTACATGGAAAAAGTTCAAACATTTTCATGTCATAAATGGCTATGACTATTTTTATTAAACTACCGTATATTATAAATATTTATATGGCAAAAAAAATGTATATCTTGAATTTTCTGGGAATAGTCTCTAAAGAACTCTTTATTCTGAATGAATTTTGCTGAATTTTTCGTAACGGATAAACCGTAAACTATAGACAAAAGCTTAACACACAAAACATGTAGAACACGTTAAAACGCACAATTTATGACATACATTTTTCTTGGAATTTTCCATTTCTAAGATATTACCTAGCACGTTTTTCAGATTTGAAATACTTAAAAACTTCTCTCACGCGGATAGTTGCAAACCTGTAGCCCTGTATAGAAACGCATTTCAACATGGTAGCCAGATTTTAAAGGATTTGACTATCGTTTCAACTTAGTATATTCCCTTATTTTCCCTCTACTTACTAGGAAGCAAATTCTTAACATTTCTGCTAATGTTTATCTCGATTATTATAAAGTAGATAGAAGAATAAGCTTTTCAACAATAACCTTTCAAGAGAAGTAGAGGAAGTCATGTGAAAAAAAATGTAAAGGGCATGTAATTTATGGACGCTCTTTAATGTGGTTCTCAGCGACCCATTCTATATTGGGCGTGAAAGACTGCTTAATTTTGCTCAGATGCCTCTCTGTCAGGCTTGAGGTTCTTTTATGTGCCGTAAATCTACGACACGGGACCAACAGGTGTACTTCCTTTCCGAAGGAAGCCAAGCTAAGGATTTTTACGTCCAAAAAATCCATCGTCCTCCGCTGGGTTTGAACCCGCAACCTTGGAATATGAAGTCAACATGGTAACCATTACACCACGGAGGGCGACAAAAAAGTCATACGAATAGAACATATCAGATTCTTTTTGTAAATATCTATAATATACGATATTTTAATAAATAATCGTTAGTAATTTTTGAGGAAAAAAATTAAAAATTGTTTCCATGTAAATTGTATTTTGGGGTGGGAGGATTTTTTTGAAAGTCGCCGTGTCGCATTCTTGGAGGACAATAAACGTAAACACCAAGTTTGGTATTTAACGGTCCTTTATTTTTTAAGCTCTGCTATTCGCACGCACGCGCGCGCGCACACGCACACGCAACCATTTTTTTTGAAAATGCTTTCTTGTACTCAAGGGATCTCAAAACATATTTCTAGTGAAATCTCGGAATCACAAAACATATAAAATAAAATATTGACATTAAATGTTTTAATAGTTTAAACCAAAATTAAGTGATGTTGCTGTATTAATAGCTATTGCATAAATATTAAATTTTGGAAGATGAAATTATGTTTTTTAGAATAGAATACAATACCTTCTTTACAAACCATGTACATAGTACGTTTAGAGAAAGTAAAAAGAAATTGATTCTTTCTTTTCACATAGCTTTCTCTAGTTGTTCCAAATACAAACCATTCTTACAAACTATTGTTCTTCTATTTACATCATGATAATTGAGATGTGCATTGTGTTTTTTAACGAGATATACATTTTTGGTAAAGTAAGTTTTTGCCTTTCACTTACGGTTTAACCGTTACGTAAAATTCTATTAAATCCATCCAGAATAAAGAGATCTTTAGAGGATATTCCCAGAAAATTCAAAATATATATTTTATTTGATATGTAAATGTGTTTAATAACGGCATTTTTAAGAAAAACAAAACTTTAAAAAAGTCTTGCATTTAAAATGTAATTTGAAAAGGGAATTTTCTCGAAAATCTTTGAAGATACTAAACACAAATACCAACTTTGGTATTTCATGTCCTTTTGTTTTTGAGTTATACTGTCTACAGACACAACACACACGGACTCTTTTCTAAACTGCTTTTTCGATCTCAGGAGATCTCAAAGCATATATTTCCCGGTGAAATCTTGGCATCGAATTTTTTGTGAATACAATACCCTCTCTATTCTGTATACATTATATGTACATGTGTGCTAGAGAGAGTAATATGCAGATGGATGTTTCACAATATAAAGCTCTTAAAACTGTTTCTGCTTGTGTCCATCGAGGATATATCACCATAATACGAATAGCTTTCTTTTGTGATAAAAACACATCATTGACTTCACTATTGTTGCCCCGTATTACTCCATAGCTAAACCCATAAATGGATTTAGAAACATTCTGTTTCAATCTTAATAATATTCTGGAAAGTTGTAGCAGAAATCTGCTGGTTCAGTCGATTGGTAATTTCGTCTGCAGAACACTCCTCGAGAACTCTTTTCTTTCAGGGTATGTTAGTGGTGAAGGAATTTCATACGCAAGGATAATATTCTTTTTTCAAACAATCTTGTTTCTATTAATGAATTTCCAACACCAATTACTTTCAACATAAACGATAGCCCTCTTTTTTGCAGCACACTAAATCGTTTACAAATCTGCAGAATTGCAATTACGAATAAGACAAAAATAAATCTCCTTAATATATTTATAATCTATCACATATTCAACCTCGAAATTAACTATTGTCGTCGAAATACCCAACGTATTTCTTATCTTTTCCATTCAAATTATTCTCTTCTTTTCTCACTTCGACAAAAATATTTCGTACACTTATTTAAATAATTTCTCGGAAAAATCTAATACATCACAAATACTTTATTCTCTGACACAATACACCAAAGAAATAATTCATCTCCTTCCCCGATGAAGTCTCTTGAAGTATTATCACATCCAATTGACCTCCTTCCCTGAAGAGGTCAGTTGAAGTTAATCAAGTTTAAAATCTTACCTGGTTACTGAAAAATATTATATTGCCAAAACAGCTTATTTATTCAAAATCAAAACATCACGTCACCATATACAAAAATTGACACACGAGAAAACAAAAACGCAACGAAATTCTATCTTTCCAAAACGAAATCACAGAGTAATAAATAAAGACATAAAATAACGGAGAAAAAAGTGCTCTTACCAAGCAGGCTATAAATAACGCGTGGACAAATATGAATAAACACAATTATTGTTCCCCAACGATCAATATTGATTCAAAATTTACTACATAAAGCAGTGGTGTAACAATTACAAGCTACACTGCTATCAATATAAATTCCTAACAAATTCGCATCACCATTAATAGTAGCCTTTCTTAACCCTTTGTTGCCTGTCGGTACCTATAAGTTCCGCCTATTTTAAGCGTAAATATACAAATATTAATTTCATATTATATTAACCTTGAACCATTTACGACAAGTAATCAAGACTATTTATATACACTTTTTGCATTAAAATTGCAGTGATTTTTTTAAATAAATAAAAGAGTAAAACCCACATAACTACAGTCAAACGTAGCTCTAATAGTTTCCAAGTATCACACCGATTATTTTACTTGGGCTCTCCCCGTCTTTTACCACAGTCACTGGCATTTGAACTTGCAACACTTGGCTTTGAATGGATGGCCAGTCCATTACCTATCACCTAACACTCATGGCCATTTGAACCACTTTTTGGTGGTGCCTTTGGCAGGATTGTGAAAACTGGTTTAGGATAATTTAAACTTTTTATTGAGAAGAAAAAGATTAATAAAGGATCTACATTTATTTTCATTTCTATTTTCTCTATTTATTTTATGGAATAATTTTATAGGTTTATTCCCATATATTTTTATTAGAAATCCAGTTTTAAACTTGAATTAAAGGAAAAACGGCAAATATATACTAATGTAGGCAACTAAGGGTTAAATCAAAATCAATGTGTTGTATTTTGTACAATTTAAGGCTTAAGCCATTGGCCATCAAATTATTAGACGGATAAGTAGTATTCAATGCACCAGTAAAGAGCAAAAGAACTTTCCTTTAGAAACTTCTTCGTACACATACTATTTGTTTGTCTTTTATCTTTTGAGCCCACAGAGCTGCTCCATATGCCACTATTGAGGTAAATTGGGTTTATTATAAATAATTATCGTATTCAGTGGTAATCTAAACTCCACTGCCGACTTTGTTAGTTTTAGCATTAGCACTTCTGCCTTGTTACTTTATCTGTGTGCTGTCTAAAATGAATCTTTACATCAATACTATGCCTAGATATTTACATTCTTTGTGTCTTTGGAATGCTCCCGAATACCGAACAAAATACTGTCTTCCCGAATACTTTCTCGATTTGCAAAAAAACCACTGAGTGGCAAAATTCTAAAATAAAACACTGATTGGGCTTTGATCACCAATCAAAGGTGCCTTAATCTCTGATCAGTTTTGATTTGCTTTCCTGAAACAGGGCATAAAGAGTTAACACGAAAACATCAAATAAGTTGAGTAAACCCAAAAATACCAAAAACCGTGATTTTATACAACTTACCTATAGTAAGCCGAGGATCTATTTCACTCCACATAAACACTCGATATACACATTTCACAAGAAACACACATTTTGAGACTCCCTGAAACAAAAAGGACACATTTAAGACAATGTATATATTATGTATCATTTTACCTTTTTATTGCAATGGTGCTTATTCTAAAGAGAGCATAAAGATATCAGAACACTATGTTTTATCTTTGGTGCATGATAATATATGTATGTGCCTGTCTGTCTGCCAAAGGAAAGAAAAAATCGGTTAAACAGCAACCTTGGTAGTTTAAGTTCAGCGTCCTCTAAGGACGTGTCATTTGCATACATTTGACAGTTTTATCCTAAATTTAGTCTAATTGAGGTCCCAGTTGCCAAGTACTTTACTTCCAAAAACAAATTCTTGTATATTTATAATCCAACCAGAAAATATCAGAAAATTAACTAAAATAAACTACTAATAAATTACTTGCTTCAAGTGATTCCAAATTACATACATTCTACAAATACTGCTACCTTAAACAATAACTACTACATACGTCCACAATTTTGAAGTATAATTCATACATTTAAAGCTTTCAAATTCGTAACTGATATTTTTAGTTTCTTAATATTCATAATTCAAATAATTTTCAAATTCAAATATTAACTAATATCATTTCATTGTCCCTACATATTACATTTCAAAAAATTCAAAACTAATACTAAGAACATTTTAACTTTTAATATTTACAACACCTTTATGATTGAAGTCGTTCCGTAATTAATATTTTCAAGTCCTAAATTAAAAATTAAAATGTATTCAACATTTAGTATCACAGTTCACAGTTTCATTCTTTATTGCAATGTTAACACATCATCCTGGCCTAGGAGATGAATTCTACATTCGACTCTATTCGCTGGTCCGCATCTTCCTCCTTTCACTCACACCGTTCTTGTTCACTTCTCTTTTCTCTCTTTTCTTTCTTCTATCATCTTCTTCCCTCGACTCCATCAATTCGCTTCTACGTTCCTTTCTTTTTCTTTTTCTCTTCTTTTCTTAGTATTCCTCGATTCTACCAATATCATTTATACCTCTTTTTATACCTTCTATCATTTGCATTATATTCATCTTTTCAACAACATTTCTTTTTATCATCAAAATTCTCAATTTTAGAAATGTTATCTGTCCTTTATTTTTATCTATTTTACAATCCAGCTATCCTTCTTCTTCCTTTTCACCTTCTTCTCTGTTGTTCCCTGTCTGGCAGCTCAGCTTTTCCTCTTCTATCATTTAGATTCCTTCGCAGCAATAGGAATCTTCGATGATATGTCTGTCATAATTTTAAATCCTTCTTTGTTCTTATCTTATTCGGAATCTGTTCTCCTCTAATCTTATTCCCATCTTATCAAACATTTCTTATAATTAACATTTAAAAACATAAGTGTTCTGGAGTATCCAACTTCTCACAAACCACAGAATTTCCAGCTTTTTTTTTCGCTCCTACACAAGTAATTTTATATATTCTGAAACCATTAAATAATATATCATTCCCTTGTTAGGCTCAACATAATCAAAGTTTAATCTTTTCTTAATATTGAAATACAAGGGCCGTTTATTTTCAACTTCCAATAGGCTATAAATAAAAGACAAGTTCATAGAAAACAATTATTTTATAATTAAAAGTTTTGAACACTTGTGTTTACCTTTCAACATAAACACCGAAAAGATTGAGACAATTATCGTACCTGGGCACAAGCTTTGCAATACCCACTTCAAAAAATGTTGGCGCCAATGATTTGATTTCAAATGAGCATTGACGTTGTTTTGAAAGTATTCGTTGGTTTGAAAGTGCTGCCTTCCTAGCCACGTCTTCAGTTCAGGGAAAAAGTGAAAGTCGCTGGGTGCCAGGTCAGGACTGTACGGCGGATGATCGAAAATGTCCAATTGAAATTGTTCAAGGAGCCAATGGGTTGTGCCAGCAGTGTGTGAACGTGCGTTGTCATAGATCAACACAATTCCTGAAGGCGGCAAAATTTTGTGAAACAAGTATTGCAAAGCTTGTGCACAGGTACGATAAATGTCTCAATATTTTCGGTGATTATGTTGAAAAGTAACCACAATAATAATAAAATAATTGTTTTTTATGAAATTGTCTTTTATTTATGGCCTATCGGAGGTTGAAAAAAGAAAGTGGCCCTCGTAGTTCACGTGTTTTTCTTTCTTTAACATTGTCCAATTCTTTTCGCTATTCTTCAACCAGCTTTTTCCTTATTTCCTTTAAACTGTTGTAATGCATGTCTATACTTTTGTTCACTTTTTCCCCTATTACCTTTCCTAAACCAATATATTGCTCATTGTAACCTAATAATTAGATCAATTAGCCATATTCCTAAAAACCCTCAGAAAGGTATTTTCAGAAGACATTATCGTAGCTCCTGACAGTCTAATTAAAACCTACCGCTATGTCCTCCTTAAATACCTATCATTTGTAATGGTACTATCGTTTCTGTCCATATATTAGCCGCAAATCCTAACATCCTTATAAAAATAATTATAAAATTTTCATTCTAGTGAAATCAACTTTCCCAGGATGCGACACGAAGATTGTCAAGTATCACAACCTCTCGCAAACTACCATTTACATGGGCAATTTTTCATTATTTTTTATTATCAAAAGTAACGCCTACGATGTTGATTAAAATACCACATGCTTAAGATCTTTGCATACCAAATTAAATGCACACCTATCTTAACTTTTCTACAATACCCTGCGAAGGTGCACTCATTCTTAATATCTTCTGTATAATTAGTCAACTGCAAAAGTTAGACAAACCCCTACTGCAGAAAAAGAATATATATATCCTGTCAAAGCACAGATGTACGTATTTCAAATAATATATTTTGTGGCTTTAAGCAGTTTCAGATATACTTGTTATTGGTTTGAACTTTCAACTGGTTAACTTTCTGTGCCATCTTATAGCAGGTATTGTTCTTAAACCAACATTTTGGTTTATATTTCACCGTAAACACGCGTTTTAGTGCACCACATGAATAAGAAACGAAAAAGAAAACATCTAATAATGCACTATGTGTGATATATATGTGTGTAAACAGAATGACTAATACGAAAAATTTAAAATATCAAACGTTATAAAATTCCCATCCAAAAATATTCCAACTCGGAAAAGGAATCAATACTCTTGACGAGCAAAACTCACTTTAGGGGGCTTTATACAAATTGAGCTGTACTATTAATGAACCACAAACCATATATAATTATATAACACAAAAAAACACGATGAAAATTAAATAATGATATATAAAATGTTGTAAATATAAGTACAAAACATGAACACTAATAAGTCCCTTCCAAAATTAATAATAATAAAGCTAATGGATAAAAATAATAACCATAATAAGCATAGCATAAAACTAGTTTCATAAATTTCATTTTAAGTTATATTTGTTTGCAGTTTTAATTTAAATTTCTGAAAATTACAGATATTCTTTATTTATTCCGGTAATTCATTATAGATGTGGTTTAAGAAATGGTTTAAGCCGTTTGTTCCTATTCTTTATGTGGTTAAAATAGCAAGCTTTTGTATGAATGGTTTGATGCTGTATAGGCAGAGAAGAGTATTACGATATAGTGCATCGTTTGTTAAGAGTTCTAGCTACCGCTTTGACCTTCTGTGTGCTTATGCATATAACGAATGTGTAAGTAAGTAGGTGTCGTTCAACAAGAAGCAGACGAGGGAATGACGTGATTGAACAGAGTCAAGTCATGGGATTGTAAGATCTCAGATTTATATTTTCTCTACGCGTACTATGCACATAGTGTATATAGATGGTATTGCATTCCACCCAAAACATAAGATACCGAGATTTCACCGAAAATACACGTTTTAGGAACCCTGTATCAAAAAAAAAATATTTTTAGAAAAATATCCACGTGTTTGTCCGTGTATCTTTGGACACGATATCTCAACAACGAAGAAAAGTCATTAAAATACAAACTTTGTAGGTATTCAAATGTAGTATCTTCTAAGGACGTGACACGAAGATTTTGAAAAAATAAATCCCTCCACCTCAAACTACCTTTTACATGGAAAAGATTTAGAAAATTTTGATTTTTTTAAAGATGGCTCTAATAATTTTGATTAAAATAGGAATATTTAATATACTTACATGAAAAATAAAATATGTATCTTGAAATTTCTGGGAACAGCCTCTGACGACCTCTTTACTCTGGATGAATTATCCTAAATTTCGCCTAGGTCTCTTAAAACACATAATTTATGTAATATCATTTTTTTTGTGTAGTTGACCATTTCTGAGATATACATTGTTTTTTTTATTTCAGGTTTAAAATGCTTATTTTTTCATAGGGATGTTGTAAAGAAACAAGCAAAGAAAAGTATTTCAAACAAATGGCAACCAGCTTTTAAAAAAAATAACTATTGCTTTAGCCTAGTGTATCCCTTTGTTTCCCTGCTACTTACAAGGGACAAGTAATAAAGACAATATCTGCAAATGTTTTTATATAGGCTAGAATGAAGTAGGTTGGGGAATAAGCTTTTAAACAAGAATAATCTTTTAGAGATATAGAGAAAGTTATGTGGATGGAATATATTAGAATTTTATGAAAGTTTTCATGAAATTATCTTCTCTGCTGGGTAGTGTAAACGTGGTAAGGGCCACTATTCATGTAGGTATTCCTTTATTCCTCTACTACTTACAATGAACAAGTCATGAAGACAATATATGGTAATCTTTATATCGATCAGAATGAAGCAGTTAGAAGGATAAACTTTTTAACAATAATACTTTTTATAGAGATGAAGAGAAAGTTACGTAAAGGGAATCCATCAGATTTTTTGAAATTTTTTATCAAATTATCTACTACTACTTACGGGGAACAAATCATGAAGACAATATCTGCTAATGTTTATATGGATTAGAATGAAGTAGTTAGAAGGATAATCTTTTTAACAATAATAATTTGTTTTAGAGATGTAGAGAAAGTTATGTGAAGGGAACCCATCAGAATTTTATGAACGTTTTTATCAACTTATCTTCTCCTGTTGGTATTGTAAACGTTATGGGAGCCACTGTTCTTCTAGTGTATTCCTTTATTCCGCTACTACTTACAAGGACCAAGTCATGAAGACAGTATCTGCTAATGTTTATATCGATTAGAATGAAGTAATGAGAAGGATAAGCTTTTTAACAATAATTTGTTACAAAGATGTAGAGAAAGTCATGTGAATCGAATACATAAGGTTTTATGGAAAGTTTTATAAAATTATCTTCTCGTGTTAAGTAGTGTAAACATTATGAGAGCCACTGATCATTTAGGTATTCCTTTATTCCCCTACTACTTGCAAGGAACAAGTAATAAAGACAATAATATCTGCTAATGTTTTATATCAATTAGAATAAAGTAGTTAGAAAATTAAGCTTTTTTAACAATAATCATTTGTTACAGAGATGAAGAGAAAGACATGCGAATGGAACTCAACAGATTTTTATGAAAGTTTTCATCAAATTATCTTCTTCCGCTATGAGAGTCACTGCTCGCCTAGTTTATTCCCCTACTACTTACAAGGAAGAAGTAATGAAGACAATGTATCCTAATGTTTATATTGATTAGAATAAAGCAGAAGAATAAGCTTTTTAACATATCAATTTGTTACAGAGAGATAGAGAAAGTCATGTGAATAGAACACATCAAATTGTTATGAAAGTTTTCATCAAATTATCTTGTCCTGGGCAGTGTAAACGTTAGGAGAGTCACTGCTCTCGACTCCAGCAGAAAACACTCGATGTCAACTGATGGTGTTCAGTGAGGACAACCTGTTGATGAAACATGTCATAATGCTCAGCGCTCGCTCGTCGCCTTAACGCATGGTCACGTCCTAGGATCGCGATAGATGGATGGTGCCAGCAAGGCAGCTTACTGCTTACGCATGCGCGTGACATAGAAGTGTTCCCACGGTCATACCTTCCGTCTCGTCCTCCATATGAGAAATATGTAACTACCGTTGCTTTTCGTGTTCCCTATTCTGCAATTTCAGCACGTGCGCAGGTCGTTGGTCATTTCTGTATCTCAAATATCTTCCAGCAGGCCCTTCCGATTTACTGTTAAATGGTAGTTACATTCGAAGTTAAATAGGACTAAGCTATAGCATCATACTGCGGTGCCGAAACGCAACGGAACGGAATGGGGAACGTGTAGAGAATTACAGTGCGCTGTCGGAAGTCTGCATCCGTTAAACTCTTGGTCTTGATTATGATTCTACACCATATCGTCCTTAGAAAACAAATTACTACTTCTGTTATAGCTACTGTTGCAGCACTACAGGCAGTATAGCAACCACTTCAAATTGTAACTAATACCATGTAATTCCAAACATAAAAGATCTTATATGTTCCATTCCTAAAACTTTCTCTACATCTGTAATACATTATTGTTAATAAGCTTATTCTTGTATCCACTTCATACTAATCCAGATATCACTGGTAGAAATGGTCTTATTACTTAGTAGGAGGGAAATAAGGGAATACACCAGATTAAACCTACAGACATATATTTAAAATGTGGTTGCTATGGGATTGAAATCTGTTTCTTTACGGTTGACAAAATCCTGTATGAGGAAAGTTTTAAATATTTTAAAACAGAAACCAACAATAATGAATATCTCGAAAACGGCCAACTCCAAGTAAAAATGTATATGACATAATTTTTGTATTATAAAAAGCTCTACATTGTTTTATTTAGTAAGTTGTCTGTTACGGTTTACTAGTTATGCAAATTACATACATCTGATGTTTCATTCACATGATTTTCTGTACATCTCTGCAACAAATTATTGTTACAAAGTATACGCCTCTAATTACTTCAAGCTAATCGAGAAAAAATAAGCAGAAATAGTCTTGTTACTTGCTTCCTTGTAAGTAGAATCGAAATAAGGGAGTACCATAGGTTAAAGTGATAGTCAAAAACTGGTTGCTATGTAACTGAAGTTCCTTTGTTTGTGTGGACAGGAGCTGACAAATTTCGTATGAGAAAAGTGTAAATTTTTTAAAGCTAGAACTAAAAATAAGGAATATCCAAAAACGATCAACTCCACGAAAAAGTGTATATAACATAAATCGTGTGCTTTAACGTGCTCTACATTTTTGTAAGGTAAGTTTTTGTCTATCTATTACGGTTAAGCAGTTATGTAAAATCCGTACGATTCATCCAGAATAAAGTAGTCTTCAGAGGCTATTTCCAGAAAATTCAAGATATGCATTTTATTTGTTAGGTAAATGTCTTTAATATCAAGATATTTTAGTAAAAATCATTTGACCCATTTTTGAGAAAATCAAAATTTTCGAAAAATATTTTTCTTAAAAATCTTCGTGTCGCATCCTTGAACGATACCAAACTTAAATACCAAGTTTGGTATTTAACGAACTTTTCCTTTTTGAGCTATGGTGTCCAAAGACACACACGGAGCTTTTTCCAAAAATGTTTTTTTTTTTTTTTTGATTCAGGGTGCCCCAAAAATGTATTTCCGGTAAAATCTCAGGATCGAATTTTTGGGTGGAATACGATACCTTCTCTATACACTATGTATTTAGTACGTGTAGAGAAAATAAAAACATTTAAGAAAACTGATGTGTTCCATTCACATGACTTTCTCTACATCTCTGCAACAAATTATTGTTAAAAATCCTATGCTTCTATTTACCTCATGTAATCAAGAAAATATTAGCAGAAGGTCTTATTACTTGCTTCCATTCAAGTAAAAAAAAAAAGGGAGTACCATAGGTTAAAGTGACAGTCAAAAGCTGGTTGCTATGCGACTGTCAAATCCTGCACATACAAACATAGGAGCTTCAAATTTCTGTATGAGAATAGTATACATTTTTTAAAGGTGAACCCAGAAACAAGGAATATTTTAAAAAATTATCAACTCCACGAAAAAACCTAAAAACTTAACATAAATTGTGTGTTTTAATGTGCTCTACATATTTTGTGTGCCAAGCTTTTGTTCATCTCTTACAGTATAGCTGTTATGCAAAATTCCGTAAAATTCATCCAGAATAAAGTAGTCTTCAGAGGCTATTCCAAAAAAATTCAAGATATGCATTTCATTTGTCAGGCAAATGTCTTTAATATAAGATATTTTAATCAAAATCATTTGAGCCATTTTTGAGAAAGTCAAAATGTTCTGAAAAAGTTCCGTGTAAAGGGTAGTTTGGCGGCGGGGGGACTTTCTTAGAAATCTTCGTGTCGCATCCTTGGAAGACACGAAACTTAAGTACCAAGTTTGGTATTTAACGGTCTTTTCGTTTTTGAGCTATGCTGTCCACAGACATAGACACAGTCACATACACACACACACGCCATTTTTCTAAAAATGCTTTTATTGGATTCAGGGAAACCCAAAACATATATTTCCAGTGATATCTGAATATCGAATTTGGGTGCATTACAGTAGCTTCTCTATACACTATGTGCATAGTGCGTATAGAGAAAGTAAAAATAAATCACCCAGAATAAAGAGGTCTAGATAGCCTATTCCCAAAAAGTTCAAGTTCTTTATCTGTCGTGAAAATATCTTCAATATAAGAGAATTTAATAAAAACCATTATAGAACCATTTTTGAGAAAAATCAAAATTTTCGATTTTTTTTCTTGTCAAGGGTAGATGGGGGCTGGGGGATTTTATTGCAAAGCTTCGTGTCGCATTCTTGGGAAGTACTGAACTTAAATATCAAGTTTGGTATTTAACGAACTCTTCGTTTTTGAGCTATGCTGCCCAAACTCACATACGGACCTTTTTCTAAAAACTTTTTTTTTGATTCATGTGGTTCCAAAACATGTATTTTTTGGTGAAATCTCAAACCCAATTTTTTGGGTGCAATAGAATACCTTCTCTATACACTATATACTTGGTACATGTAGAGAAAGATTATTCTTTTATCTACATGCTTTTTATAGCGTTTAACGCTCGCTTTTACTACTATGGCATTGCAGGCGATAGCACTGATGCTACATGGAACGAAGACGGGAGCAGCAGATTGCGATGACGAGAAACCGGAGAACTCCCTCACACCTTTACCGCTCTTTCCACCACAAATCCCGCATACGGTCGCTTGGGATCGAACCACTCGCCTTAGCGAGAGGCGAGCGGTCTAACCGCTCGGCCGCGGCGTATCTATATTATGCTAATCAAGATAAACACTAGCAGAACATGTCTTATTACTTGCTTCCTTGTAAGTAGAAGGCAGCACACTAAACTAAAGCGATAGTCAAATCTTTTAAAACGTGCTCCCTCTGTGCAACAATTGAAATTCGGTTCTCTTGGCTGGCAAAGGGATACAAAACAAAAGATAGCCTCCCGTTTGAGAAAATTTAAAAGTAGTTTAAACTAAAACCAAAAACAAGTAATATCTCGAAAATGGTTAGCGCAAAAAATAAGTTAAGAAATTGCATACCTATGTCATAAGTTGTATGCTTTAATGGGATCTACAGTTTTTTGTTGTAATCTTTTTCTACATTTTACGGATTATCAGTTATGCTATTCCTAGAAATCTCAAGCTTTATATTTTATCTGACATGCGGATATCTTTAATTAGCGGTATTTTAATAAAAAAAATTCATGTAAAGGATTCTTTCGAGTGGAAGGATTTTCTAAAAACTCTTCTTGTCGTATCCTTAGAAAATACTAAAATTAACTATCATGTAATAGTATTTAACCAACTTTTCGTTTTTGATTTATGTTGTTCACGCACACGGATACATACACACATATATGGACAGACGGTTTTCTAAAAATTATTTTTTGGGGGTTCAGTGGATGGTAAATCAAAATTTTAAGTTAGAGACATCTTCTCTATGTACTAAGTTAGTAAAAATCTAATGTGTTCCATTGACATGCCTTTCTCTACTTCTCTGCAACAAATTATTGTTAAAAAGCTTGTGCGTCTATCTACTTCATGCTAATCGAGTAAAAATTAGCAGAATAATCTTCATTCTTGTTTCCCTGTAGGTACAAGAGAAATAAGGGAGTCCCATAGGTGACAGTCAAAAGCTGGTTAATATGTGACTGAAGTTCCTTTGTTTGTATGGATACCAGTTGACAAATTCCAGTATGAGAAAAATATAAGTTTTTCAAAGCTGAAACAAAAAACAACGAATATCTAAAAAACGATCAACCCCACCAAAAAATGTATAGAACATAAATTGTGTGCTTTAACCTGCTCTACATTTTTTGTGTGATAAATTTTGTATATCTTTTACGGTTTAGCAGTAATGCAAAATTCCGTAAAATTCACTCAGAATGGAGTAATCTTCAGAGGCTATTCCCAGAAAATTCAAAATATACACATTATTTTAGGGTAAATATCTTTAATATACGATATTTTAATCAAAATCGTAGGAGCAATATTTTAGAAAAATGAAAATTTTCGAAAAAAGTTACATATAAGGGGTAGTTTGAGATAGGGGGATTTTTCTCAAAATCTTCGTGTCGCATCCTGGAAGACGCTAAACTTAAATACCAAGTTGGTATTTTACCGACTTTTCGTTTTTGAGTTATCGTGTTCATAGACACAATGTACACACTGACACACACACACACACACACACACACACACACACACACACACACACACACACATTTTTCTGAAAATACCTTTTTTGGATACAGAGGTCCCCGAAACATATATTTCCGGTGAAATCTGGTACCGAATTTTTTGGTGGAGTGCAATACTTTCTCTATACATTATGTACATAGTACGCGTAGAGAAAGTAAAAGTATTACAATTTTGTGGTAATTATACGCAAGCGTCTTTCAGTCAATGTATGTCTCATTGAGGTCATATTTTCACTAATCATAATAATTAAACTTAGTTGAACGTTTTTAAAGCACGGTGCTCAAAAACGATTGAGTGTTATTATTTTCTCATATCTTTTTGCTTTCTCTAACCTATAGTACAATGTACATAGTGGATAAAAGGTACCTTTGTAGTATACCCAGAAATTCGATACCGTGATGTCATCGGAGATATATGTTTTGAGGTCTCCTGATCCTGAAAAAAGTATTTTTGGAAAAATGGTACCTTGGGTGTATCTGTGGACAGTACAGCTCAGAAACAAAACGTCGGTTAAGTAGCAAACTTGGTATTTATTTTCAGTATCTTTCTAGGACGCGACATGAAGATTTTCAATAAAATCCCCTCACATTCAACTATCCTTTACATGGAATATTTTTGAAAAAAATTTGGCTTTCTCAAAAGTACCTCTAAAATTTTGATTAAAACATCGTATATTAAAGTTATTTACATCACAAATAAAATGTATATTTTGAAGTTTCTGGGAATAGTCTGAAGAGCTCTTTTTTCTGGTTATATTTTGCAAAATTTTGCATAATGGTTAAACCGTAAGAGAATGACAAAAACCTACTACACAAAAAATGCAAATCTTGATAAAATACATAGTTTATGTCATATACGTTTTCGATATATTCGTTGTTCTTGGTTTCAATTTTAAATCAATTATATTTTATCAACGGGACCATGCAATAGCGAACCGAATCTCAATTTTTTCACATATGGACCAGCTTTTATGAGATTTGACAATAGTGTTAGCTTAAAGAATTCCCCTATTTCCCTTCTAGTTACAAGAAAACAAGTAACAAGACCAATTCTGCGAATGTTTATCTAGATAAGCAGGACGTAGATTAAAGAATAATCTTTTAGAAAATTATTTGTTTGTGGAACAGATAAAGATGTCTTATGATTTGCTAACTTATAAGTAGAACTAAAATAAAGCGATACCTAGGCTAAAGAGACAGTCAATTTTTTTAAAAGCTATCGCTATGTGAAACAACTGCATTTCGGTTTTGCATCCCCGGGAGTAAAAAGAGCTGAAATGAAAGACGACTTCACGTTTGACAAAAGTTTAAATAATTTAAAATTGAAACCAGTAACAAAGATATACCTTCAGTTTGTTTTAAAATATGTTCTTCAAATTGTTTTCTTATTGGAGTTTGTCAACTACATGCCATGCAAAGAATCGAATTTCAATCACATAGTAACCAGCTTTTAAAAGATTTGAGTATCGCTTTAGCTAGTGTTCTCCCTCATTTCCTTTCTACTTACAAGCAAGAAAGTAATAAGGAAATTTCTGTAAATATTATTTCATTAACACCAAGTAAACGGAAGAATAAGTTTTTAAAGTAATTTGTTACAGAAATGTAATCTCAATTTGGTCATCGCACGCTCTTCTTCCTTCTGTGCACCAATTAGCTACAAAGTCATTTTCATTTGTTATATCTTCTCAGTAGGCAGAACCTTGCAAATCTTAGCTTCCTCAGATGCACTAACTTTTAAGGACAAGATTAGTCCTCCGTGGTCTATGGGTTTCATGCTAGCCTGTGGTTCCTAACGTAGAGGGTTCAAATACTGCAGAGGGCGATGAATCTTTTGGATCATAAAAATCCTTAGCTTGCCTCCTTTGGAAGAGAAGTAAAACCGTAAAGGAACCTCAATTCTGATAAAGAAACCTCTGAGCGAAACTAAGCCATCTTTCACGCCAAAATATAGCTCTGAGAACCACAGTAGTCAAAAAGCGTCCATTAATAAAAACAGAATCTCAATCTTCTTAAGGACAGAATATGAGAGAATTGGACAGAAAGCTCGGATACATCAAGATCCATAATTAATAAAATAATTCTTACACGACTAAATAGCAATAAATCTGTGGTTATAAAGAATTTAAACATTTGTATACTAAAGAATGTTTCCAGAATCTACTTCCAGAAAAGAGCTATTTTGATAATTAATGTTCCTAATGCTTAGTGTTCCTAAAGCTTCACACTCTATCAAGACTTATTTACAAGCTCTACTAGATCTCCGCAAAATTAGTCTAATTGGTCACCAATTATGAGTCTTATGCTCTGAGCCTGGAATCCATGCGCATTTATGCTCCAAAAGAATTTTACGATTTGTTCCCCTCATCTTCAAGTCACAGTAACAACATGATGTGCTGAAACCAAGAATTGAATCACACATTCAGTTGAAAAGTTTTCTTCACCTTTTTTTGACGGAAAGAACTGATTTGGATAAAACGAATGTACCATGCGCTGACTCCTGTCTTCATTTTACAGGTTTCGTGCAATTTTGGAAGCAGAGCATAGCAACAAAATTGAAATACGAAGTATTCTATACCCTGAAGTCTAATGGTATCAATGATTTCATTCTGTTTATAGAGCCCAAAATTCAGAGACATGCATGTGTTTACTAATTAGCTAGTACGAGGTAAGCTGAATAATCTATTCATCTTTCTTTGGTTAACAACACTGCAGAAAGATAGGCGGATGAGCAATCTTTTCTTCTCCTTGACCCTGGTTTTCCCGTAAAGTTATCACTCAAGAAAAGGTACGCGCATAGTTCTAGAGCCGTCCATCTGCTTCCTAGACCTCTAAGAAATTCTAATTATTAGCAAATACCAAACTTCAGGACATATTGTCGACACATGATCTTCAAATTGACTTCATTTGCTCCTAAAGTCAAACTTTCGCCGATATTTCATATCAATTTCAGTACATAGCATGATATTTTCAATCCGTTATTGGAGACCGCGTCGTGGCCGAATAGTTGGACCACTCCCTCTCACCTAGGCAGCCCGGATTCTATCCCAAGCGACCGCATGTGAGATTTGTGGTGAACAAAGCGGTGCAGGGGTGGGTTTTCTCCAGGTTCTTCGGTTTCCCCTGCATCGCATTCCACCGGTGCTCCATCTTCATTCCATGCATCAAAAGTGGGCGTTAAACACCAACCCCCCCCCCACAAAAAATCCGTTATTGGGAATATCATAGCGATTTTACAGAATTAAACTTTTAAGGGTAATAGAAAGGGCTTACCATTAACATATTAATATCAGAAGGTAATAGTTTCATAAAAAACAAGAGGTAATGTATGTGAAATCAATTAAATCCTTATTTGAGGTTTATATAAGCAACTAAGTAGCACTTGGCGAGTCAGTTGATAATTAAAAACACTATACCGAAGTGGGAACACATTTTAGGTTTGTAGTATATTGATGTCACGTAGACCATGGGTTCAATGGTTGAACTGTGAAAGGAAAGGGCAACCTGTTTATGCAGCATCGGAGAGCGAGCAGATGATGTACTGATGTTATTTACCAGTAAATACATTCTCTGATCCAATATTTCCCATTGAACCTCACAGCAAACTGGGATAAAGTATGGTCCCTATTAATGTTTGTGAACAGATAACCATATGCTATACAACCATAAAATGTTACGCCAAATGTCATAAACCTTTTACCCACCACCTTTAATTTTGTTTCTGTTGTGTAACTACAAAGAGGACCTCATATTAGCTTGACAAGATATCATTATTGTTGCTGCTTGCAAAAAAAATCCTAAACAAAACTATGGTTAATGTATTGATATCTCTGGACGCTGGAAGACATATTGTTGACAGATTCTGTGGTATAACATAAATAGGACTAGAAACTTCATGTTGCACTATATACAGCGAATGATATTGTAAGAAGCTTCTCAAAACTGCCGATCCTTTACCATCAACATTTAAGTGTTTTGTCTCCAGAAAGAAAACTTAGAATTTCATGTAATCTTGGAGATGTCTAGGGAGTAATTAGATTGCACAAAGAACAGCGTGAAACTTGGCCGAGCACTGGACCGTGACCCTGAACGATCTATGCTAATACCCCGTATCATCTCCTATTTCTGGAACCGAAATGGAACAAGAGAAATGTTTTTGCATTGTTGTTGAGTGACACGCTTGGAATAAGCAATACAGGTCGCAACACATTCCGCATACCTTATCTCAACGAAATACAAGTTTTCTTCTCAGAAAATTTCCGCTGTATCCTGTGAAATTCTTCTCCAAAAATATATTGTTTTCTTCGTTGCCAAGATGTTATGGAAAATTACTCAATGATTTTAAGGAACCAGCATAAGAAAGTGATGCCGATGGTGCTGAAAAATTCGCCTACCAACTGCAGTAATCTTGAGCAGTAATCTGATTAGCACTTCATTCTGCGGCAGCAAACATTTCGCAAAAAGCTCAGCATTATATTAAAGCTACACATAAAACAGTGCATCTAGCGATTGTCTTAAAGTCTGGGCATTTTTCCATAGTAGTTCAGTGGTAAGGCAAACGGCTAGAGACCGGGAATCCTTGGTTTAAATCCCGGCTATGGCTTGAATTTCGCAGTCTGACTCTAGCTATCCTAATCCTATCCTACACACGCCTTGCGTGAAAAAAAAAATCCATACCAATTGACCATAATAGTTGGCTGTGCTATGTATCTGTGCTTAAGAGTACTTAGAACATTGTAAGTATCCATTGGGGTATGTCATCTCAAAATAATTTGAGATCACCTTGTGACTAACCAGGAAACATGCGAGTCGGTTGATAAATTCAATGCTATGCCGGCATGTTAGCCTGGTAGCTTAGTGGTAGAGCAACCGGCTAGAGACCGGGAGATCCGTGGTTCAAATCCCGGTTATGGTGTTGAATTTTTCAGTCAGACTCTACGTATCCAACTCCTGCCCTCAGGCTTGTGTGAAAAAACAATTAAATCAATACTGATAAAACTGTTCAAAATATTTGTAAATATTGACCATCCATTACATGTGATCTATCAATTTGTTATTAAACTAAACATTTGAAAATACAAATAAAAAAAAGATTTGTAAAAAACCAATAATTAACATTCTTAAATTAAGGTGATACATCTGTAAAATTGTGAAAAATTTGAAAAAAAAACAATTTTGTTTTATAATAAAATAATGAATTCTAAACTTTGGCGTACTTAAACTCCCAATTAACTGAAGCTAACTCGTATAGATTGGTAGACGTATACTTAATAGGCACTCTCAAATTTAAATCTTATTTTCTCGCTAATTGTTCCTAACATTTTTCCATTCTTAAATATTCCACATGATGGTATTTTAAACCAAATTTTTCAACTTTTTTATCCTACATTTAAAAAAACCCATAGAAAATGGTCATATTACTCTTTGGAAATAATACTCCAATATTGAAAAAATAAAATGCCAAGTTTTGAAATCTAATTTTGCTCCACTAATTAGAGCCAATATAAAAATATTACAGATGTATCTGTAAAATCACTTGCTTTAAAACTGAATTTTTGTGTATGAATATTCTTAAAAATGCATCATGAGGCTTAATTTTATTACAATGAATTTAGACAATGAAAAGTTAATATTTAAATAACTATGTAAGCTAGAATTTTGATACATTACAAAAATATCCCATTATTATGTAAAATACCACTATTGTTGGTAAATTACAA
The DNA here is from genome assembly GCA_030762935.1 of Hymenopus coronatus. Lineage (NCBI taxonomy): Eukaryota > Metazoa > Arthropoda > Insecta > Mantodea > Hymenopodidae > Hymenopus > Hymenopus coronatus. The sequence continues at coordinate 93,459,413 of CM060881.1, read as the reverse complement.
AAAATATCTTGTATACTTATTTGGATTTTCCAAATTCCACAGATGCATCACTTTAATAAGGTGGAACACAAATATCAGAAATGTCCCATTCACATTACTTACTCTACTTTTCTACAAACTATTCTTAAAAAAGATAATCCTTCTATTTCATATTAATCGAGATAAACGTTAGCAAAAATTGTCTTAATACTTATTTCCTCTAACTAGAAAATTCACGAGGTTGAAGCGATAGTAAATCTTTAAAAAGGGCATCGCTATGCGATTGACTTTACAATTGGGTGCCCTTTGGATGTCCAGAAGTAAAATTAAAAAGAATAAAAAAAAAACGGATGATGACCTTCTATATGAGAAAAAAAGGTATATCCAAAGATAGATTACTCTAGAAAAAATGTACGAGGTCTGCATTTTAGTAGTAAGGTTTTGTCTACCTTTTATGCTTTAATAGGTATGCGAAAGTCATTTTATATGAACATGACTTCAGAGGCTATCCCCAGAAACTTCAAGATATATATTTTAATTGTAATGTAAGTTTTTTTAATATACAATATCTTAATCAGTTAAAGCCATTTTGAGAAATTGAAAACATTCTAAAACTTTTCAATTAAAAGCTAGTTTGGGTTGGGGGAGATTTTCTTGAAAGTCTGCGTGTTGCATCTTTGGATAATGCTGAACTTAAATATCAAGTTTGGTTTTAACCAATAATTTTTGTTTTTGAGTAATTCTGTTCACAAATACAGGTACACACATACATACCTACATGCACACACACACATGCACACATGGACGTTTTTCTAAATGTAGGTACAATGCACGAAGAGGAGGAAATACAAATGAACAAATATAACAAGCTTTTATCCACCTCTAGTAGTTAAATCAGATTGAAAGTGACTTTATGGATGATAAATTGTCAAAACTTGTCCTAAGAAATCCATAATTATACCTGAGACAGTCAAAGATCAGCAATACAGAGCTTGGGTATTCAGAAAACAAAGGAGTGCCAAAAATCTATAATAGTGTTAATTATCTTTTAAGGAGACTAGGTTAAATTCTACTTCTGCAAAAGAGGCTGGGCAGTGGACGCACTGTCATATGAGAAACATTCTCTAAAATTAGAGCTATATTTCATTCCTGCTATTCACATAACATGACTGCAAAGTCTCACGAAATTAAGTGCTCTACACACGAGTATTACTTTTCCAACTGAATGATAATAACAATGATTAATTGACGGAGGGGACTACTACCACTTTGACCCTCAACGGGTCTTTTATGCTTACTTGAGCCGCTCACCTCTTTCCTAGGCGGACCGGGTTCGACTCCAAGTGACCCATGTGGGACATTGATGGACAAAGCGCGCAGGGGCGGGTTTTCCCGGAGTTTCCGGTTTCCCCCGCCATCGCATTCCACCGGTACTACGTCTTCATTTCATATATCAGCAGTGTCTTCACCTGCGGTGCTCTGTGTAATAAAAGCGCACGTTAAACACTATCAAAAATGTGCTCAACTCCGTGGGAGGAACGGATGAGTTGAAGGAATCGAAGGAGACGAACAGAATGTAGGGCGGCACGATGAGACAGACGCACAGAATTCTTTAATAGTTCCAGACTTCACCTTCTGAACATATCTATAGGAATTAACTCTCATTGCCAAGTAATTCTGAGTGAAAAAGCTATATCAGCTAATCCTATTAATAGAATTCTTATTAAGTCTAAATTGTCTTAATGTTAATTGATGCAATTTCAACGTAAAAAAAAAAGATCTAATTAAGAATCCTGAGAAGAAATGTAAACGTGAAGATCAATAAAATTTGTAGCAGTCATAATTAATACCTTGTTCAATATGTAGGTAAATAAATATATGGACGTGTCATTCGCAACTTTCAAATTCAAAATAGCTTTTAGAAACATCGAAATACAGAACATTACATATAAGCTAATGTTTGAATGAACAATCAACGTAAATAATCTATGAAGGCTTTCAAACGAGACCGAGGAACGTGGCCCTGTAGTGGAAGCTCCATAGAGTTTCCTCTGGCAGGGCAGAGAAAAGGTCCCTACGCCATCTGACCGCCATCGATGATCCACAGCCCTTTAGTCAAACAGAAAAATGTAAGGGATATGAAACAATAATGAATGAAGGAAAGGAGAATCGTGCTAGACTACACCACCCGAGTGTGCGCCTTAGGAACCAGAAGAAAACAACGAAAAACCCTATGGACAGAGTGGTGGTCGCCAGGGATTGCATCCAACGCCTCCGAAATGAGGGCCACAGACATTGCTTACCTATGTGAAACAGCACACGTATAACACGCTAAAGAACCTCACAGCCTTGCTGAATGAATAAATGCCATCAGAGGGCTAAAGTTGGAAGGGGATACTAAATTATTGAAGGTAAGGTGTTAAGAAAGGTCTCCATTACTCTTAATATCCAGTATTTTCATACAGAAACGGAAGCTTTTAGCAGTTTTTGATTGTCCAACAGGCTGGTAAGTATAACTGTCAGACAAGAGATGGTCTTAACTTCAGTGTGGGTTAGCCTTTGTTCAAATAAGACAAAAATATATTAACCATATTTACAAATTACCAGGCAGGATTATCAAATGACTTGAGTCAACGCTATAATAATCTGAAGGGCACAGTATGATCTCAGTTCTCCATATATCCAGAAAAGTCAAGATATACATTTCCATTATCAGGAAATATGTTAAAGATATTGCACCACAGTCTAAATCGTTCGACATTTTAGAGAAAATAAATTTTAAAAAATTAGATCTAAAAAGATAGTCTCCGTGGCTTAATCTACTTCCAAATTTCCATATTGTATCCTTTGAAGTTGCTGAAATTAAATACCAAATTTGGCTTTAGTTGATTTGTTCTTTAATCTCCACATAGTACATGGCATGTAGGTAGAGAAGATATTGCTCTCCATCTAAAAATTCGATTACGAGATTTCCCCTGAAATAAAAATGTTTTATTCTCCCCTGAACCTAAAAAAAAAAAGAAAATTTTTGGTAAAAGGTCCGTGTGTGCGTGTGCCTGTGAACATGGTAACCCAGCAACGAAGAGTCAGTAAAATGCCAAACTTGGTATTTAAGTTTATATTCCAGGGAAGTGACACGAAGATGTTGAGCCAGCCCCCCCCCAAACTACCCTATACATGGAAACATTTTCGAAAATTTTGATTTCTCAAAAAAGGCTCCAACGATTTTGATTAAACTATCGTATAAGAGATAGCCACACAAAAAATAAAAATAAAACACACAATTTATATCATATACATTTTTTTTTTGTGAAGTTCACCATTTTTAGATATTCCTTGTTATGGGTTTCAATATTAAACTACTTAAAACTTTTGTCGTACGGTTCTCGTGGTAATGCAAAGATACGGATTTCAGTCACATACCAACCAACTTTTAAACGATTTGACTATCACTTTAGTCCTTGTTTCCCTTCTACTTATAAGGAACTAAATAACAGCATTTCTGCCAATGTTTAAGTCTATTTCATAAAGAAGATAGAAGAATTAACTTTAAAACAATAATTTGTTACAAAGATGTAGAGAAAGTCAGATGAATGAAAGACATGAGTTTTGTCTCTATTCACTGACACACAGTCTCCCTCACACCTGCGCGTGCATTTCTACATGTGCGTTTTGACTTTAGGGAACCTCAAAACATAAATTTCTAGTGAAATTGGGACATACATTTTTAGTGAAACAAAAACTACCGTCTACTTACCATAAGTAATAGAGAAAGTAAATTGACATCCAATTTGAGGAAACATACATTGTTCAAAATTGAAAACAACAAGAAAGAATAGTTGCTTATGGTTTACTTCATAAACAAAGTTTGACACAAATTGTGTGCTATAACAAGAACTACTTTTACGAATGTGTAGTAAGATTTTTGTCTATTTCTTACGGATTACAAATTATGCAATCGCCCTCCATGGTGAAATGGTAAGCAAGTTAACTTAATATACCCAAGGTCGTGGGTTCAAAGCCGGCGGAGAACGATGGATTGTTTTGCCCGCCTGGGTAGTGTGGTGGTAGCGTGTCTGCCTCACATTCAAAAGGTCGTGAGTTTGAATCTCGCTTAGGGCGAGTTGCCCGAATAAGGTTTTTTTCGGGGTTCTCCCTTATACTGAAGACAAATGTCGAGTAACTTTAAGCTCCATGGACACCGAATTCATTTGAGCATCATTTCACCAATTTCATTCATCGTCCGATATGACCAACCAACGTTAAAATGCAAAAGAAAAAAATGCAAAGATTATTCAACAGCTACTCCTAGAAAATTGTGAAGATATCCTTAACATTTTTGTTGAAAATATCTTAAACATATAATATTCAAATGAAACTTAGATAAAGTGAATATTTAGGATACTTTTTCAATATAAGTGGTAGTATAGGGTGGGGTACTTTTTGTATATATGCTGCACCTCAATGCGAAATTTTATATTAAACTTAATGTTCATTTTTGACTTATGCTGTCCACACACACTGGAAGCTTTTTCTATAAATGATTAATATGTATGCTATAAATAAAGAAAATAAGAATAGATAAATAAGTTGAAAATAGATTTGGACACCAGGCAATCTGCGATATCTCAATGCAAACAATGGAATGACTATTTTAAAAATTGCTTGATTAAATTTTATCTCAGTTATCAACAAAAAATAGCAATTCCCATCTTTTATCATTTTTCGGACTCAAACTGTTGATTCCCATTTCCAATTAAAATAATTACAAGTGCTGTTTTTATATCTGTAAATTCCCCATATAACCGAATCATACCAACAAAACAACAGAAAACATTATATTTCATGAGAGTTTAGCCTTGGATATTTCCATAATGCTTGCTGGTGTTCAGTATCTGATAGACCTATCTTTGTTCAAATGGTCTTTTCAGTACGATATTAAAACATGTCATTATTATAAAGCAGATCATGTGGACGACAAATGGCAAAACTCTGATGTGCTCATTCTCTACTGTTATGCAAACAACTTTTCTTGTAGAAGATTATCCATGTATCTACAGCATGATAAACATTAGAAGAGTTCCTTTATTGCTCTCCTTCTTGCAAGTAGAAAGGGCATAAGGGAATGTACAGGCTAAAGCGATAGTGAAATTTTTTAAAAACTGGTTGTGTCGTATGTAAAACGCTTGAAATTCAGTTTTATTGGTTAAATGTCTCAAAACTGAAACTAATATATTTCTAAGAATATCTCGGAATATATCTGAAACGGTTAACTCTACAAAAAATGTATAGGATATAAATTGGTGTTTTAAGGAGATTGCATTTTTATGTAATAAGTTTTTATCTATATTTACCAGTTATGTATACAGCAGTCATTCAGAATAAAGAGGTATTCAGAGGCTATTCCCAGAAAATTCAAGATATACAAACACATGGCATTTTAATAAAAATCGTTAGAATCATTTATAAGAATATAAAACATGTCTAAAAATGTTCTATGTAAAGGCTAATTGGGGGGGGTGGAGATTTTCTTAAAAAATCTTCGTCGCATCCTTGGAAGATACTGGACTTAAATAACAAGTTTGGTATTTCACTGACGAGCTATTCTGACAACACACACACACACACACACACACACACACACACACACACACACACACACACACACACACACACACACACACACACACACACACACGTTTCCAAAATACTTCTTTTTTTATTAAAAATCATTTTTTATAAAAATGTGTGAAATTACTTGCCTTTTGCAACTAATGCAGTCATTTAAGACATGCATAGCTTTCATACCAATAACAAATGTTTCGAAAATTATTAAACTTCACATAAATATTTCGGATATTTTCTGTGCTTTAACGACATACATATTTTGTGTATAGCAAGATTTTGTGAAACTAATATATTATGGTTTAACTGTTGTGCACCTCAATCAGAATAAACAGAACTTCACGATTTATTCCCCCCAAAATTCAAGATCACACAGATATAAATTGTTTTTAATTTATCTATATGTACTATGTGTGAAGTGTACTAAACAGAAAGTACTGAATTTGATGCAAAACTTATATGTCACTATGTCGCCGTAAATGTATGTTTTGAAATCCCCTGGCTCCAAAAAGAAATTTTTTAGAAAGGTCTCCGTGTGTGTGGGTACATCATAGCTCTAAAGCTAAAATACCATTAATTGCCATTCTTGGTATTTAAGTTTAGTATTTTCCAAGGATACGACACGAAGATTTACAAGAAAATTCTCCACCCCCAAACTAACCTTTACAGGAACAATTTTTTGAAAATGTTATATTTCTCGAACATTGCTCCAACGAATATGATCAAAATATCGTGTATTCAGGATACTTACACCTCAAATAAAATGTATATGTTAAATTTCCGGAAAAAGTTTCTAAGATCTGTTCATTCTGGATGAATTTTACATTTTTGCATGACTGGATGACCGTAAGATATAGAAAAGAATTATTTCGCAAAAAATCTGGCTAAAGCACACAATATGTCATATTTTAGCTTTAGTGTTGGCCGTTTCCAAGATATTCCTTGTTATTCGTTTTAATTATAAGCTAACTTCTCTCAAATGGGGCCATTTCATTTTTCTATTGTTTTACTGGTAATGGAAAGTGAACCAAACTGTTATTATATGGACCAGCTTTTAAAAGATTTGACTGGCTTTAGTGTAGTGAATTCCCTCATTCCCTTCTGTTTAGAAGGAAGCAAGTAATAAGGCAATTTCTGTTAATGTTGATCATGATTAGCATAATGGAGATTAAAGAATAATGTTTTGTAAGATCAAAATAGGTAAAGAAAGTCATGTGAATGGAACATATCAGATTTATTTACTTTCTCTAGCAGATATGTGCAATGTACATACATAGTAGTTAGAAAATATATTGTATTCCACCCAAAATTTCGATACCAAGATTCAGCGAAAATACATGTTTTAGGGTCCTCTAAAACAAAAATAACATTTTTAGAAAAAAGTTTATATTTGTGTGTGTGGACATCATAGTCCAATAACGAAAAGGCAGTTAAATACTAAATCTGGTATGTAAGTTCATCTACTTCCCCACCACAGCTACCCTTTAAATGAGACAATTTTAGACCATTTTGATTCCTCAAAAATGAGCTCTAATGATTTTAATTGAAATAACAAAATAGCTTTATGATATTATGACAACCGTAAAGAGTATCTTGAATGTTATGGGGATGGCCTTTGAACAACTATTCATTTTGGATGATTTCTATATACATTTTTTAACTGCTAAACCGTAAGCCATAGTCAAAAACTTACTATAAAAAGTGTAGATCTCATTAAGACACAGTATATTTCATATACTTTTATTTTGTAATGTTAGACTTTGCAAGACATTCTTTGTTATTGTTTCAATTTTAAACTACTTACCCCTTTCTCAGATGGAAAGACATCTTTCCTTCGTATCTCGATTGTTTTAATTCTGAGCTAGTAAAGAAAATACAATTTAAATTATTTCGGTTTAGCTTACTGTATTTCTCTATTTCCTCCTACTTAAATATTATTAAATTAGTCTTATTATTTGATTCCTTATCTTCATTTGCATGATGTACCTGAAACAATCTTTCTCAAAAATATTTTGTTTGTGAAACAACTAGAGAAAATCATGTGAGTGAAACACACCCAATTTATTTTACTTTCTCTGGCAAGTATATACATTATACATAATGGATAGGGAGGGTATTTTTTTCCATCCAAAAATTCGATACGAGATTTCATTGTAAATACACCTTTTGGGTCCTCTGAACAAAAAAAAGTTGTTTTTTACAGAAAATGTAACCGAGTGTGTGTGTGTGTGTGTGTGTGTGTGTGTGTGTGAGTGTGCTTTTTTGCACAGTATAACTCTAAAATGAAAATTCGGTTGAATACCAAATTTGATATTTAAGTTCAGTACCCTTTAAGGATGCAACACGAAGATTTTCAAGAAAATCCCAACTACCCTTTATATGGAAAATATTACTATAATTTTGATTTTCTCAAAAATGACTATCGATTTAAATTAAACTGCCATATGTTTAAGATATTTTAATGACTACTAAATGTATATCCTGACTTTTCTAGGAAATAGCTTCTGAAGACCTCTTCATTGAAGATGACTTTTGTATAAATTTTGTATACAGGTAAACTGTAAGAGATAGACAAAAATATAGATTAAAACACTCAATTTATTACATATAGATTTTTGTTGTAGAGTTAACCGTTACCAAGATATTCCGTGGTACGAGTTTCAGTTTTAAGATATTTGAACATTTCTCAAAAGGTCTCCTTTCTTTTTTTTAGTCCTAGTAAGCAAAGAGAATCGATTTTTCATTGTTTCATAGTGCAAGCAAATTTTAAAAGACTTGAATCAGTTTAGCCTCTGCATTTCCTTATTTCCGTCCTACTTATAAATAAGCAAGTACTAAGACCAATTCTGCTAATGTTTATCTCGATTAGCATGATGTAGATAAAAGAATTATCTTTTGTAAGAAACGTTTGTTTGTGGAACAGGGCCATGTAAATATATCAGATTTTTACTTTCTCTAGCCCGCATGTACAATGTACATAGTGGATGGAGAAGGTATTGTATTCCACTCAAAAATTCGATATAGAGATTTCACCGGAAACATATATTTTGAGAACCCCTGAGTCCGCCTGTGCACAGCCTAGTTCAGAAACGAAATCTTTTAAATTCAAGCTTTGTATTTTAGTTCAGTATCTTCCAGGGATGCTACACGAAGGTTTTCCAGAACACTCCCCTCAAACTATCCTTTACATGCAACATATTAAAAATATTGACATCACAAATAAAATGTATATTTTGAATTTTCTCGGAATAGCTTTTGAAGAGCTATTTATTCTATTTTCCTTCTACTTACAAGAAAGCAAGTAATAATTCAATTTATACTAATTTTTATCTCGATTAGTATGAAGTAGGTAGCTGAATAAGCTTTTTAACAATAATTTGTTACACATATGTGGAGAAAGTTATGTGAAAAAACACATCAGATTTTTTCATTCAGCAACCGTGAAGGAAGATGGTCATGTTTGATCATACTTTATATAGTATTTTGGTATAAATATAATTTAAAAATTGTTTCATCATTAAATGACCGTTGTAGTCACCATAAAAATATTTTCGTACTTTGATACATAAATATGGATGCTACATACATGAAACATGCACGATTAAATTGGTATTCACACACAAACATCTGAAGGAGAATCATTCGTGTAGATATATTAAAATTAAATACGTATACAGGTTTTTGGATTCAAACCAGAGACCTGCAAGCCAAGAAGAGGTCGTTTACCCCAATTCCTGAGCAGAGTAGAGTGAATTGTCTCTGTCCAGGACATTATTCTTGAATCGATTGCAAGGTTATCGACCTTCGGACTGTCGGAAGAGAAACATTATGTCCACCACTGAAACAATCATATATTTGGTTTTTCTCAATTGCAATTGAGATTCAGCAACTTTTTTATACCTGATATAACATTAAGTCCTTAACTTTGCTTACACACACACACACACACACACACACACACACACACACGCGCGCGCGCACACATATACATTCGTATTAAATACATAACAGAGACTATCGAAATTGAGATTCCTGACTGAAAGAAAATAATTTTATTAAACAATCTGTGAGGGCATATTTGTCTGTGAACAGATTAATTCAATAAGAAAGAATGAGGAACGCCAAACTCTGCTCTTGATATATCTAATAATGATGTAAGATACCTAAGCAATATCCTCCAGCTCTAACAAATATACTAAGGGAAATATCCAAAGCATAGCTAGCATTTGAATTACGGACAGTCCATTTGCTTTTCATTTGCTCTAACTAACCGAGCTACCACTGCCGCATGCCGGCAGGACATTACATTTTCAACTGACCCCCATCTTTCCTGCAAACTTAAAGCTATTAAAATTATTTTTATCGTTACTCGGTGATTTGACACAGGATTTATAGTTAACCATTATTAGGTCAATCAATGATAATTGTTAATTCGACCTTTCAAACCTTGCCCTATACACAGCTTGTGTGAAAGAAACATCAATTATGCAGTAAGCGAAATTCTAATTATTATATTTTTAGTTTCTCTACACGTACTATGTACATAGTGTATAGTGAAGGTATTGAATTCCCCCAAAAATTCAATACAGAATATTCACATATATACGTTTAGGGTTCCCTGTATGAAACAAAACACTTTTAGAAAAAGATGAGTGTGTATCTCGTTTGTCCGTGTATCCGTGAACACGATAACTGAAAACGAAAACACCAAACTTTATATTTACGTTCAGTATCTTCCAAGGTTTCAATACGAAGATATTGAGAAAAATATCCCACCCCAAACTACCCTTTCCATGGAGAAAGTTCCAAAAATGTAATTTTCTTAAAAATGGTTCTAACTAATTTTATTAAAATACCGTATATTTACGATGTTTATACAACGAATAAAATGCATATCTTGAATTTTCTGGGAACAGCCTCTGAAGACCTTATTCTGGATGAATTTTTCAGAATTTTGTGTAATTGTTAAATGGTAAAAGAAAATACTGTACAAAAATGTATGTCTCTCTAAAACACATAATTTATGTCAAATTCCTTTTCCGTAGAATTGATAATTTTCGAGATATTCCCTATTCGTTTCAATTTTAAACTACCTACCTTTTATCTAACGGGTAGCCACCTTTCGTTTGATCTCTCGTTTTATTGCTGGCCATAAAAAGCGAAACGAAGCTCAATTGTTTAACATAGCGACCAGCTTTTAAAACATTTGCCAATGGCTTTAGCCTAATGAATTCCCTAACACTTAGAAGGAAGCAATTAATAAGACCAATTATCCTAATGTTTATCTCGATTAGCATGATGTAGTTAAAAGAATAATCTTTTGCAAGAGTAGATAGTTATGTGAATAAAACACATCAGATGTTTATTGAAGAAAACTATACCATTGTAAAAAGCCCTAAAAGAAAAATCTGTTTCCGCATCTCTGTAACAAATTATTGCTAAAAGGTCTTCTATCTGCTTCATGATAATCGAGATAAAACTAGCAGAAATGATGGTATTACTAGCTTCCTTGCAACTAGAAGGGAAATAAAGACATACCATAGGCTAAAGCGACAGTCAAATCATTTAAAAGCTGGTTTCTATGTGATTGAAATTCCTGTATTTGTGTGGCCTAAAGTTGAAAAGCTACCGTATGAGAAAAGTATAAGTATTTTAAAGCGGAAACCAATAACAAGGAATATCTCAAACAGTCAGCTCTTCAGAAAAATGTAGAAGATATAAATTATTATGTGCTTTAGCAAGATCTACATTACTTTCTCTACATGTACATAGTTTGTAGAGAAGGTATTGTATTGCACCCAAAAATTCGATACCGAAATTTCATGGGAAATATGTTTTGAGACCCGCTGAAACAAAACATTTTTAGAAAAAAAGGTACGTGTATGTGTTTCTGTGGTCAGCATAGCTCAAAGGTCCGTTAATTACCAAACTTTATATTTAAGTTCAGTATCTCTCAAGGTTGCGACTGGAAGCTTTTCAAGAAAGTACCCCATTCCCAACTACCCTTTACATGGAAAAAAATTAAAAAATTTTGATTTTTCCAAAAATGACTATAATGATTTGGATTAAAACATCTTATATTTAAGATATTTACATAACAAATAAAATGTATATTTGGAATTTTCTGGGAATAGTCTTTAAAGAACTCTTTATTGTGGATGAATTTCTTCTTTAATTTTGCATGACTAGTAAGCCATAAGAAATAGATAAAATCCTTCTAAACAAAACATGTAGAGCTTCTTAAAACACATAGTTTATCTAATTTATATTTTGCCAAGCGTTGGCCATTTTCGAGATATTCCTTGTTATTGGTTTCAGTATAGAATACTTAAAATTTTCTCATACAGGAACCTTTTAACTCCTGGCCACACAAAGCAACTGATTTCAATTCCATAAAAACTACATTTTAAAGCATGTTGCTGTCGGTTTGCATAGTGTAGTTCCTTATTTCCCTTCTACTTACAAAGAACTAAGTAATAAGACCGTTTCTCCTAATGTTTATCTCGATTATCATGAAGTGGATAGAATTATTAACAATAATTTGTTACAGAGATGTGGAGAAAGTCATGTGAATGTTTTCTCTACACGAGCTATGAACATAGTGTATAGAGGAAGTATTTTTACTGTCTCTATACGTGCTATGTACATAGTGTATACAGAAGGTATTGTAATGCACCCAAAAATTCGATACCGTGATTTCACCAGAAATACACGTTTTGAGATCTCCTGAATCCAAAAAAGGCATTTTTAGAAAAATGTCCGTGTGTGTGTGTGTATGTGTGTGTGCCTGTGGGCAGCATAGCTCAAGTCCGTTAAAAACCAAACTTGATATTTAGGTTTGGTATCTTCCAAGGATGCGACACAAAGATTTTCAAGAATATCCCCTACTCCCAATTACCTTTTACATAGCCATTTTTTAGAAAATCAAAATTTTCGAAAAAAGCTCCAACGATTTTGATTAAAATATCGTATATTAAAGATATATATTTACCAGACAAATAAAATGTATATCTTGAATTTTCTGGGAATAGCCTCTGAAGACTAGTTTATTCTGGATGAATTTTGCATAACTACTAAACCGTAAAAGATGGACAAAAACTTAGCACACTAAAAACGTAGAGCACATTAAAACACACAATTTATGTTATATACTTTTTTTGTGGAGTTGATAGTTTTTTGAAATATTCCTTGTTTTTGGTTTCAGCTTTGAAAAACTTGTACTTTTCTCATACAGGAATTTGCCAACTCGCGTCCATACAAACAACGAACTTCAATCACATAGCAACCAGTTTTTGGCTTTCACTTTTACCTATGGTACTGCCTCATTTCGCTTCTAGTTACAATAAAGCAAGAAATAAAATTATTTCTGCTTATTTTCCTCGATTAGCATGACATAAATAAAAGAATAAGCTTATTAACAATAATTTGTTACAGAGATATAGAGAAAGTTATGTGAATGGAACACATCAGATTTTTTTTTATTGTTTTATTTATATAGCCCCTTTAACATCTACGCTCACATCGGGGCTTGGCATTAAAATCAACTCTTAGGTTCTTTACGTTGGATTTAAATCGTTTTATTTTCCTTAATGAATTTTCCATTTTCACTCATATACACATGTCCAGACTCTGTGGCGGATAGGGAATAATAATAATAATAATAATAATAATAATAATAATAATAATAATAATAATAATAATAATAATAATAATAAAAATAAAATGTTCACGCCCCCAGCCGGAAATCGAACCCGAGATCTCCGGGGGAGAAGTCAGCTGACCACTCGGCCACGGAGGCAGTCAGAGGAAGTATTGCATTTCCAAAAATTGGATAACGAGTGATCACCGGAAATGCACGTTTTAGGACTCCCTGAATCAAAAAAAAAATCCTGCCACCCCAAACAACCCTTTACATGGGAAAATTTTCGAATATTATGCTTTCTCAAAAATTCCTAATAATTTTGATTAAAATACAACATATTAAAGCCATTTCCATCACAAATATAATGTATATCTTGAATTTTCTGGGAATAGCTTCTGTAGACCTGTTTATTCTGGATGCATTTTGCTGAATTTTGCATATGTAGTAAACCGCAAACGATAGGCAAAATATTACTACACAAAAAATGTAGATCTCATTAAAATACACAATTTATGTCATACACATTTGTTCGTGGAGTTGACTGTTTTCGAAATATTCCTTCTATTAGTTTCAGTTTTAAAATAGTTATACATTTCTCATGCGGGAAATTTTCAACTTCTGCCCACGCATAGAGACGGATTTCAATTCCAAAGCAACCACATTTTAAAACTTTTAAATGTCTGTTTAGCCTAGTGTATTCACTTATTTCCCCTTCCACTTACAAGGAACTAAGTAACAATAGCGTTTCTGCTAATACTCTCGATTGTCATAAATTAGATAGAAGAATAAGTCTATTAACAATACTTTGTTACAAGGATGTAGAGAAGCCATGTGAATGGAACACATCACATTTTGTTATTGCTATTGCCTATATTTTGAAATATCAGTTATAGAAAATCTTATTATTTTCTTCACACGTAATATGAACATAGTCTCTAAAGCAGGTATTGTATTCCGCCTAAAAATATGCTGTCGAGATTTCACCGGAAATACACGTTGCATCTCCAAATTATCTTTGCATGGAAAAACTTTCGAAAATTTTTATTTTTCAAAAATGGCTGTAAGGATTTTGATTATAATATACTGTATTAAATATATTTACATCGCAAATAAAATACATATGTGTGATTGGCTTCTGAAGACATGTTTATTCTGGTTGAATTTTTCTGTAGAGATAAGACAAAAATTGCTACACCAAAAATGTAGATTTTGTTAAAAGACTCAGTTTATGTCATATACATTTTTATACAGTTTTACAAGATATTTATTGTTATTGGTTTCAGTTTAAAATACTTACACTTTTCAAAGACGAATTTCTCAACTCCTGGATATTCAAAGAAACGTTTTAAACTTAGGTGTCTCTCAGACATCCTGTACCAATTATGTTATATTTTCGTACGATACCAGTTGAGAGTCAAAGAAATATTACTAATAAATAAACAGAAAAGATTACCCCGGAAATGGTTAACTCCTCAAAATGATGCGACATAATTTGTGTGCTATTGCGAGATGTTCATTTTAATGTACAATTTGCGATTTAGATATAAATTATAAAAAAGTTAATCAGAATAAATTCATATCCAAACATCTTAAAACTTTGGCCAAAAATTTTACTAGAGTCATTTTAAGAATTCTAAATTATCGAGAATCTTTCGATGGAAAGAGGTTTCTGGTAGAGTAGAATTTGTTTGGAAATCTTGGTGTTGCATGTTTGAAAGGCGCGTAACGAGGAATTGTGTGCATTCCATTGAAAAATTAAATATAGAGATTTTTCTAAATATCAGTTCAATGAATCCTCTATTCATAAAACATAAAGTAATTAAAAAAGTATATATAAAATATATAGGAGGTTTTTAATTAGATTTGTGTGTTCCCAACAATTTCATATTCAGGCTTTAATTGCTTAATCATGTGTGTGTTTGTCTAAATAAAATAGCCAAAAAATCAAATGTGTTCCATTCACATGACCTTCTCTTTCTGTTTTGCCACAATTTATTCTTACAAAAATGTATTCGTTTATCTGCGGTCATGCTAATCAAGATAAACGCCAGCAGAAGAGAAATAAGGGTAACACTGGTCTAAAGTGGTAGATTTTTAAAAGGTAGTCGCTACGTGAAACAATTGAAAATTTGTTTCTCTTTACATTACCAGAAGTAGAACAAAAGACAGATGAAAAGAAAGAGGACTTCCCGTTTAGAAGAGTTTTGAAGTTTAAAAATGATGCTAATTAATAAAGAATACTATGGGAACTGTTAGGTCTACCAAAAATGTATGTGACATAATGTGTGTGTATATTTTTTATACAGCAAGTTTCTATCTCTTATGGCTTACCAGTTATACAAAAGTTACGCAGAATGGAGAGTTCTTCATAGACCAATCACAGAAAATTCAAGATATACATTTCGTTGGTCATAAACATATCTTAAAAGTATGGTAATATAACTCGTTAGAACCATTTTTGAGCAAATACAGATTTGCAAATAATATTCTTTGTAAAGTGTAGTTGGGGGTGAGGAAATTTTTCTGAAATATTCGTGGCAGATACTAAACTTAATTAAAAGTTTGGTACTTAACCGAACTTTCTTTTTGAATTGTGTTGTCCACACGCAAACACATATGGGTGTTTCCTAAGGCTACATTTTGAATTAAAGAGGCCGTAAAACACATTTCCAGTTGATAATACTATACTTGTTATTCATCATAGAAATTGTAAAGGTGCTTTCTTTTATTCGGGAAACCACGAAACCTGTATTTCCGATAAAGCATTGGTGCAACCTTTTGAGTGGAATGCAACATCTCCTCTACTTGTTGTATGTACGAATAAGTGATAGAAAAAGTAATAAGACAAAAGATAATACATAATTTTAACAACTGAAGCTGATGGCCAAGTCCTATTGGAAGAATTTTGCTTCATTTATTTTTATAAATTGTTGACGTTTTGTTTGTTTAAGTTGTCTTTCATTCATGTCTAGATTGTTGAATTCATTATCAGAATTTGTGGCGAAAAAGACTATTAGCTCCAAGAGTTTATTCATCTGTATATAAGCAAGAAACATTTAATGTTTTTGTTTTGGGTTTTAGAATTACCTCGTCGTCTTTCAATGCGGTTCTGAAATATATTAAAGGAAATATAAAGGACTCCTAATTAGGTTCCATAACGTGACTGAAAATGAGAAACGTTTGAAGTTCCAAGAAATGACCAAACCTTTGTATTTAGCACACTATGGAGTTTTAAAAAAGCTACCATGTATTCTGCCACTTCCATTTATAATAATATGCAGCCACGTCGCTTTGTCTTTTCTCGGTGGGTGGTACAATGAACCAATATTTATGATCTTCAACATAAGAACGCTTTGATAGAACGCACTGGAATCTGAACCCGCTCACAAAAGACTGGACGATCGTAAATTATATTTTTCGTGCTTGCGGAATGTTTGCTCTGCCATTCTTTTAATCATTTTAGTTTTCTTAATGTGGAAAAAGCAAATATCACACAGAGCTATTCGCCGCAGCGATTATTAGCAGTGACCAAACGCTCGTATCCAGTCTTACCAGTTTGCACAGGTCGTTAATTGTAACGCTATATCAAGTTTTTGTCGCTCCACAAGCCGACAAAGGAGTGAGATGATCATAGTGATGAATATGAACACGATTTTAACTTCAACGT